>JANHMN010000023.1:26662781-26676901 GCA_030674055.1 Rhabdomys pumilio
GGACAAATGGATGGATGGATGGATGGATGGATGGATGGATGGATGGATGGACAAATGGATAGATGGATGGATGGATAGATGGATGAATGGATGAATGGATGGATGGACAGACAGATAGATGGAAAATGAATGAGTAATTGTCACAGCCACTGCCCTTAGTAAAATCACTTCTCTATACCATTGCACCAGCCCCACACTGGCTTCCCCACCTGAGGTCTCTTCTCAGTCCTCTCAGTGACACCCCCAAAGCTGTATATTTTCCTAACATGAAGCCAAGGTTGAAACACAACAAACAGGCATCCACAGGATCTAACCCAGTGCAGGATCACAGACCCTTGGCAGCAGCTCTCTTGAATAAGCCTGGATTAAAGTCCTGGATAATACACCTTCTCAGAGGGTTCTGAGAGGGTTGAACACAAGAGCCCATGGGTGGCAGATGCTACTGGCTGCTCACCCTGTCACAGACAAAGCCAGAAACACTCCCCTGCATCCCTGCACTAAGAGATGGATATGCAGCTCGGTCCTGGGAACAACAGGAGGGGAGCTCTGTCCCCCTGTGTCTGTGTGTGAAGGGTAAGAACTAGGTTGAAGGACAAGATATAGGACCATGAAAGAACCCACAAGGAAGCCCTTGTTTGTAGCTATGGCCAATTTAAACTGGGCCATTTATAGTCCCCAGGTCAAGGTAGCTGGGGCTGGGAGATCCCTGATCAGTTCTCAGCAGCTGGTGACACCAGGCTCTCTGTTTCTGCTGTACCATCCCAAAATATCAGCAGTTCCTCTCAAGGGACAGTGGTTTCATCCCTCACACCACTGTGCCATGGACAGAGGGTCACAACATCCATCACTGGTACCCAAAAGATAACAAGGGGTATTTCATTTTCTCAATTCCTCAGCACACTTCTGATGGGGGTTTCTTAGCCAGAACAACACCATAAGATAGTCACTACAATAATCACCAGCAAATAGATGACATCCCATTGATGAATTGGGTTAATCCATATATTACCCTGGGCTCGGGGGATCCTGCTTAACTAGTGGACATATGGATGTGACTACGCAAAGAAAGGACAAAGATTATGCTGGGGTCATGTTAGCAAAGAAGCTGGGCGACAGGCAGTGGGAAAACTTTCTTACAATGTCCCAATGTACTGACAAGATAGAAAGACTAGAACATGGCAGGCATTACCTCCACTCCTACTCCACCCATGGCAGACATGGCTAAATGATCACAGAACTCACTCAAGTGAGCCTCTGAATCCATCACTGCACAGGGATCTAAACAGGCACAAACAGAAAGAAGCTACCATGAGGGTTGGAATTGGGAAGGCATCTGTTAATCATCTTGAAGATAAGAGTAATCCTGCTATATAAATTGATATTTAGTAGCTATTGATAATTTTGCCTTAACATGACATAATATAAGCCCCAGCATACTACAGGTGTCTAGGTCCATGTATGCTGCTGTAGCAAAATACCTAAGATTAGACACCTTATACAGAGCAGAAATTTCATTCTATTTCTTGAAGGTGAGATCAGGCTACTATTGGGGTCAGTGTCTGTGAAGGTCTGGTCTCTTTATTTCTTAGTGCCTTGTGGCTGTGTCCTCTAGAGAAAATCTTCACGTGACAGAAAGGCTGAAAGGCAAAGTGACAGAAGAGACTTATTCCAGGCTCTTTTATAAAGTAATAAACTTCCATGAGTGGGGAGAACACAAAACCTAACAGAACTCTGATAAAAACTTGCTGGTTGATAAATTTATTGTGATCCAATAAACTAGACAAATAAATGATGACACTAAACCAGAGTGCTGACACCAATAGCATACAGATGCGTCCAACTTGGCTGCTTTGTCACCCTCACCTTCCCTGTGCTTAAATGACAGCTGTGCTACCTCATCTGCAGCCTTGAGCTTACACACACACACACACACACACACACACACACACACACACACTGTTCCCAATATGCTCCCCAAACACCTTCTTGATCCTCAGCCTTGAAGGATTTTCTGACTTCCTAGCCAGCATCAGTCACCTTTAAGGATTGTATAGACTGCGCACCCAAGTCTTCCTTGACTTTCCTTGACAGTAGATGAATTTTTCCCACCCATCCTGTGGCTGTGCCTGGCTCCCTATGTGTTGTATGCTCAGGGAAGGTCCAGGAGGCTCATGAAACTCAAAAAGCAAGGAAACTTCACTTGTCTGGGAAAGATGGAAGTAAAAGATTCAGGAGAACCCCTTCCCAAGACTTAGAAGTAGTCAGCAGTTACAAGAAGAGCCTGCTAAGCTGCCTGGGGAAGACTCTAGAAACTATCCAGTTGGCTGCAAATCCTGCAGAGACCTCCAGGGTTGCAGATTCCTCAAGTGGTCACTAGCTTAGTTTCAGTGACATGGCTGCTTTTGAATTATCCCTGCTCTGATAAGTAACCCCTCACCCACTCCCTTTTAGTAAACCCAATACATTTATTGGTTCCTCTGATGGTTTGAATGAGAGTGGCTCCTACAGGCTCATATCTTTGAATGCTTGGTCCAGTTAGTGGAACTGTTTGGGAAGGATTAAGGGAGGTGTGCCTTTGTTTGAGGAGGTGTGTCCAGTTAGTGAAACTGTTTGGGAAGGATTAAGGGAGGTGTGCCTTTGTTTGAGGAGGTGTGTCACTGGGGAGTAGGCTTTGAGTTTCTAAAGCCTATGGTAGCCTCCCTGTCTCCTCTCTCTCTCTCTCTCTCCTTTCTCTCTCTCTCTCTCTCTCTCTCTTTCTCATGTGTGTGTCTGTTTCTGTCTCTCTTTATCTGTCTCTCTCTGTCTCTGTGTGTGTTTCTGTCTCTCTTTTTCTCTCTCTTTCTCTCTTTCTCTCTCTTTTTTTCTCTCTCTTCCTGTGTGTGTATCTGTTTCTGTCTCTCTTTATCTGTCTCTCTCTGTCTCTGTGTGTGTTTCTTTCTCTCTGTCTCTCTCTGTCTCTGTGTGTTTCTGTCTCTTTCTCTGTGTCTCTCTTTCTCTGTGTCTTTCTGTGTCTCTCTCCTCTCTCTCTCTCTCTTGTGTGTGTATCTGTTTCTGTCTCTTTATCTGTCTCTCTCTGTCTCTCTGTCTCTGTGTGTGTTTCTTTCTCTCTGTGTCTCTCTTTCTCTGTGTCTTTCTGTGTCTCTCTCCTCTCTCTCTCTCTCTTGTGTGTGTGTCTGTTTCTGTCTCTTTATCTGTCTCTCTCTGTCTCTCTGTCTCTGTGTGTGTTTCTTTCTCTCTGTCTCTCTCTGTCTCTGTGTGTTTCTGTCTCTTTCTCTGTCTCTCTCTTTCTCTGTGTCTTTCTGTGTCTCTCTCCTCTCTCTCTCTCTTGTGTGTGTATCTGTTTCTGTCTCTTTATCTGTCTCTCTCTGTCTCTCTGTCTCTGTGTGTGTTTCTTTCTCTCTGTCTCTCTCTGTCTCTGTGTGTTTCTGTCTCTTTCTCTGTGTCTCTCTTTCTCTGTGTCTTTCTGTGTCTCTCTCCTCTCTCTCTCTCTTGTGTGTGTATCTGTTTCTGTCTCTCTTTATCTGTCTCTCTCTGTCTCTGTGTGTGTTTCTTTCTCTCTGTCTCTCTGTCTCTCTGTCTCTGTGTGTATTTCTGTCTCTTTCTCTGTCTCTCTGTCTCTGTGTCTCTCTGTGTCTTTCTGTGTCTCTCTGTCTCTCTCCTCTCTCTCTCTCTCTTTCTCTCTCTCTCTCTCTCGTGTGTGTCTGTTTCTGTCTCTCTTTATCTGTCTCTCTCTGTCTCTTTTTGTCTCTGTGTGTGTTTCTGTCTTTGTCTCTCTCTTTCTCTCTCTCTTTCTCTCCCTCTTTCTCTTTCTCTTCCTGTGTGTGTATCTGTTTCTGTCTCTCTTTATCTGTCTCTCTCTGTCTCTGTGTGTGTTTCTGTCTCTTTCTCTGTGTCTCTCTGTCTCTCTCTCTCCTCCCTCCCCTCTCTCTCTCTCTCTCTCTCTCTCTCTCTCTCTCTGAAGATCAGGATGCAATGCTCTCAGTTACGTCCCCAGCACCATGACTGCCTATGTACTATCTATCATGCTTTCCACCAGAATGATAACAGGCTAATTCTCTGAAGCTATTAGCAAGTCCACAACCAAATGTTTTCTTTTATAAGAGTTACCTCAGTCATGGTGTCTCTTCACAGCAAAGAACACTAAGACAGAAGTTGGTATCAGGAGGTGGCCATTGCTGTGACGGGACTGACCATTCTGTTTGTTGGAGAAACGTGGAAACCTTTGGAAGTCTGGCCTAGAAACGTGGTTGAATGCTTTAATCAGGGCTTAATGGGCCATCCTAGTAGGGGCATGGAGGACAATATTGTTGAAGACAATGTGGACTACGTAGGTCCAGTCCAAGAAGTTTCAGAGGGAAAGAATATTAGTAGGTGGCATAGAAACAGTTCCCCATGTTAGACTGGTGCAAACATGGCTTTTGTCTATTGTGGGTCCTCCATCTTGGGTAAGGAACTATGAGTGTTGAGTCTCCCCAGAAAAAGCCCACACACAACAGTCAATTGGCCTTTGGTAACAGTCTCTTCATCCATCACTATAATAAAGTAATTGGAAACAGTGGGCTGAAGGGAGAGGGACTCATTTCAGCTCATGGCTTGAAGGGATATAATCCATCATGGCAGAGAATGTAGGCAAGCGTGGCCAGATCGTGTGCTAGCAGAAGAGCAAACCTTTATACTTACACATCAGCACAGAGGGACAGGAAGCAAGGCAGCAATATAAACCTCAAGGCCCTCCCTTCCCAGCAACCTACTTCCTCCAGCCAGGTGCCATCTCCTAAAGGCTCCATCACCTCCTGAAACAGCACCGCCAGCTGGGAACCAAGCAATCACACACTTTAAGCCTGTGGTGAAATTTTATATCCAAATCTCCAGGAGAAGTGCCACCTCCTAGCCTGAGATGCAACTTCTGTTTATTTTTGCACGTATCAGCTCTCCTTGTATATGACAATTAGCATGCTAATTATGTGATGTGAATAACAGTATTAATATTATTGAGTGTAGATACTTCACCTAGAACAGCTCAACAAATCCTTGGGAAACTCTACTGAGCAAGCTCAGCCATCCCTCGCCCCCCTCCCCCACCTGGAGTCATCCTGAGCCCTACAAAGGGATCCAAGACATGACAAATTCAACCGTTCCACTTTCCAGCCAATAGCAAGCAAAGTCAAAAGCATGGAAGTGTCCCTGAGTGGAACTCAGCCACATGAAGAGATGTGACTAGTCACAGCGGAGCAGGATGCATGGGATATAAACTGACACCCCTAGGGGATGCAGGAGCCTCAAAATGTTCTAGAAGGGGGCACTAGAGAAATGTGAGGGAGAAAAACAAACTCCATATGGCCCACATGGGAGGTATAATGTTCCACCATGCCATGGCCATGAGAGAAAGGCTATAGAAAGGACCACTGTCTACCCAGCATGCATTGGTCTACTCTCCCCTGTCTTCATTCATTTGTATTCAGCCAGCTCCTTCACCCCCCAGTTCTAGTCTATCCCTATCCATCATGAGAGAAGACATGAGACTTCTCTCAAAGAGGTCAAAGAGGGTAGGATCATGTCAGTAAAGACCTCCATGGGAAACGAGCCCTGATGCAGGAGACGAGATTTCTCCCAAAGCCTCTTAGCAGCCACATTCTCAGGATTCATCTCCAACTGCTACTCATTACTGGGTGCTAAAATTAAACTCAAGCCAGAGATGCATTCCCGCCTGCTTGTATACAACCTCCTCACGGCACCCAAGTAGCCGCAGGTGATTCATCCTAAGTGGGCTTATGTTCCCATAATACTTTCTTTGCTAAAACTGGCATGGACCTGGATTTGGTCCAAGGACTGTACTTAGCCAACCCGGGTGTCCTGTCCTGGTTCCACCTTTCTGACAGATAAGCACATGTCACTCCACAGCTCCCCCACCCCCAGAACTGGCACCTGCCTTTGTAGGCGGTAAGGAGCGCTCCCTCAGCATCTAGTACCATCTCACCCCCAGGCTTTGGCGCATGTGGGGAATTGGGTATTATCAATTATACATGGAGCAAATCACAAGGGCCCTGAGACAAGATCAGCCATGCCAGCCTCATGCAGGTTGAGCTGGAGAGAATGAGTTCTCTCAGGGAAAGAGGCAGGAAAACCCTGCTTTTCCCCCGACCCCTGGAACTCAGGTTGCCCCTTAACAAGGGCAGTCCTGCCAAGTTGTGGTTGCTACTGAGCCAGCTGTGGGTCACTATGATGAGACTGATCTTCCAAACCAAGTTGACTGACAGCTGAGATGGAAGCACTGAGGTCACATGTTCAACAGCTAGCCATGGGTGGCCCAGAATATCTGAATGTGGATTCCCCCAAATTTGGGTCTAGTATAGGAAAGTTCCAGAAATATTTAGCATTTCCAATGCGCACCCACCGTCGCTATGCTTTGGAGGTTCTGGAATTCTACCCATTATCTCATTTTTCAACGGTGGCTCCCGAGCCTAACGTGAACAGAGTCCCAGACAAGCTCCGAGGGAGAAATGTCATCCCTGCCATGCCAACGGGGCAGACATGTGGGCAGTTTAACAGGCTCTGGGACTCTGTCCAGCTTCAGCCAGTCCATTCCCAACAAGGCTCTTTCAGTCCATCTGCATTCTAAACTTTGCCAATCCTCAGGGCCACCTGGGGACTCTCAGAGCAGTGACAACTGACAAGGGTCTAGTTCCTGGACACCTAGAGCCTCTGTCCCTAGCACACAGTCATGACACACTTCAATGAAACCATCTTCCCAAAGTATAGCACTTGGACCTGATATGAACACAGATGGAGACGATAAAAGACAAGAGGTCCCCAGGAGCCACTCGGCAACACCACAAATGAAAAGAACCTCATACAGTAAGCCCTAAATGGCTTCCCCAGGAGCCCTTATGGAAAGCAGGTAAATAAAACGCCGCTTAAGTACATCCCCCTTGTTCAAATAGTGCACACCAAGTGTGCGAGGGATGATGGGCTTAAAGGCACTTCATGGGTTTTTTGAGTGATACAATTATTCAAAGGAGAAGCTGGAGCATGGCTCAGTGATTAAAGCACTTGCCACACAAGTGTGTGGGCTGGAGTTTGGATCCCCAGAACCCTATGCAAATACCTGGTGGGTAAGGTGGCCCATGTGTTATCCTAGCCGGAGAAGGCAGAGACAGGATTCCCCAGAGTATGTTGGCTCAAGAGACTGGACATTATTGGCAAGTTCTGTTTGACTGAAAGACTCTGGCACGTTGTATACCACGAAAGAAGAGCAATAAAAGATGATTCCTGATATAAGCCTTAGAGCTTCTACACATACACACACTCAGGGGCACCCACACATCCCTAAAGGTAAAGAGGAAAACCAACAAAAATAAAATCTCAGAGGAAGTTCTTTCATGGCTCATCTGCGTGAGTCCTGGTTCCTTACCATGGTGAGAGGGACAATGCCCACAAAGGTCGTCTGGCTGATGAAGATCTCAGAGACAAAGAGCTCGCTCATGGAGTCTTCCACGGGATATTCTACCTGCCAGGTGATCTGCTGGGCCCCAGCCAGGCCGCTGCTGTTATCAACTCCAAAGTCCACTTGCAGAATCTCATAGAAGGAGCCATTTGCCCTGGAAAACAGACATACAGCAGGGTTTAACGTAAAAGCACGTGATTCTGCAGAAAACAACGCACACGGTAAGCTGACACCGTTCTCTTTGTTACTGAGGAGTTAGAGAGGGTAGAGACTCAAGGCTTCCCATGTGTGGCAGCACCTCAGAGTGGGTGTGCCACCCTCCCCTAAAGAAGAGATGCTCTTTGTTGCATAAGGGCCCGTGTTCATTTGTTTTCTATGGCTGTGACAAGCACTATTACACAAAGCAACTTGGGGTGGGGACTAGGGTTATCTCAGCAGACAGCTCACAGTCCATCACAGAAGGAAGTCAGCACAGGAACCTGGAGGCAGGAACTGAAGCAGAGGGCCATGGAGGAACGCTGCTTACTGGCTTGCTTGGCTTGCTTTGTTATACATCCACCCCCCCCACAAGACTACCCATCCAGGAATGATATACTGCACACAGTGGGCGGGGCCCTCCCACATCAACCATTAATCAAGAAAATGCCCATGCCAATCTGATGGGGGAGTTTTCTCAATAGGGGGTTTCACCTTCCTAGAGGGCCCACCTTGTGACAAGTTCACACACACACACACACACACACACACACACACACACACTACAAATATAAGAACCCAGGTTTGTAGCCTCTCTGAACACACCCCACATAGCTCTCAGCTCTGCACACACACCCACAGAACCATCAGGCCACACTCAGGGAAAGCCAAGAATTCTCTGATCCAGGCTCCCCACCCCTCCAGTCAAGCAGGCACAGACATGTCCTGTCTATATAGCTTCTCTGTAACTCAGGAGTCCCTGGCTCAGACTCTGCAGGACTTACAGAATGGTGATGATTTTGTGGGATTATGGGCTCAACATGAGATCGATGGTTAGAAAGGATGACACAGGTTACACGGATTATCACAAAAACTGTGGCTGACAGGAGGATTACACTAGACTTTTCATCAGCCTCAAATTAGATTAAATATAATATACAGAAATACCACCTATCTGCCCCAATTCATAACACAGAAACATCTGCACATGCTCACACCCTTACCCATCCCCACACACGTACATAATACACACTCCTGCACATGAGGGCTCTTGGAAAATGAAGGCTAGCTACTGCACTGCATTTACCAAACACAGAGAAGAATAAAAAACCATCAGCATGGGTCTGTGATTGGATCCCATCCTGTGAGTCTCTTGCCAACTCCCCGCATCTGTCTTGACTGGGACCCCAGGAGGATGACAGCGGGGAAGCTAATTCCCCAACTCTCCATAACCGGAGTACCCCAGGCTAGCTTGCACCTTCTCTGCTGATAAGTCTGTTTGGACTAAAAGGGGCTCAAGACCTCTGTCCTGCCTCATGGAGCCTGGTGAGCTCTGCATCTGGTGCCCCAGTGCTCAGTCTGTGAGAAAAACATTGGGGGGCAAAAAGAACTTGCTGCCTGCTTCTTCGCCAAAAGAAATTGTACCATGGACAGCTCCCCCGCAGACATGATTTCTAGAAAACAAGGCATGAGGGACACTCAACTCTAGGCTGTCCTCCTGTCACAAGAGGTTCCAAAGGCAGCATTCCATACTTGGATGTAGAATGAAACTTATCAATGGGTCTCCTGTAAGGGATAATCTATCCGCAAAGATGGAACTTTCACTTTCTCTTAGAACCAAGGGACTCTTTCTCAGCAATGAATAATGGTGGCTACCTTTGAGGAACCAGAAATGGTGCAAGGAAGGAGGCTCCATGTGCTATCCTTGCTAACACTGTGTGTGGGCTCTGAGAGAAGCAAGGAGAAAAGCCGACTGGTGTCAGGTGAGACATGATGGCCGTCCTCTAAACCATGTACTGTCCCAGCCTGTGAGTTGATTCAGATGCAGAGGCTGTCTCCAACCAGCAATGGGTGGAAAGGTAGTCACAATGGAGTCATGGCTGTGAGGGTTTTATTTGGGTTTTGTTTTTTTGTTTTTAAGCGTTTTTCCCTCAAACCAGAAAGAAACCTTCTACTTCAGGCAGCTGGGGTAGTTTCTAATAAGTTCATTTATATGGAAATTGACTCATAACTATTAATTTTACCTGCTCCCGAGCCACTCTTGATAAGCTTTGAAACACTGAGGAAAGAGCTCATTGAGTCTCAGTTTAATAATGGTGGCTGCTACTGAGGAACCCGCATCCAAGTGCCAGCCATGAGGTGGGTATGAGCAACTAACAAGTAGCCATGAAGTGACCACATGTGGCTTATGGGAGAGCGAGTGTGGCTTGTGGGCATGTTCAGGAGTATGTATGCATGTGGGGTGCGAGGTGGGGGTATGGGTGTGGGTGGGTTTGTATAGGTGTGTGTATGTGGGGGTGGGTATAGGGTGCATGGGCATGTGCAAGAGTGTCGATGTTTGTGTCAGGGGCTAGAATGTGCAGAAGGGTGTGTGTGTTGAGCAGGCTCAGGCATAGAGCATCTCGAGCTGGAGCACAGGTCTCCTTGCAGAAGGACTTTCTTCCTGAAGCCTCATCTCTAAGAGAATCATCACCCTGTAGTACAGGCTAGCCCCATCCCTAAGTCCCAAGATAAGGTTGAGGTGCTCAGTATGACTGCGGCTCAAACATGTATGAGAAAAAGGGGTCTTTGGGAGGACCAACCCATCAGCTAGTCCCTAAGGACCACACCCAGACATGAGTCTCTGTATCACTCGCAACGATGACCGTGGTGATGTACGTAAAGCAGGGGGAAGGGACAAAGGAGAGAAAGAGGGAGGAAATAAAAATGGAGGGGGTGACATCCTGTCATTTACATTTTTCTCCCCACCAACATCTAAATAGTTCTGAGCCAGCAAGCAGAGATGGTGGCAACATCCCCCAAATGAGATTTTTCTAAAAACGAGATGCCACAGATTGTGGCCTTAGGTTTGCTTTATGTTTTATCTTGAGACCCTTTTCCTGGACATTAATATAAATAAAAGTGGGCTAGAATCAAATCAAGTGTTCCAGGATGGGATCTGCTGATGACTCGAGCAAACACAGTGTGGGCCTGGATGGACAGGCTTCGTCCTCCCTCCCTCTCTCTGTCTCCATCTCCATCTCTCCTCCGTCTCCTCCATCTCCTCTGTCTCCTCCGTCTCCTCCGTCTCTCTCCTCTGTCTCCTCCATCTCCTCCGTCTTCTCTCCCTCTCCCTCTCCCTCTCCCCCCCCCTCTCTCTCACACACACACACACACACACACATACACACACCGAGGACAAAGGACTGTCCTGCCACTGCTCTGATAACAGTCAAATCAGCAAGCTCAGCCACACTCCTGGTCTCATTTCTCTCTGTAATAGAAAACACGCTGGGAAAATGAGGGAGAAATGGTTTAACCAGCTCCGTGATTCCTGGCTCCAGTCTATCAGTGCAGAGGTCGGTGTAGAGACCTCTAAGCGGCTGGTAGCATCACATCCCCGGTGAAAAGCAGAGAGAACTGAGATAGAGAACCCTGGGGAAAGCTAACGGTACAGTCGGGGCTGGATATAATCAAGATGCACTGCATACACGTGTGAAACATCCAGAAAATAATTTTGTTCAATTTTTTAAAAATTCAAGAGATGATAATGTGAAGCCGTCACTTTAACTTTTTAAATAGAGGTGATGAATTACAATAGGAAATACCAGAGGTGGGTTTGGAACGCAAGGCCTTGGTGAGGAGATGACAATTGAGCCAAGACCTAAAATATAGCTGGGAGACAAGCATACCCTCCGCAACATTTGTTGAATAAATGAGTGACTCTATTTTAAGCTTCTCTCCCCACCCCCCCCAAAAAAAATAATTCATGGAAAAATGTGTCCCAAGCATCAGTGTGAACACAAGTTGCTACGTAAAAAAGAGCAGCCATTGTTCAATGCCATCTGCTTGGTGAGGTCTCATTACAGCCCAGCTTCATCTCTGCAGCTCTCTTGCTCTTCTCTGAATCGGGCTGCTCCATGATTTTTGTTTCTGACATACTATTATTTATTGATGGTGTCGACTGTCATAGATGGATATACACTCAGAGGCACATAAGTGTCACGAAAGCAAGGGTTTTTTGGGGGGAGGGTGCCTGGTTTTCCTGCTAATGTGTCCCCAGAACACTGCCTGAGACACTGAGTGTTTATTAAGTGTGTATCAGACAAACCAATGAGTCAATGAATAGCCAGCAACTTTGCGGGCCTCCAAGGAACACACGCTAAGTGAGTCCCAGGGGACTAGGTGGCAGCCACTGGAAACAAACAGCTCTACCGTGAGCTCACAATGGAGGGATGGTTTGCTGAGCAAGGCTGAACAGGGATGCACATTACAGAATGGGCCTGAACTACCATTCTGGGGCAGTTCACATGTGGCATGAGTCTGATGTTTGATGTATCCACAGCAGGTAAATCCACACAGGGAAGAAGCAGAGGAGTCGTTACCAAACATCAGGCCAGGTGGAGGATGGGAATTCATGTGTAGTTTCCTTAGTCCAATAAAAATCCCCCCAAATCGTAAACAGTGGTGGTTCCAGAAATTTTCAAATAGGCTAAAAACCACTGAACTGCGTAGTTTAAGATGGCTCACACCGGTTATCCCAGACTTGGAAGGCTGGAATTTGAAGACTACTAAAAGTACTAAGATAAGCCTGTGCTACAGAATAAGTTCCAAGGCAGCAGAGTGAGGCCTTTGGGATGGGGGTGACAGACAGAGAGACAGATGGAGACAGACAGAGAGATAGAGAGATGAAGACAGAGAGACATAGAGAAAGACAGAGAGATAGAGACAGACAAGATGGAGGGAGTGAGAGAGACAGAAAGACACAGAGAGAAGATGGAGAGGGAGGGAGGGAGTACGGAGGAAACGGAGAAGTAAAGAAAGAAAAGGAGAAAAGTATTTTACTTACATTTTTTTTATTTTAAAAAACAAAGTCACTATCTCTCTTATCGGGTTTGTTCAGCTTTTATTTCAAACTTAAAACCATTTTTCAGGAACAATTATCTCCCTAAATTCTCTATCTGCCTCCGGGATCAGCTGCAGTCAGGCAGCCAGCGGCTACCCTACTGCCCCAGCTCGGGAGAGGGATGCTAGGTCCCTCATTGAGACATTGTTTCTGCTTACCAACATTTTCCCAGCGCTCGAGACAATCAATCCCGGTAATGAGCAAGCACTTTGGACACCTCCACCTCCTCGGCTGCCAGAGACAGGCCGTTTCCCACACTAACAAGTCACCTCACTTCCAGCTTATTTGATTTTATCAGCATCACCATGACAAGCCCGGAGACAGCTAAGACAATTGCCACAATTATTTTTTTTTCCTTCCATCACTATCTGACAACATCCCAAACCCTTCCAGGAAATGATGGCTCAGAGTCCTCTCGCTCCCAGCTCCTAAAACAACTTCCTGGAGTGATATCTTCCCCATTCCTCTTTACTACTGACCTGGCAGAAAAATTGTTATTTAAAGCAGTGGACTTCCCAGTGGGTTCTATTTCTATTTAGATTCTCTTCAGAGAAAAAGGTAAGCCCAGGCTGCTAACTGACAGGGGAGATAACATGACAGACTGAGGATACCGGCATGGTAGATGGAGCCTCTAATCCCATTAGCTCTCCTAAAAAGGGAGAGGGAACATCCATGGCTTCTGCTGAGAGCTGAGCTAGGGACCTGACTTCTGTCCTCACTAACTTCAGTTTTCACCACCGTGTTAAGGAAATGGTGTGTTTCTGAGAGACAAAGTCCCTAAGAACAGGAGAGGCGGCAAAGCTGGGAAAGGACCTGCCATATGTGTGTGAGAACCTAGGTTTGATCCTCCATGGCCATGTGGAAAGCCAGGCACTGTGACACACACCTGTGACCCCAGTGCTGGGAAGGTAGAATTAAGAATCCCTGGGGCTCATTGGTCTAGAGTCATTAACAAGTCCCAGGAGAGACCCTGTCTCAAAAGAACGGGTAGATGGTGCCTGAGGAACAATGCCTAAGGATGCCTATCGGCCTCCACACCCATGTGCACACAATTGCACGAGCACACACATACATGTGCACAGCACACATGCATGCACACACACATGCACTGAACATCTCAGTCCACCATGAGCTGGCTCTTTGTGAGCTACCAGAGGGGGCCGGCCATTTCCACATGAATAGTGCCCATGAGAAGTCTCTTCTGCATCTAGAACCCCAGATCTCTGGCTGAAGAAATTGCTAACATTCTCCTCACTGATGGACAAACAGGATCAATCACCTGGCTCTGTCTACTGAGGCAGCAAGAAAGGGTGACTCTCCTGCCTGCTCAGTACTGAAGTGGTCAGCAGTCCTGATGCCCAATGCCCAGTAAGGCCCTTGCGGAAGCAGTTATGTAGCCATAGGTGGAGCTTGCCAGATCCACCATGTTTAATTCCAGATCTACACTAGAAACACGCTCCAAACACTTGTGTATGATTGTCATAGTTATTGAGGGATCATAGTGTCCCCAGGCCTCTACCAGGTACATAAGCAAATGGGGAAATTGAGGAGAGAGAGAGAGAGAGAGAGAGAGAGAGAGAGAGAGAGAGAGAGAGA
>JANHMN010000023.1:26695676-26713919 GCA_030674055.1 Rhabdomys pumilio
GTATATGTATATGTGTGTGTCTGTGTCTATGTCATGTGTGTCTGTGTCATGTGTGTCTATGCATATATATATATTTGTATGTGTATATGCATATATTGAAACTGTGTTTAAACTAGACATGTCTCAAGACTTGGAGGAATAAATAAGCTTTGTGTCAGTGATGTCCCTGCATCTGTTTAATGCATCTTGTACCTCTGCCCACACCATCTATACCTATCAAGAGGTACAGACAGAAGAGAGGGATTTTCTCATCTTCTCCATGGCCTTGTGCATACCAGACAAGTGTTCTAGCACTGAGATGCACCCCTGCCTCTGATAGGCATTTTTTTAGTTCCCAGACAAGCTCTGCATTCAGGTCTTAAGGAAAGTTTTCAGAAACACGTAATAAATTATTTCTGTGTGATAAAGACTTAGAGAGCTCCACTTCCTCTGGGTCCTGAGTTTGCCACAAGGCAAGAGAAGGAGTTAGACCTTTATGGAGGTCATAAAGGGCTGAGAGGCATTGTAACAGCTGGTTCCAGCCCAGTGAGCTAATGCTGCTAGGTGGTCAGGGGAGCACAGAGCACAGAGCATTCTGCAACCAAAGCTGCTAGCAGGAACCAGTCAAATGAGAAGCTACACCCATCCACTTTGCAGAAGTTAAAAAAAAAAAAAAAAAAAAAAAACCCACAACAAACATCCAGCTGGGGAGAGGGGGTGGTGCCTTTAATCCTAGCACTCAAGAAGCAGAGGCAGGCGCATCTCTGAGTTAGGAGACAGCCTGGTCTACAGAGCGAGTTCCAAGACAGCCAGGGATCACAGAGAAACCCTGTCTTGAAAAACCAAAAACCAAAACAAAACACAAAGAACCACCAGTTAAATAAAAGCCATGGAAACAGAACATCCAAGCCAGATGCAGCCAGCCTGGTTCCTGAGAGTCTGTCCTCCAGCCTCAGTAAAAACAGTCTAGTGACCAAGCTCAGCGGCACAGGCTGCAATCCTAAGCAATTTGGGAGGTTGAAGCGGGAGGATCATTAAGTCCTATCTGGGTGACAGAGGGAACTCAAGGCCTGCCTGGACAGTTCCATGAAACCCCGTCTCAAAACAAGTGAGTAGGAGCTGGGATGCAGCTGGGTGGCAGAGAGCTTCCCCAGCGTGCATGAAGTCCTGGGTTGCATCCCAGTAGCGAAACAAACAAAAATAATCTAAGATGGGAAAAAAAAAGAATCAGCATTCCCTTACACTGACTCCCTGGCCCGTCTCTCTCAGCACCCTGAGTCAGTCATCCCACATATGTACCATATGAAAGCATCTTATGTCAGTCAGATCTGGATTTCCACAGAGGCTTCCTGGGTAAGGTTTACTGGAGCAAAATTTGTTGACATAAGCTTAAAACACAGGACCCTCAGGGAGCCTGCACAGTGTGACTGAAACACTCTGTCAGCTCCTCAGGTACAGGGAGCCTGTCAAGCTGCCTGGACCAAGCCTGTGTCTAGCTTCTTGACTCAGCCACTGATTGGCTGGTCATGTCCCCACCCCTTTGATCTATGCAGAGCAGGTCCTGCGACTTAAGGTCCTAATCCTGATGGCAAGATAGGACTTTGAAGAAGAAATCGAGGCATTGGTAGAAATAAATAGAACTCGCTGTCACCCATGTGTGGAAGTTAGAGAGCTTGCTCTTAGAGACGGAAGTACAGCGGGTGAGATGGCTCAGTGGGTAGAGACCTTATCCACAAGCTTGATGACCTGAGTTTAATCCCCCAGACTCACATGGTGGAAGGAAAGGTCCAACTTATACACATTGTCCTCTGATTTCCACCTGTGTGCCAGGGCCTGCATGCACACCACACACACACACACACACACACACACACACACACAAATGCTTATGACTGTGCACACATGCATGCATGCAATGTTGAAGTTAGGCCCCAGTTCTGCCTTCCAGCCCCATGCTCCCAGAAATAAGACTCAGACTCAAATTATATTTACAAATACCTTAGCCATATAGCTAGGCTCTACTCTGACTAGATCATAACTAAAGACAACCCATTTATTTTAACCTACCTTCTGCCACGTGGCTGGTTACTTGTGCTTGGGTCCCATATGTCTGTCTCCTGACATCTTTTCTGGCTCCTCTCCCTGCCCCTTTTCTTTTCTTTATTTTTTTTTCTTTTTTTGGTTTTTTGGTTTTTTGGTTTTTTGGTTTTTAGAGACAGGGTTTCTCTGTGTAGCCCTGGCTGTCCTGGAACTCACTCTGTAGACCAGGCTGGCCTCGAACTCAGAAATCTGCCTGCCTCTGCCTCCCAAGTGTTGGGATTAAAGGTGTGCGCCAACACCACCCGGCTCCCTGCCTCTTTTCTCTCCCAGAATTCTTTCTCTTCCCAGATGTCCCACCTCTATCTCCTGCTTAAGCCATAGGCCATATGCTTTTTAATTGACAGGTGAGGCATCCATACAATACATGAAATGGTCTCTCTCCAATGCACAAGTGCACAAATAAGTAAATAGAAATAATAAATACTTGAGCAAGACCCCCTCAACCACTACAGGTGCTTCCCACTAAGCCTGATGACCTGAGTTCACTCCCAGGGACCCACATGACAGAAGGCAATAATTGACTCCCAGTAGCTTTCTGATTTCTACTCATGCACACACACAAACCCGGGGGTAAATAATTTTTAAGGTTTAAAAACAATTAAAATAACTCAAAATTCCCAAACAAGTATGTTTGAGAGTTCACCTCAAGACCTCAAAAGCCGATCATTAAAGTTGAAAGAATGTAAAAATTCAACGCTAAAATAAAGTAAATTTTACCTTCAAGTGAGAAAAGAAAAACAAAATTTTAGATTCTTGGGGAAAGGGCCACTGAAAGACTGTTCTTAGGAGACAAAAAAAAAAATAATTACTGGAGAAATAGTTTGCCATGTTAACTATAGGATTTTCCAGAATTTTCTCTCTTAAGAAAAGAGAGCATCTCGTGGAACACTGAAAATACGCTCTGTAAATCATAGTGAATTTACCATAGTGCATTACTTGCTGTCTGCGTGGTTGCATTTTTCTCACTGTGAATTTTTAAGATTATGGTAAGAGCTCTATTGACTTTGAATCTTTTCGTGATCCATTCAAACACCTCCTGGAGAATACGAAATATATAACACCTTTTTTTTTTTTAAAGGATGGATATTATTTAGATTTTATTCAAAACTCAATGAGAAGCATAGGGCTGGGCTGATAAATAGCAAAATAATGAAGATAGCTATGGTGGTGATGATGGTGATGATGGAGATGATGATGGTGGTGGTGATGGTGATGATGATGGTGATGATGATGGTGATGATGGAGATGATGATGGTGGTGATGATGGTGGTGGTGATGATGATGATGGTGGTGATGATGATGGAGATGATGATGTGGTGATGATGGTGATGATGGTGATAGAGATGATGGTCCTCACCATTCAGGGATTGATGGATATCTCAATCTAATAGGGTTAATATTTAACCAGAATCCCAGCGATGCCTTTCTGGCCCAAAAGCATTTTCTCCTGACATATGCCCAGCCCTCCATGCATGGGAGACTGCATCCAGCAACCGTACGTTTGGGTGGAGAGGAAGATGAGGCTTTTTGACAGTCCACACCCACTTGTTCATCATTTAAGACCCAGCAATGAAAACAAGCCTCAGAGTATGTTCTGATCTCCCTCAGCGGCACATGGGGAGGGTCAGGGTTACAGTTGGAGTCTCCACCACTCTGATTCCCAGGAGATCCGTCCCCCTCATCATTCAGACTTGAGCCTTAAGGAAACTGTGTTGACTAGTTCCAAAAGCAAACTTTGGAAAGAGTTTGGAGGATTCCTCAAAAAAGAAAAAATGAAAGATAGGGATGGGGGCGTGGCTCAGTGGTAGAGCCCCTGCCTAGAATCCCCCAGGGAGGGGCTGGGGGCGTTGCTCAGCAGCCGAGCACTTGACTAGTATATGTGAGTCCTGGACTTCTTCTTACTATCACATCACATATGCACACACACACACACACACACACACACACACACACACCTAGATATTTCCACACATCATCCCCTCATCTGAGGAGAAATAGAAAGCAGGGACTGGGACACTTGACTCTGAAGACATGACAGTCCCACCACCAAAAGGGAAAGGTACCAAACATCCTCTACAGGCAGTATGAAGCATAGACATACAAAGATCTGTAATCCAATACTCAGGAAGCAGAGGCAGGAGAAGCACAGAAATTACCAGGCCAACCTGGTCTACAAAGCAAGGTCAGGGTTCAAGCACCTCCCACTGTTTAAAGTTAAGCACCGAAGCCTCCATGGGCCTGCCACAGAAATTCACAATGAGCTGAGTTGCACAGAGGTCTGGGGTGGGCACTGTCCTGACACAGTCTCCCAAGACAGCCCTTCTACAGCTCCAGGTAATGAGACGGCAGAAAACCCAGTTTCATATTCAGAACTTCCTTCTTCCCTCCTCCATCACAAAGAACCTCCTTCAGGAATGATGGTGCAAGTCCAAGATCCCAACACTCATCCAGGAGGCAGAAGCAAGAGAGTCCTGAATTCTAGGCCAACCTGGGCTACACAGTAAGACCTGTACCCACAGAGTCTCTTTCCTTCTACTGCTCAGCAGCCTGTGAAGTGTCCGTCCATGATGCAGATATGGTGACCTGGTCACGGAGCAGCTTGTAACCTGGCAGTAGCTCCTGGGTGTGGCCAGGATGCTCATAGCAAGAAGAAAAGCTCGACAGAGGAATAATACAAACCCATCACTCAAGCCCAACTTTAGTGCTCCAGCTGTCTTGGTGACAGTTCCCTGGAAGGGACTCTTATTTCTTTTTCCTTTCCTCACTAATAACAGGGAACAGGGTAATTTCCAGCATGCTCTGAGCTGCCCTCTGACAGCCTGCCTCTCCACCCACATGCCAGAGGCCGCTTGTTCCCAGAGCTTCAAGCAGGCTGAGGTAAAATGTAAAAGAAGGTGACAAGTGTCAGAATCAAAATGGAGTAGCTTCTGTCACTGCAAGCAGAAGCAGAGTCAATAATGCCAGAAGTTTGTGGAAGAGGGGAATCTCGACATGTGGATGCCTGAGAGGACTCTGCCAGGGACACAGGCTTGCTCTCAAGCCCCTGCCACCCTTCATGGCAAGCCTTTGTGCAAGGATCCCTGTACAGACTGGGACTGTTCTTGTTATCTACAGCAGTAGATAACAATTATTGCTTTGACATATCCTTCTTGTTTTTGTCTTTAAAACCTTCACCTGAAGCTGAGGACATGGCTCAGTTAGCAACTACTCACCATACAAACATGAGGACCTGAATCCGTTCCCAACATCCACATTTTTTTATTGGATATTTTATTTATTTACATTTCAGATGTCATCCCTTTTCCCCATTTCCCCTCCCTAGAACCCCCTATCCCATCCCCCCTCCTCCTTTTTGCTTTTATACTAACATCCACATTTTTAAGAAGCCAGATGTGGAAGTATGGGTTTGAAATCCCAGCACTGGGAAGGCAGAGACAGGTGAATCCCTGGGATTCAATAGACAGACTGCCTGGCCTAATTGGCTAGTTCTAGGACAGTAAGTGACACAGTCCCTCACCAATGGCATTCAAAGTTTTCCTCTGTCTTCCAAATATATGCACATACTGGTACATGCATGCCTACACACATACATGAACATCTTTGTACACACATACACACACACACACACACACACACACACACACACACACACCTCCTTAACTTAAACTTCTTCAATACGCTCATGGATTACTATGGTATCCACATTCCCACAGCAAGGTGGTTCCCAAGTGGGAGCCTGACTTCTATGTATTCTGAGGAGAGGGATAAAACTAGAATAATTGACAGGTAGCCCAGCTATTGTGGGGGAAAGGCAGGCTTGTGGATACAATGTCAAAAAATCTAAAACATCTTGAATGGCCATCTTTATCAAACAGACATCTCCAGCTAGATACCGCCAAAACATATCATGTCCCTGGCCTAGACAACCAAATAAACTGAAGCAATATAACAATGGTTTTAATATCAAGGCATTCCCACAGGTCATTGAGAAGGGAATCTCTCACATGGCAACGTGGATTGACAGCAAGGCCAGTATTTGGGTATATAAAAAAAAAATGCACCAAGAAAAACTAATGAGAAAGAAATCATTGCATCATAATAAAGAAAAGCTCTTGTAGTCTCAGTGCTCTGAGATAGGAGAATCACAAACTAGAGGCCACCCTGGGATACATGAGAAAGGGGGACAGAGAGATGAGAGAGGAGAGAAAAGGAGTTGATTTTGAAAGGGACTGGCTAAGAGTCGACTAGGAGATTTACCAGATGTCCCTCCACAGACTACACCAATCAAACACTCTAAGGTTTATAAGTATGAAAGCTAAGCTAGGCATCACTGCAGAATGGCCTAGGAGCCAGAGCCTGTCCATCAGGAAGGTAGCCTGGGTCACAGGGCCTCAGGGTGGTGGAGAGCCAGGCTAGCCCTCTGACAAGCACCTCTCGCTGTTTGGCCCTGTTTGAGTCAGCCAGGACATTGCTAACTGAGTAGTTCAAGTCTGTTTGATGACGCCTTTAGGTTTGGGTGAAAGGCGCTGGAGTGAATTATCCTTCAGTTAAGGGTTTTAGTAGGGAAGTGATGACATCATGCCATGGGCAACGGGACAGCATCCTGATTAGGAAAAGAGCTTTAATCCAATGGCCTCAGGGCAAATGCTCCTATATAGTTCTGTGCCTTGTGACCTAGCCTATGTGCTAGGAAGTCAGGAGGATGATAGGTAGGGATGGAGGGTTTGGAAGGAACTAGATAGGACAAATAAAGTTATTATTCAAGGCTGGGGCATCAGGGAGTGGGCCAGATCTCTTCAAGGCTGCATCATTTAGCCTCTTAAAGGGGCAGCATCCTATAGCATCAGTCTGTGATCTTACAATGTCTGGGTACCACACAGACAAGAGAAGACTGGATGTGGTCATTAGAGGGGTCTGAGCTATCGCTGCTGAGGGCATTAATTGCTTAGGGACTGTTGTCTTCTTCTAACTGATGTCATCAATTAGAACAATAGCAACATGTAAGCCAGAAGAATCAGACTTTTTTTTTCCCATCACACCTCACTAAAAACATTAAGTGAACAATGATCCTTTTTTTTAAAGATAATAATTTTGTTTTGAATTGTATGCATGTGGATGAGGTACGTGCAAGTGAGGGGAGGTGCCTGCAGGGGTGAGGCCTCCTATCCTCTGCAGCTGGACTTACAGGTTGGCTGTGAGCCACCTGACATAGGTACTGAGAACCAGACACAAGCTCTCCCTAAGAACAGCATGTGTTTTCAAACTCTCTCAATTGCTGAGCCACCTCTCCAGCCCCATAAGTAACAGCCTTAAGGTGCAGGAATATTACCTGTGCAGCGGGAAGGAACAAGACAGGCATCGGAAGGGACCACAAGGTTGACCTCCACTTGGAAGAAACACAGAGAACACAGCAAAGAGAACCAGGGTAAGACGCAACCCAGCATAAGGCACTCACAGCAAAAGCCATGCCTCTGTGAGAATGCCAGAGCCATAGACAGGGAACAAGAAACCTGAACTGACACAAGCTACCCTGGAGGAGCTTCAAGACACAGGCTGAAATGCTTGGTGCAGATGCCTCTGGGTTTTAAGGCTGGATGATGACACCTTAAGGGACCAGAAAGATGCCTCAGCAGGTAAAAGTACATGCTATGCTACCAAGCCAGATAACCAAAATTCATCCCCAGGACCCACACATGGTAGAATGTGAGAACCCATTCCTAAAAGTTGTCCCCTGGGCTCCGTATGCTGTCGCACATGCACACGTGTACCAATACACAATAAATAAAATAATAAGACAGTGGAGTGAGAGGGGGAGAGAGGGAATGGAGAAGAGGAGAGGAAAAATGGAGAATGTAGGGGAGAAAGGAGAGATCCCACCTGCCCCAGCAGAGCTGCCAGAGACTTAGTAGTCTGAGAAATCCTTAGAACCGCTCTTGTGGGAATGCTGACCTGGCTTCCTACCATCTTGAGGCCCAGTGGCCTAGGGGATCCTCCCTGATTGGCTGCCCTTCCCTCTGCTGCAAAGCTCTCCTCTGGATTTTGTACATCGGCTTCTTGTATTTATTCAGGTTCTTCTCAGTGTCACATCTACAGAGATGTTGTCCCTGAGTCTACCCTCCTCATGCACTCGATTGTGGTGCTGTGAGGATGGAACGGGAGAGGGTGGGAGCAGTTCACACAGTACAGTGTACGTATGGAGCTCAGAGGACAGATTCTGGGAGCCGGGTCTCTCATTCCACTTTGATTTTGAGGCAGAGTCTCTCTCATTTCCGCTATGCTGTGCATTCCAGCCTAGCAGACTCACGAGCTTTTGGACAGTTCTGTCTACTGGGATCCTAGATGTGTGCCACCAGATTCAGCTTGTTTTTATGGATTCTAGGGACTGAACTCGGGTCTTTGGGTTTATATAGCAAGCAGTTTTATCTACTTGAGCATATCACAGATTCATTGTCTGTCTATTCTACCAAAATACAAACACCTAAGCTAGGCAAGGTGGCACATGTCTTTAACCCCAGCATTTGGGAAGCTGAGGCAGGAGGATCTCTGTGAGTTCCAGCCAGCCATGACCACAAATGAAGTCCCTTCTCAAAAAAAAAAAAAAAAATACAAACTACTGGCTATCAAGAACCCTGCCTAAACCCACTGTTATATTTCTAGGACCAAGTACAATTCTACATTTGAGTAAGAAAATGAACACGGCGATTTTACAAGAAAAACTGAGACCCAGAAATATTCATTAGCACATCAGAAGGTCCCCAGGTCCCTAGGAACAGAGCCAGGACTGGACCTCAGACTATGGATGACTTCAGTCCCTGTGAAACAGTGGTAAGGAGCTGTGGAAGATGCTGGAAGTAAGCAGAATACAACTGACTGAGACAGAAGACAGTAAAGATTGGTGGGCTGGAGAGATGGCTCAGTGGTTAGGAGCAGTAGCTTTTCTTCTGGAGGACCCAGGTTCAATTCCCAGCACCCACATGGCAGCTCACAACTGTCTGTAACTCCAGTTCCAGGGGATCTGATGCCCTCACACAGACACACATGCAGATAAAACACCAGTGCACGTGAAATAAGAATAAAGAAATTGTTTTTTAAAAGACAGTAAAGAGTTTCCCATGGTTGGGTTGTAAAGCCCGGGAAGAGCTGGCCATCCCAAAGCTCTTCCCAATCATAATGATCAGAGGTTCAGTAGAGAAGTCTGGAAAACCATTTCAAACCAAAAGGCACAGTGGAGCGTAGCCAGTAAAAGCAAGCGGGACTTCATTAATGAGGCAACCATGGAAAAGGTACCCTCCTTCTCCATTACAAACCTGCTGTGGCTAAACAGAAGGTGTCTACATTGCGCAGCAAAATCACTGTCTGTTGCTCTACAGGCTGATAGCTAGATGGAATGTGGGCTCACCCTCTAGCAGGCTGATGTTGGAGTCCATTCCAGAACTCACGTTGATGTCATGAGGATGCTGAGACAATAATGACTGCTAAGACGATTTGACCCAGTTTTCCCTCTGCAAGGAGGTCAGGACTTCAGCCGAGGCTACCTGCTGCTCAGCATCAGATCCTGTGGGTATCATTCATTGCTGACACAAGGGTAACACGGGCTCAGACCTGAAATGCTTACAAAGCCATGTAAGAGCTTTTGCCAAGAAGCAGAATCAGCTAGGCATGGTGACAGCGTCATTTGAGGAGCTGAAGAGAACAAGTGTTTATAGCAGTGTGAGCCCATGGAGAAGCAGCCATAGCTCCTTCCTGCCCATCCTCGATTCCAAACGCTAAAGAGAGAGGCCTTATGTAGCAGACACATGACCTTGCTCCAGAGGGACTCAGTCCCAGGTACCTCGAGGCTCTTCCCCAGCAGCAGGACCCTGCTAAAGGCCAGCTGACTCCGGTTATCAATTAGCTTTGGGAAGCCTTTTAAGTGCCTGGATATGAAGGAGAAATTTTCTGAGTCCAGCAAGAATGGAATACGTTGCTCTGCACTGAGTATCTCTCTAACTGATCCTCCCAGCAGCGGAGGCAGATCCATGACTCCACGGCTTCCTGTTAAGCCAGGAATCAGGCTCTGAAGCTGCTACTGAGGGATCTGATTTTTCTCATTATTTTCCCTGCAAATGCATGGCTATGTTTTCCCAGAGACATTCAGTCCAGGAAACCACAGTCCTAAACAGAGAAAAATGCAACAGAAGTTTAATTGATTTCATAAATCAAAACTTTGAGGAGTTCCCAGCACAAAGAGGGGGAAAGATCTATAAAATAGAAGGATGATATTCGAACCCTGAAAGACACATGACTCCCAAACACACCCATTGCCATCTTTCCATAGCTCTGAAATCAAGTGAGTAGAAGCTTAGTGGCTTAGTGAGTAAAAGCACTTGCTATGGAAACACAAGGACCTTAGTTCAAATCCCCAGCATCCCTGTAAGAAACCAGGCACGGCTGCACACCTACGACAACCACAGAGTTGTAATAGGCAGAAACAGGAGGGTTGCTGAGGGCTTGCTGGATGAGAGGCAGTAACAGACTCAGTGAGAGACCTTGCCTTAAAGGACTAAGCATGTGACAGACCAGGACTCTCAGTGTCCTCCTTCAGCAATAGAGAGGGACTCGGTCTTTCTCAAACACAGACATCTATTTGTCTACTCTTGAAACCATCAGCAGAAAGTGAGCAGCCCTGAGTCCATGTCCCACTGTAGTTAGCCACGGGCTGACCTGAGGGTGCCTCCAGCTAAACACGGAGATGTTTTGCATCATGATGGACCACCACAACTCATGTTGTGGATGGCAGCTTTCTGTCTTCCTGCTATGAGCATAGCAATCTACAGCAGGTGTGGGGGTATTTGATCCTGACTGAGAGAGACCTCCTCCATCAGACTCTCAGGCTTCAAACCTGTGTCTGAGTTTAGAGAATACAAAGACTGTTGACAGAAGGCTGAAGAACCTCCAGGCTTTTACTACTGTGGATGTTGCTGGTACTGCTTAAGACTCTGGTCCAATACCGGTATTACCCATCAGCGAGATCACCCTACTGGACTCCTTCATTACTCAAATGTGTCAGGAAGCCCTTTGCCATAAGCAGTCTCATAACTCAGATTATGCCACTGGGGCTGGGGGTGGGGGAGGAGACAACACCCCTTCTTGCTCTGTTAATGAAAAATGCAGGAGCTAGATCAAAAATAACTCTCTGAGAGGAACAGAGTGTTAAGGAACTTTCAGAATGAAAATGACAAGCAGCCAGCTTCCTTGTCTTCAGAGGGAGGAATTAAAAGAGTGGCCTCCACCAGACTGTGTGAACTTCCCAATGCCACCACGTGGGTGACGTCAACATCATTACATAGGCGGATGCTGGACTTGGTGGTCTCCAGTTGGTTCAGCTGTATCCTGTCCTTAACAGTCCAGACTGCCAGCCAAGAGTTCTGGGAAGGTCAGGGACACTGGAGTGCTTGAGTGACATCATTCAGGGTGAAGCAGATAACAGATCTGATTTAATGACAAAAAGGAAGGTGTGCTCTCGGGAAGCCTTAGGGAAACCGGTGTTAGGGATGGGTCTGAAGAGATGGCTTTAGTGGGGTTGGGGTGTTTGGTATGCAAACGTCAGGATCTGAGTTTGGATTTGAGCATGCACCTAAAAAGTTGGGTGTGACTTTATATATATAAAGTTATATACCTGTAACTACAAGGCTATGAGGCTTGGTGACTAGGGTGGAGGGATCACTGAACTTGATGGCTGCCAGCCTTGCTCCAGGCTCAGTAACGGACTCTGTCTCAAAGGGACTAAGGTAGACAAAAAAAAGCCATGTCCTCCTCTGGCCTCTGTGCAATACACATGTGCACTCGCTCAGGCACATACACACACACACACACACACACACACACACACACACACACACACATAAGTCAGCAAGATTCAGGGATGAGAAAATGGGGCAACCACAGTGGAGGCTGTAGTGTCTACAATGGCACCATTCTGGGACAACTTGAGTACCTCTGCCACCCCCACTGTCATCTCCAACTCCACACTGTCCCCCCCATAGACTTTAACTGAGTTCTAATGGTTCCAGCCATGCATGCCCCTTGACACACCCTTCATTATTCCACTGGCAAGCTGCTTCGTGCAGCTGGCTTCTGCCTCCAGGTCTTCACAAGTCATGAGGAGGACTCTGCCCAGCCCAGCCCAGCCCAGCCCCTAGACAGAGCAACTTGGTCTCCTCACCTATACCTGCTGATCATACCCGGCCCCCTATGCTCCCATCAGACCTGAACAGACTCACCTGCAAGCCTCCACACTATCAAGCCAGTGGTCCCCGGAAGCTCTTCTTCTAGCTTCCCATTAGAGAGCACTGGCAGGCTCACCTATCTGGGAGCAGGGGGTGGGCAAACCTCTAGGGATCTGCCTTTCCCCTCCAAGATGGACACACTGTTCAGAGCATAGTAACTGCATTTTTTTCTCATCTCCCCTGGGGACCCTATAGTGATTCCTCTCACACTAGCTGCTCACACTCTGGCTGAACCAAATGGTGACCAGATACGAGAGCTGCTGTGGCCAGCATAGGATGTGAGGACCAGCATGAAGAGCCATACAATCTCCTGCACCCACTAGAACCTCGGTGTCAGAAAAATTAGCAGTGTGTGTTGGGAAGAAAACCTGAGGCAGGCACAATGGGGATAGGAACGATGCTGATGGGAACCCAGAATCCCTGAGAACAGGAGGTGAGAGATGAACAGAGACATTTCCTCAAACAGATCCACCCATCTCCTGCCACCTCCTCTTCCATACTTTGTCACCATGAGGTGGGGATTGCAAATCCCCGTGACCACACAATGACATGCTCCTCAGAAGGACAAGCTGCCCCAAGGTAGAAGATCAGGCCTGGGATGACAGCCAATACCTGCTGCAAGCTGGGGTTGGAGTGTGGCAGGCTTGAGTGTGTCCAGGGTGGAAGAAAGACAGACACAAAGGAAATGCAATAGTGACTTCAGACAGGAAGAGATTTTTAGATTTTAAATAAAAGCCAGAAAATAAAAAAGTGCTTTAGAAACTGTGAGTGAAACCCACAAACTTCAAAGGAGAGGGACACCATCTTCCTCTTATTTGTGTGTGTGCAGTACCTGCAGAGGCCAGAAGAGGGCATCAGATTCCCTGGAGCAAGTGTTAGCGTTGGTCGTGAGTTGTCATGAGTGTGCTGGGAACTGAATCTAGGTCCCCTGCAAGAGTAGCCAGGGCACTTTCTAAAGTTCCCACTGTGTGTCAGCCCTGGGGGACACAAAAGCAAATGTTCTACCCTCTGCCTTCAGGGAGCACAGAGTAGTGCAGGGCAGACCCAAAATGAATAGGATTCCCAGGACCCATAGTAGAGTATGCATGAGGCAGAATGCAGGGACTTATGGGAAGAATGTGAACAAAGATGCTTAACAAGTCTTTATCTCCACCTTCCCAGCAGGACTGAAGGCTCTTCATACCACGGTATAGTGGTTTATATATGCTTGGCCCAGGGAATGGCACTACTAGGAGGTGTGGCTTTGTAGAAAGTGTGCCACTGTGGAGTGGGCTTGGAGACCCTCCTCCTAGCTGCCTGAGGAGCCAGTCTTCTTCTAGTGACCTTCAGATGAAGATGTAGAACTCTCAGCTTCTCCTGCACCATGCCTGCCTGGATGCTGCCATGCTTGATGATAACGGATTGAACCTCTGAACCTGTAAGCCAGCCCCAATTAAAAGAGGTGCCTTGGTCATGGTGTCTGTTTACAGCAGTAAAACCCTAACTTAGAAAGTTGGTGCCAGGGTCTAGGATATGGCTGTGATAGGCCTGACCATGCTTTTGTTTGGAAGAATGTGGATTTGGGGATTTTGGATTTGGAAGGCAATGGGATGTTTTAAGTGGAGCTTAAATGGCTATCCTAGTAGGAATATGAAAGACTTTGTTGCTGAGGGTGATTTGAACTGTGGAAGACTGACTCTAGAGGTTTCAGAGGAAAAGAATTTTAGTATGTGGCCAAGAGACTGTTCTTGTGATATTTTGGTAAAGAATGTGACTGCTTTTTGACTGTGTTTGAAGAGTCTACCTGAGGCTAAGGTAAAGAGATTTATATTAATTGCATTGACAAAGGAAGTCTCAAAAAAAATCCCAGCAGAGACTTTGTTCTCTAGTTTAGCTTCACGAAAAGCATTTTGATCAAGCATAGCAAGCTTTGAAAAGAAAGGTACAAAATGTATGATTCCAAGAATAAAGGGGCACAAAGAAGTAGAATTTCAGTAGGAGCTGAATTTTTTGTTCAAGGATTAAGAGAGTGGTGACCACTGGTAAGATCCCACCCAACCAAGCTTATTGTTTGTGTTTGCAGTTGAACAAGGGATACTTGTACCGTGTTAGGCGTTATTACCCAGTTACTGTTTTCATTTGGACTTTTAATCTGGAATAAAATACAATTCATAAATACACAGACTTTTGATCCAGATCTTGAGGATTAGTGGCCATGAAAGCTTTAGCCCAGGCATGGAGGTACACGCCTTTAATCCCAGGAGACAAAGGCAAGCAGATCTCTGAGTTCAAGGCCAGCATGGGACAGAACAAGTTCTAGGTGAAGAAAAACTTAAGTCCAGGAATGACTGTACACGACTTGATCCCAGCATTCAGGAGACAGAGCCATGCAGATCTCAAGTTCAAGATCAATCTAGAGAGCAAGTTCCAGGCCAGCCAAGCTTAGGCAGTGAAGAAGTTGGAAAACAGAAAGCTGGTGATAATATGATAAAACAAAGAGGCCACGTTCCAGCTCCAGCAAGCAATAGAATTCAGCAGCTTTGGCCATGTGGCTCTGGCTTTAGAGTCCAGAATAGAAGGGACAATTAATGCTGGTTAGTTGGAACTAAGACATTAACAGAGATTAAGAAGAGATCAGCATCACTGAGGTGAAGTCTTCTGAGAAGTGTTTTCTGAGAGTACAAAGAAGCTGTGTTCCAGAGATAGCCAAGGTTGTACCCCATGCTGCAGCTGTACTTGGTAATGTGTAAGAGTCACCCAGGTGGGACTGGTTTTGAAGACATGAAGGGTCATGAAGAGCAGCTGAAGCTTGGCCATGGAAGGTCATTGGTGAAGGTGTAGCCTCAGTTGCAGTTGACAGCCCAGAACTGGGTCATGCAAAGGAGTTGGTGTTTGGAACCATGAAGAGAGCCTATGAGAAGCTATTGTTGAAGCCTAGTTACAGCAGAAGACTCCAGCAAATAGGAGTTGCTAGTATCACAAGATGATCAACAAGAACAGCAGCAGCAGTGGAGAGGAGACAGTCAGAGCCCAAAGTGCTACAGAGAGCAGAGCTGGATGTGAGCCCGGCCCTTTAGAGAAGCCCAAACGATCATGTGTAGATCCCAGACAATGAAACAAAAAGCTGTAATGTTGAGGTTGCCTTGGAGACCCCAAAATGTTCCATATGCCAGAGCCATGGGATACTTGCTGAAGAAAGCTGCTGACAGAGAGTGGAACCAGCCCAGGAGAAAGAAGTTTGCTGCAGTCAACAAAGATGAAAAGGGAGTTGGAGATCTGAAGACTACTTTGACATCAGACATGGAAAATGCAGAATTTGAGATTGCCCAGCTGGTTTTTGGACTTGCTTCTATCCAGTATTTCTTCACCAGGCTATTTTGGAATGGTAATGTAATGTATGACCTGTGATGTTACAGGTATGTGATCTGCTTTTTCATGTTGATTTTATAGGAGATTACGGTTAAGAGATTGCATGAATCTCAGAAGAGACTTTGGACTTTGGACATTTATAGATTGATGGGATTATGGGGAATTTTGAAGTTGGATAAAGTATATTTTACATTATGCTATGGCTAAATATGGCCCCCATAGACCCATGTGTTTGAACAAGCCTATGGAGGCCAGGGAGTAGAATGTGGTGGTTTGAATATGCTTGACCCAAGGAGTGACACTATTGGGAGGTGTGGCCTTATTGGAGGAGGTGTGGCCTTATTGGAGGAGGTGTGTCACTGTGGGTGTGGGATTTTAGACCCTCCTCCTTGCTGCCTGAGGAGCCAGTCTTCTCCTAACAGCCTTCAGATGAAGGTGTAGAACTCTCGGCTCCTCCTGCAACATTCCTGCCAGGACGCTGCCATGTTTCTGCCTTGATGATAATAAACTGAACCTCTGAACCTGTAAGTCAGCCCCAATTAAATGTCCTCATAAGATTTGCCTTGGTCATAGTCTCTGTTCACAACAATAAAGCCTTAAGACACATGGTAATACCCTATGTACAGGAGAAAGCAGGATAAACCCTTCAGAAAGCAGCTCCAGAGATGAAGCCACTGACACCAGTGTCCCCTGTAGCTCATACCCCTGGCTTCCATGTCCTTCATGCAGGGAGATACGTTTATTCATCCCTAGGACCAGTTTAAGGAGTATCAGAAAAGTTCATAGTTAGGAGCACACAGCTAGGAGTCAATAGATGTTAATTTAACTGAATGGGTCTGGAGATTCATCCCAGCAGGTCTACTTTCCACCTTGTAGAAGTCAAATGGATGCAGATCTGCTGGTGTAATGACCAGAGTTGCTTTAAAAATAAAAGGTAAGCCATCCAGATGGCCCAGAGGGCGTGTGCATCTGCTGCCAAGCTGAATGACCTGAGTCCAATCCCAAGCCCATGCATGTGATGGAAAAGGTCAGCTGACTCCCCCAAGATGTCATCTCACCTCCACATGTGCTCCAGTGCTCACGCACACAGACACACACACACACACACACACATACAAACACACACATACACACACACACATACACACACACACCACTCACATACACACATACACACATACACACATACACACACACACACACACACACACACACCTTACACAAAGAGGAGAACCTCGGTTTGTTAAAGTGGGAGAGGCATGTGAGCTTCCATCCCTAGCTGAGGAGTTGTTGGCAGTCAGTGGCTGCCAGAGGAAGGAGACCTGGTGGTCTTTCAGGGTGTGGTCCCTAGTTGGTTGACTTTGCTTGCGTAGATGGCTCCACATCCATGTTTATATGGGCAGTGCTAACTGGATTCTGTGGGTTATTTAAAAGGAGCAGAGGAGGGGGGACATGAATTGGGAGAGAGATTGGGGATCTGGAAAAAGGATCCAGGAGAAACTGAAGGTGCAAAAGAGGTGGTGAATATGATTGAGATACATTTTACGCATGTAAGCAACTCTGAAAGAATAAACAAAATGTTATATAAAAGGCAAAAAATAAAATGAAAATGAAAATCTATCCCCTGTGTGCACACTACTGGTCCCAAAGTGGTTTGGGGCTGCTCCGAGGGGCCACAAACTGTACCCCATGGGCCGAATGTGGACCATGCTTTTATGACCAAATCTCTCTCTCTCTTTCTCCCTTGCCTCTTCCACCCCAGTCTCATGGAATCCAGGCTGGCCCAGAACTTGATACACAGTCAAAGATAACCTTGAACTGCCAATCTGCCTGACTCTACCTCCTGAATGCTGGAATTACAGGTGGGTACCACTGTGCCTGGTGTGTATGGTGCTGGGGGTGGAATTTGGGGCTTCATACATGATGGGAAAACATTCTCCCAGCTGATTTTATCCCCAGCCTGCCCCTGAAACACACACACACACACACACACACACACACACACACACACACACAGCCAGGCTCATTCATACAGGCACTGCCACGCAGCTGAGGATCTGTGTGTGCTGAGGGATGGCTGGCAAAGCTGAAGTATTCATCGCCTGGCCTGCCTCAGAAAATCATGTTGATCCTTGCTCCACTCGGTGTCTTGCCTCTCCAATACCAATCACCCTGGGGAGGAGTTCTAGAAAGTTCCAAAGCATCTGATAAATGCTCCGACACAGGAACAGCACAAGCAGCAGCCACTTACAGCTCACTGACCAGAAACATGGGCACTGGAGCTGCAGCGGCTCCGCAGTGAACTTACCAGTGCACTTCCAGAGCTCTCGCCCACCCTTGGTCTTATGCTTTGTTTTGTATGTTGAACATGGGTGCATATCTATACATGTTCATTGAGAGGTATGTGTGTACGATATGTGTGGTGTATGTGTATGGTGTGCATGTGTGTATGTGGTATGTGTCGTGGTGTGTGTGTATGGTGTGTGGGGAGGTATGTAGTGTATATGTGTGGTGTGTTTGTATGTGATATATGCACCTGTGTGTTTGT
>JANHMN010000023.1:26714319-26765170 GCA_030674055.1 Rhabdomys pumilio
GGGGGGTGCTTTGGATGGTGAGGTGTAGTCTCAGTTTTTAATGAGTACAATTCAGCATTGAATCATTTCAACCTCTGCATTGAAAGGTCTCTTGTTAGCTTCACAGAGGGGAAGAAAAGTATCGGCGCATGGCATTTAAGACCTCGCTTCTTAACCCAGAGCTGTTTCACAGTTTTGATCCTGATTGGAAACTGGCAGCCATCAAGATGACCTATGGGCTCCTTAAGAAAAACGGAAGCAAAGGACCCAGATGCCCTCAGCTGCTTCCACACACGTTGGGGTTTCCTTTTCTTCCTCTGTGTCATGTTTATAGACGGAAATGTTTTGTCTTTTAAGCTTTAAGAAAAAAAAAAGATAAAACCTTGTTATCACAAATAGCCTATATGAAAGACCTTCAAATATCACCCAGGCCCCTACTCCCAATTAACTGCAGTACCAAGGGACTGCTCACTCTTGGCACCCTGGCTGACAGTGGAATGATAGGAATAACTAGAAATATCACACACACACACACACACACACACACACACACACTGTGAGAGAGAGAGAGAGAAAGAGAGAGAGAGAGAGAGAGAGGCACTCACGCATGCATACACATGTGCACACACATCTGGTTTAGGCAAGTACCCCCTTCATTCGCTCTCTGTGCAGTTGCTGCCACATATAGGCTTGCAGTGGAGAACCCAGCTGACAAGAATTCAATGCCTGTCTATTCCAGACACCAGCTTTTTTTTTTTCCCTTAAAGACAGGCTGCCATGGTTTTTAATGGCAACTTGGCATTCATAACAGGGCATCGTCTACATAGGTGGGTCTGAGCCAGAGCGCCCCCATCTCTGTTTAAACAAGCCCTACTTGAAAGCTCCATTCAGCTCTCTGGGGCCACGTGCATGAGCAAAACAATAAGACACTGAGCAAGGACAAGGGCCGTCTTCTGTTGGGTCTGGCCCTGTTCCTGGGGAAGAACATGAAGACAACCTGCCCGAATAGTGATTAACAAGGCAGGGACAACCCAAAGGGCACTGTGATTGGCCATGGCACGGTGACAAGCAGAGTCAGCACACACCATCCTAAGGCGCTCTGCCACCTCTGGGCTTTGGTGACAGTCACCTGCCCCCCACACCGCAAAAAGGGGAGTGTCCAATAAGCTCAGTGCACTGGGAACGTCCAAGGGTAGATAGTGCATGAAGGATTGTAGAACACAAGGCCTTGGGGCGACGGAGGTGGTTCGTTTGGGCGGTTAAGGGAACTTGCTCTCTGAGCATGAGGACCTGACTTTGAGCCTCTGGCATCTGTAAAAAGCCAGACATGGTTACACATGCCTGTTACTCCAGCATTCAGGGGTGGAGAGAGGACCCTATGAACTCACTCAGTCTGAACATTAGGCTTCTGGGGCAGTGAGAGGTTCAAAATGGAGAAGGCAGAAAGACTGATGGAGGAAGACATTCCCTACGTTCTTCTGGTATCCCGGGTCATGTGCATGAGCTCAGGAACCTGCACACTCATCTGCTTGTACTATATACACACACAACCAAACATGCATACACAGCCATACACATGTACACATGCACACTCACAGACACATGCACACACACACACAACCATACACATGCATACTCGCACATGCACACATACACAACCACATACACATGCACACTCACACACACAGCATACACATGCACACACACAACCACACACATGCATACTCATACACACATGCACATACAACCACACACACAACCATTCACATGCACACTCACACATGCATACACACAAATGCATACATACAACCATATACATGCACACTCACACACATGAACACATACAATCACACACACAACCACTCACATGCACACTCACATACATGTACACACACAACCACACACACACATGCACACTCACACATACATGCATGCACATGCACTCACACACGTGTACACACATGCACACACATGCACACACACACACACACACAGGAATCCAAAGTCCCCTTCAAACACATATGATCACAGAGCCCTGATGATCTCTAACCTACCATCTGGGAAACACCAGGAGAGACACTGCTCTGCCCTGTGGTTTCCAATGTTTGAGTTAATTTCAGGTTGATGGTTCTGAGAGACCCTGAAAAAATGGTCCTGAAGATCTCACAACAGTGTCAAGAAAGCATGCAGGTTGCAAATGGCCTTAAAGACAGCAGAGGGATGCCCTTACCACGAGAGTGAGGAAACCAAGGCATAAAAATATAGGCACATGGCAGGCTGCTGGCAGCTGTGATCCCAGGCTATCTCCCCAGAACCTTGCCTTGAACTAAGCTGATTCTATTAGCATTAGAGGAAGAAAAAGATAAAGGAACAGAAGACAGCATCCCCCTTCAGAAACCTACAAAACAATTCACCAAATGCTCTCCCTTAAAATCCATACCACACCAGCGAGAGCTGGGGCACCTCTTTAATCCCAGCACTTGGGAGACAGAGGGCAGATAGATCTCTGTGAGTTTGAGGCTAGCCTGGTCTACAGAATAAGTTCCAGAATAGCCAGGGCTATAGAGAGAGACTGTCTCAAATTAAAAAGAAAAAAATCATGTCATCAGTGTAAATCCCTTGACCATTCAAAACTACTGATACCCCATTAACTTCTCATATTGTAACCCAGCCAATAGCACCCTTCAAAGTATCAGCTCACCCAATGCTTGTGTGTTCCCTAAACTGTGAGCCAAAATGAAACCTTACCCTCCTGAGTCACTTCTGTCAAGTATTCAGCAGAGTCAAAAAAAAAAGTAATCCACATGCACACCATACACATGTGCACACATGCATGCATACTCACACCAAAATATTCATGCATGCATGCATGCACGCACCCCCACATGCATGTGCATACACATATATGCATGCATAGTCACATGTACATATATACATCCATAGGTGCATGCAGACACATGAACACCTATATGCGTGTATGAACACATATACACCCATACACAAATGCACCCTCACACAAATGTGCACACACATATGCACACTTATATACCTAGGGGATTCTGGGTTATTCCAAGTTGCCGGTTAAATCTAAGCATCATAATGCCAAACATGCCTTTGCATCTCTGTTAAACTGTAGAAAAGAGGGCTAGGGAGAAGGCTCAGTCAGTAAAGCACTGAAACCCAACCATGAAATCCTGAGTTCTATCCCCAGCACTGGCATAAGAAAGCCAGGCACAGCAGTGCTCGCCATGGAGAAGGGTGGCAGACAGATCTCTGAGGCTTGCTGGCTGGTCCAACTTGCCTGATGAGTGAGATCCAGTGAGAGGCCCTGCCTCAAAAAATAAATGGAGATCAACAGAGGAAGAGATACCCAGTGTGGACCTCAGCCTCCACAGGCACACGCACGCACACACACACACACACACACACAGGCATGTGCATGCACACACACACATACACACACTAATACACAGGCATGCACACACATACACACACTAATACACAGGCACACACACACACACACACACACACACACACACACACAACTCCAGTGTACATGGTACCTGAGAGTGAACACAGGGAAGAGTTCCTGGCCCAAAGATGAGAAAGTCATCACGGTTTCACCACATCCCTCCCCAGGCTAGTCAGGTGACTGAATCCGTCAAAACTCATCAACGTGCACATTCACAATAGATGTGTCTTATTGTATCAAAATTACACCTCAAAATTTTTCATTTTTTTTCAAAAAAGCAATCACAGAAGAAAAATTACCTCAAAAGAGAGAGAGAGAGTGGGGGGAAAAAAGTGGGATTGACAGTAACTCCTCGACAGAAACAGTCTAAGCCAGAAGACAGCATAATGATATATTCAAGGTGCTGAAAGAAAATAACTGCCAGCCTAGGTTTCTATTAAACAAGAGAGATACCCTTCCAGGATAGAAATGAAATGAAAGCATTTTCAGGCAAACAAAAACTGATACAATTTACCTGTGGCAAACATCACTAAACAGAACAGGGAGGCACCGAAGAGTAAAGCCCGATGGAAGAGTGTGGAGGCAGGAGAGTGGAGGGAAAGATCTATACGTAGTAATGTGAAAATATTAGCAACATCTTGTCTTATTTTATATCCATTTTCCTTACGAGTGTCTGTGTGTCTATGTGTGTACCCCGTGTGAACAATATCTACCGAGGTCAAGAAAGAGTCTCAGATCCCCTGGATCTAGAGTTACAGGCAGTTGTGAGCCACGAAGTAGGTGCTGGGAATTGAACCCAGGTTCTCTGCAAGAGCAGCCAGTGCTCTAACTGCTGAGACACCTCTACTGATTTCTACCAGTTTCTTTTTTACTACTATTGACGTGACAGATATATTTAAATATATTAAAACTACCGTGTCCCTGGTGGTGGCGCACGCCTTTGATCCCAGCACTTGGGAGGCAGAGGCAGGCGGATTTCTGAGTTCAAGGCCAGCCTGGTCTACAGAGTGAGTTTCAGGACAGCCAGGGCTACACAGAGAAACCCTGTCTCGAAAAAAACACAACAAAACAAAAAGTCCAGTGTCTTTCAGATAAGGAGGGGTTTTTTCCTGAGCCACATTCCACAGTGTGCGCTCAACATTGGGCCTAACTCCATCTTCCACAGCAAGGAGAAAACTTGGGAATTAATAGAGGGCACTTCTCTAATCCGCAGACACCCCAAGTAAGCATAGCACTCCCCAGCTCCAGAAAGAAGCTGAATTTGTTCATCTTGAAGGCAAGCTGAACAAATTACCACAGAAGCTGGGAAATCCACCTTCATACTGCCTGTCCGTCCTACGTTGGCTCAATTTCATGGTACACATTGCTTCCCAGTTTATTGTCACTAAGCCACAAGAGAAAACAAATGAAATAAAGTCTACCATTGTTAACAGACTTTTAAGAATTTAAAAAAAAAATTTTAAAAATAAAACATTTTTCTTGTGGTTTCAATGGGTTACTTAGCTCTAGTGGCAGCTGCTGACAGTTTTTTTTTTTTTTTTCTTAAATGTAAGCCCTGCCAGCTGTAAGTCTGCTTTGGTTATAAACATTTAATTATAATGCTTCCATTCGAGCTGAAGGTAAACACACTTTGTATTAGAAAACGGTTAGCAAGAACACAGGCCAAAAGTCAACCCCAACATGGTGAGTACCCCATGCTCCGTAACGTGATCTGAAGTTGCTTCCTCCAGACCCAAGAGTCCTTGGAGGGATGGAAAGGTGAACTGGCTAGTTTCATATCATCCCGACACAGGGTAGAGTCATCTGAGAGGAGGAAACCTCAATCGAGGAAATGATTCCGTATGATCTGACTGATGGAAACCTCTGGAGAATTTTCTTAATCAGTGATTGGTGAGAGAGGGCCCAGCCCAGTGTGGATGGTGCCACACTTGACTAGTGGTCCCGGGATTCTGTAAGGAAGCAGGCTGAGCAAGCCATGGGGAGCAAGTCAATAAGCAGCACCCCTCCATGGCCTCTGTATCAGCTCCCGCCTCCAGGTTCCCACTAGCTTTGAGTTCCTGCCTTGGTTTCCCTCAGTGGTCCATGACTCAGGGTATGTTAGCCAAACGAACCCTTTCCCTTTCAATTGCTTTGGTCATGCTGTTTCATCACAGCAATAGAAACCCTAAGACATCAGATCAGCATGAAGAGGGACAGTCAGAAGCAAGTCCTTAAGAGAATCAGTGACCCAATAGCAACAACCGGAGACTGAGATACCACCACCACTCTGGGCCTATGAGGTACCCTAGACCCAGACTCAGGCACTCATCCCCTTGTAGAAAAGAATCTCAAGATCAGTCAGAAGGAAGAATTGGAATTTATAAAGACAAGGTTTTGATGTAGAATTAAATATGGGAGATGGGGAGACATTGGGAAAAAAAGAACAGCTCACACACCAGGCATGGGGGCAGCGCTCTCAATAGGGAATTTCTTGGCTTGGTTTTGTGTTTTGAGACAAGGTCTTAGTCCATCCAAACTGGCCTCAAAGTCGATATGTAGCCAAGAATGACCTTGAAATTCTGAGCTTCCCACTTCTACCTTTGAAGTGCTGGGATCACAGATGTGAATGGCCTGGGTGTTGAGGCTAAAACTGGGTACTTTGTGCAGGCTGGGCAAGAACTCTCCTGACTGACCCATAGTCCCACTCCTGAAACTGTCTTAACAATAGCTGTGTATATCTGCTAGTTTCTAAAGTTGTGATTCCATTGTTCAAAATGTTTCTAAAGGATGCTTATTATATTGTATTTCATTTCATTTTGGAAATGAGATCCTAGGCTGATTCCAGGGATGCCCTGGACAAGATCACGGGCTGATGAGATTGCTCTGCATGAGAGAATCGGGCCACACTACAAACAGTTGTCTAAGCAAAGTTCATCAATTGCTTGTGGGATTCTCAGGAGGTTACAGGCTCACAGCCAGGAAAGGAAGAGTGCTCTCTTGCAGGTCATATGCACGAGCCTTAAACCTTAAGGTCCTTGCCACGCTAACACTTCCATTTTAAATAACACTGTGGAATAAGAATATTGTTGCCTCTAGGCAAATATTGTCCCCTCTCCCAGCAAATTTTATTAGCTGTACTAAAACTTTTCAGCATCCAGCTAACGGCAGGCTTCCACCAGACTCCAGGGTGAGGGGCCCCCCTTCTCTTTCTGTGTTCCTCTGATCCCTCATCTCTCTAGCCAGCTGCACCCCCCTCCTGCCCCTGAAGACAAGAGTAATAGGAAAACCTTGGTTAGCTCAAGACAGGGAGAGATGTGTTGCTTTCAGCACAGCAAGCTCAGTATTGAAGGTTTCCCTATGCCTCGAAGGGCTGAACAGCCAGTCGGGGGATCATCACGGCCAATGAGAAGGAGAATGGAGAAACTGGGGACCACATCCACTTCTTGACTGACTTCCTCACAACTGAGAGTTGTTGACTGAAAACTGGGGGGTCCACTCGGACACCCAGCTCTGCTTCGTTTGGCCCACTCAGCATTTGACCCCACTGATACTCAAGCTAAGGATATGGCACTCCATAAATTGAGTATGGTGGCACACACTTATAATCCCAGCCCTTGAGAAGTAGAGGCAGTAGGATCAGAAGTTCAAAATCATCCTCAGCTACATAGAGAGTTCAAGGCACACATGACTCTGTATATATATATATATATATACTCATACAAAACCAGGCAGGCATTTCTACATATAAAACTCCCCTCTATTCACAGGACAGACTATAAGATGCAGCTCAGAGAGAATATCTCTACATGCTTAGCTTGAATTTCCTACCTCATTCTGCCCCCTCCTTGGGACACAGAAGAGAAACTGAGGCACAGAGGCCAAGTCACAGGTCTAGGGTCACATGGTTAAATTAATGACAGGGTGTACAGTAAGCCCAGCTCTGACTACAAAGACCATAATTTTAAATGACAGGAATCTCTAGAAAATTCCAGAAAAGTCACAAAACTTGCCAAGTTCCTGGGTAATGTTTAAGTCCATACATAGTACTGTGGGCCCTGGGTGACTCAAAACCCAGTCTCTCCACTGGCTCTCAATTTCCAAGACCATCTTCCTCCATCTTCCAGAGGCTGGAGGTGGTGGGCAGGCTTCTGAGTCTTTCCTCTCCCAACACCTTCTCAGTCTTTTTTCTCCTCATCAGTAAGTCCCAGGCTGGCTCCCCCATAAAGCGTGTGCCTTGTTTACTGTCCTGGAGAAACAGACAAGACCTGGAATCCCATTGAAAAGTACAATTCCATTTGCCTAGTGGCACCGTTCGGGGTTAGAAAAATAAATATGCTTTGGGAGGAAATTGTTTTTTAAAATTTCTACAATTGGATTGGAGTCCTTAGGGGGTTATGGAATCTACCAAGAGTTGAAATTCCCTGGAACTTTCTATGAAGACCAGGCTAGCCTTGAACTCACAGAGATCCTTCTTCCTCTGCCTCTGGAGTGCTGGCGTTAAAGGCTTGCCCACACTGCACTCCACCTGATTTCCACCTACCAGGCACAGAGCCAGTTCCTTGACTGTTACTCTGAAAGCTTTGGTGGCCCAAGCCTGCTGCCCCGAGGGACCAGCCTTTCTCCTGCGTCTTTCCAGTTGCTAACAAAGGGGCTGTGGTTAGCTTCTACTGCAGTTTTCTATTGTTTCTTTCTAAATGGAAACCTTTTATTTGCTTATCAATCAAAGGGACAGGCTTCATTGTTGCAAAGAGAAGCGCTTTCCCATCTCTCTGGAAACCATCACTCTCCCTGCCCACCTTCCCGCCCCCTTTGGATACAGACGTGGATACTAATGATGTTAATTTCAGAGATGCTCACAGGACATTTATTCTATGCCAGACGATGTTGCAAATGCTTTTCACAGAGGAAAAAAAAGTCATTTATTGGATCTTGCAAAATTTCCCCCTGCCTTGAAGTTTAAAAAACTGATACAAAAATACCCTCCCTGTCCTGGGTTGGGTAACTAGAAATACTATGTTCCTGGAGCAAAGGGTGGCTAATAACCAGTCCTGGTTGGTTGGTTGGTTGGTTGGTTGGTTGGTTGGTTGGTTGGTTGGTTGGTTGGATCCTGAAGGGAAAGGAGCAGAGGAGACAAGTGGCAAGCCAGAGCCTGGGCTTCATCTGAATAGGTCATCCAGTGTGAGCTACATCAGTCAAATTTAGGCTTGCCTGACCCAACATTGCCTATTTCATGTTTTTCCAAAAACCCCTGAAATTAGGCTTCTAGTCAAGTCTGCTTGTCAAACTCCGTGTGTGAGTTCATATGGACACAGATGTGCCATGGCCCTTGTGTGAACAGAGGTCAAAGAGCAAGCTCGGATGTTAGTCCTCCCTCTGCCTCCACCTTGTTTGAGACAGGGTCACTTTGATTGGCAGGCATCAGTGGCAGAGTAACTATGATGGAATTGTGGAAAGGGATTCTATGTCCAAAGTTATGTGGGTGCTGGGATCCAAACTCAGGTCTTCATGCTCCTGTGACAAGTACTTTACCCACTAAGCCATCTCCCCAGCCCAAGTCTGAAGAGGGGGAAAAAAACCCTCAGAAACAAGCCAACTAAGGTGATAGTCTATGGACTGGCGACTTGGACACAGGCCTTGGCAATCAAATCCATCGTCACTAGGTAACCACAGCGCAGGTCCAAAATTGGGGAGGCACGGGACAGCAAACACTCCAGCAGACACGGACAGTCACACCTGTAATCCCAGTATTCAGGATGCTGAGGCTGGAGGATCGCCGTGGATTCAAGGCCAATCCGGGTTACAGGGTGAGTCCTATGCCACCACGGGTTACATTAAAATTAAAAAGAAAAAGTAACAATCACGTCTTTTCTGCAGGTCCTCAATCAAGAGTGATACAGGGACCCTGGTTCCTTGTTAAGGGACAACACCAGTGGCCCTAATGAGTCACTCCACACCAAAAGCTGTCAAATCCATCATCCCTGTTTTATTTGTCGAAAGTGATTAAACACTGCTTTCTTCCCTTTGGTAGCAAGATGCCAGTGACAGCCAATCTATCACAATGTCTGATCTATCTCTGCATCTACCGATGTTTAAACTGCAGAGTTTCACATCCGTCATTTCCTACCTGAGTCACTTTTCGGAAAGGAAGAGGAATTTTAATTCTGCTTCTCGACAGCCGAGGAATTAAAGAACAGCAGTTTTTCTCCCACAAAACAGCAGCGGCGGATTCATAAACGTAACCAGAATGCACACCTTACCAAAGGCCATGGTAAGCATGGCCTTCTGAAAAGTGCGGTGCCCACGGATACCAAAAGAGGATGCTGGAGCTCCTAGTACCGGAGTTACAGATGGTGGTGAACTGCCGTGTGAGTGTCGGGGATGGAACCCAGGTCCTCTGTAAGAGCAGCCAGTGCCCTTAACCACAGAGCCACCTCTCCAGTCCTACTGTCACCTTTCATCTTGGTAATATGTTCTCCATCTTAGCCACTGTGGTACATGGGTGTCACTGGCTTTAAGCACCTTCAGGGATGTCCAAATACATGGATGTGCCTTTTCCCTCTATTTCTAGAACTTTCTCAACTCCCCCAAAAGGAAACTCTGTTCCCATTTTCAGTCACTCCTCATCACCCAACCCAACCCCCATACCAGCCTGGGCAGACACAACCATGAAACTGCTTTCCGTCCCTGTGATTCTGCTTATTCTGGACACTTCCACGATCTCTTTAAACAGAATAAGACCTTTGCCTCATCTGGTTGCTCATTCTATAGCATTTCATATCTCTCTGTCTCTCTGTCTCTCTGTCTCTCTGTCTCTCTGTCTCTCTGTCTCTCTGTCTCTCTGTCTCTGTGTGTGTGTCTGTCTCTGTCTCTCTGTCTCTCTCTGTCTCTCTCTGTGTGTCTCTGTCTGTCTCTCTGTCTCTCTCTCTGTCTCTCTCTCTGTCTCTCTCTCTGCCTCCCTCTCTGTCTCTCTCTCTGTCTGTCTCTGTTTCTCTCTGTCTCTGTCTCTCTCTCTCTCTCTCTCTCTCTCTCTGTGTGTGTGTGTGTGTGTGTGTGTGTGTGTGTGTGTGTGTGTCCCCTACAGATGAGAACCAGGACCTTGCACATTCTAGGCAGATTACACAGATGTTCTACCACTAAGTCACTCCCCTAACTCCCCCATACCTGGGCACTCTAGGCAGGAGGCTCTACTGACATGGAGCCATGCCCTAGCTCTTTCTCCATCATTATCCAGATACCCCCCTGCTATTGCTTTGTTCTATATTTCATTCCTTCTCACATAGAGACCATTATTTCTTCATCTACCCAGAGATGGAGGAGGACATGGGTCCCTCTTCCATGGTTGATGGAAATGTAAATGGGGCAGGTACCATAAGATACAGTCTATTACATTAAGCTAGACAAACAGCTCCACCTCTAGAGTGAAAAATATGTATTCAAACAGAAATGTATATGATTTGTTTGTGACATCTGCATTCATAACAGTCACAAGGGGAGACCACCAATACCCACCCTTAACATTTGAAGTATACTTCCTGTACTGAGGTCGTATTATGGCAGAATATTCTCACCCACAGCACCATGGACAACAACCCTACCATGGCCAGGCCAAAGAACAGAGTCCAAACAAAAAAGTGGGGTCACACACCCTCCTGCCCCGGGACCCCCAGAGCAGCCACTCCCGCATGAAGGGTAGATAAAACCCTGGACACTACATTAAGGTATTGTTGAGTCTCTCTTTCTTAGATGCTTTTGTTCAAATTCTATTGACTACCAGATGCAGCTTGGTGGCTCTCCAAACCCACTGTGGGAGTTTGAATATGCTTAGTCCAGGGAGTGGCACTATTTGGAGGTGTGGCCTTGTTAGAGTAGGTGTGACACTGTGGGTGTGAGCTCTAAGACCCTCATCGTAGCTGTCTGGAAGCCAGTCTTCTCCTAGTGGCCTTAGATAAAGATGTAGAACTCTCAGCTCCTCCTGCACCACCCATGTTTGGACGATACTATGCTCCCACCTTGATGATAATGGACTGAACCTTTGACCCTGTAAGACAGCCCCAATTAAATGTTGTCCTTATAAGAGTTGCCTTGGTCATGGTGTCTCTTCACAGCAGTAAAACCCTAAGAGACCCACATCTAGCAAAATTATAGTCAAACATAGCTGTGCTCTAGAAATGGACCTGGCTTGAGGTCAAAAGCAACCTGGTACCCAGAGAGATACAGAGAGTAACAGGACATTGAGAAGAAACACACAGTAGCATAGATGTACCTCACAAAGCTGAAGAGAAGAGTCATGAGGACTGTCATAAGTCAAGGGTACAGTCCATGGGGGAGGGGAGTCAAGTGCAGGAGTGTGAGGCAGCTGGTCCATGACAGTCATAGAGTGTGGGTCCATTTACGTATATATCCAAGCTAAAGTGGTCCCCGTACAACTTAGGAGAGACCACTTGCAAGACAAGAAACACTGGGGGCTTTCTTAGAGAACAACCAGTGATTTTGTCTCCGTATGGGTGCTGGTCATCTTATCCGACTTGGTGACATTCGATAAAAAGGCACCTCATGTCCGTCATGTCCGGAGGTTGTGCTTTATATCCCTCAGTAAAACATTCACTTGGAAAATGTTTAAGAGGAGCTGAAGAAATGGCTCAGGAGTTAAGAGCACTTGCTGCTCTTTCAGAGGATCCAAGTTTGGTTTCCAGTACCCACATCAATGTAGTTCACAATCAACTGTAACTTCACAGTTCCTAACACACTCTTCTAGCCTCTTTGGGAGCCTATGTTCATGTGCTTATAAACACACACACACAAACACACACACAAACACACACACATACACACCTCTAATAAAGTTATCTCCTGGCTCCATTCTCCCCTATCCACATGATGACAGTGGCTATCTTCCAATTAAAACATGGCCCACGCATGTGTCCCAATCACAAGCTGGGACTGGAGCCAGCCTGGCGGAGCATAAAGATCGCACCTCTGGATCACAGGATTAGCAAAATAATTCCCCAAACAGCCTGTGCCCAGCCCACCCACACACCAGGCTCTTTGCAGAGCAGAGCAGATTGATCCATGCTGCAGAGCCAGAGGGCACCAGAATCCACGGCTGCACCCTAGTCTCCACACACGGCTGACAGGCATCACAGCAAGTCTCTAGAGTTGTCTGGAATGAGATCCAAGTCCTAAGAATCCCATGGTGTCATCTACCTGTCTCCCCAAAAGGCCCTGGACCACAGTATGGGCCTCCAGCCATTATCCATACTAACCAGTTATTACTGCATCACTGTGATTCCCTCTACTGCTAGTCACATGCAGGACAAGATGCCCTACTGAGGCAGTGAGCCACAGATGTTACTAGCACCCCAAAGTCACCATCCTAGAAGCCCCTGTCTATAGCCTGTCTTTGCCTACGTTGTGGGTTCTTCTTTCTTTTACCCTTCTTCTCTCCTTTTCTTCCACCCTTTCAACTCCCTAACATGGATAGAAGAGAAAAAGGGAGAGGAAAAAGGAGGTGATGTTATTGTGAGACTACTTTCTGCTGATTAGGGGCATTGCATTCTTTGGGACGAGTTTGATTTTCACTGTTAGGATATCTCCTCTTCCTCTTCCTCCTCCTCCTTCTCCTCTTTTCCTCCTCCTCTTCTTTCTCTCCTTTTCCTTCTCCTTCTTGTTTCTTCTTTGCACATGACTACTTAACAAGCCACAACCAACAGCAACCAACCAACAACCCACCCTGCCTCTCAGGCCCTAGCATTTATACGCCCTCTGAAAAGTTCCCAGAATTCCAAACATCACACAATCGCAGAACCTGCAGCTAGCAAAGTCACCGCCATGCTAGAGCACGAGGCAAATCATAGTCAACTGCTGTGGACAATCTGAAGCAGCCTCATATTCTATACCTGGGATTAAAACGAAAACATATTCTTATAACATTCCTCTCTCTCTCTCTCTCTCTCTCTCTCTCTCTCTCTCTCTCTGTGTGTGTGTGTGTGTGTGTGTGTGTGTGTGTGTGTGTGTGTATGTGTGTGTTTTAAAGAAACTGAAACCCCAAAATTCTCACTACACCAGTCTGTGATGGAGTCAGATGGAAGAGGAGGTTGATGGATCATGTGACCACCAGGCTCTTTACAGTGACAGCACTCACATAGAACACCCAGGACAATACTTCCTTTCCATTCCAGATTCTCATTCTCAGCCTTCTGCATCCATGGCCACATTCCCCAGAATTCCTGCCCAGAAGACTGATGTCTCTCTGCCTAGGTGCCTAGGGCTGGCCCATTTGTCCCTCTTCATGTTGGCCATCCATGGTAGTTTGAGAATGGCCACCATAGGTTCATATGTTTGAATGCTTAGTACCCAGTTAGTGGAACTGTTTGAGAAGGATTAGGAGGTGTGGCCTTGTTAGAGAAGGCATGTCTTTAGGAGTGGGTTTTGACATTTCAAAAGCCCATTGCCAGGCCCAGTTCACCAACACCCCCACTCTATACTCCTCTCCTCTCCTCCTTTCTCTCTCTCTCTCTCTCTCTCTCTCTCTCTCTCTCTCTCTCTCCCTCTCTCTCTCTCCCTCTCCTTCCTACAAACCAGGATATAAAGTACTTGGCTACTGCTCCAACACCATGCTTGCTGGCTTTCCACCATGAGGATCACAGACCAACTCTCTCAAACTGTGAGCAAGCCCCCAGTGAAATGCTTTCTTTCATAAGAATTGCCTGTGTCTCTTCACAGGAATAGAACACTGACTAAAACAGCCATTTATTTTACTTACATATGACTTAGTGGGTTCTTTTTTTTCCTCCTGTGTTATCATCAGCATGAAGGGCCCTCTCATTACCATGACCATGAGCAGGGAGGTGTACTCCTTTTTGGTTAGGTCTCAGGGAGGACAGCAGAACCCCTGCTCAGTACCCTGGACTCTGACCTTGGTCACTCCTCATGGCAGCCAGTGGTTCTCCTAATGCAAGGCAGGTCTTACACCCTGGGCTTCAAAACCCTGCAGTGATGCCCAACCTAGTTTCAATGAAATCTGAGGTCTTTTCAAAAGATATAAAGCCCTAGGAGAATGCCACCCTTGGCCACCTTTCTGGCCAGGTGTCCCCACCCTTACCCCTGCACAACAGTGTCCCTGACCTCTATGGTGACCCCAGAACATGTCACAGTTGGCTGCCAAGGGCCTATGATGAGTCTTCCCTTCATCTCTCCCACACCCATCCCACACCTCCTCTGAGCTCTGTTCCTCAGAGAAGCCCTCCTCCACTAACCTATCTAAAGGAACCTTCCTGGTCCTAGCCTCTCTTCTGCCCTGTTCTCTTGTTGGTGTTTATTGCCTCTGGACACAAAAGAACATGATGCTTTCAACAAGAGTCCATCTCTATGAACCATGAGTAAGTAAGCTTCAGAGAACAGAGAGACTCTTTGTCTCTGTGACAGCTTGTCACCAGACCCCAAGCCTGCTCTCAGCAGGTAGTAAGAGCTCTGGGACCTGCCGATGGACACACAGGACAAAGGAGGCAGAGAGGAACTCGGGAACTGGATGTGGTTTCTGGAATGTGTCCAGCCTGTACAGACTACCACCCCAGTCCTTCATGCCTGCTCTTTTCTGCCTGGTAAGCTCTTCCCCAGACCTCTGCATGGCTAAGCCCCATTCTTCCCACCTCAGACCAATGTCCTTAGACAGGCCCTTTCCTTTGAGCATGTCCCTGGGTACCCCATCTCTCTCCCATCTCCCCCATCACACAGTCCTGTTTCAAGTCTGCCCTTCTCACAGTATGAACCACAGCATCCGGGAGGAACTTCTCATCAGCAGTATGACATCAGAGACCCCTATGTAACAGACCCAGTGGGGCACATGGACCTTGCCACCAGAGGAACTGGCATGGAACTGGCCAGTGGAATATGTCTAAACCCCAGAAATCTCAAAAACTGACATTAGAATTTCATCCTGAGACTGGCAGATTGGAGCTAACTCCCTCTCTGTTTCTGTCCCTGCCTCGGAGCAAGTAACCTGGAGATCCCCACCCTCTGCCAACCAGGTGGTCACAGGTGGTCAGTCACTTAGAACAGCACCCAGAATTCTTTCCCATGCAAATGAGGCATCTCTATAGCCTTAGCCTTCAGCCAATGACCTTTTCCCACCCTGGGTATTCTCATCCCCTCTTCCCCAAAACTATATAACTCTTGGTTCACCCTGAATAAAGTGTGTGCTTTCAAACTTACCCCAAATAAAGAGATACAAACAAGCTAAGATCGTCTCAGAGAGCTGCTTCTTTAGATTGTCAGAGGCCTGGCTAAAAGAGCCATAATACTGAGATTCTCAGAGAAGGTCTTTCCCCCACATCCTTCAACCTTTCAACCTGGTAAACAGTGGCTTCTGGACACCCTGAGAGGGAGACATCGAAAGGCGTAGAACCATAGCTTTCTAACTCTGCTTTACCCTCTGGCCTGGTAAACAGAAGTATCTGATACCCAGGAGGGAGGGGCAGACTGTCCCAGACTTTGCCCTGTCCTCTCTGAGCCAGCAGCATCTGGACACCCCCAGAGGAGAGGCAGAACCCAGAACCACAGACCACAATCACATGCTCACTCAACACCAAGCCTGAAATTGGGCCTAGTTTCTAGAGAACACGAGGGCCTCTGTGGTTCTAACCCAAGCAACCCCTGGCATTTGTTTGCTCAGGTGTGTGTGCACATGCATGCAAATGTGTGTATGGGGAGGTGAGATGTGTTGGATTCAAACCCAGGGCACTTGCCCACTGGTAAGCATCCCTCCACTGAGATCCACCCACAGCTCTGCTTCTAGACTTTCAGATAAGTAAGCCTCTGGCCTTGGTACAATTGCAATAGGTATGCAGCTATTTCTCTGAAGAAACCCAAGGCAGTGTTTTGTCTGTTCCATCCTCTCTCCAGTGGATCTGGAGCATTGCTCAGCTGGGTAGCAAGGCTTACATAAGAACAGGCTCCGAATATGTTTTCTGGTTCCTGAAAAAGTAGCATCAGCATCCTTGAGGTAGCTCAGTCAGTGCATCCCTTCCCATGAAATCATGAGGACCGGAGTTTGATCTCTAGACCCCACATGAAAAAGCTGGACATGGCAACCCACACAGTCCCATGCTCAGGAGGTAGAGGAAGGAGGATCCGGGGCTTCCTGGCTGTTCACTCTGCAGTTCATCCAGCCAGTGAAAGGCCCTATCTTACAAAAGTAGGGTCGAAGCTAGGGCATCATACATCTTTAATCCCAGCACTTGGGAGTCAGAGGCAGGTGGATCTCTGAATTCAAGGCCAGCCTGGTCTAACAAGCAAGTTCCAGGATAGCCAAGGCTACACAGAGAAACCCTGTCTTGAACCAAACACACACCCCTACTCGCTCCTTCCCCCAAAAAAGGCAGGGTGGGGCCTGCAGAGACGGCTCAGTGGCTAAGAGCACAGGCTGCTTGATACGAAGATATGTACCTAGTCTTATTCTAACCTGTTATGCCATGTTTGCTTGACATCCCTGGGAGGCCTGCTCTTTTCTGAAGGGAAATGAAGAGAGAGTGGATCTGAGGGAGGGGCAAGGCAGGGAGGAGTGAGGAGGGAGGGGAAACTTCAGTCAGGATGTAATATATGAAAGAATAAATAAACAAACAAACAAACAAACAAATACCACTGGTTGCTCCTCCAGAGGACCCAAGTTCAATTCCCAGCACCCACATGGTGGCTCATAGACCTCTGTAACTCCAATCCCAGGGCTCTGATGATGCCCTCTTCTGGCCTTCAAGGGCACTAGGCATGCTTATTGTATACATATATGCATATAAAAAAACATATGCATAAAACAAAAATAAATCATTCTAATATATATAACATATATATTATATATAATATATATAGCATATATATTATATATAGTATATATAACATATTTATATATATTTATAACATACACATGTTATACATATACACATACATCATATACCTATATATGTACATAGCAAGGTAACGATCAATTGAGAAGGTCACCTACCATTGACTGTGGCCTCTATATGCATGTACACATGTGCATGCTCAAACACTAACACACACGTAAACACACACACACTCCAAATGGCAGCTATTTCCTGCAGTCTGAGCTCCAACTAACACAGGGAGCTCACCGTTTCCATGCTCTCAGACCCCCTCTCTCTTTTATTTCCTTGGCCTCCCCACCACCCCACCCCCACCCCACCACCCGACCCCACCCCCCCACACTCCCACCCCCGTTATCTGTTCCAAACACTTCCAAATTTGCTTCCTTTCCTGAACTCTCCTCCCCTGGCAACTCTGCAGTCTGAGTCTCTGCAGCTCATGGCTCCTCCCTGTGAGCCTTCATTAGAATATTTCAAACGAAGACCTTTACCGCCCCCGCCACGGAGCACGCTGGGCCTTTCCCACACAACACGTTTTTTAATTCTTATCACGGGACTTCAGGCAGTTTGTACATTATATCCCTATTAAACTCTCAATTCCACTTGAGGTGGTCACAATTCGGAGATTACAATGTTCTGCGGGGTGTTCTGCCAGCGATACATCACTTTGCTCGCTGGCAGACTCGGTTACGTGAGCCTGTATTTCACACCTCATTTGATTCCACAGTGAGACCAACATAGAAAAAGAAGCAATTATTTATTTAGATTATGGAATCGTTTCAGAGGGATATTCAATTATGTAATGGTTTTAGAAGGATATTCATAGGTATAAGACTGTCAGGCTGGAAGAGGGGTCCCTGCTGGGGGTGGGGGTGGGGTTAAACACTGAACACAAAGGAAACACACACAGAGAGAAGTCACTGGGAGGGGAGCCCCTCTCATTTGCAAAATGGCTTCCTCTTTCCCGTGTAGCATTTTTTAAATTTCTTCTACGGAAAAAAAAATTATATATATATAATTATATATATATATATATATATATAATATATATATATATATTATATATATATATATATATATATATCACAAAAACAGAAAGTGACAACTACTTCTGAGAAGAAGAACACTTTTTTCCATACCAAACATGACCATGGGCTGCCGATATGGCTCAATAAGTAAGAGGGCTTGCTGCAAAAGCATAAGGACCTGACTTCAAACCCCTACCCCTGACGTAAAAAGCTGGGAGTGTAACCCAAGCGCTGTGGGGCTGTGGAGACAGGAGATCATTGTGGCTTGCTGGCCGCCAGCCAGGTTCAGTAAGAGACCCTGTCTCAAGGGAATGATGGAAACAGGATGCCTCTGAGTGCACAAACATGCACATATACCACACACACAAACAATATGTTGTCACTCAGCCAATGAAGCATCTCAAGAAATTCATTTCCTTGCATCCACCATGGAGACGGTCTTTCTAAGCCCAGTGCTCTTGGCCTCTTCCAGCCCAATGTCAGGTTGAGTGACATTGCACTTTACAGGGACATTTCCCTCCAACTCATGTCACCATCAGTGTTCATGACCTCAGAAGCCCCACCGTGTGCCCACTGACTACCTCTCCCTCCCTTTCCCTATTCTGCCCAAGCCTTTGGGGACACTGATCCAAACCCCGGCTCTGAGTTGATCTAAATAGACATACGATCCCAGTTGTTCCAGGAAGAGCCCAGGACAACCATCCCGGAGCTCATGCTAGACTTAACCAGGAAAATCAACTTCTCCCTAGAGCAGTAGTTCTCAGCCTGTGGGTTGTGACCCCCTTGGGGATTGAACCATCCTTTCACAGGGGTCCCCTAAGACCATCAGAAAACAGAGGTATTTACATTCTGATTCATAACAGTAGCAAAATGACAGTTATGAAGTAGCAGTGACAATAATTTTAAGATTGTATGGAAGGGTCACACCATTAGGGAGGTTGAGAACCACTGTCCTAAAGTGACTGTGTGATCAGAGGGACACTGGCCACTACACTGCTCCCAAGAGGGAGGACTCTGGTGGGGAGGGTAGAGAAAGGTTTAGGGAGAAACTCAGAGTGCCAGACACCCCTACTTCTGATGTAGACCACTGTCAGCATGGACCCTGTCGACAGCCACAGGACAAGGTCACCTGGATAACCACAGGGAGATGCACTCTGCCTGTGGGTATAAACTCAGCAGAACTCTGTGCTAAACAGAATCAAGCTACAGGCCTGGGCAGAGCCTATCTTTGAAGGTCATGGCCACCTGTGCCCACTGACTACCCTCTCGCTCCCCTCATGCCCTGGCAGCAAAGCCTGCCTTCTACACAGGCAGAAAGCAACCCAGGAAATTCACCTCCCAAGCCAGCCTGCTCCTACACAGGGGTTCCTCTGTCTGTTACCTAGATAAATCAAAACTCTGCTTGGGGGAGCTGGAGGTGGCATCAGGAAGAGACACTCTACTTCTTTTCCAATAATTAGATATTGCTGGATGAGTCTGTGGTACATGAATAAGCCACCACCATTAGTAGCCATGAGGACACAAGATTGGAAGATACCCAAGAAGCCACACAGAATCCTGCTGTGTGAACCAACTATGGAAACAGTCACCTCTGCCTTTGCTATGTGAGGTCAGAATCTCTTTACGGCATCCATTTTGGGGCGATTGGAACCTTTGTACCTGGAAGCCCTTGAGGCAATATTGACAAACTCAAGACCCAGGGCGCCTGGCAGGCACATTCATATATCCAGGGAAGCCCTGGTCATGTGATGTCACAGCCCACACTCCATCTCTGACATGGTCTGCCCTAGAGTGTGATTGATGAGTTCTGAGTGGGAGGTGTCATAGTCAGCATCAGACCACTCAGCCTGAGTCACTCTTCCTCCTGGAAGACATTCACAGGAAGCACAATGCAGCTCTGGGGTTGGCTGGGGTCACATGAGAAGTGACAGCACACACCGGGCAAGTCCATTGAAAAAGCTCAGCCTCGGCTCTCACAGGACCCCACTCATGACCCAAGCTGACTCATCCCCAAGGCCCGTGTGTCTCCTGGGTACAAAAGACCCAAAGCTAGAGAAGAGAGAGAAGAGGCTAGGGTGATGTACAGGGATGCGTGTCTCAGCGACCAGGGCATTGATTGGGCTTCACCCTGGGTGGCATCTGAGCTGGTGGCAGGGTCAGCAGCCATTCATCCAGGACTGCTCCTTGGTCCAAGGTGGGGAGACAGGCAGACAGACAGACAGACAGACAGACAGACAGACAGATGCTCAGTATGAGAAAAATAGTGGTGGCAAGGGGTAGGGCTGTTGAGCCAGGGATCTTTCCACCCTCTGCTGCTGAAGTGGTCAAGCCCCTCTTCACACTTCCCTCACTCCTCCCTCATCCCTCCCTTACCCCTCCCTCATCCCTCCCTCACCTCTCCCTCACCCCTCCCTCACCCCCTCATCTCTCCCCCATCTCTCCTTCACCCCTCCTCACCCCTCCCTCAACTCTCCCTCACCTCTTCCTCACCTCTCCCTCACCCCTCCCTCAACTCTCCCTCACCTCTTCCTCACCTCTCCTTCACCCCTCCCTCACCTCTCCCTCACCCCCTCATCTCTCCCCCATCTCTCCCTCACCCCTCCCTCATCCCTCCTCACCCTTCCCTCACCTCTCCTTCACCTCTCCTCACCCCTCCTCACCTTACCTCACCCTCCCTCACCTCTCCTTCACCCCTCCTTCACCCCTCCTCACCCCTCCCTCACCCCTTCACCCCTCCCTCACCTCTCCTTCATCCCTTCTCACACTTCCCTTACCCCTCCTCACCCCTTCTTCACCCCTCCCTCACCTCTCCTCCATCCCTCCTTTACCTCTCCCTCACCCCTTCCTTACCTCTCCCTCACCTCTCCCCCATCCCTCCCTCACCTCTCCCTCACCCCTCCTCACCCACTCACCACTCCCCACCCCCAGGCCAGATTCTGAGGATTGCAAGGAAACTGGACTTGAGATTCTGGATCCATGGCCACCCCAGACCCAACCCCCACTTCTACTCTCACCCTAGGGAGTGGGTTCAACACAACAGAAAAGGCTCATTTAAGCAGCCAGGGGCCAGAGACGGCTCAGCAGATAAAGGTGCATGCATCTTGCACCTAAGGACTTAAGTTGAACCCCCGGGTCCATAGGAGATGATGAACCAACCCCTGAAAGCTGTCCTCTGACCTCCACATGCACCATGACTCACAGACAGACTGACACATGCACACACTAATAATAGCAGTAATAATAAATGATAGCAATTTTAAATTTTTGAAGAAAAATAAGCAGACAGTCCACTGATAGCTGTGAGGGTCCTACTTGCTTTTTTCCCCCTTCTCCCTCTCCCTCTGGCCCCACTCGCTCTGGCTCAAAGGTTTTTATTTATTTATTATATGTTAAGTACACTGTAGCTGTCTTCAGACACCCCATAAGAGGGCATCAGATCCCATTACAGATGGTTGTGAGCCACCATGTGGTTGCTGGGAATTGAACTCATGACCTCTGGACAAGCAGTCAGTGCTCTTAACCTCTGAGCCGTCTCGCCAGCGCCCCCTGCTTGCTTTTTTTAAAAAGTAATTTCCCTCTGGCTCTCTAACTGATCCGTCCTCACCATCTCAGCCTTCAGTTCTTGAAACAACAGTAATAACAATATGGTTGTCCGACTCTAAACTGTGATAAATGAAAGTCAGGCGGCGGCCTCGCTATGTACTGTGCACGGAATCATAAAGGACGGATGCTCCGGGCCGCTGTGCATCCCTGCTGTGGCTGCACCAGGCTGGCTCGGCTGAAGGAAGGTCCACCCGCCATCCTGAGCTTGTTTCTCTGTCTTGCTCTAGTATAACACACATCACAGGGCTCACCTGCTCTGGGTGTCCGGGCGATGGCCCATGCAGGACAGAGCAGCCGTGGTCTGGGTACCGTCCTGCTCAATTTCCTCCTGCACTGCCCACTGGTCCTCGTGGCTCACCCTCACGGCCGTTATCTTCACACCCGCAGCCGCCTTGATTCTATGACATAAGAAGAAAATAGATGCATGAGAAAATAGGCTTCACCTGGCCAGGACCATGGAAGACACTGTGGTGGTCTGAATAGACTCCCCCCTATCTCCATAGACTCATGTGTTTGGATGCCTGGCCCATAGGGAGGGGCACGATCAGGAGGTGTGGCCTTGTGGGAGGAAGTGCATCACTGTGGGGCGGGGCTTTGAGGTCTCCTATGCTCAGGTTTCACTCAGTGTGGAATGAGATCCTCCTCCTGGCTACCTTTGGATCAATACAGAATTCTTGGCTCCTCCTCCACCACCACATCTGCCTAGACGTGGCCATGCTTCAGGTCATGATGATACTGGACTGAACCTCTTAAACTGTAAGCCAGCCCCAATTAAATGCTGTTCTTTATAAGAGTTGCTTTGGTCATGGTGTCTCCTCACAGCAATGAAACCCTAGCTAAGACAGACAGCATCTGGAATCACATGGAGAATCCCTTCCCTGGAGGCTAGAGGTTGTGAATAGCTTTACTCTAAGACTGATCTTAGAGACAGCGAGATGGCTCAGTGACTGAGGCGCTTGCGGCCAAGCCTGATTCTCTGAGCTCAGCATCCAGAACCCACGTGGCGGAAGGAGAGAACCAGCTCCCTCAAGGTGTCCTCTGACCTCTCTGCACACCACCGTGACCCAGGGCTACACGGTGAGACCCTGTCTCAAGAACAAATAGGTAAATAGATGAATCTTGTTCCTTTTACAAGCACCACAGAGTGTTGTCACACACCTCTATTTTCCGTCACTGGGTTGAAAATGAATGGTTTTATGCAAATTTTATGTTAATATTAATAAGAGTGGCAAGGGCACAGCAAGATGGATCAGTTGGTAAAGGTGCTTACCATCAAGCCTGAAGACTTGAGTTCAACCCCTGGGACCCACGTGGTGGAGGGAGAGAACAGATTCATACAATGTATCCTCTGGTAGCCACTAGATATATGAATAACAGTAACAAAAATATATATAAGGAGGGAGGACAGAGGTAAGTGACCCATCCCAGGAGTGAGTGAAATGAGAAAGGGGGTAGTATATGAGTTAATGGGTGATGTCTAGGCACCAGACCTATCCTGAAGCCTAGTTCTGTCCCCTGCCTTAAGGAGTCTGGAGCAGACTCAGAGATGCCAACCCCTGCGTGTCCATCAGATCCAAAGACAGGACTCTGCCTCCCTCTCCCTCCCTGTGACCACCACAGCCCTAGCCTGGACAGCACACCCCAGAGGCTCCAATGTCATTCATTTGCCACCGCCTCTCCTGCATCTGAGCAATCATTCTTCCTGATGGATTTGGGCCTTAATCTCCTCCTCCACTAAGCTTTCCTTCTTGACACTATGATACCCTAGCAGTTAATTTATGCATGCCACGAACAGAGGTGTCCTGTTTCATCCCTGCCTCTGGGCAAAGGACTGAGGGAAGACTATGTTCCAGAACCTATGTCTACATTCAAAGTCCTTCTCACCGAAGCTGCATCCTCTGGCCTGTGGGTCCTCTAACAACTCACACAGGGGTCTTTCCCACACATGCAATGGCTCAGACCCCTTCATCACACCACTGATGGTAAGAGCGGAAGTGAGAATCAGATGGTCAGAGGGAAGTATGAATCATTTGCTGGTTAGCCCACAGAGACCCCTCCCTGTGAGACCTGAGCTACATCACTCAGCCTGTAAGTCTCAGTTTCTCCTGGATGAGAGTCCCTCATCCACTGTGGTCTTAAGAGGGATTAAGGATGCTCACAGGACAGTGGATAAAAGACCACCACTAATGGCTGAATTCAAACATGGAAGTACTAAGTACTCTCGGGAGACCTGGCTGGTCTCACTACTGCCAGGCATCCTGAGAGCTATTCTGAGTCTCCAGGAAGAAACTAGCCATTCCTTCTAGGTATTTCCTGGTCCTAATTCTGGGCAGAAAATTTTTCCCACCTCTCCAATGATACACACACACACACACACACACACACTCACATACGTACACACAATTCCAGCACATGTCACCAAGCTTTCGAAGGATACCCCGACTCCTTCAGATACCTGACTCTCTCCAGCTCTCATACATGATGCTCTGTCCCACAGTGAGCTCTCTTCTCATGGCCACAGGGTGACTGCAACAACTCCAGACCACATATCTTTGTCCTCAGTTTTAAAAAATAAAGTTCTCCTTCTGAGAACAAAACTCTTATAGCCAGTTTTTACAGGCTGAATCTGATGGGGTTTTTTTTGTTTTTGTTTTTGTTTTTTCTGTAATGGATGGGGTTTATCCCATATCAGAAAGGTTTAAAAAGAAAAGGATGCTGAAAAGAAATTCGAGTCATAGAGGAAGAAATGCATGCTGGGTATTAAAAACACTTGTAAAGCCAAATTGTTGATATGCCACCCATCTCTTAAGCACAAGTTATAAAATTCTTCTTAAAGCACAGCGGCCCAACTAAATCCCCCTTAACTTCAGGCTATATTTGTTAAAACGATTTAAGCTCACAGAAATTCAGGTCTTAAATATTCACTAACCTTGTTTTAGAAAAAAAAATTATGTATCTTCAGACTTGGGGATATTCTTAGCACTTGGTATTTTAAAACTACAATATCCAAAGCTACGTGGAAGAGATTAGTGGCTGTGCTGCTGCAGTGAGCCGGAAGTTTCCAAGGCTAAACAATAAAAGTTACCACCGCAACGTATCCAGAACATGTAAGGAAAGTTAGCCGAGTGACTCAGTAACAGGTTAGCACATAGAAGGAGTCTTCCGGGGAATGGAGCTGTCGAAGTGTAAGGTTTGGGGGCTGGGGAGCAGGCTCAGTTTGTAAAGAGTTTGATGTTCTTGCAGAGGACCTCAGTTGGGTTCCCAGAACACAGGCCAGGAGGCTCACAACCACATGTAACCCCAGCTCCAGGGGGGAATCTATCGCCCTCTTCTGGCCTCTGCAGGTAACTGCATGGACATGCATATAAAGACAGTTGCCTGAATTCAGGTATCTGGAGGATGGAGGAAGCAGCCATACTGTGAGCACGTTTTTGAACAACTATTTAAATCTGAAAGATGGCAGAGAAAAAAAAATCCAGGCGAGGAGACCTTCGAGCACCTGCCACGTAGGACCTGTCGTGGCACCCACAGAGCAGATGGGGTCTCCCTTCTGCACTCTCCGGAGTGGATACTGGAAATACATTTATTTTTAGCCTTTGGGTCAGAGAGAAAATGGGAGGCTCTAAAGAAACAAGAAGATCTCTGAGAAGCACGGGGCTCAGCTCCAAGATCAGGGATGGGCAGGGTCTTCTGTGTGCGGGTGTGAGCATTCCCTTAGTGGCACACGGGGAGGCCAAACAAGTCAGGTACCTCCGCAGGAAATTATCAACATGTCTGTCGTTCCATCTCAGCTAAAACTTACTTACTTAGCTTAATTTATTTATTTGATACAGGGTCTCACTATGTAGCAGCCCTGGCTGGCCTGGAACTCATGGAGATCCACCTGCCTCTGCCTCTGCCTCCTGAGTGCGGGGACTAAAAGAACATGTGACGCCACACTTGAGTATATAGAGAAAACGGTAGGGCCCGGTGAGACTCCTGTCTGCTTTGTGATATAAGCTGTGTGTTTGTGACTTTTCTCATTACTTACAAAACATCTCGTAAGAACAATTTACAGAAAGCGGGACTTATTTTGATTCACAGTTTAAAAGCACAGCCCATCATGGTGAGAAGGCGCGGTGGCAGGTGCATGAGCCAGCTGGACACAGGGCATCCACAGTCAGGAAGCAGAGAGAGATGGATGCTAGTTCTCAGCTCACTGTCTCCTTTGTATTCAGTCCAGGACCCCAGCCCATGGGATGACGCCGCCTATGTTCAAGGCAGATTTTCCCACCTCAATTAACCCAGTCTGAAAACTCCCTCATGGGCATGCCCAGATCCCTGTTTCCTAGGTGGTAATAAATAATGTCAACTTGCCAGTACCAGCCATCATACTGAGCATGCCCAAAGGATGTTACCTTCCCCCACTCTTCTACCGACTGTGTTCTGTGACCCTGAGCTATGCATGCTGGAAAGCATACTTGCCCTTCCTTCTTGAGTCCTGACCTTAAACTGAGCATGCTTAGGAATGTGCTCCCTGCCACCAACCAGAGGGTGCTCCCACTTGAAAACATCATGGACAGTCTCCCCAATAAAAATCACCACATTTCCTTTGCTTGGAAGAGCACTACTCTAGAAATAGCGCCAATGCTATTAGCTCCTATAGTATAATCTTTCCGCCAAGCTATCGTTTCTTGGCCACGCGTGTGTGAGCTTTGGGCTAAGCTGGGCACCCGCTGCCTTCCCTTGTCTCTCTTTGCTTCCACCCTAGAAAGTTAGCTGGGATGCACACATCTCGAGACACACGCCCACACAGAGACCAGACATCAAGTGTCTTCTTCTGTTTTTCTCTACCTTAGTCCTTTAAAATGGTATCTCTCTATTGGTCTGGAGAGAAATCCCAGTGGTTAGAGCACTGGCTGTTTTTTCCAGGAGAGCCAGGTTCAATTCACAGCATCTACACAGTGGCTCACAATAGCCTGTAACTTTCCTGGAGATCCAAAGCTGCCTTCTTCTTTCTCAGGCACCAGGCCTGCAGGCCTGTAAGCAATCATACATGCAGGCAAAAACAAACAAAACACTTATACAGACAAAATAAACATAAACTTACTAAATCAAGATGGGGTCTCTCACTGAACTTGAAGTACATCTTGAGGCTGGTAGACTGGTTGGCCAACAATCCCCCAGCATCCCCCTGTCTCCATGCCTCACAGTCACAAACAGCCATGCTGGACTTCTTACATGGGTGTTGTGGATTTGATCTCAGGTCGCCACGCATGTACAGCCAGCCAGCACTCTTAACCCACTGAGCCATCTCCCTAGCCCTTTGTCAGGCATCTTTGAGCCTTAGCTTTCTCTCTCTAAGGTCATAAGTACTCAATGACTCTGTGTTGGATAGTTTCCTGTCAACTTGACATGAGCTTAAGTGATTGGAGAGGAGAGAACCTCAATTAAGAAAATGCCTCCATAAGATCCAACTGTACAGCATTTTTTAATTAGTAATTGATGGAGAGGAACCAGCCAATTGTGGACAGTGCTGCCCCTGGACTGGTGGTACTAGTTTCTATAAGAAAGCAGGCCGAGCAAGTACAGGAAGCAAGCTAGTAAGCAGCACCCTCCATGGCCTCTGCATCAGCTCCTGCCTCCAGGCTCCTGCCCTGTTTGAGTTCCTATCCTGACTTCCTTTGATCGTGAAGTATATGTAGAAGCATATCCAGATAAATCCTTCCCCTCCCTCAAGTTGCCTTGGTCATGGTGTCTCATCACAGAGTAGGAACCCTAAGACAGTGTCTAGCATATTCCTGAAAGTAAAGCAGTGTTAATGCAGAGGCAATACTTGGATAAAGATTGTTTTCTGGGCATATATTTGAGCACCTAAATCACCTAAACTGAAGCTGCCCCCTGAGCTGTCCATGTCTATCTCTTACACCAGTGCCACTGAATATTAAGTGACAAAACCCATCCAGTCTCTGACATTTCTGCCGTACAGAAGACCAGCCGAAATCCACCCTGTGTGCACAGAAGGTACACAAAAAGTTAGCCCTGCAACTCAAGGGCAAAAGGAGGGGATGGAGAAAGGCTGTTTAATATTCTCTCCATCCTTGTGAGAAGAGAAAGCAAATATTAAATCAAGGAAATCTCTGGAAACAGTCAGAGAGCTCTCCTTTGTCGCATCCATCACTTTGGTAATAAATATTAATAAACAAACCTAAGACAGGAAAAAAAAAGCCGCAATTCATAACTCAAAAGTCGCCTGACCTTTTATGGAATTAAACTCATTTTCTGTCGAGGCTGCTATTTGTAGAATGTTTCTGGTAACGTACATTTTCACAGATCTACCAAAGGATCTTCCAATGGGATCTTTACAGGGACTCGTACAATGCAGTAAGATGCTTTTCTCGATCTCTCGGACACTCTGATGCGTGGGGAATGCCCTGTTTAAGGACATTTTGTCTGCAAGCAGAGTGCTCACAGCCACCAAGACACGCGCACGTGCACAGGACACTCAAGCAGGTCCACCTTCAGCACCTTTCTCTCACCTCACTAGTTCTTATCCACAGAACTTTCTTCCAAGCTCTAGACCCACAGATGAATGAATACTTAAAATCACCTCTTAAGGTGCCAAAGACAGGGGCTGGTGAGACGGCTCAGTGGTTAAGAGCACTCATTGCTCTTGCAGGGACAGAGGTTTGGTTCCTAGAACCCACATCAGGGCTCACAATCATCTGTAACTAAAGTCCCAGGGAGATCCAATGCCCTCTTCTGGCTTCTGCAGACACTTTATGCACACGGTACATATACATACATGCGGGCATCTTTAAATTAAAATAAACAAATCTAGGGCTGGCGAGTTGGCTCAGCGGTTAAGAGCACTGGCTGCTCTTCCAGAGGTCCTGAGTTCAATTCCCAGCAACCACAGAGTGGCTCCCAACCATCTGTGATGGGATCTGACGTCTTCTTCTGGTGTGTCTGAAGACAGCTACAGCATACTCACAAGTAAATAAATAAATAAATAAATAAATAAATAAATAAATAAATCTTTTTTAAAAATAAACAAACAGCCTGGTCTACAGAGTGAGTGCCAGGACAGCCAGGGCTACACAGAGAAACCCTGTCTCAAAAAACCAAAAATAAATAAATAAATAAATAAACAAATCTAAAAGAAAGGGGGAAAGAAAATCCCAAGGACTAGCATCCTTAAAACATTCTTGGTTGAACTAAGCCTCAGCCCACCCATAAATATAAACAAAACCACCCCATGTCTCTTATCCCCCTTCCTTCAAAAAGAACCACCAGCCATGGAATAACCCAAACCAGGAATTATGTACACACGCCTCAGTGCTAACATAGAGTTCAGAGGTCAACACTCGGGACCCTGTTCTTCCATGATGGCTGGGGACTTCAGGTCATATGGCCTGTGCACTTTTACAGGCTGGGCCATCTTGCCACCCCACATACACACACCTCTTTACTTTCTAATATTTAAATCTATTTCCATCCTCATTTGGGCAACATTTTCAACAGTAGTTAAGCGACCCCTCCCAAGCCACCCCCTCACCCCCTCTGACGTCTCCTGCCCTGTTCAAAGACAGAGAGGTAGCTGTCACCCTGGAGATCCCTGCATGGATAGAGACGCAAAGAACAGGAAGCAAACAGACTTTTCACCATCCACCCATATGAGTAGCTTCTGAGTATAATCATGGTGACTCCCAGGGTCCCTTAGAGTCAGTACTGGGGTGAGGTGGTGTTCGGATGCTTCTCCCACCAGGCTTAAAGCCAAGAGAACTGTAACTCTGCCGCTATTATAAATCATAAGGTAGATATCTGATATTTCCAATGGTCTAAGGCGACCCCTGTTGAAAGGGTCATTTAATCGCCCCTCCCCCCAGGCGTTGTGACACACAGGTTAAGACCAGCTGAGTTAGAGGGACACACACCATCACATGGCCTTTCTGGTCCTGGAAATCCCTGGATCGTCCTGTAGCATTTTGCTTTTTCCCCAGGTCCCATTTGTATAGCTACTTCCGATTTTTCTTTAAAACTGGCCGACTTTACATTACCTCCTCTAGGCAGAGAGCGACACGTTGGCTCTTGCCATGAAAACCAAAGCAGCTTCTCTTTCGGTAAAGGGAAATTACAGTGAAAACAGAACAATGTTAACTGAATTCCAGCCAGACGCTGCAGTCTGCCAAGGACTCGGAGCCTGGGCCCGTGGGTTCTTTTTGTTCCCGACACAATAAAGCAACAGATGAGATTCACAGGTGGCCGTGGGGCACTATAGGCCATCTCTCTGAAGTATCTGGGATGGAAGACAGACAGACCCCAGTGACCAAAGACCTATCTTCCATACTCTCACCTCCCAGAGCATTCTGGGTATCACCCTAACTCCACTTCCCCATGGCTGGTGTTTCCCGGGGTGCGAGGACACACTGCCGTGCAGATGGTGTGTAGCCAACATCATTTCAGAACATGATAACTTTTAGAAGGAGGGCAAGCTAACAAAACATAGCACTGGAACAACGCAGAGGTGAGTCTATGTTTGTGCTGGGTCTCACCCAATCAGGCTGTGGCTTCCTCAGAATGCCTATCCCGTCACCATGGTAACAAGAAGCTGCTTCAGCAAAGACAGTCAAACTTTCTACTCGGTGTTCCACTGTGTCTTGGGCTCCCTCCCGCAAGACCACAGGCAGCTACCAGTTACAGAACAAGTCACCCGGGCTGATAATTATGTAACCCAGAGGGTGCCGCACACACCTGCACCCTGCTTCCTTCTCTCCTGCATCAATGCAGTTTCTTTTAAGCTCAAAAAGCAGAGGAGGGTAATGCTCTGTTCCTGGCTGCAATTAACTCCAGAAATATTGTATCCTTTCGCAGTGAGGTCAACCTCTGTGCACAGACCTGGGGAGTCTCTGAGGAGATTGACACTGGGCTTTAATAGGGTGGGCTGCAGCCTCTCCTCCTCTCTCTTTCTCTCTCTCCTCTCTCTCTCTCTCTCTCTCTCTCTCTCTCTCTCTCTCTCTCTCTCTCTGTGTGTGTGTGTGTGTGTGTGTGTGTGTGTAAGCACACGCATGCACATGAGGGATCTCTGTGTGGCTGTCTCTGTCTCTGTTTCTTTCTCTTTCTTTGCCTCTGTCTCTCCATCTTTCTGTCTTTGTATGTGTATGTCTCTCTGTGTCTTTGTGTCTCTGTCTCTCTGTCTCTCTGTGTCTCTGCCTCTCTTTGTCTCTCTTTGTCTCTCTCTGTCTCTCTCTCTTTCTGTCTTTTTCTGTCTCTCTCTGTCTCTCTCTCTGTCTCTCTCATACACACACACACACACACACACACACACACACACACACACCAGTCTTGAACCGGAAAAAACAAACATGATGGTTAATTCTGGTTATCAAACCTGAAATCAACTGAAAGCCAAACTTCTGGGCATTCCTGGCATTTTCTTGATCAAATTTCTTCAAGTGGAAGCGCCTGGGCTAAACCTGGGCTGTACCCTTCTGGTGGCGGCTCAGATGAAAGGACACACAGGAAGGAAACTTTGCTTTTTGCATGCTCACCCTCACTCTCACAGGCTGGTTCATCTGTCCTGTTGCTGTAACTGGTATTCAATCCAACATGGACTGAAGACCAGCAAATCTCCAGGAGTCCTCCAGGACTCACTCCACCAGGAGACTAGGACTGCAGAGACATCCAGTCTCAGGGCCTGATTCTCTGTCTTCAGTTAGGAGACAACAACCAGTTAGGAACAACCCAGACTGCATCCTGTGAGTCACTCTAATAAATACCCTTCTGTTACATGCATTCATCCAATCCATTCAGTCCCTTCAGAGAACCCTGACTAATACAGAGGAGACCATGGCTGACCAGTGAATCCCACAGAGCCTTCCAGCCCCACCTCCCCAGTGCTGAGATTATAATCTCACACCACATGCCAAGCTTTTTCTATTGCATAGGTTCTGGAGATGGAACTCAGGTCCCCCTGCTTGCAAAGCAAGAAATTTAACCACCTAAACTTTCTTCAAGCCCGATTAGCATCTGAGTGAGTTCTGCATGCTCAAACGAGCCACCCAGGACTGCATATTCAAAGGAGCAACACTATGCATCTAAGTGAACATTGTCTTGGCCACTGGTTGGCCCCAAGCACGAGGCTGATTGTCACGCTAATTTCTCACCCATGTTTATACATAGACATGGCTTTAAAAAAAAAAAAAAAATCTCAACTCAAATATTCCAGTACATTGTGTCTTATCTAGATGCTGCAAAATTTCCATAACAGCAGAATTTACATACAGATGGCAAATAAATAAAGCTTGCCTGTGGTTTGGTCTGTGGTTCTTGTGGTCAGAGGGTCCTCTTAGGGCTTTATGAACTCGATCAGTGATGGAATGTTCTATCGATCTTACAGATTGCTGTGGTGCGATCCAGCCCCGCTCCGAAATGAAATTAATTCTCAACAGTTCTTCTGCTATGTGAAGGCACCAAAATTGAGTTTCTTCTGTATGCAGTGCTAGAAATATGTCTCATTTTTTCCTTCAAGCCACAAAATGAGTCTCTCTCTCCCTCTCCTCTCTGCTTCCCTCTCTCTGTCTCTCTCTCCCTCTCTCTCTGCCTCTCTCTCTGTCTCTCTCTCTCTCTGTCTCTCTATGTGTGTGTGTGTGTGTGTGTGTGTGTGTGTGTGTGTGTGTTCCATTTTCCTTAATACCATGAAATGGCAATTAGCCTACAAGGCACAGACTAATCAGCACAGAGATTGCCACATGGAAGTCAATCTAGGTGAGAAAGAAGGGAGGGGCAGTTTCCAGGATGCATGATGAACTGAGAAAAGCCAACCACACCTCCACAGCAGACCCCAGAGCATTTGTGCTATCTCTGAGAGTTGAACCATGGCAAGAATCACTGAAGACCCAAGGGACCACACTGTTACTATCTGAACCAGCTGCCTTCTGTGTCTACATAGGGGAGACAGCATCTGTGAGTAAGCCCGGTTTAGATCTGTCCTATATGAGCCACAGGACTGACTCCACCCCAGAGAATTTTAATGGAAAGCAACAGGAATTAATCTCTAGTGAGAGAGTGCCAGGGCACTGGGGAAGGTCTGAGCTCCCCTTTCCAATCTGTTCTTAAACTTCTATGTCCAAAGGGATTCCCTAAACAGGAAGCCCAGAGTGATACACGTGTGTGCTGTTCATCTACTGAGCAGGGCCGAAACACATCAGGCCACAAACAGAGCTGCAAATGTCTACTTCATTTTTGGTTTTTGTTTGTTTGGTATTTTGTTTTATTTTGTTTTTTGTTTTTTGTTTTTTGTCTTTTTGTTTTTTGAAGCAGAGTTTCTCTCTGTAGCCCTGACTGTCCTGAAACTCACTCTATAGACCAGCCTCAAACTCAGAGATTCACCTGCCTCTGCCTCAAAAGTGCTAGGATTAAAGGCGTGTACTACCAGCACCCGGCATTGTCCACTCTTGAAAGCTCAGTGTAAGGAAGGAGAGAACAGAAGTGGCTTAGTTTGGGTTTCTGTTGCTGCAAGGACACCATGACCAAAAGGCAAGTTGGGGAGGAGAGGGTTTATTCAGCTTACATTTCCACATTGCTGATTATCACCAAAAGAAATCAGGACAGGAACTCAAATAGGACAGGAGCCTAGAGGCAGGAGCTGATGCAGAGGCCATGGAGGGATGCTGCTTACTGGATTGCTCCTCACATCTTGCTCAGCCTGCTCTCTTATAGAACTCAGGACCACCGGCCCAAAGATGGCACTACCCATCATGGGCTGAGCCCTCCCCCAATGATCACTAATTGAGAAAATGCCTTACAGATGAATCTCAGGGAGGCATTTCCTCAACAGAGGCACCTTCCTCTCTGGTGACTCTAACTTATGTCCAGTAGACACAGCCAGTACAAGCGGTTAGAGAGGTTGGTTCACAACAAAACAAAGTGCTAAGAATGTTGAGAACAGCATTTGCTTTGCTGATGGAGTATCTCCCCAGCCCTAGATTCTTGCACTTAATATACTTGTGTGATCCCTGTCTCTTGCCTAAGCTCCTTCTTCCATCTGGACTCACCTCTGCTGCCAGCTCTCAAACTCTGCTCACCCTTCAGGGCTCTAGCTGGTACCTTGTTTGTTGGCTTGTGGTGTATACACACACACACACACTCATATTCATACAAACACTATACACACACACATACAGTCATACTCATACACATACAGAGACAGAGAGAGAGAGAGAGAGAGAGAGAGAGAGAGAGTCTTTTGCTACTCTGGCTTCAATTTGATCATTCGTAGAGAGGTCAAAAATCATCTGCTTTTGTAAAATACATTCTATTACAACCCACCCCCTCATCCAGGATGTTCTTCAGGCCACAACAGCAAAGCTCAGAATGTCATCAGAGAGACAAAAGATGCCAGGCACAAAGAGCTGAATCACCACCAAGAGCTTTTCAGAATGTCCCCGGCATCCCTAACTGACATCTCATTAGATCTCCTGCTCATGTGAGAGGGTCTCACCACACCGGGCTCAAGGACTGCAGAACTCTCAGTACCCAGCAACCCCACCATCCTTGCACTGAGAAATGACAGAACTCCAGAGTGACTCACCACAACAGAGAGCTGTCCCCAGAAGGGCCCCCAGGTGCCTGAGATCCTATCTATGACTGCTGCCAGTGCATATCTGATACACGGTACCCTAATTCCATCTTCTAAAGCATTCGCTGAGCCATAAACACGAATCTCTTAAAGCTCACAAGTGTCGCTCTCAAGGACCCAAGAGCCACTTCTTTGACATAGAATCCTCGGGAAAGACAAGGCTCTGTCTCCCAGGTTCTGGGTAGGGTGGAACTAAAACAGTCACCGCCAGCAAGGAGATGAAGCAGGTGTCACATCCACACTGGTGACCCACAAGCACTCTGTCACTCTCTTTCAGCTGACTTCTCAACCCTCCTGATCCTCCCTCTGAAACTGCCTGCCCACCCCGTCACTCTCCCACTCCCCACCCCCCACCCCCGCTCTCATGAAAACAGAGTTCTTTGCTGTTGGTAATTACTACATAAAACCCGTCCTCACGACCTTAACTAGAATTGAACACATGAGCCTCTGACGGACCCCTCAACAGTGATCAAGTGATCAGCCCCATCCTAGTAGCTGACAGCTCGGGGTTCACCAAGAGCCAATTCTCACAGCTGATGTCCCAAAACTACATACCGAAGAGTGAACTGCTCGGCCAGGGAGCCACTGGTCAGAGAAACCAAAAAGGTGGCCGTGTCTCCTTCTCGGATGAGGTTCAGAGGGATCGAGAGGGCCACATTGTCATCGAGGGTCACCAAGGACCACCGCAGGTCATCCTGGGTAGGGTAGACCACCACGCTGCCGATCCTCTCCCGGGCGGGGAGCACTGGCTGAAGCTCCTCCTGTTCTGAATGGATATTGTTTTCCCATTTGCCCTCCTCCTCCAGTGGGCACTGGCCAGCCTCGTTGGCTGGATAAAGCGCAAAGAAGAGTTCCATGGCTGTGCCACCCAGCAACGCCGGAATCTCCTCCTGAGGTTCAAGGTCCAGACCTGAGCTGAACCACTCAGGCAGTAATTCCAGTTCTGCCACACACAGCCCAGGGGCCCCCTGCAGCCGGCAGCTGGCTGCCACCTCCCTGGCCTCTGGGAAGGCAAACATCTTGACGCAGGGAAGATCATCGCCGGGGTCGCTTTCATCCCAGCCCATGCCAGTAACATAGAACAGTGTCTGCACTTTGGGTCTGTTGGAAAAGATGGAGCTGTCGAGGATATGGGATTTGAGCCTCCAGTTGAACGGGAACCTCTCCATAGTTCCAAAAGGGGTGGGCGTGAGCAGGAAGTCCCAGGGCACCGTCTTCTCTACGGAAAAGGGACCATAGCTGGCATTGATGGCCGGAGGGCTCTGGGCTCGGTGGATGAAGAGTGTGGCAGACCGAGCCTGTAGGCTGGCGTTACGCATGAGGTCCTGATTGGCCTCCTTGAGGAAGAAAGCCTCTTCTGCATCAGTGACGTGGAAGCTGGCCGGGAGATAGGCAGGCAGGGAAGAAAACCTCTGCAGGCTGTCCGCGACACCTCGACCTGTGCTCTCTGCACAAGAAAGAAGAGGTGAGTCAGGGATCAAGGTCTGTTCTGCTCTGTGAGGAAATCAGCATAATGGCATCTCTGCCCACCATCCCAGCAGGGTGCTCCATGGCCATACCCTTCTTCCCCTTCCATCATTGAAAAAGTCAAAAGAATATTAAGAATTTTCCAGGAAAGCCCAGTATAGAATGCAAAAGAGCCCCACTGGCCAAAAAAATCCAACAGTCCTTGAATTAAACAGTTTCCTCTCCAGAAGGTAAATGTTAACATTTCCCACACAAGGCAGGCAAGCATAGGGAATGAGTTAGAAGCCTAGGACTCCACTTGGGTTGGGTTATATACACTCTACTCTTCTAACAATGCATTTGGCAGCTGCTTGCTGTGCACACATCCCTCTCTGAACAGTGCACCCAGCAACCTTGGACCCCTACCTACTCAGGCTACACTTACACGCCTCTCTCAATGACGAAATAGGTTTCTCCTCCCATGACAATAAGCAAGCTTAGTTCCTATTCAAATGCCTTCCCAACGCATCCAGATATGAAGAATGGAAAGGCCAATCTGGCCTGAACTGGTTTGGAATACATGCACCATAAGGCAAATGTGTGTCCTCAAGTGAGTTTGTAGGGAGACTCCCAGAATTACCACCATATACCTGTGTACAAGTAGGAGTATGTAAGATTAAAACCAGATGTATCATGGGAAGGTTCATGCACACACAACTAAATCTCTATTTTTTTATGTAATGCATGATGTTTGTGATCATATGTGCCATGTCACATACATGGAGAGGTCATAGGATGACCTGCAGGAGTTGATTCTCTCACCGTATGGGTCCTGGGGTCAAACTCAGGTCCTCGGACTTAGCAGCAAGTGCCATTACCCACTGAGCCATCTCGCCAGCCCTAAACCTCTCTTTACATGTTATCCAGTCTCAGGTATTCTATTATAGTAACTAAAGCAGATTGTCACAGACTTGGCTCTATTTGGATAAAGCTAAGGTTTATATATACATATGTGTATGCATGTACTTATATCTGTGTGCTTATGAAACCCAACAAGGATTATTTTTTTGCCCTTTACTATTTATTTTTCTACTTTCAAGGTGTCATAATAACCAAGTACTGTTCATTAAAATGTGTAATACACGTGCAGAAAGAGGTTGTGTGTGTGTACTACGTGTTGTATATGTCTATGTGCACGTCTGTGTATGTAGCATGTGTACATATATGTGTGTCTATGGTATGTGCATTTGTGCATGTGTATGTAGGTATGTATGTGCATGTATAAGTGCATACACATGTTTGTGGTATGTATGTGTATGTACATGTGTGTGTGTTTGTGTGTATGTGTGTTATCTAGGTTTTACATACAAATGGAAACATGACATTTTCTTTCCAAGTCTAGATTACTTCACCAGGTGAAATTTAAATTACTGTTTAGGTATGCTGATTTTTTTTGTTTTGTTTTTTGTTTTTTGTTTTTTGTTGTTGTTGTTGTTTTTTTTTTTTTTTTTTTTTTTTTTTTTTTTGCCTCTCCAAATGAGAAAATTACATTCCAGGTGAAATTTCCTGATGGAATAACTGACCAGCAGTCCACAGTGAACAGGAAAAGGTGACCCCCTTTGAAGGAGCTGTGAGGACACCTGGCCTTCCTGTGCTTCCTGTTCTACCTTCTCCCAAACTCTAGACCATGTCCAGGGTGGGGTTTAAATTCTGATTTATTTAGATGTTCAGAAAAAGAAATCAGAATAAACACACATTTTCACGTGCTCTGTGATTCTCCATGGATTGGCTTACTCCATCTTTCATGTGGTCGTGTTACACGGCTCAAAAATTGACTCACGTGAACCTTAAGGTCATGCCTTTTCTCTTTGTTGGAAGCAAAGTCTTGGTTTTATCTGATACATCCCTAGGAGACCTCACTCCTGTCCAACCACCAATCAACCAAAATATGACATAAACGCTATCTCACAGTCTCTATGGACAGCCAGAGACATCCATGACTGAGACCGCATCCTCTCCTCCAACCAGATAGTAAGCAAACATGCTACCTTGATTTAGGAGCATGTATGAAGAGACTGTCTTGGGAAGCACTCTAGCCATGGCCTGAGAGGCTAACACTCCTCCCTCTGATTCTAAAATATTATAGAGAAGCGACATTCTTTTTCTCATCCTCAGGAAGACCTGAACTCATGTATGGAATATGACTTAGAGGTCCTGTTTGGTCTGCTGTTTTCTTAGGGAGTTTGTTGCCATTGGGAGGCAGGAGGCAGGCACCAAGAGCAGGAAATGAGGAAAGCTTCAGGAAGCCAGAAGAAAGAGTTGCTCATCCTGGCCTCCATATGAGCCAAAAAGTTAAAGTAAAAAGCCAGGTTCAGAGGTGGCATAGGGTGTGACAAGAAGATGTGGTGGCCTCTGATGCTCTAACTCAAAAGAGCAAGTGCAGGTGGCACTGAAGAAGTCTCGGAGAGTGCTCAGGTTGGGAGAGAGGAAGGGATGGAGGAGCATCAGAGGCTGCAGTCACAGTCACTGCAAAAGTAACTGAGACCATTGTAAGCCGCAACTTCCAAAACCAAAGGTCCCCAGAATATGTCCGTATTTAGAGAAAATGTCACTGACAAGGCAACTCAGTTTAAGGGAGGCCATCTGAATTAATCCTAACTGGACATGATTGGTGTCCTTACAAAAGAGAGAGAGAGAGAGAGAGAGAGAGAGAGAGAGAGAGAGAGAGAGAATGCACACAAACATAAACAGAGGGAGACAGTTTCCATTGGTAAACCAGAGAGAGATGCTTCAGAAGAAGCCAGACCTGTTGTCATGGTGACCTAAGACTTCCAGTCCAGGGCTGTGAGAAACTAAACTGCTGTCAACATTGCCAGCTTGTGGCACTTGGTTCTGGCTACCACAGCAAAGCATAGTTATCTCAGCTGGCTATCTTTGACCTCCTCTAACCTGACACAATAATTATTCATTCAAATTTCTCATCCCACAGCACAAACAGAGACTCCCATTAGCAAGGGTGAGGCTTTAGGTAGGCACCCCAAGGTGCCTCTCAGTCTCCTTCTATATTCTTCTATGTAGATAATTTTCAAGTTCTCCAGAATGAACATGTGCTGCTTATCTAATCTGAGAGAAATACTGACACTCTTCTTTTTAAAAGAAAATAAAGATGTGGAATTCAATTTTAAGTGGCAGACTGATTGCACATGCTCCCATGTTCCCTGGTATCACCGTAGAGCTTGGGCAGAAACAAAGCACCAAAGTAGCAAAAGAAACATGCCTATCAGCAAGAGAGATGGAGGGGGCATGTTTGTGAGTAAGATGAGGGGGTATCTGTGAGTAAGATGAGGGGGTATCTGTGGGTAAGATGAGGGGAATGTCTGTGGATAAGATGAGGGGAATGTCTGTGAATAAGATGGGGGATGTCTGTGGGTAAGGTGAGGGGGTACATTAGATGATGGGAGGATGTCTGTGGGAGAATTCTGTGGGTACGATGAGGATGATGTCTTCAATCTATAAATGAGGACTCATCTGTATAGAATCCTGAGCCTTTGTGATGGCTGGCCCTTTCATTGTCAACTTGATAGGACATGGAATTACCTAGAAGACACACTTTTGGTTGTGTGGTGAAGCCATATCCAGGAAGGTTTACCAAGGAAAGAAGAGCCATACTGAATGTGGGTGGCGCTGTCACATGCACTGACATCCTGGACTGAATGAAAAAGGCCAGGAAGATGGCTCCATAGCTAAAGACGCTAGCCTCACAAGCCTGAAACCCCAAGATGGATCTCTAGAACTCACATTTTAAACAGGGGTCTGGAGAGATGGCTCGGCGGTTAAGGGAACTGGCTGCTCTTCCAGAGGACCCAGGTTCAATTCCCAGCACCCACATGGCAGCTCACAACTGCCTGTAACACCAGTTCCAAGGGGATCTGATGCCCTCACACAGACACACACACACACAGGTAAAACACCAATGTGCATAAAATAAGAATAAATAAATCATTGTTTAAAGAAAGAAAAAAAGCCAAATGTGATGGTATATATCTATAATCTTAACACCCTTATGGAGAAATGGGTGGTAGAGACAAGGGACACATGGCCTAGAATACACACTCCACTGGCAAAAACAGCCAGAGAGACCCTGATTTATTGAGGTGAACGATGAGAATCAACTCCTAAAAGTTGTCCTCTGACATATGTGGGCCATGGCATGCATCACCGTCTCCATACACAATTAATTAAATAAGTGTTTGATTGATTGATTGATTGATTGATTGATTGATTGATTAAAAGGGAGAGAGCGAGCTGAGCCTCAGCATTCATGTCCCTCTGCCTCCTGACCATGGGCACACTGTGACCAGCTGCCTCATGCTCCAGTCGCCATGCCTTCCCTCCATGATGGACTGTGCACCCTTAAACTGTGAGCCAACTGTGAGCCTGCCTTAAGCGTCTTCCATCATTTATTTTGCCACAGCTGTAAGTAAATAACACGCCAGCTAATGCACCATCAGCTAAGGTTCCTTAAAGTCTGGACAGCTGTGGCCCCACTCCTAGAAAAACTCAAATTACATGATTCATACTCAACATAAAAAACATCTGCCTTCAGCCAGGAGAAAATCAAGATGGATGACAAAGAAAAGGGAGCTGTTAATCCCGTGTAAAAGATTTCCATGGAGCAGCAGATGTAGAAAGAGCCTCATTAAATGGACTCTATGGATCTCTTCATGACAGTAATTTTGACCTCCTATAGACACATCAGCTGCTAAACAGCAGGATGCTCTCAGGACCTCGTCCTAATTTCCATTTATATTTATTCTAAATTGGACACCTTGGAGATGTTAAGGAAGAGGGAAGATGCTAAGTGATCCTGACAGCCCTGCTGCCACCTGATTACAAAGCAGATGAGGTCCACAGTGGGTGGAGAGGTTTCTAGGCAGGAAGCCTGGTGCTTCTATCACCTCCATTTATACCAGGATAGCTACTCTCTGTGTCAGTTCTGTATCACTTTCTCCCTCCTTCCAGCCATGAGGTCACCAAGTAAAGTCACTTGCCACCACACAAGTCTGTTTGTGGGTGTGTCACATGGAGAGAGACTTACTTTATGGACTTCTCACTAACAGAAACAAGGCTTCTCCATCATTTGTTCATTACTGAAATAAAAACTGATTATTTGGGGGCCAGAGAAGATGCCTCAGTGCCTAAGAGCACTGGTTGTTCTTGCAGAGACCTAGGTTCCATTCCTAGCTCCCACATGGTGGCTCACACCTGTAACTCTGGTTCTAGTGGATCTGGTGCCCTCTTCTGGCCTCCATGGGTACTGCATGTATGTGGTGCAGATAAATTCACACAGGCACACATATATACATATTTATAAATATAATAAGTAGATAAATTAGTAAATTTTAAAATGATTTTAAGGGTATGTGTGATTCTTTTTAAAGAGCTTGTCACACCAGAACAAGAACCCAAGTTTGAGTCCCTATTACCTATTTTAAAAGCCAGGTGTGATGGCTCTCACCTATAATCCTAGCAATGAGGAGGCAGAAAGAGGAGGATCTCTGGGGCTCATCCACAGTCTCCAAGTTCAGTGAGAGACTCTGTTTCAAAAACTAAGCTGGGAAGTGATTGAGGAAGAGGCCTAGTGTTGACCTCTGACCTCCACACACTTGTACACATGTCACACATAAAAATGATTCTTTTCTGTTTCTTATGTATCTTGTGTGTGCACATATGTGTGTACATGTGTGTACCACAGCATGTGAGTGGCAGTCAGGGGAGAGCTCCTTCTACCATGTGTGTTCTAGAGATCAAACTCAAGCCTCTACCAGCTGGGCCACCCCACCAGCCCCACAAAATGATTCTTCCAAGTCACATAGGTCTTCACAGAGTTAGGATTAAGGCCCATCGATGCTGGTGTCAGGCTTCTAATGATGGATTCAGCATTCACACCATCATCCTCCCACGTGTTTACAAATGTCCTCAAATGCACACATGGGCAGATGGCCTGTGGTGGGTGTGATTAAGGGTTAGTCAGCAGATCATGTGACAAATTCACACAGACCAAGGTCTCATACACATAGTGCTGAAGAGAGAAGCAACCTCGGATAATAATCACCCACTTCGTCTGAAAAATAAGATTATCAGAGATAGCAAGAGTGGCACCCAAGGGTTGTTTCTCCCAGCCCTTCTAGACTGGGCAGGAAGCTGAAGGAGACGCTATAAGATGCAGGCTTCTGGCATTGCTGTGTGTCAACTTCTTGTGCTTGATGCTACCTATTCTGTGGTCATTTGGCACAAGCAGCTCAAAAAAAAAAAAAAGAAAAGAAAAGAAAAGAAACATAACACATACGTTATCAACAAATTGCACTTGGCAGCTAGTTCGAGAACCCAAAACCATTCATGGGACTGCTTTCAAAGGAACTCCACTGTTTTCTGAAACAGGAAGCAAGCAGAGGAAAGGAACCAAAGTGAGGCCACAAACAGGATTCCTGTGGGGAAGCATTTCAACCACGCACCCTTGATGGTGCTGTGGACAAAGCATTCTAACTGTTCAGAGACCTTCCTCACGGGGTGTCACTATGACCCTATGAAGGTCCTGGAATGATGTAGACCAGCCTACCCATAACTTACAGCGATCCCTCTGCCTTGACTCTGCCTCTACCTCCTGAATGCTGAGATTAATGATGTACGCCACTACACCATGCTCAGCTCCACCCCATGCTGAGGGACTTCCGGTTGTGATAGGCCCAATGTGCTTTAAAAAAAAAAAAAAAGATTTATTTATTTTATGTATGCGAGTACACTGTTGCTCTCTTCAGACACACCAGAAGGGGGCATCAGATCCCATGACAGATGGTTGTGAGCATGACGATATGACTTTGATCCTGGGAGCCCACATGGTAGGAAAGAACCGACTACAAGTTGTCTTCTGACCTCGACTTATGCACTGTGACATACATGCCCAATGCACACAAGGAAATAATAAATAAGTGCAAAAAAAAAATCAGCAGCCATAGTAACCGTATAGTAATAACAACTGGGGATTTTTGCAGACCTACTGTGCGCCAGTGGCTGTTCTAACTGCATTAGCATGGTTCATATGTGTTCTAAACATGTTTATAGGCACTGGGTTGCCCACATTTATTCTTTGCACAGCCCTATAAAATACCTGCACCATTTTCAAATCACTAATACCGGTATATGATTGTCACATGAACTTGTAACGTTAGTCCTAGCTGGGTAGAGATGTCAAAGTGGAAACACAGAGATGTCAAGAAACTAGTCTTAGGTCACATAGCAGGGAAAAAGTGGAGCCACCCCACCCCCCAACAGTTAGCTCCAGATCCCACCAAAACAAAGAGAGACTCAACAGATGTTTTTAACTGGTCCTGTGACCTTGAAGTCTGTGGGGAAAAGAACTGTGAGGGTAAAGAATGGACACAGGGGCTCAGAGACTCCAACACAAACCTCATCATAAGTAAAGCGTTTACTGTAAAGAATCCTAGTGGGAGGAAAAACTATCCCCCAAAGCCCACGGTCCTCTTTCCTGGAGTGTCATTCAGATGATATTGTGTGCACAGTCATGAGCTGGGAAGGAGGAGGGCTTTTGCAGCTCCTAATAGGTGCAGGCCACAGGGCCAGCCCAGGCTGCCTGAACTTGGCTGCCCCAACCAGGCTTGAAGGACAATACCGCCACCTGCTGGCCTCAACTGTCAACACAGAGCAAGCAGGTGCTGAGCCTGGCTTTGGAGAGAATAAAGGATTTAGGGGGTTGAGGGCATTCCTGCCCTCCCATAGAAGACCTTTGGGTGTGGCACAGATCTAAGAGTCCAGTCTCTTCAAGTCCTCAAATCATAACTTGGTGAGCTTCAGGCAAAAATGGGGTCACCATCCCCAGACCAGTAGAAAAGGACCAGCAAGCAGTAACACAGGGCATTTGCCCTGAAGACCAAACTCTTCTTCCAGCAGGGGAGGCACCCATGTCTCATGTCCCTGACCTGGAGAGATACCTGTATTTGCCACCAGGCACAGGGCCTTGTAGTGTACTGAAGCCTTGGGTTCTGGGGTACTAGGCTGAGACAGCAGCAATGGCAGGTATGGTGACCTTAAAGGCCTCCGTACCTAAGTCCCTCCCTCCATACCTCTCACTGCAAGAAGTTACAGAACAGATCAGGAGGCACCTGCCTGCCCATCACAATCCTCAAGTGACATGCTGGCTGTTATGCTACAAATGTCTACCCTCTAGGGGATTCATTCCAACCTCAGACTAAAAATCATCCCCTGCTGGAGAGATGTCTCAGTCAGTAAGATCACTAGCTGCTCTTCCAAAGGACTGGGTTTAATTCCCAGCACCTACATGGCAGCTAACAACCATCTGTAACTCCAGTTCTGTGGGATCTGATGCCCTCTTCTGGTCTCTGCAGGAAATGCACACATGTGGTACACAGACCTACTTGCAGATGAAACACCCACACACGCAACATTAAATATTTAATAAAAATTAAGAACTCTTCTTGATTCCTCTTTCACAGGCTATATTCATGCTGAGGGGCCCCAATGGGAGGAAACCTTCAAAAGCTAGCACCAAGAGAGATAAGAATGACCTGTGTCAGCAATGATGGGTAACTTGAGTCACCAGGGCTCTGATGGAGACAGAAGCCATGTACAAATTGGACCACATGATGGTCCTTTTCCAGAGACCTTGGAGCTGAGGCTGGGGCATAAATCTTGAACCCCATTCAGACACCCCACACACACACTGCACTGACCTCCGCACCCCACAAAACAGCATCGAGCGACTGCTTACTGCACAGTTGCCAGGACAACAGAGCATCAGAGTGGGCTCCACTTTGAGTTCATGCTGTCTTTATTGAAAATGTGTCATCAAGGAGGGTATCCAGCCTCTCTAGCCAAATGTTCTGAAGTGGGCACCTCGGAGCCTGAGACCACTTAATTAAGGCAACAGTGACTCTCCCTGAGCCTGAGGCAGCCAGTGCAGCATACATGAGTCCTGAGAAGCTGCAAGGTATGTCCAGAAGCCAGGCTGCAGACACCACCACCCCCATCCCTGCATCCCCAGAGTCCTTTCTCATCTTAAGACATTCATAAATTGTCTCCCACATTACCCATTCCTCTTCTCTCCCCTTGGGGGAAATCTTGGTAATAAAGGGTGCATGTGACCCCATTCAGAGCATTTTGAGGTCTTGAGGGCTGGCAAGATGGTTCAGTGGGTAAAGGTACTGGCTGCCAAACCTGATGATCTGAGTTTGATTCCCAGGATCCCACAAAGGTAGAAGGAGAAAACCCACTCCTGGAAGTTGTCCTCTGATTTTTTACACGTCTGCTGTCATATGGAGGTCAGCCTGCGTGTGCATGCGCACGTGTGTGTGTGTGTGCCACACACACAGTGTAATAAAATTAATTAAGAGCCAAAACAAGGAAGAGAGGTAGGAAACACTGGCCATCCTTACGTGCACTGCTGAGCTGTCTTTCTGCCTGGCTTGAGGACATGGTACATGGCCACATCTCCTTAGCCTAGCCTCTTGACTGATGTAATAAGAACTCTAAGGCTTATGCGGGCAGGGCACTGGCTCCACTCTGGCCTCATGTTTTTGCTGTGCCCTCACCCATATGCTTCTGACAATTAGGGAAAGTGAGCAAGAGGCAGCTGTGCCCCCAGAATCTACAGCACCCGGTGTGCCAGTTAATAAGTATGGGAGGGGAACCCAGGCTACAACGTCTGCTGCTGATCACCAGCTCTCTCCACTGGAATGACCTCAAAAAGCCCCATTTCAAGCTCCCAGCTGGTACTATCTACCCAGTGGACACAAGAAAGACACTGGGGCTCAGAGGATTTCAGTCAGTTGAACCCCCAAACCAGCATATCTCCATTTTTCAGGCTGATGAAGATGGGGAGACCCACTGTCTCCATCTGGCACAGCTACATGGATGTGATTTCACTCAGAGCTCAGGGGAGAAAAATGGATAACGTGACCAGCTAAAATGAACACATCTGGTCTTGAACGGGGTGTTCCCACTTCTCCAGACTCATCTTGGAAACACACCTGTCCAGGTGTGAAAGGCCACATTCAAGACTCCTCCTGGAAGGAAACTTTACCTCAGCAGCCACAGAGGTAGCGTGTCTACAGGTTGGGAGAGGGAGAGCCGTGTTGGCTCTAACAGTCTTTGCCCAGAGCCCAGCTCACAACTGCCTGAGGGAGGCATGGCTGATGGTCAGAAGCACGGCAACACCAGGAAGCTAATGGGCACAATGGGCTTAAGAATTGAAAGCAAGGGGGTGGGGGTGGCCTATACCTTTAATGCCAGCACTTGGGAGTAGAGGCCAGTGTGGATCTCTGAGAGTATGAGGCCAGCATGATCTATAAAGTTTCCAGAACAGCCAGTGCTGTTACAGAGAGAAACCCTGCCTCAAAAAATAAATAAATAAATAAATAAATAAATAAATAAATAAGGCAAGCTTTATTTTTCCCTGTGTTAGCTAAGAATTGGAGCAGCAATACATGTCACAGGCCAGTCACGCAATGGATTGCACAATGACAATATTGGTTAGAGAAGGCTCTCCAAAGCATATTGTAGGCTTGATGATAAAAACAATGGGCCAAGGAATAGTATCTGCTACTATCTGTTAGAATACTATATATAGCAAACCATATATAGAATATATGTGTGAATAAACACACACACACATATATATACACACACATACATATATATGGAAGCATAGAAAATCCATTTATATACTTCTCCAAGTATAAAATATCTCTAAACACATAGAGAAAGAGGCTAATATTGATTGACTGTGGGGAAAAAAGTGACTAAGATTAGTTAGGATTCGATTTTCTTTATAATTAGTTTTATAGTCTAAATTAGAACCATATGTGTGTATCATAGCTTTAAATACATGGACAGGCTTGCTGCCATATGCTTTACAGACCATAGTACACTGATACCATCACCACCACCTAGCATAGACCCTGGTCAGCCTCTAGCCTTGCTCCACCCACCTGGCATGATCATGTGTACCTTTCCTGTTCTAATATCTCTTTTGTTGCTGTGACAAGACACCCTGATAAAAAGCAATTTAAGGGAGGGTGGGTTTATTGTAGCTCATAATTCCCGGCCACAGTCCATCAGAGCAGAGAAGTCACGGTGGCTGAAGCTTGAAATTGCTGGTCACATGACAAGCCGCTGGTCACAGTCAAGAGCACAGAGAAATGAATCCTGCCTGCTGCCTGCTTGCTCTCGGCTAGATTTCTTCTCCCTTGTACTGTTCACGGCCCCCTGCCTAGGGAATGGTGCCTCCCACGGTGGGCTGGTCTTCCTACATTAATCAGCAATCAAGATAATCTCCCACAGACATCCCCACAGGCCAACCTGATCTAGATAGTTTCTCATTAAGACTCCAAGTGAGGCAACTCGTGCTTCTGTTGAGTTAAAACTAACCAGCACATATACCACATTTATAGGCTCAGTGGGTGTGCCCAAGTGTGCCCATGATACACAATTGTGTTATCTCCAGTTTCAGATGCCGGTAGACAGCACTGTCAGAAACACATATACCATGTCTTAATTTCTTTCAAGCAGGTACATGCAGAAGTAGAAGAGCCTGGTCCTACGGCAGAGGCACATTGCTAGAACCTGCCAACTGTTCTCAATGCCATTGTGTTGTTTTCCATCCCAGCAGCCACCAAGAAGTATGTCACTTAACTGCATCCTTACCAATACTCAATATCATCACTATTTAGTCATCCTATCAGTTTCACAGTGGAATGCTACCTCTTAGCTTGAATCTGCTTTCCCCTGGTATCTAATGGTGTGGGGATTGAAGTGTAAATGTCTGATCTGTAACTATACTACAGACACAGAAAAAACAGGACCCCCAGATTCTCTCCCCAATATCAGACAGTCCCAAATCAACAGTCTATATACAAAGACGCTGTGTCTCCTTTCCAAGGCTCCTGATTCCCAGTTTGCAGAGTATGGTATACTGAATATCAGAGACACCATTGGTGACAGCTCCAAAAATCAGATATACGAGTAGCTCCCAACTGTGGTGGTTTAAATTAGAAACATCCCCCACAGGCTCTTGTGTTTGAACGCTTTCTCCCCAGTAGGTGGCACTGTTTGAGGAGGTTATGGAACCTTTAGGAAGTAGAGTCTTGCTGGAGGAAGTATGACACAGGGAGTGGGCTTTGAGAATTTATAACCTCATCCTACTTCCTGTTCTTTTGCTCTACTTCCTGTATGTAGTTGAAGATGAGCTTTCCCAGTTTCCTGCTTTGGTTGCCATGCCTCTCTTACCAGGATGGACTCTTTCTGGAACTGTAAACCCTAATAACTTCTTTCTTCTATATGTTGCCTTGGTCATGGCTTTTATCACAGCAACTGAAGAGTACCCAGTCTGGGCAACTTGGACTTGCAACTGAGAGACTGTAGGTACCTCCGCTTCTCTAACCAAGGTGGATATCTTCCACATCTCTAGGGTCCTTGAGGCCTGGGTCTCAAGGCCTGGGTCCTGAAGATAAGTTCCTATGACATATTTTCTCCAGCAAGGCTCTAATTCCTAAAGGTTCCAGAACCTCCTCAAACAGCGCCACCTACTGGGGAGAAAGTGTTCAAACACAAGAGCCTGTGGGGGACGTTTCTCATTCAAACCACCATAGTTGGGAGCTACTCGTATGTCTGATGGGATCACAACAGCAGCTAATGATGTATTTAAATGAATTCATCTCTATTAAGTCACCCAGGGAAGTGTGGGCTCTGCTGGTTACCCAATCCCAGAATCTCTACTGCAGACAAGGCTGTGGGGGGGAGGGGCACCCCAGCACTTACACAGTAAACAAACCTCCTCCTCTAGCTCAGCTCTCCACACTATCCCACCCCAGCCATTCCACCAGGCCCCCTCTAATGCCCTCCACATCCTGCAACAGACCAACTCCACCTGCTAATGAAAGCCAACTGTCTCGAAGCTCGCTGGTAAATCTTATTAAAGCAATCCCCTCCCTGAACCCAAATTATTACAGCCACCCTTATGGTAGAATAAAAATTAATTTTCTCAGCTATAATAAGAACGATAAGAATGAATCACTTGGGACCAAATAAAGATTACAATTAGTGCCAGCAGAATAAATCGAAGTTTAACGTGGGCCAGCTGTGGATTTGCTCCATTCGATTTTTCTCTCCATTGTGGAGACTGGCCTCCCTCATGGGCCCTGTGGAGACAGTAGCTGTGCAGAATCCCTGGAAGGAAGGGACGGGCTCTGAGACAGCACCCAGGGGAGAGTCCAGGGAAGAGAGAGGGTGCTATTGAAAGCAACTCATGCTGTAGAGACAGTGGCCTCCCTCAGGTCCTTGTAAACCTGTGCAGTCACTGAGCCACTCAGCATAAGTGCCCCTCCACCCTGTATATTCTCTGCCTTGTTCCTGAAGTTGAGTGCACAACCCCACAGGAAGCCTTCCTGAGCCAGTGAAAAGGACATTGGTGGGGTACCCGAGTCACAACCTTCAGGGACCCCACCCTGAGAACCATAACTGAGCAGCCTATGAGGGCAGTGAAGCAGCCAGCACCCACCCATACCCCTGCCCAGGCTCCAGCATTCCAACCTCATGGGCAGCGATGCCAACCACAGCCACAGTACACAAAGGAGACATTTCTCAGCTAATTTTTGATTCTAATCTCTGAAAGAAGTGAGCAGAAACCTGAATAGTCATTAGCAGAGAGGAAAGCACCTCCTGCCCTAACTCCTAACCCCTGGTACCCGCTGGAAAATGACTGCAGGCCCGTGGCAGCTTCGCTAATTTGGCCAGGAAGAAAAGGACTTTGTGCCTCCTGCATAAGGTTCTCGACCTCACTCCTGGTTCCCAGCTTCCCTGTTGTGAGCCTGCCTGTCTTTGGCTCTGGGAAAAAACAGGGGCTGAGCCACTCAGAAGCCTCTGTGTGCAGAAGGCACCCACTTAGTGCAGAGCAAGATGCCCTCGGGTGAAACCCCGTGCTACCTCTGGGGCCCGAGGTGTCACTTGTCCCTGTTCTTTGCCCTGGGCAGAAGGCATTTTCTGCTTGCAAATGAGGCTCTGAAGAGGACCAAGGGAAAGGCCTGCCAGCAGTTGTGTGTGACTCATATCAAGCTCAGCAGATTACAGTGTGCGGTCTTCAGGCTTGATGTTTGTCAAAATACCCGAACCTCAGCAAGTAAGACCTTGTGCACAGTTTCAGATGCTCACCTGGGAAGGCAGGGTAGCGTGGAGGGCTGGTGAGCTGGTTCAGCTGGTAAAGGTGCTTGCCACCAACCTGATGACCTAAATTCAGTCCCTGAAACCTGCAGACTGGGAGGAGAGAACAGACTCTCCCAGAGCTGGCCTCTGGCCTCTGCACACAAGAGCCTTTCTTCTCTGAGTCCACAGAGGGCCACTGACATCAGATTCCAGATCCTTCAGCCTTTCTACCTGGACTTAAAACCAGGGTTCTGCAGGGTGTTTCAGAATCTCATACCTGCCCAAGGCTTGCACAGGCATCCAGCTTCCAGGATGGGTAACCTGAGTCTCTGCCTGTCTAGTGTGCAAGACGGCCATTGTTGGACTGTCCAGTTCCTGTCTGTAAGCCGGTCCAATCAATCCGCTTTTGAGGTACACATGCAAATGTTGATTCTATTGTTTTAGAGAAGGACTCAACTCCAAGAACAGGAGGGAAGGAGGAAAGGTGTAATTCGTGCCTGGAGCCATCCACATCTGAGTCCTGACAGAACTCCAGGATGCAGGAGCTACAAGAGCAACATCGACATGTGGTGTGTGTGTGTGTGTGTGTGTGTGTGTGTGTGTGTGTGTGTGTGTG
>JANHMN010000023.1:26765180-26804153 GCA_030674055.1 Rhabdomys pumilio
GTGTGTGTGTGTGTGTGTGTGTGTGTGTGTGTGTGTGTGTGTGTGTGTGTTATACATTTCTGAATGTGTGTGCATGCAGGCATACATGTGTATGTGTTTGTGTGTTTGTGTATGTTATATATGCCTGAACATGTGTGAGCATGTGTGTGTGTTTGTATGTGTTTGTGTATGTTATACATGCCTGAATGTGTGTGAGCACATGTGTGTGAGTGTGTGTGTGTGCGTGTTGTACATGCCTGAATGTGTGTGCAGGGATGTGTGTGTGTGCTTGTATGTGTTTGTGAGTATGTATTCGTGTATGTTATACATGTCCATGTCTGAATTGTGTGAGCATGTGTGTGTGTGTGTGTGTGTGTGTTATACATGTCTGTCTGAATGTGTGTGTGCATGCATATATGTGCTTGTGTGTGTTTGTGTGTATGTGTTTGGGTATGTTATACATATCTGAATGTGTGTGAGCACATGTGTGTATGTGTGTGTTATACACACCTGAATATGTGTGTGCAGGCATGTGTGTATGCTTGTGTGTGTTTGTGCGTATGTTTGTGTATGTTATACATGTCTGAATATGCATGAGCACATGAATATGTATGCGTGTGTGCATGTGTGTGCCTATGTGTGTGCATGCACGCATATGGAGACTGGAAGCTCGTGTCAAAAACCATCCTCCATCCCTCTTCTGCCTCATTCATGGAAGCAGAGACTCTTGGTCAAACTTAGAGACAGCCAGTATGGCTAGTCTGGCTAACCAGCTTGCCCTGGGGAATCCTCTGTCCTATCCCCCAAAGCTAGAATTGCAGGCAAGCCACCACACCCACCTGGCATTTATGTGGGCTCTCAGGATCTGAACTTTGGTCCTCACTCTTGCATGGAAAGCACTTTCTCCACTGAGCCATCTCCCCAGCCCCTGTCCTGCCATTCCTTGAACAGCTGCCCCAAAGTGCAATGCCATCATTAATGAAGCTCCATATGTTATGTCATCCATCCACCCAGCGTGCACAGAAGAGGCCAGCCTCTCCAATATGTGACTCAGCCTGGGCTCTGTGCAGGGCACCTCACCTCACTATCCCTAAGTGCCTCCGGGGACTCAAAGCCTTCCTTCTCTGGGAAAAGGGGGAGGATCTTGCCAATCTTTATGCAGAAGGGACTCAAAGGACACATCTGGGAGGAATAGCTGAGCCCAGGGCTAGAACGTGAAATCTACCAGATGATCCCAGAACCCCACCAGCCAGGCGGCAGGAAAGTGTTCAAAGCTGATGGGGACACAGCCATGGATGTGAGTCTGCTTGAAGGAGCAGTTCCCACCCAAGGATGGATGGTTTTGAATACCTGGTATCTAAGGACAAATGACTCGCGGGAGAAATCATGTCAAATCCACAAGGAGGGGTCAAAGACCCGGCTAGACAGCCCAAGAGAGCTTGAAGCATTATCCATCACTCAGTCAGTCCTCTGGATCTGGGGGCAGCTGTGATCTGGAGTGAGATTAGCATGATCTCCTTGTGACACTCCTCGTGATGACCTATTGCCTGTCCTGGAGACAGTGCCTGCTTCCTCAGATTCTGCTCCCCTCCTTGAGGCCAGCAGCCTAGCACTTCCATCTGAAGTAACCTCTTCTCTCACATCCTCCCTCACACCCAGCGAAAGGGCAGAATTACTGAAGTGACTGCTATGTGAGCTTCCCTTGTGTAAGATTTTTCAGAGGTAGGTATTTAAATTGACTCTAATCCCAATTAAAGCCTGGGGAGACAGCTCAGTCAATAATCTGTCTGCCTTGAGAGGAAGACAACCTGAATTCCATCCCTAGAACCCATGTCAAAAGAGACAGCCATAAACTGGACACAGTGGTGTATGCCTTTAATCCCAGCACTTGGGAGGCAGAGGCAGGCAAATTTCTGAGTTCGAGGCCAGCCTGGTCTACATAATGAGTTCCAGGACAGCCAGAGCTATATAGTGAGACCCTGTCTCAAACAAACAAACAAACAAACAAAAATCAAATCAACAACAAGAAGCTTTGCACGATGGTGCAAGTTAGTAATCCCAGCACTGGGCGGGTACAGACAGTGAGTCCCAGGCCAATGAGAGGCCCTGTCTCATAGAGATTGATGGCACCTGAGGAATGACACCTAAGCATGCTTGCTGGAATCTCTCTCTCTCTCTCTCTCTCTCTCTCTCTCTCTCTCTCTCTCTCTCTCTCCCAATTAACTTAGTTTTTTTTTAACCACCACACCAAGGCAGCAGATACCTTCTCTTCTAACCAGAGAGGCAAGCTGGACACTTTTGTCAAGCTGGCATCATGAACAGGGAAAGCAGACAGGGTAAGCTGAAGAGCTGGGGCAGCCTGGGTAAGAATCCCCATTTTCAAGAATGGCTCTGGGCAGAATCTGTCAATGGCCATGCATACAAGCAGTGTGCCCACCTTCCCAAGACAACCCAACAGACAAAGCAGGAACCATCCCACCTTAACAATCTTGATGGTGGTGATGGTGGTGGGTGGTAGTAGTAGTAGTGTGTGTGTGTGTGTGTGTGTGTGTGTGTGTGTGTGTGTGTTATTTCTGTGTACACATGTGTAAGCAGGTGCATAGCTGGAGGCCAGAGGTCTTTTATCACGTGTCTTCTATTGCTCGCATTAAACCTGAGGTTTGCTGACTCAGATTGGCTGGCCAGCAAGCACCGAGAATCGCCCACACACATAATCCCTGCACTGGAGTTTCAGGCATGTACTGCTCTGCCCAGCATTTAGATGGGTCCTGGGGATTCAAACCTGGGTCCTCACACTTGCATGGTAGTACACACTTTACCCACTGAACCATCTCCCCAGCACCCAGAGGGTCTTTTTACTGGAGCTTCTGGAAGCCCTGGAAACAGGTAGGCAACACTGAATGGCCCCAGACTCCAAGATGGACTCAGCACCCAGTTACAACCATGACATCATCTTTCATGTTTTAAAAACTGTTCTGCTCACACCTGACTCACGGAGACAGGAGCCCATTGCTTAAATCAACAAGCCCAGCAGCAGATGGACAGAAGGTGCCCTCAGAAGCCTCTGCCATTAGATAAGACCCACAAAGGATGCCAAGGGAGGGAAGACAAGGTGTTTCTTTGTGTGCTGGCTATGGTTGCCATGGCAACAGGGAGGGGCCACTGGGAGACAGTTCCATGGGCCCCGTGGACAGAGCTTCCAGAACAGAAGGGCTTGCCTTCCACCAGGCTGGGACTTGGTGGATGTAAGGAGAGGAATCACAGGTACCTGGGAGCAAACCCATGCTTCTTCAGAGCTTCCTCAAAGGCTCTGTGCCTCAGTTTCCTCATCTGTAAGATGTAAAATGTAATATGAGGCATATGTAGGAAGTTAAAATGATACAGTGATTCATCACCAGGAACCCCAACAATCCTGCAGCACAGAGACATGGACCAGGCAGTCATCTTGGCCCAGGTTTCTCACCAAGACATGCTGAATATGCACATGAGACCAAAGACAGTTTGACATGACCTCAAACAAATGGCATTGTCCACACAAAGAAGCAGGGTGAAGTAAGGAGAAGGGGTGGGGCTTGGCATGCACGGCAAAGAGTAAAGGATGCTTCTAGGTCTTTACAGCTGGGTACTTCGCAAGAAGGCACAACCATAAATGGGCATCCCCAATGCCTGTCTCAGATTGCCCATGTAAAGACTGACACATCTAAGAAATTGAATTGCATACAGCATCCTAACACAAGCCTTTAAAAAGACAAACAGCCTTCTACCTCAGTCTGAGGAAAACATAATAAAGAATTAATGGCCTGAGATGTGTGGAATCTCACTCAAGGTTTCTCTATACGTCGAGACTTCTTAGATCATTAACTTTCAACAGAGAACCCCACACACCAGCTCCAGGGACACGCAAGTGCCCAGACACACTGACACAGGTGAGTTCCCAAGAGACTTCTGCGGCTGACCTTGACTTGGTTTCTTTTCCTGTCTCTGTGATAAAATACTCAGACAAACGTGACTTACGGAAGAGAGGATGTGTTTTAGCTCATAGTTCAAGCCCATTGTAGCGGGAAGCCAAGGGGGCGGAGGTTGAAGCCACTCACAACGGGAAAGAGAGAGACATGAATGTAAGCTAGCACTGAGCTCGATTTCTGTATTTTACACAGTCTTACCTCACAGGTAAGGTGGGTCTTCCCACATCAACTAACATCAACAATATAGTCCCCACAGGCAAGCCCAGAGACCCACCCTGCAGGCAATTCTAGATCTAGATTCGGTCTCATTCACAATGAACGCTAACCATCCCAGACCCCAAGTGACCCATGTCCTTGAGGGCAAATCCAGGCACTCAGTCCATTTCTAGGTCATATTCACTTCTTTTAAGATTTATTTGTTTTATGTAAGTGAAGACACTGTGCACACAAGAAGAGGGCATCAGACCCCATTACAGATAGTTGTGAGCCACCATGTGGTTGCAGGCAGGGGGAGGGGACTGGGAATTGAACTCAGGACCTCTGGAAGAGCAGTCAGTGCTCTTAACTGCTGAGCCATCTCACAGTTGCAGTCTACAAAGTGAGTTCTAGGACAGCCAAGGCTACACAGAGAAACCCTTTCTGGAAAAGAAAAAAAAAAGAAAATAAAAGAAAAAGAAAGGAAGAAAGAAAAACAAAAAGAAAAGAAAATTTTTAATAAGTCTAAAGTATATACTGATCTCAGGGAAAAAATAACATTGAATATATTTGTTTAACTAAAATGCGTTGTTTTAGGAAGGGTAATATGTAGGAGGAGCTAAGGGGGAAGGAGCACTGAGAGGAAAAGATAGAGTAAGGAGAGGAGAAGATGAAGTAGATGAGAAGCTAGGTAATGAGAGAGAGAAAGAGAGAGAAAGAGAGAGGGGGCATGGAGGCAGAAGTTCACGTGTCTCCACCAGTCAAAGATAGTTTACATAGCTAGGTTGGGTATTAGGTTACACTTCTGATTGAGCATTACCATACTTATAAAGCCTTTGATTAACATTTAAAAAATTGTATAAAAGCAAAATGGAAAAGGGGGCACGGGATAGGGGTTTTCTAGGGAGGGAAAATGGGGAAAGGGGATGGCATCTGAAATGTAAATAAAATATCCAATAAAAAAGATTTAAATAAATAAATAAATAAATAAAAGAAAAATAAAATAAAATGCGTTGTTTTTCTTTTAGATTTTTAAAGATTTATTTTTTGTTTTTGCTGTATGGTTGGGCATTTGCCTGCATGTATACCTGTATATCTGTATATACAGTGTACTCAGTACCAGCAGCGGCCAGAAGAGGGCATCAGATCCCGGGAACTAGGATTATGTGTGGTTGTAAGCCATCTCGTGAGTGCTGGGAACCGAACCCAGATTCCCTGCAAGAGCAGCCAGTGATCTTAACCACTGAGCCATCCCCCCAACCCCCGTAAAACATGTTACTCAAATTCACCTGCTTGCTCTCTTCGCTTTGAGATAATCTCACACCATAGCCTGAGCTAGTCTGAAATTCACAATCCTCCTGCCTCAGCCTCTGAGTTCTGGGACAGAAGCATGAATCACCCTGCCTGGTTTCTTTTAGCTTTAGTAACAGGCTTCTGGGAAAGCTTACACACAAGGCACAAGGTGACACCTCTGATCACACTGCTCTGAGTCATTATTCTGCCCTCAGAGAGGCACATCTTCTTTACCTAAGAGGTGGAGGGTGGGCATCTTCCTCACTCCCATTTCACAGAGAGTAAAATCAAGTCTACCTTACACAAGCCTTAGGCAGAAAGTCGCAGTGAGGTCAGACTCGGGCTTTTCCATTTGAGATAACCTCCTTGGATCAGCAGGGTACCAGCAGCAAAGTCACCAGATACACAATTAACGTTCAATCCTTCTCACCTCTGGCTAGGTCCAGCAATGCAAGCCTGCTCCTCTCCTTTCCCATCAACCTCAGGTTTACGTTGTTAAGTGAAGAATGGAAATCACGATGAACCACAGCCACCAGCACCTCACAGGACCATAAACACAGCTCACAGACTCTCCCTACTGTATCATAATTCATGAAACCACATCCACTATATAAAATTAAATAAAACAGAACACCACTTGACTCCATTAAATACCATTCTTTCATGCCCAGCAGCCCCCAACCCTGTTACCGACACCTCAGTTTTCCTCTGAGATCCCAGCTTGGCTGGTCACATGACCCTACTTCTACTTCTACCCACATCCCAGGAGTTCTGAGACAGATTCCTGGCACAAATAAACCCAGTGAGAGTCTCTGTCAGACCTGCTAAAAGGAAGACAAGGAGAAATGAGGCCATTTCTGTCGCAAGCTATAAAGACACCAGCAGTCTGGACTAAGCCAGGCCACTCCTTCAAAAGGCCACCTCAGGAAGAGGCCAACCAAGAGACAAAGACTGGAACTGCTGATTCAGCCCGGCTCTGTCAGTTGAGAATGTGGATCTAGCTGTGCTTAAGGTACACTCACCCCAATTTTGCCATCTGTCAGCCTGTCTCCTTTCCTGGACCTGATGTTGGATTTCATGTTGGGTTTTAGGGTTTGGGGGAGGGGGTCATTTGTTTGGGCCTTCTCTCTTCTTTTGAGATTTATTTCTTTTTATTGTATATGTGTGGGTGTTTCGCCTATATGTATGTCTGTGCACCATGCATACTCCTGATACCCTCAGAGGTGTTAAGAAGGGTTAGTTCCCCTAGGACTGGAGTTTCAGATGGTTGTGAGACACCACGTAGGTGCTGGGAACCAAACCTGGGTCCTCTGCAAGAACAGCAGGTGCTCTTAACCACTGAGTCATTATGGGGGTGCTGAGAGCTAAACCTGAGTTCCCCACCCCCACCCCTGCAAGAGCAATGAGTGCTCTTAACCACTGAGCCATCTGTCCAGGTCCTAGTCTTGAGTTTCTGTCACATGCAAACAAACAAACAAATCTGTAGGATAGCTTGCCTGCTAAACACGTTTGAAGTACAGGCCTAACAACCTAAGTTGTATCCCACAGTTGTCCTCTGACCCCCACACATATACCATGGCACAGTGTGCAGTATATGTGCTGGAGGGCATGAGTGAGCACACATGCATGTGCGTGTGCACGGGCGTGCACACACATGCACACGAGTGATAGATGGATGGATAGATAGATAGATAGATAGATAGATAGATAGATAGATAGATGCATCTTTAAAAGAATCTGTAACCACCACCTTGAAGGCATCCATGCTTCCTAGACACACTTTCTTCCCTAGTGTCAACAAATATGGTCCAAAAAGCCAGTTTGAACCTAACCTTCTCTTGCAAGAGGCCAGAACTATGAAACAAGTAAAAACTAATCACTTCCAGTTTCCCTCCAGTTCATAAAGCTTCAAGTTCCCACTTTGTCCAACCCTCTGTCACGGCCATTTCAAAAGCAAAATGGGGACTGGAATTGTTCCTAGGCAACAAATTATTCACCTGTTGGGAGCGGGGGGGCGGGGGGGAGGGAAAGTAGAGCACAGGCTACAGATAGAAACTGGCCAACTGTTGCGGGGTGTGAGGCAGAGTGTAAGCGGTCAGCTTTCTCCCAGGCGTGACACACACAGCCGGGAAGTTCTTCAGCTGTGACATGAAACACAATGACTTCTGTAAAAGGTGTCCAGTCCAGCTTCAGATATGACATTCATTCTGCATGGCCATGGCCTCATGACCGTGTGGCCTCATGACTGTGACTTCATGACTGTTGAGTGAGCTCTGGGGAGGTTTCTCCAGGTTGCAGGGCCTAGCTGGGTCTCACAAGAAGAAACTGAACCAAGTGCCTGGCTTCTCCCCGTAAGTGTGCCAACATAACAGGCTCCTGCTTTTAAAGTAACTAAAGCCAGGGTGGGAGAGATGGCTCGGTAAAGTCCTGGCCACTCAAGTATTAAGACCTAAGTTCAAATCCCAATATCTACTTAAAAAAAAAAAAATGCTGGTTAGAGTCTACAATCCCAGCACTGGGGAAGCAACACTACAGGATTCCAGGAACTCCATGGTCAGTCAGACTAGCTGAATCTGTGAGGAAAATGTGTCTGAAAAGATAAGCTGCAGAGTGAGTGAGGAAGACACTCAGCATTGACTACTGGCCTCAGTGTGCACATATGCACGTGCGTGCACATGCATGCACACACACACACATACACACATGAACACATACATGCAAACACATATACACACACAAGCACACACATGTACAAACACATGAACACACACATTCACACACATATGTATGCACACATATGCAAACACATACATACATGTATACACACACACACACACACACACACGTGTGTGTGTGTGATGAAGCCTGGCCTCCTGCCTTTGTTAGTGTCTATTCTCCCACCCACTTTTATGCTACATCTGAACATGTTAATTACTTCAGGAGTGCAGAAATTCCTAACCAATCTCACCCCAGTTCCAGGCACAGAAGTTAGCCACTGTCTTAAACCTGTAGTCGGCCTGGTTCTAGAATAGCAAGTCTTCTATGGCAGGACATGCTCCACTTTACACACACACACACACACACACACACACACACACACACAGTGGGGTTCAGAACACAATGATGTAGCCCCAGTGATTCTCAACCTTCCCAATGCTGTGGCCCTTTAATACGGTTCCTCGTGCTGTGGTGACCCCTGACCATAAAATGACTTTCGTTGCTACTTTATAACTGCAATTTTACTACTGTCGTGAGCTGTAGTGTAAATATCTGTGTTTTCCAATTGTCTTAGACAACACTTGTGAAAAGGTTGCTCACTCCGTCCCCACAGGGTGAGAACCTCTGATTCAGATGGCAAGGCTGCACCCTAGAACACATTAGTTTGGGGAAGCATCCTGGTCCCCTTGAGTAGTGATGAACTTCGGGACCACTTTGCATGAACAGAGCTGAGACAGTGACAGCCGGACTGCTTAGCCACATGTCCCTCCTGCCCCTTCGAGAATCCTTCTGCTGTTTAACAAATACTTTGCAGAGAAGCATGGGGTGACACGAACCGCCATCCCTTGTCCTCTCCACGTGCTGGTTAACTCCTTACTCTGCTGACTTGCATTTTTCTCACTGTAATTAGTGATTGGGACAGATGACCAGGCATGACCTCCCAGGGCTACTGGGACAGGGGCTTGTGCTCTGAAGGACGTATGAGGGTTGCAGCCTAAATCCAGGGAGTGGGGACATAATCACTCTGTCACACCCTCCCTGTTCTGAAACCACGTGGTGCCACATGACCCAGCCCCTTCAGTGACCTCTTTCATAGACATAGCTCCTCTACCTCACACGCCCAAGATTCCAGCAATTCCAATCCCAAGTTCAGGCTCTGGAGAGCTCTTGCCCTGTGGCCATTGGGATGTTCTGGGATGTTCTCTATGACATCACTTGTCATAGAGAGATAATGCTCAAGATGCCACAGGAGATTGGCTGCAAGGGGGTGAAGGGGAAGCAGGTATGTCATACACACAGAATATCACACAGTAGAGAGTCAGACAGCCACATGGGCCTGGCATGGGTGAGCCTTGGGGACACTGCAGAGAAACATACTGCAGAAGCTGCACCCTTTTATTGAAAGTCCCCATAAAGAACATGCATGAAGCTTTAACATAACTCAGAATAACATACTGATCAACGAACTTAGGAAAACAGGCTGAGTGCCTAGAGAGATGGCTCAGTGGTTAAGGGTAATGACTGCTCTGCCAGAGGTCCTGAGTTCAATTCCCAGCAACCACATGATGGCTCACAACCATGTTATGGGATCCAATGCCCTCTTCTGGTGTGTCTGAAGACAGCTGCAGTGTACTCATATAAATAAAAAATGAATAAATCTTAAAAAGAAAGAAAGAAAGAAAGAAAGAAAGAAAGAAAGAAAGAAAGAGAGAGAGAAGGAAAGAAAGAAAGAAAGAAAGAGAGAGAGAAGGAAAGAAAGAAAGAAAGAAAGAAAGAAAGAAAGAAAGAAAGAAAGAACGAACACTGGTTGCTCTTGCAGAGGAACTAGGTTCAATTCCCAGCAGTTCCCAACTGTCTGTAACTCCAGTTTCAGGGGATCTGACGCCCTCTTCTGGCTTCTGTGAGCACTGCACACATGAGGTATGCATACATACATGTTGGCACACACCCATACGCATAAAATGAAATAAACAATTATAAGAAGAAAACAGGCTGAACTCAAGCACTGACTACCCTTGGGGAAGAAAGGGGAGGGGAGACATGAGGACAGGGGCCTCCAACACATAGGAGCATCTACCCATTTGTTGGAACTCGCATGTTCTATGTCCATAGCTGGGTATTTGGTGCTTAGTTTTTATCAAAATGTCCTCTGCACTTCTTTGCATGCTGGGAATGTTACATAATGTTCAAGGCAGGCTCCATCAATCAACAATGACCAAAAACTGAAGCCAGATCTCCTCAATGACTGCAGTGAGGAGGTTTGGTTGTCATAGAAGCCTAAAGAGCTACTTGGATGAGTTACAGCCGAGATGTGCTAAACACTGGCGTTTTGTTCCGGTTTAGATTCCAAAGCACACCAACCTCACAAACTCTAATGAGGAACTCATCACTGTCACATACGCAGGTGCCTCTGCTCCTTGCAGAGCTGTGATTTAGGAAAATCAAAAAGCATGATGGATTATAATTGAAAATTGGAACACCGTGGCCAAGGGATAACAATCTATCCCTGAGTCTCAAGGAGGGGTCCAAGGTGGCCCCTGCTACAGTGGCTACAGTGTCAGAAAGTCTATCCGCATCTGCCCATATCCTGGTGGCTACAGCCTGGGTGCTTCCTGGAGTCACAAAGAGTTGGGAGAGGCTGGATGACTCTGATCAAGTTGCTTGACCTCTCAGTGCTTCATTCAGACTCTGTAAATGAAGATTTTTTTTTAAAAAAAAAGTACCCATTTCACAGAAGGGTTGTCTTTACATGTGGATGCAGAAATAGTGTAAAGCGCCTAGAATAATTAATTAAACCTGGAAAATGACAAGTATGTGACTGCTGTCCTCTGAGTGACACTATAAAAGTACTGTAGTTCTTTTGATACAGAGTTAGACACAGGTAAAAATCCCAGCTTCAAGGCTGGAGCAATAGCTTGGCAGTTAAAACCCTTGGCATGCAAGCATGAAGACGGGAGTTTGGATCCCCACAATCATGCAATGGGCAGAGCACCTGCCTGTGATGCCAGCCTGAGGAGGCAGAGTCAGGGGATCCTCAGAGCCAACTGGCTAGGGAGACCTTCTACAACAGGAGCTCTGGGTTTGATTGAGAGACCCTGCCTCAGTGAATAAGGTAGAAGAACAATGAATGATGATTTCTGGCATAAACTACAGGCTTTCGTGTGCGTACACACACACACACACACACACACACACACACACACACGCACACGCACACGCACACACACACACAGGAAAGATGGAGTCAGCATTACTTTTGAGTACATCACATATCCTCCTAAACTTCGGTTGACATCCCTTGTAAAATGGAGTTGACAATCACAGCAGGCAGGCCCCATGAGGATACAGCAAACATGGCACATAGACATGCATGCATGCATGCAAAATATCCATGCACTAATAAACTAATAAACCCTGTAGGGGTGATATTTAGAAAACGGTACCTGGTTCAGCTTGTTCCCCAGCAGCCACCATGTTCTCCACTACTCCTGGGCTCTGACAGGGCTCTGGCTAGCTAGATACGAAGTCCCTGGCACCCTGCCAGTGTGGGGTATGGTTCTGCCAATCCCCCATGCTACATCTACAAAGCTCAGCTGAACCCCAGACAATATCTGCCATCCTCAAAGTACCTGGTAGAAATGAGACTCTTAAAGCTTAATGATTATCTAAAGGATTTATATATTTAAAAATGCTCAATCAACAAGATGCTCACACAATTAGAGCTGTTAGCCAATATCTAACCTTTTGACAGAAGTTGCTACCAAGGGCAGCTTGCGACCCATCCATGGTTCTCAATGGCTGATAGTCTCTTTTTTCTCCTCCACTTCCTCTGTTTCTCTCCCAGCTCCACCTCCTCTTCTACTGCCTAATCACCAAACTCCACTGCGAATACAATGTAGCAGAATAAGTATCCTACTACAAAACCCCTTTTTGACTATTAAAAAAAGGCATGGTCATAACGGGAGAAGGGTGGCTGAGGGTTCACTCACAGTGTGGCTACAGCAATCAGAGGAATCAACAGCAAGCACACAGTGAGACACCATTCAGATCAGTAGGGCTGGGCTCTTTAAAAGAGAAGGAAATCTCTATGCCACAGTCTATGGACTAAGTGGAACGTTCTGGAAGGTACAGATTATGGACGGAAACAAACTATAAAATGCATGCACCATATGGCCCCTAGAGTTACCTAGAGGAGAAGGCTTTAGCCCTGGTTTTGCACAGGCTTCAGTATTGTTTTTTCTAAAGAGCCCTAAGGCTGTGAGACCCTTAACTTTGAGCAGGGGTGGGGAAGGAGCTTTTGGTTTCCACTGCGTCTTCCTGAGCAGACATCCCCCTTCCACCAACACTGCCTGCATTTTCTGTTTAAATGTCAAAGTAGAGAAGAGGCATCCCCTAGGGTTAGCTAGGAAGCAGATTAAACACCTTTTCTGACTTCTTAAGCATATTGATCTCTATGTATTTTAAAAGTTTAGAAAACGGGACATTATCACATAGATGCTAAATATTGAAATAATTTATATTAAGGAGACTAGAGGAAACAATGTCAACATACGCTCCCCAAAGATACCCATGCATTCACCCCCAAGCCTGTGGGCCTGTTGTCTCAGATGGTTAAAGGATTTTCAAAGTGAGGAGTGGTAGGTAGTGTGTGCCTTGGGAAACTGAGGCAGGAGGATGGCAGGTTCAAGGCCAGCCTGGGCTACACAGCTAGAGTCTATCCCTACACAAGAAGAAGGATACTTTGTAGATGTCATTATGATACTAAAGGTCTCAAGATGAGTGAGAGATTGTCTGGCAAAACTAAAGAGAATGTGGCCAAAGATCCTGCAGCGTCCTTCATCAACAAAGAAAGATGAACTGGGGAGATGCCTCCATCAATCAATGTTTGCAAGCAGGAGGATTTGCTTTTGTTCCACCAACGCCCATTCAAAAAGCCAGGTGCTGTTGTACAAGCTTGTAATTTCAGAATGGAGGGAGATGGAGACACATCCATCCCTAGGGCTCAGTCTAGCCTCTCGGAGGGCCCTAAGAGATCCCATCTTGAAACCAAGGTGGATTATGGGCTGGTGAGATGGTTCCGTGGCTAAGAGCACTGGCTGTTTTTCCAGAGAACCGGGCTTCATTCCCAGCACCCACACAGTGGCTCACAATTATCTGTAACTCCAGCTCCAGGGAATCCAGTGTTCTCTTCTGACCTCCACAGGCACTGCATGCCTATGGTTACACATACAGCAAACAATAACAGACACACACACACACACACACACACACACACACACACACACACACCATCATCACCAACATCACCATCCTCCAAGTGTCTCTCAGCAGGCACTAGCTAACAAGTCAGGTTTTGTCTACATTATAGCAGGCACCATGCTCATTAGGAGGGAAGAACTGAGGCTTTGCCATCCAGAGTAGAAAACTCTCGAGGCTCCAGAGAGGCTCGCTCAGTGCCTGCAGCAGGGTGTGCAAACAGTTGTGCTGGGCGCCTTCAGCAGTCAGCAACACCAGGCACACCACACGGAAGGCATTAAAAACTCTACCACAGATGAGCAGCTGAATCAGCAAACAGACGTTCACACCTGCAAGCAGAGACAGCTCCTCAGAGACCATCTACAGACTTCCTCTTGGGAGACATGAGGAGACTAAGAGGAGATCATGGGAGAGGGGAGAGCCTGATGGTTGGGGGTTTTTTTGTTTGGTTGGTTTTTCCTTTTTTTTTTTGTTTTTTTTTTTGTTTGTTTGTTTTTGTTTTGTTTTGTTTGTTTGTTTGTGTTTGGTTTGGTTTGGTTTGGTTTGGTTTGGTTTGGTTTGGTTTTGGTTTTTCGAGACAGGGTTTCTCTGTGTAGCCCTGGCTGTCCTGGAACTCACTCTGTAGACCAGATTGGCCTTGAACTCAGAAATCCACCTGCCTCTGCCTCCCAAGTGCTGGGATTAAAGGCGTGCGCCACCACCGCCCCGCATTTGGTTGGTTTTTTGTTTGTTTGTTTGTTTGTTGTTCATTTGTTTCTTTTCATATACTAATTGTGCAAAGTAGGGATTCTACCATAGCGATTTAATATGTGAACATGAAACACGCTGGCCATTCCCTCCCTCCATTATTCCTCCTGGCCTCCCTCAGCTGGGGGGGGGGGCTACTTCTGCACCCCAATAGTCCTTTATTTTCCCCTCTGTTCTGCCCACTCTTCCTCTAAGCCTTCCTAAATCTGGCTTATTTCACTTGAAACAAGGATGCCCCAGCCCATCCATCCTCCCAGGAGACACAGGATTATATATCTTCTCTGTAGCAAGTCTAATCCTCAGCTCATCCCTTCTGAATGTTTGGACCATGTCTGTCTATTCGGAAAAGAAACAACCACAAAAATAACAAGACTAACACCTCACCTATTGGACACAGACACCATGCTGGCCTGTTCCTATGGGTGAGCACTGTATCCCTGGAAAGGGGGGAAGAGAGGATTTGGAGGTATACAAAGACTTGGTGGGTCTGCGTGGGGAAGAGGGGGAGTGGCCACAACCCCCATGGATGGATAAGAGGTAAAAGTCTGAGTCCCAGCCAAAGTCGCTGCCTCACCTAGAAGTTCTGGAGACCATACTGCCTTCCCAGAGCCTTGGTTTCCCATCTGGGCCAAATTCTATCGTAAGACCCTAGAAACTTCCACCAGAGGTGAATGCTGTTCAAACTCAAAGTGACTCCCCAGGCCACACCACCCAAGTGTCTTATCTCCACGCACCCCATCTCCTCTGTATCCCCAGTCTCCAAGGCAGGGCATGGGCACTCCTGATTTCTGCACAAACCAAGATGCACACCAAGCTGCCTTGGCCCATCCACTCTCATCATTCGCCAGTAATTTATGGCCTGGATGTGGCCCTACTGACGCTTCACTATAGAGACTGACAGTCGCGGGAATTACGCCTTCACAGGGCCAAGTATTCATCCTCTGTATCTTCTGGGTTCCTATCAGTCTGGTCCTTCGTCAAGGACAGCTGGGCATCTGCCAGCTCATGCCCCAGCTAATAGGCACACAGCAGGAATCTGAATCTAACAGAGGTGACTCCGGTCTCTCTTCAACGTTCAAACACTGGAAACACTTCTCTAGAATATAATGTACCCAATGGATTGACATAGATCCAGGCTTGACTCTCGGACACTCACAAAGCTTGCCTGCAACCTAACCTGGGAGGTTCCCCGAAGAAGCAACACCTGCTTTTGGAAAAGGGTGACCACACCCCCCATGTGACAGAAAAGTATACAGCCAAGTCTTTAAGGGTCAAGTCCCCTGAGACATCTAAAAAACGGGCTCGTGGGAAAGATGACTAAACTGGAACCTGACCCAGATGTTAAAGAATTCAGCTGCTGCCCAAAGTAGGGGACACTAGCGTTGTAGTTCCTCTGGACTCTGGGGGTTTTCAGGAGTGGGTGAACTATGCTCAGTCTCAGCAAGGAAGGGAAGAGGAGACAGAGAGGAGGGTGGAGTCATCCAAGGCTTCCTACTTGGAAGCCAGCACTTGCATGAGTGTGGTCTCCTGAGGTGTACTCGGGAGTTCCTGGTTACTTTGTGCTAGAAAAGGGGTCTGAGACTCAGAGAGGTCAAGGGGCTTATCTAAAACCACACAGCCCTTTAGAGGCAGTGCTGGGAGCTCTATTCACCATCTCCAACAGACTTCAAAGCCTGATATCTCCACCCCCCACCCCACTCCAATCTGGGGATCCTTTCCAGCCTCGTCCCCAGGGCTAATTTCCTCCTTATTGTTTTGTTTCCTTTAAGACAGGTTTTCTTGTAGCCCAGGCTAGCTTCCAAACCACTGAGGGTGACCTTGACCTTCTAATCCTCCTGCCTCCACCTCCCAAGCGCTGCATTTTCCTTTCTCCCGAATCTTACGTCCATGGGACATTTCAAAAAAACTCCATCCATGCAACTTTGGCTAACGCCTGAGTCAGCCTCAGCATGGGTGAACAGGTGTGGCCACGCCCACTCTCACCTGCCCCTGTGTCCTCCTACTCTGTGCTCTCCTAGAAGTCTCTCGCTTTTCCTGGGGCTGGAAGGCTGAAGCCTTCCCTTTAGGAGGCTGGTCCCCTGTGGAGTCACTTTCTTTTCCCTTCTCCACCCTCAAGGCCAAAAGCCCCAGGGTTCTCCATGGCAAGGCTCCTGCAGTGTTCCCTCCCACTTAGAGGAGAATTGCCTTACTCTCTAGTTGAACAGTTGTCATGGAAATCACTTCTTTTGCTCTCAAAAGATTTGAGGGTCCAGGACATTTTTTTTTCTTGTTCTGCCTTTGACAGTCACCGGGCTCCTCCCCGCTGGGCTCCCCTCTCCTATGGTCCCCCGATCATCAGCAGGGAAGTAGTAACTGTAGGCCCATCCCTCCAAAGGGTACCTTTGCCCCATCCTCAGCCTCTGCAGCTTCTCTGGCAGAAAAGCCACTCCCTGGCTTCCTGGTATGCTGGGGTCATGTGATTTTTCTGACCAATGTCTGCCTTGGCCCTGCAGATGCAGCCTCTGGTCAGGAGTCAGGAGCCGCCTCGCTGCCTGTGGCCCTGTGGTGGAGCAGGGAGGACCCAGAGAGCCTGGGATGGCCGGACTGTGGAAACTCCAATTCATTTGTGGATACTAGACGCCGAGCTGGAGACATGGCTCAGCGGCTAAGAGCACTAGCTGCTCTTCCAGAGAACCTGGGTTCAATTCCCAGCACCCACACGGTGACTCACAACCATCTGTAACTCCAAGCCCATGGAATATAAATGCCTTCCTCTCACCTCCACAGACTCTGGGCCCCTGCGTGGCGCACAGACATTTAAGTTGCCAAAACACTCATACATATAAAATAAAAGTAAAGAAACCTAAACAAATAAAAATCACTAATTTTTTAAGTGCATCTACCTGTCATATTTCAGGTTATTATGGTTTCCAGGAAGGTTCCAGGCCCCAGTCTGAGGTTTCAAGCAGCCTAGGCATTCTATATATGTCTTTGTGCATTAGTTTCTTTTATCTATCAGAGTAACCTCTAAAGGTGACAGAGGGGACAGAATCAGTCTCTATAGATCAGGCACCAGGCACAGAGGTGCAGTGCGGTGGTTTGAGTAGGTTTGGCCCCCCATAGACTCACGCGGTTCAATGCTTGGCCCACAGGAAATGTTAGGAGGTGTGGCCTTGTTGGAGTAGGTGTGGCCTTGCTGGAAGAAATGTGCCACTACACTATGGGATGGGCTTTGAAGTCTCCTAGGGCTAAAGCTCTACCCAGTGTGGAAGACAGCCTCCTCCTGGCTACCTGTGGAAGTACAGTCCCCTTCTGCTGCCTATGAATCAAGATGTAGAACTCTCAGCTCCTCCAGCACTATGTCTCCCTGCATGCGGCCATGTTTTCTGCCATGATGATAATGGACTGAACCTCTGAAACTGTAAGCCAGTCCCAATTAAATGTTGTTTTTTTTTTTTTTTTAAATTAGAGTTGCTTTGGTCACGGTGCCTTTTCAGAGCAATGAACCCCTAAGACATGCAGGTATCCTAGGTACTCAGAAAGCAGAAGGGAGGAAGGTGGCATGTTCAAGGGCTGCCTGGACTACAGAGTGAGTTCAGGTCTAGCCTGGGCAACTTCTCAAAATAAAAAGTAAAAAGAGAGCTGGGGATGTAACTTAACGGTAGAGGCTTGCCTAGCATGTGTGAATGCCTGACTTCCATCCCCTGCATGATGAAGAAGGAGGAAGAGAAGGAGGAAGGAGAAGAGGGGGAGAAGGAGAGCTATGATACAGCAAGGACAGGCAAGACTGACACAGGACAAGATTGACTTAGGGCAGCCGTTCCACTATCCCTCAGTTCTGAGACCTGAAAGTCAAAAATGAAGCAACCACCATGGTTGCGCCCATGCTAAGTGTTAGAGATTATCACCCACCCCACACCTCTGCCCTTCCTGCTAGCTGCACTGAGTGTCCTGTAGCTGAAGTATTTACAGCGCTTCAGACTCTGTCTTCATTTTTACATAAGAACACCATCACAGTGAAGAAGACCCTACCCTGAAGACCATGGCTTTCTTTGATTTCATCTGCTGAGGCCTGGAGATGAAGTGTGGTCCCTTGAGCATGTATGTCCTCAGGGAAATTCAGGACAGCCTGGGACACCTGCAGCGTGACTCACACCCCAGGGCCTTTCCCAAGGAGTCTCTTCCTCAAAATCTACCTCACCAAGCTGGTATCAGAAGCAACCTTGATAGAATGGAGACAGCTGCACCCCTGCCTGACTCCACCGCCCCACCCCTCCACCACCCTACCACCCTCTCCTAGATGGAAGCCTCAGGCACATCTGTGGAAGGCAAGTGACCTCTCAGCTCTGAATCTACCCCTACTGTGCCAGCTGTCGGTATAGATACCAGGGCCTCTGTCACTTTAACAGACAGTGGCACCAACGAGGGTGGGAACAAAGACAAAGGCTTTCTTCGCTGACAGGCCCCCAAGGACACAACTCACCACACCCAGGCAAACGCCTCTCACTTTCACCCATAGAAAAGCAGCATCCTTCCCAGGATCCTCAGCGCTTGCCATTCACCATCCCTGATGGCAGAGCAGCTCAGCCCTGGGTCATTACCACTGCCCACTCCTGGGGCCATTAGGATGGAGCCAGATAGACAGCTCTTCACCTGAGCGTGGCTTGAATCGGTCAGGTGCCCACAGACATGAGAACTGAGGTCTGAAGGGAAACTTAGGGAGTGGCCCCAGGTGTCAGCTGTCCTCACAGGATAGAGTCTCAGAACCCTTTGGAGGTCAGAGCAAAAGCCAGAGCAGCTGAGGTTGGCAAAAAAGGCCCGTGTTGCTTGCTTTTTGTTTTTATTTTATTTTATTTTATTTTATTTTATTTTATTTTATTTAAACACCTAGGCAACAGAGACTACATGCTCAAAGAAAAGAACACCTAATGGTCCCCGCCGGCAGCTGATTCTCACTTGTCAATTTCATTGACATTTTCCTTGAAAAAAAAAATGTTTTTTAATCCAAAATAACAGGCAATCCCTGAAGCTAAGAAGCTGGGGTTAACATCTGCTCGACTCCTACTCATCCCTTCAATTCAGAGTAAGTTGATCTAGGAAACCTTCCACACCTTCTACAGGCAAAGAGCATCTCCTTAGTAACCCGGGGAATCTGCCCATCATGGCCCCTTTGTCACTCAGATTTGCTCTGCTCCTGTCTCTTCAACAGCACACTCTCCAGGTGTGGCACCCAAGGGCCTCAGGGAACGTGCCAAAGGGGGGATCTCTAAGCAGAGCTCAGGTTAAGGGAGGAGCTAAAAGAAGACAAAATAAAAAGGCTAGAACTGGAAAGAAGGCCCAGGCAGCAAGCATAGGATGTGCAACTATGAGGACCTGTGTTTGAACCCCTGAACACGGATGGGAAAGGTGGCATACATCGGTAATCTCAGCAGGGGGAGGGAGAGTCGGGAGGATCCCTGGAGCTCAGTGGCTAGCCAGCCAAGCCAAATCCAGGAGCTCAAGGACCAGAGAGACCCTGCCTGGAAGAACATAGCTGAGGTGATGAAGGAAGGAGACCACTTGACAATGACCTCTAGAAGACACACACATGTGTACATAGGTGCATGCACACCTGTGCACATACAAACACACACACACACACACACAAACAGGAAAAAGCTAGACTCACAAATTAATCTGAGTTGGCTATGGGCTGGGGAGGAGACAATGCCCACTCAAGCCCCAAGCTGGTGGGCGTGGTATGTGGAAATACACATGGCACTGTGCCCTCCAGGCCCCCTAAGGGGCTTCCTTCTTTTCTGCCAGGACCTCAGCCAGTTCTCACAAAGGCAGGCAGGTGTGGGCCACAATGTCAGCTGGCACCAGTTGTATGCCTATAATGTGGATACTGGAGATTGGCACCAACTGTATAGCCACAATGTAAATCCTGGAGGTTGGCACCAGCTGTATGCCTGCACCCTGCCACCATATAAAGAACCACATAAAGGATACTGAGATCACAACCCACATATGAACAGTTCACAAAGAGATGGAGCAACTCAGGGACAAAAGTCCAGAAGAGCAAAAGAATGAGACTCAGAGAGTGTGGTGATTTGAATTATGCTTGGCTCAGGGAGTGGCACTACTAGGAGGTGTGGCCTTGTTGAACTAGGTGTGGCCTCATTGGAGGAAGTGTGTCACTGTGGGCATGGGCTTTGAGACCCTTCTTTTAACTGTGTGAAAGCCAGTCTTCTCCTGTTTGCCTTTGGAACAAGCTGTAGAACTCTCAGCTCCTCCAGCACCACGCCATACCTCTGGCCATGACGATAATGGACTGAACCTCAGAATCAGTAAGCCAGCCCTAATTAAATGTCCTTTGTAAGAGTTGCCTTGGTCATGGTGTCTCTTACAGCCATGAAAACCCTAACTAAGACAGAGGGGCTCTTTCTAAGAGAAAGAATGAGATTGGAGAAGGGCACAGAGTGGGCTTAAAAGAGGAGAAGACACACAGCAATCATCCAAATGAGAACCACCTTTGGAGAATGGGACGTTATTAAAGGTTATGCTAAGGGAAAGGGAACACACAGTGGTCACCATATACATGTCACCCTCTTATCATCAATTCCAGAGAACTGTAGGTCCAGGCTGGCCTGGAACTTGCTATGTCGATCAGACTGGCCTTGAACACACAGAGGTCCACCTACCTGTACCTCCTGAGTTCTGAGAGTAAAGGTATATACCAACACATCTGGTTTCTGTTTTTCTTTACTAAGGAGACACGGTACATGGCACTCCTAATACAGTTGCACTCCTGACATAAAGATTGTTTTACATCTATTCGAGCAAGTAAAATAAACTATACATTTATATGGGCATCCATGCACAAATCAGCATCACAAAGAGTGTTTGCAACATTCTATAGTGACAAGCATCTCCCAGCTGTCCAGGTGGCCCTCCCTGACCCTCTGCATCTGGCTGCATTTGAGATAAGAAGGACATTCAAATTCAAACAGACGAGCCGAGGTCTGGTTAGAACATTCTAGAAATGGAAGCACCATCAGCAGTGGCAGGGAGGGTGATGACCAGTCCGGCGGGGCTGTGGTGCTCAATTAATCCTTAATGTGTTTGGGGGCTTTCTCCCTGTCGCTGGGTCATTTACTAATGCAGGGACTCACTCCTTCCCTCCGCCTTCAGCGCACCCATCACCATGGAGACGGGAGTGACTCAGAGATCATAAATAAAAATAATCCGACTGCACACGCCACCACATGCCACCTGGATATGGTGCCAACCCAATTTTTTTCGTTCTGAGAGCTCATGGAAGCTTGAATGACCAATACCTCCCAAGAAACAGAAGCCACTGGATAACCACGGACAGCCAGGGTGACACCCCAGGGACATACTCACTTCCCACTGACTCTGACCAACTGCAGGGGAACATGGTATGTGTGTGCGTGTGTATGTGCATGCGCGATGCTAGGTTGAACCCAGGAACTCCTGCATGCTAGGCAAGTGCTCTACCATTGAGTCACATTCTCCTTGACTCTGTTTTTATTCTTTATTTCCAAAAGGGCATCCCTAAGTTCCTTGGACTGGCCTCAAACCTGTGATCCCCTGACACACATCTCTGCCTCCCATATAGCTAGGATGACATACCTGTTACTCCAGGCTCAGTTTGTCAGTGTACTCTGCTCCAGGACTGCTAAAAGCTTATACACAACCCATCTGTGTCTATCCAAGTGGGTCCCTCACCAACACAGGAGCCCCTTGACTTGGCACTGAAGGCTTTCCCAGGTCTGTCCTTGCCAGATGAATCCAGGTCCCGATCAGTGTGAGCACAGGGTGTCCAAGAACATAGGGAATCCTACAGTCAGAATGTCCCCCTCTTCTTCACCCTCTCCCATCCTGGGTCTACAAAGCAGAGGCTGATTGCTGCAAGCAAGTGAGCTAGAACTGAGCTGGGGCTGAGGGCCGTAGGCTTGCTACAATCGGCTTTATCTTGAAAGTCTCTGGCTACACTGTGGCACTGGTTGCCATTTGTGGTATTAGTCTTCTTTTAAAATTAAAAAAAAATGTATTTAAGTAAAAGCAGGTGAGGGATGCTGGCAATTGAACAAGAGCTTTGCACAGACTAGGCAAGCACTCTGTCACTCATCTATACCCCAGCCCACTTTTCACTCTTACTGTGAGGTCACATCTCCCTAAGTTGTCCGAGCTGGTTTTGAATTTATGATCCACCTGCCTCAGCCTCCTAAGTAGTTGGGATGATGTCATAGCTACATTTTTAAATACATTTTTAAAATTAAGATTTCTTTTTTTTCCTATTTATTTATTTATTTATGAGTGCACACCAGAAGAGAGGGTATTGGATCCCATTATAGATGGTTCTGAGCCACCATATGGTTGCTGCGAATTGAACTGAGGACCTCTGGAAGAGCAGCCAGTGCTCTTATCACTGAGCCATCTCTCCAGCCGTCCCCCTTTTTTCATATGTGTGTATGTGTGTGTGTGTGTGTGTGTGTGTGTGTGTGTCTGTGTGTGTCTGTGTGTGTGTGTTTTGCCTGCATGTGTGTCTATGTACCAAGTGAATGCCTGGAGGCAGCAGAAGCCAGAAGAGACCATCTGATCTCCTGGAGCTGGAGTTACAAGCAGTTGTGAACTACCTAACAAAGAAAAGAAAATTAAGTCCTTTGCAAAAGCAGCAAGCACTCTTAAGTATCTGAGCCATCTCTCCAGCCCTCTAAATGGAAAATTTTAATAGCAGAGGAATACTTCAAATGAGGCAAAATAATTAATAATAATAATAAATCATAAAGTCAACCCCAGGTAAGCCAAAGGGGGAAAAACATAGCTGATGGCTTATTGTCCCTGAGAGCTGAGGGATGACCTCAGGCATCTCTTTACCTCAGGTGAGTCACCAGCAACTGCCACCTGTTGAATCTAAAGTCTCGCTGCTGTAATCACAAAGGCTAAAGACCCTCAAGCCCTCCATAAATCCCTGTCTCTACCCCTTCGTTGATGTAACTAATTAAGCTCAAGAAGGCTGGCCCATAGTTTGAGGGGATACAGCCCATTGTGGTAGGAAAGGTGTGGTAGCAGGAATGGTGATGCTGGACCTGCTACCAGGGAGCAGCACACACCCAATGACTCACTTCCTCCAGCAAGGTTCCACCTTCTAAAGGTGCCATAGCCTTCTAAAACAGCGCCATCTACTGGAAAGTACGTGTTCAAACACCCAAGCCTGTGGGGGACACTTCATATCCAAACACACACAATAGATCACTAAAGGATCTAGGGCTGGGGTTTAAAGTTACCCCAGACTCAGTTATTGGGTGTCCAGTCTGTAGTGGTTAGCTTTGACTGTCAATTTGACACAACTAGATTCACCTGGAAAGGGAGTTGCCATCAGGGATGTCTAGATAAGGGTAGTATCTGGGGGTGACTGTTAGGGAACATCTTAATTTAACTGACATAAGAAGTTGGGGTTTGGGTCCCTAACTGTATAAAAGAGCAGAAAGTGAGCTGAATGTAAACATACAAGCATTCATTCATTCTCTCTCAGCCGTTGACTGTGGATGTGATGTGACCAGCCACTTCAAGTACTGCAATGACATTCCCACAATGATGGATTGTACCTGGGAAATGTGAGCTAAAATAAGCCATGTCTCCTCTGTGTCTCTCTTGTTGGGATGTTTCTTCATAGCAAAAGAAAGGAAACTAAGACACTGTATTCATTTCACTCTGTGGCTATAATAAAAATACTCTGGCCAAAGGTCACTTAAGAGGGTAATATGTTTAACAGGTTTATTTCAATTGACAATTCTAAGTTGCAGTCCATCACTGAAGGAAGCCAAGCAAAACATGAAACTGAAACCATAGAGAACATTGCTTGCTGGCTGGTTCATAGGCTCAAGCTCAGCTAGCTTCCTTTTACAGCCCAAGGCCATCTGCCTAGGGATGGTGCCACCCGCAGTGGACGAGGCTCTGCTGCATCCACTAATAATCAAGACAGTCCCCTACAGATTTGTCCACAAGCCAATTCCTCTCTTTCCTGGTGACTGTAGGCTGTGTCCAGCTGATAGAGCTCATAGGACAGCCATTATTTTAGGCCAACAAAATATAGAGGAGGGTGTAGTTTTTATGGGGATCTCTCAGTAGAGACACATGACAGCGAATGTCTACAAAGAAGAGTTCAGGAACCTGGTGGTGGCACTGCGTGCGCAGGGGGTGTCTTACAGATGTGTGGTAATGCTCAGATGAAATGTCAAGTGCAAACAGGTGTTGTAGCCATGGTAACTAAGTCTTTCTTTTCACAGGGCTGTAACACATCCTTTCTACTCATGAGTGGCAGATCAGCACTTTGGTGAGGAGGAATGTGCTGCCTTCCTCACCAGCCAATCAGAGCTCCGTTAACAGCCACAGAAGGCAAGGATAATTGGGAACGATCAACTTGACTTTTTTGAAATTATAATAATTAATACTACTGAAGGTGCAAAGAAAAAACACTTGGATATTGTTGGAGAGGATGTCAACGGATAATCTTTCTGAACGTTAATTTGGCAACAGGGATCAAAACATTGAAAAGTATTCATATCCATAGCCCAAGAATTATGCTCCTAACCTCAGAATTTGTAGGAAATAATAAGGAATTTCACTGCAACATTGAAACTCAGAAATGACCTAGATGTTTAAAACTAGAAGACCAAAGTGTGCCCTTGAGATGAAGCACTACACAGCGTTCAAAAATCATACCTGAAGAGCATTTAAAAACAGGAACATGGTCAAAATGTGTAGAATAAGAAAAAGGACATGTGAACCTTAAAGAATTAAAAAAAATCATTGCAGAAGTGTGTTTGTGTGTGTGTGTGTGTGTGACTACGCATTCAAACCCAGGAACCGAGGGCACACACTGGCAAGGGGCCACCTGGGATGAGGCAGCGTGTTTCCATCCATCAATCCTGAGAGCCATGTTGATGCCCACCGTGTGCCAGGCCCCAGAAATACACAAAGGACGGGACCAAGTGCACAGGTCCAGCACTGAACAAGGATACAGTCTGTCCATCAAAGCCTGGGAGGCGGAGCCACCCAGACCCATCAATCAATGGAAAACAGGAGGATGTCCCTGAACATCGGGGCAGGTGATGCAGGGTACAGCAACGCAGGTCAGTCTACACAGGATGTGCAAAGGGAGCTGAGGAAACCAGACTGAATAGAACAAGAACTCAGTATGGAATCTGGCTCTAGGGTCACCTTATTCCCTTGACAAAGAATCTCTCACTGAACCTGGAGCTAAACTGGCAGCCAGCAAACCCCAGCTCGCTTCCTGTCTCCCCACCCACCGTCATCAATAGTGCTATAGGTGTGCGTGGCCACGCCCAGGTTTTTTTCTCCACGGTGGCTGGGAATTTGAACTCGGGTCATCATGCTTGCTGCTCTAAGCACTATCACCCACAGAGCCACCCCTCCCACCTCTACATGTGCTTTTTTTTTTTTTAAATATTTACTCTATCACCCAGTTGTGCCTTGCATCATGATACACGTTCAGTCTGGGATAAATATCCTTACAGGACATCATAGAGTGTCTCTACACAAACTGAGATGGCCACTGCGTGGGATCACTGTCCCACATGCATGCAGACCATCGTGGGCTAAAACGTCACAGCATGGAGCATGAATGGGTATGGTTATGGTAGAATATCCCTCAATCACACTGCCCTTGACTGGTTGCTTTTCCTCCTTGGCAGATGCCGTTCTACTTCCTTCTATCCCAAAGCAAATTACCAGTACACAATCAGGCTCCCCTGGGGCAAGTTACCATAGGAAGTTCAATAAGGACCCAGGACTGGGAGAGAGCTCAGTGGGTAAACTGAGCTTCCAAAATAGGAAGACCCAAGTTTAATGTAAAACCCAAGTATGACAGTGAAATCTGTAAGTCCCATCTTTAAGAAGAGACAGAGCCAGGCGGACCCTAGAAACAGGAAGATCTGTGAAGCTCTCTGTGCCAGCCAGTCTACCCAATCAACAGGCTTCAGGTTCAGTGAGAGACTCTCTGTCTCAAAAAATAAGGCAGATAGCTAAAAAAGGACCTCAGCAGTTAAGAGCACTTGTTTCTATTCCAGAGGACCCGGGTTCAATACCCAGCACCCACATGACAGCTCACAGCTACCTGTAACTCCAGTTCAAGGAACCCAGTGCCCTCTTCTGACCTATACAGGCCCAATGTACACATGCAGGCAAAACTCCCATACACATAAACTAACAAGTCTTTTTTAAAAAATTAAGTAAGGTGGATAGTGTCAGGGAAAGACACGTGTAGTCAATCTGTGGCTTCTACAGGCATGCACACATACATATATGAGTGTGTACGTATATACCCCCACATACTTAACATTTTCAGTGGTACCCCAGGGATTACTGCTATTATACATGCTTTCTAATTTCTAGAACAAGCACAGACCTGGGAGTTGGAGGAGAGCAATGGCTTACCCCATCGTGCTCTGCCATCTCTCTCTTCTCACTGTATAGAGGGTGGGAGAAACAGATCCCCGGGACCCTGATGAGACAATGTCCCTTTAGGAATGGTGGAGCTGGAGGGAAGTCGGAACTTGAAACGCACGACCAAGTTTCCGTTACACTTGTACCTCCTCTGTACAAGTCTGCCATCCCATGCTCAGACCACAGCTCCTGAAGCCCCCACCCCCACCTTCTTCTAAACTTAACACTATACCTAATGCAAGCAGTGTGGCCATCAGCTACTCCATGCTAGTCTACCCAAGCTAGGGAATCTAGAGCGACCGGCTAATTCTCAGATGTCCGCATCTCTCCTTTGGTCTAAGAAAGGTGACAGTTCTAATTTATCTTAGTTCAGGAAGCAGCGTATCCTCCCCTACATGTCTCGATGAACCACTGTGCTGAGGGTCCAGGGACACAGGTAAAAAACTAATTAGCAGGCCCCAGGCCCCACACAGGATCCAGCTCTCTCCCTTTCTCATCTTCAAGAAAAATAAAATGTCATTTAAATGCATCTGTGCCAGGGAACTAGAAAGGCCGCCTGCCCGGCTCCACAAAGGCCCCGAGTTTGTCATCCTGCTTGCTGTAGCCAAAAAATCATTATTTTTCCTGGCACCGGTGAAGGAAGGTGAAACCCACAAAGAGACCTGGAAGTTACTGGAATTCCGTCCGTCCAACAGCACTAGGTAGCGGCACCTGGCCTGGGGCAGCTGCCAAGCTTATAAACACTACCTGGTGGAACCAACCTGAGGGAACCGCCGAGGACCAGCCAACAGAGTCACAGGTAGATCTTGAAGCCAGGGGTCCTGCAGAAAGCAGGTCTGGCCTCCAGGCTGCAGCCATTGACAGGGGGGTTGGGGGGAGACATGGGACTGTGGGAGCCACAGAGAACCCAATTAATTCCATCAGTTGGTAAAACATACCAGCTCAAGAGTTAAAAAGGTAGGGAGAGTTCAGAACAGTCTCTTCTAAGCAAAGCCCCGGCGGCGGCAGCATAGGAAAATTGCCAAGGTGACAAAATAAACAGCTCCATGGCATGCAGGAAGGATGGTGATCTAACCTCCCCACTGCTGTGTGAGGCCCAGAAATTCTTGCCCTCTCTGAGCCTCCTTTACTTCTCTTCTCAACTTAATTTTTTTTAAAGTGTTGATTGTAAATGTTTAAGTGTGCTAAATAAATGAAATGTTTCCACATACAAAACTTAAAAAGATAGAAGGGTCTAGAATGATCCTTCCTTTCCTCTACTATCCCGTTGCCACCAAACTCCCAATGAACAACATGTGTTATTGAACTGTTGTTTGTTTTGCTTTTGAGGCAGGTAGCCCAGGCTAGCCTCCAATTTGCTACCATGTTGAGGATGACCTTGAACTCCTGATCCTTCTGCCTTCACTTCCATACCTGTTTTATGCAGTGCTGAGGATAGAACCCAGGGTTTTGTGCATACCAGGAGAGTGCTCTCCTGATAAGCCATATCCCCACCCTGATGTCTGGCTTCTTTTGAAAACTTAAATCTGTTAGTCCTCTCAAGGACCTGTCCCCAATAACCTGACTTCCTCCCATTAGTTCCCACCCCCAATGACCTGACTTCCCCCAGGCTCTGTATCCAATGGTCTAACCTCTTCTCACTAAGCCCCACCTGCTGAAGGCTCCATGCCTGACACTAACCAAGCTAGAGACTACGTCTTTCTCCATACAAGGGGCCTTTGCGGGTAAAGTACTAATCTACAACACCATTGATATTCATTTTCAAGCTGAATGACTGCGACAGTCAGAAATGACAGAATGTGACAGCCATCACATTACAGAATGTGTAAGCCTGACACCTTACCTTGCCACTAACAATGGAGTAGTTGGGGTTCAGACAGGGAGCCCTGGGTCACTTTGATGCTAAGAAAGACTCCAAATTCCCAACACATTTAAAGAAATTATAGATATCACAGAGAGAGAGAGAGAGAGAGAGAGAGAGAGAGAGACAGAGACAGAGACAGAGACAGAAAGAGAGAGACAAAGAGTCAGAGAAAGAGACAGAGACAGAATCAGAGAGAGACAGTGAGAAAGAGACTGTCAGAGAAAGGGACAGAGACAGAGACAGTCAGAGACAGAGACAGACAGACAGACAGACAGACAGACAGACAGACAGACAGACAGCTGTTTTTTATTTTCACTACATGGAGTAGGAAGGCCTTACCCAGCCCAGGCTGATCTTCAACCCCAACCAGGACAAATGAGGAAAATTCTCCAGGGGGGGGGGGAAGATGAAGGGGCCTAACCAGGCATCTCCATGTCAGTGTTTTCTAGATGCTTCTACGTGGCTCTTGTTTTTACCAAACACATTCATTACATTCATGGAAGGCAGAGGGTGCAGACGAACCAAGCTCAAGATGGGAAGATCACTGTCCCTCACCAAGGCAAGACCTGAAACTCTGTCACCCCCAAAGCCACAGGCTAATTCCTGAGAGCAAAGGAATTGTTTGGAAGAAAGAAGGAGAGAGTGATTTTAAGTGGAAAACTGCTGGGTAAAAGCCTTCCCTGCTGGGAGCTGCTCAATTCATTCATTAAGGATGAAACAGACTCCAATCTGGAGCATCCCACAGGGGCAGGAGGCTGGCTGCCTGCATCTGGGAGCGTAGACTCTCCAAGGTGCTCACAGACTGGCTCCTTCAGAAGCCCCGCCCTGAATCTTAGCAGGAGCCTGGGTCAAAAAGATGAACGCCTGCAGGGACCAGACAGAAACAACCAGTGAAGTCAGGGGATCAACACACGATGCTTGAATATTAAATTCACAGGGACATGCTTCGAATCCACCAAGGTGTCCCCTCTGTACTGAGGACACTGTTCTGTGGAAATACCTGCAGTGCTGGACAGCGTCTGCAGAACAGAGAATAGCCTGTCTAGCCTGAGAGTAGCTACAAAGGAAAGCTATTACATATGGTATCTTGGGGGAGCACCTTTGGCAAAGTGGGAAAACCACACCTTGCATGAAGGGATGCTTACAAGCCACACATCTGTGGGAATGTGAGGGTGTCCTTCACAGTTTCCCCTGCTTCCCCACACACCCCAAACTGAAGTACTCAGGAGCAATTTGTCCAGTGTTTTCATGTTGGCACAATTTTTTCCAAGCCCAAAAAATCCTTGAGCAATACAAAATGTATCTCTGACCCAGTCTGTGAGGTGTCATGCTGTGTCTGATGCTGAACACGGGTAGGAATGAGGATGACAAACTACCAGGGAAAAAATGCTAGGGACACATCAGTCTGCTCCCAGACCTTCCTCCAGTCTGAGAGTCACCTCACAGCTTCACGCACCATTAAAGGTAAAGTACTTGCCCATACAAGTATGGGGACCAGAGTTTGATCCCCAGAACCATGTAAAAAGCCAAGGAGGGTATTGTGTGATTTCAGTCTCAGAACTGGCACATCCATGGGGCTCTACTGACCAGCCTGTTTCACCTAGTCAGCAAGTCTTCAGTCCCAGTAAGACACTGTCTCAAAAAACAAAGTGGGGACTGGAGAGATGGCTCAGTACTTAAGAGCGCTTTCTGCTTTTGCAAAGGACCCAGTTTCTGTATCTAGCACACACATGGTAATTTGCAATCATCTGTGACTTCAGTTCTCGAAGACCTGACACCCTCATCTGCCCTCCATGGCTTCCTGCACATTCGTGGTTCCCAGAAAAAAAAAAAAAGTAGACAAACACTCATACACAGAAAATAATATTTTCTAAAGGTGGATGGCCCTTAAGAAATGATACCCAAGGTTTACCCAGCCCCAAAACATATGCATTCACACAATAATATTAATAATAACAATGAATTAAATAAAATCCATTGATTACAACCTGCCTTCCCTACACTTGGAGAGGTAGTGTACTGGTGATTTATGAATTGCATTCAGTCTTGAAGTCTAGGATCTAAGATCATTGTATATATGAGCCCACAAATTTATATTTTATATCAGTTTACATCAGCTAATTTTATATCAGTTTGATATATGCTAGAGTCATCTGAGAGGAGAGAACTCCAATTAGGAAAGTGCCTCCATAAGTTAGGGCTGTAGAGTACTTAATGATTGAGGAGGAGGCCCAGCCCACTGTGGGTGGAGCTATCCCTAGGCTACTGGTCTTAGGTGCTAAAAGAAAGCAGGCTGAGCAAACCATGGGGAGCAAGCCAGTAAGAAACATCCCTCCATGGTATCTGTATCAGTTCCTGCCTCCACGTTCCTGCCCTGTTAATAAGGCAGTGTGCCTCAGGGATCCTCCCTTCTCTGATTCCCCAGCACGGGGCTTATAAGCACGTGCCAGCAAGCCTAGCAGTTTCCTTCTTTTAACATGGATTCTGAAGTTTGAATTCAGGTCTTCATGCTTATGGAAAATAACACTGGAGATTCATTCAGTTTCGAAAGGCCAATTCAGAGGTGGCCAGCAACCTTGCCCTGGATCTGCAGCCATGTCACTAAGCATTACTCCCTGGGAAGTAGCCAGAAGATTCTGTAGAGAGACCAGCCAAGAACTACTGGAAAGCCAGTCATGCCCTGGTTCTCGGATCCTAGGGACATGTGTGTCCACACATGAGAAAACCCATAAGTGCAGCATTGAAAAACCATAAACAAGCAGGACTAATAAGCTCTTCCCCGGGCCATAATTCAGCCCATTCATCTTGGTTTCTCTGCCTGAGTAACAGGCAGATGTCATTGCCGGCGGCTCCCAAGGGATTGACTGCAGACACCATTTCTGAAAAGTTCCATAGATTCAGTTCCATCCCAGCTCTTGAGGCATTTTTCAAGCCAGGAAAGGAGAATTTCATTTAAAAGACCAACAGCCACGAGTAACATCCCCATTGGGTTCCAATTCGATCCCGTTGACAGACTCTAAACATTCAGAAGGTTGATCACGTCTCTGGCTTTTGTCTAATTACCTCACCTTGTAACAATTACCGCAGTGGCAGACATGGAAAAAAAAATACGGGAGCTGTCTACCAGGCAGCCCTGTGTCCTGTGACTTGCAGATGGAGCCCTTCAAAGATGCATCACTCCACGGACATTATCAGGTGCCTACCGTATGCTTGCTGCACACAGAGAATACAGGTTCAAGACACAAGAGTCACCTGTTCTCCTGAGAAACAAAGCACTTGGAACAGACAAATGAAATCATTCCAGAAAGTGGTAAGAACAAAGAAGAGAGCTAAGCTGGGTGACGTGGTGATCCCACAAGCTGAAGGGAAAGCCATGACTTTCCTTTACTTGGACTTTGCGCTTTCCTTCTTCCCCGCAACACCATATATGCCCAATCTGCATAGTGCATGGTGCTCCCTTTTCTGATTGGCTGACGTCTTGAGCACCCATTCTGATTGGTTAGGGTGTTGGTCTTCCATTCTGATTGGTTGAGGTATTGAGTGTCCCTTCTCATTGGCTAAAGTGTTGTGGCGAATTGTTCCGTGCCTTCTCATACATTTGTTAAGGATACGAAGACGTCCTGTGGTCTAAACCAATATCTCTGGATCTACCAAGGGCTTCTTCCTCTTCTGCAGAGCTCAGATTTCAGTGCAGAGAGGCCTTTGCTTACTACTCAGTCCAAAAAGCTGCCACAACGCAGCCATTGCCGATCTCCCTAGTTCATTTTACCTTCCCCTCAGGAAGCATATTTTCCAAGATGGTAGTAAAGCTATCCACGGTCCCCATTCCATGTCCTCTGTCCTAGGTGTCTTAGTTAGGGTTTCTATTGCTGTGATAAAACACCATGACCAAAAAGCAAGTTGGGTAAGAAAGGGCTTATTTGTCTTACACGTCCATATTGCTGTCCATCAATGGAGGAAGTCAGAACAGGAACTCAAACAGGGCAGGATCTTGGAAGCAGGAGCTGACGCCAAGGCCATGGTGGGGTACTACTTACTGGCTTGCTTCACTTGGCTTGCTCAGCCTGCTTTCTTATAGAACCCAGGACCACCAGCCTACCATGAGCTGGGTCCTCCCAGACTGTTCACTAATTGAGAAATGCCTTATAGCTGGATCTAAGAGAGAGGCATTTCATCAACTGAGGCTCCTTCCTCTCTGATGACACTAATTTGAAACAAGTTGACACAAAAAACCAGCCAGTACTCTGAGATTTCTCCAAATAAGAAGTGGGGTCTATGGATGGGTTTCTGGGTGCTTTGACCATTTAAAACGCATGTGTTCATGAGTTCCTAGGTGACTTCGAAAACTTGATTCTTAGAGGTCATACCACACCCCTCCCATGGTGCCAGGAGGGTGACATGTTGAAGGAAATGCAGAGCAAACAGAGGCCACATGAAGACACTAACTCTCCAGTCAGCCCAGCCCCAGGAGTCAGACATGGACGGACAAGGCTTTGGTGACTTTGCCCCCAGCAACTTCTGAGCCCTCCAGCTGAGGCACAGACACAGGGAGGCAGAAACCAGACTCCTTACTCTGCTCTGCCCACATCGAACCCCAGAGAATCTGATAGCAGCATAAAATGTTGCTGTATGGCACTAAGTTCGAGGTCAACTTTCCTAGCAGCAATATCAAAAAGAACACAGTCCTCGACACCATTAGGGTCACCGCACCTGCTGGTCCACTTTCCGCCCACACACAGACTGGCCCAGTAACTACTTCCTGAACAGAGAGGAAAGTAATAGAAACACGGACAGCTCGGAGACTTTGGGTCAGTATTTACCTTCCTTGCTTCCTCAGAGCATAGGAAGAGGAGGAACCAGGGCATGAGAGTGGGGGTGGGGAACCATCCCTAGTTCTTCCGACTAAGCAAGCTGAGCTCTTCAAGGTCTGGAGAGAGAGGACAGAACCCGACATAACCACCTGACCCTACTTCACTACTACTATGAAGTACAGGAGTTGAATCTCTGCGTACTTTTTGTTTAATTGGTGGCTTTTGGTTTTTTTTTGTTTTTGTTTTTTGTTTTTTTGTTTTTTTGTTTTTTTGTTTTTTTCTAGACTTTTGTTGCTGTTGTCTGAGACAGGGTCTCTCTATGTTGTCCTGGCTGTCTAGAACTCACTGTGTAAACCAAGCTGACCTCAGACTCATGGAGATCCACCTGCCTCTCCCTCCCAAGTACTGAAATTAAAAGAGTGTGTGAGTGCGTGCATGCATGCATGTGTCCGTGCATGCATGAGTGTGCGCCATCCTGCCAAGCTCCAAGATTTATTTTATTTTATTTCTTGCATGTATGTCTCTAAAACCACATGAGCCTGGTGCCTGCAGAAGTCAGAAGGCGACATCAGATCCTCTGAAACTGGAGTTACAGTTGTGAGCCTCCAAATGGGTGCTGGGCATTGCACCTGATTCTCTGCAAGAGCAGCGGGTGCTCCTAACCACTGAGCCATCTCTCCCTCCCTAGATTTATTTATTTTATGTATGGGATGTTTTGCCTGTGTGTATGTATATACACACTACACGTATGCAGTACTCACAGAAGTCAGGAGAGGGCATCGGATCCTGTGGAGTAACACATGGTTGTGAGCTTCCCTAGAAAAGCTGAGAATAGAACCCAGGTCCTCTGCAAGACCCTCCAGTGCTCTTAACCACTGAGCTATCTCTCCAGCCCCTTCTGCATGCTTTTAAAACGTACAATCTCAAGGATGAAGGTTAACAGCAGAAGTGTGAAACCTGACCAGGTGACGTTCCTAACTGATCCCCTACGTTAAGAAATGAGTTCTGTCAAACCTTGGGATCCAGGGGCTGTGGCAACTTACCCAGGAACACGATCTTCTAGAATCATCCCTTTGTCTCTCCTCATTAAAAGATGATATTTTCCCCTCAGACATATTATGACTCAAGAGAACTTCATCTCGTGTCTTCAAACCACCCCATAAAGCAAAGATTAATCAAAACCAAGGTGTAAACAGGAAGGGAAGAGAAGAGTGAAGACCTACCCCGACGCCCCATTTCCTGTCCATCAAGCTCCAGACTCCAGTACACACCCAGGATGGGCTATTTTTACTAATTGCTGAACAAGGAAATCTGCTTTGATATCATGAGGCTGAACCTGAGGGAGCAATTATTAACAGATTTTTTAAAAAAGGCATCCCATTGGTGTGCGAGAGGGTTTGCTCGTACGATTTCCCATTTCATTAGGAGACTCTTCTGTGGGTTTTTGACGGTTACCTTGAGCAGAATTAGACTGAGAACTGATAATTGTCCACAGCTTATGGCACGGCCATGCCATCCCTATGGACAACAGTGGCTCTGCATGCACACACACACACACACACACACACACACACACACACACACACCAGAGAGAGAGAGAGAGAGAGGAGTGGGGAGCTGGCTCTGCAAGCTGCTTTCCCTCCCCCACCCTACCTTGTTCTGAGCTGGGATGACAGGTGACAAAGATGGAGATGAATCAGACTTCCACAGCCCCCTCGGGGATACAGAACAGTGTACTTGTGTGACACACACACACATCACAGAGGAGGAGGTTCCCTGTTCAGCCTGCCTGTCACAATCCCCTATGTTTAAGGCATGCTGCTAAGTCCCAGGGAGCAGGGGTGGGGGTGGCTCGGCCTTTCATCAGTAGCAAGAGTCTGTCTCTGATCCTGAGAGCTCCAATCAGGAGATAGGAAGGTGCTCCGGGCAGAGCCATCAGCTCTCAGGTAGATAAGCAAAGTCAGGAGCTAACCTCAAGGAAGCTGGCTGGTGCCTCTTCTGCTTTCTAAAAAAGCCTGAGTTCCAGTGGCGAATCCCAAGCTCCCTTCTTGGTGTCTCCTGACACATGTCTCTTGAGGCTGTAGCCACTGGCCTTTAGTGGCCCTTCTTGGTTGGTGTAGCTTTCTAGATTTTTCCTTCCTTCCCATAAGCTCTCCTTGGATCAATGTGAGAGCCAGGTTCGATGGAAACAGAGGCAGAAACCTAGTTGCATAAAAGAAAAAGACTACAAGATTCATTTATTTTATATGGTAGCCGACACCAATGAGAGACTCGAGTTCAAATCTCGTACCACTGCTTCTCAGTGGGTTGACCCTCAACACCTTCATCTTTCTGAAGCCCTGGCCCAGGATAAATCAGACAAGCTTCCATGGTTATTGTGAAGATATGCAGGGGTATAGACATGGGATCACCCATATGCACTGTGATACTGGGTTCTGACATTGGGTTGTATATTTCGGACAGGCAAGAAACGGCCAGACTTCATTCACAACAGCCCAGCACAGACCAAAGGCTCTGTGGGCATGAACTCCTGTGACTACCACCAGTATCCACCACATTACAGAGGGGCCTGGCTCTCAGAACAAAATGGAAAAGGTGACAATCAGTAATCCCAGAATTAGGAAGTTGAGGCAGGAGGATTCTCATGAGTTTGATGGCAGCCTGGGCTACAACAGGAGCCTGATCTATCTATCTATCTATCTATCTCTCTCTCATCCCTTCTCTGTCTCTCTGTCTTCTCTGTCTGACTCTATCTCTCTCCCATGCCCCAATCTGAGATGGTTTTCATTCTATCACTTCCCCCAATAAACCTCTTGACCTAGGGAGGAAAAAAAACTAAAATACAAGATCAAGAGATTACTGTCCAAACATGAGGACCTGAGTTCAGATTCCCATCTCTCATGTAAAAGCCAAACATGGAAGTATGTGTCTGTAATTCCAGAACAGGGAGGTGGAAACAGGGGCATCCGTGGGACTCACTGGACAGCCTTTCCAGCTAATCAGAGGGTCCAAGGTCAGTAAGAAATCCTGTCTCAGAAAGATGGTGGAGAGCAATAGAGGAAGATGCCTGACACCTCACACCAAGGCCTGGCATCCGTAACATGTGTACATGCATACCCACACAGGAAAACAAGGCTGGAGACCAGTGTAAGGAACACAGAGGTGAGAGAGCTGAGTTCTGCCTAGAGAGAGGTCAGAGGTCACCTCCGCAAACAGTCATCTCCTTTTTCAAGTTCCTTCAAATTCACAACCTTCAAAACCGGACAGCTTTGAACTCCCTCAGGGAGCCAGGTTGTGCCCTCTCTCCTATTTGGGCTTGTATTTCTAAGAGTGGCATTAGAATTACCCTTGCTTCCCATCACAGACCACAGGACTCCAAAGGGTCCCAGGGAGCCCACTCAGTCCTCAGTCTGCTGATGAAAACTGTCAAACGGCTTGTAGGTGGGAACAGAGTCTAAGGGACACTGCCAAGAATGACCAGGGATGACCAAGAATGATCAAAGTGGAGCCCTCCAGACCAAAGAAAATTACACCATTTTATCTTTCTGGGTCTTAGAGTAAACTGACTTTCTACAGCAGAAGGTGGGAGATTGTACCTTGAGGATTTTATGTCCCACCCACATAATCTCAGCTAATATATCAACTTTCAAGGCAGTTCCATGGCAAGATGATTCCAAGGAACACCTAAGGGTCCCTTAACCTTATGACTCAGTGGTACTCAGAGTGTAGCTATCTAGTCAGTAGCCTTTGGTGGATACTTGTTTAAAAAAAAAAAAATCAAATTCTTGGGCCTCACCTACCCCTACCCCATCACAAATCCTGGCCTGGGGCCCAACAAAAAAGGTCTTGGAGAAATCAGACACTTGTTCAAACATAGAGGCCATGGGTGTTATAACATAAGCACACACAATCCTACCTCACTTGTCTGAAAGATCATTCTGAATCCTGTAGACAAAGGTTGGGAGATGAGTCTGGAGGGACAGATCATCAGTTAAGAGCACTTGCTGCTCTTACAAAGGACTAGAGTTCCAATCCCAAGATCTCCATTGGGTAGTTCACAAATGCCTGTAACTCTTGTTCCAAGGGACTTGGCGCCCTCTTTTGGCTCCATGGGCACCTGCACTCTTAATCATAAGCACACACACACACACACACACACACACACACAATTTTTTGAAAATTTTGAAGCAACTTTTTTTTTTTTAAGTTGAGAAAAGATGACAGTATTTCTGGTCCCTTGTCGCCATAAAAAAAAAAGTCCCGGAAAAGTGATGTGACTCCCTTCCCAACTGCTTTCTGAGTCACATAGCCCCTAAGAAGAGAGAAGGGTCCTAAGGACAGTTAATAAAAAGGAGGCGAGGCAAGGGCTGGAGGCGAATTCAAGAGTCTTATTAGCACATACACTCAGGCTAGCACCTTGGAGAGAGACAATAGCAGCGCTAGGTGACACTGCTGTGGTGCAGGCTTAACACTGACACTAACTCCTCCATCCCTCGCCACTCCAGTTTCCCTCCCACCACAGTCCGCGGCTCCAGGTATACGCCAGCACATAAACCAAGAGCCGGATCGACTGATGCATCCCTCTAAATGGAATAGATAGATTGCCTTGTAATTTAGTAGTCTCCCATGGGGTACGCTCAGACAAAGCCATGGACACATCCAAACAGTGTTTTATGCATCTAGCAATATAAGCGCTATCAAATGCTGTATAAATCCAGACCCAGGTAATAAAGTCAGCGTCGTAAAAGACCCATGCGATGCGGTAATTGATGCCCCTGGTAACCTCCCAAAAACACAGCAATAACTCAAGTCGGGTGCAGAGATCTTCTCCTCAGCCTCTCTCTCTCTCCAGATAAGCTAGGGTGAACTTTAGACCATGAGAACAAGATCACCGGTCAGCACTTGGAAAGAGCCTCTGCAGGCTTCTGAGGTTAGACTCCATGGCTCCACCCCCACCAGTTCCTAATGACCCCACTGAAGGTTAGACAAACGGCCCCAGAACTACTGCTTGGAGTCCCAGCTAGGGGCATTGGCATGTATGCAGGGGACAGTTGTAGATTTTCTTCCCCAGTCATCACCTCTGAGATCTGCATCCGGAATACACCACACCAGCTGGGAGTTTACTTCAAGTGGATTTGCATGCTGGCCATGCAGAATCTATGTGTAAATCCAGAGTGTTGAGAAAGGATGGACCCTGAAATACCCCCAAGGTCTTTAGCAACAAAACACAGAAAACCAGCTCAAACAGGCTTAAGTGAGAAAGGCAGGTAGCTGGCTGACGAAGGAAACAAGGAAGAGAGAGGTCCAAGTTTGTCTGGTTTGCAGGGCAGAGGGAGGTGTTCCCACATCATCCCTGCCAAAGTTCCCAGACACATTCAGTCTGAATCAAGACAACAGAAATGGTGTGCTTTGTTTGGGCATGGTGTATTGTGTTCTAAATGGTCAACAAAGATGCTATTCTCTGATTGGCCCAAGGGCAAGCTGTGTTCTCATTGGTCAAAAGAGAGGTTGTTTTCTGACTGTCCATAAGGACACTTTGTTCTGATTGGTCAGCAAGAAGATTTGTCTCTGATTGGCCGCGATCTTATCTCGGTTCGGTCACCTGCCGACTCTCTCTCTCTCTCTCTCTCTCTCTCTCTCTCTCTCACACACACACACACACACACACACACACACACACACACACACACAC
>JANHMN010000023.1:26810054-26838810 GCA_030674055.1 Rhabdomys pumilio
GGGGGGGGCGGGGGGAAGAATTAGGTCATTGGGATGGCAGCACCTGTTTCCTCAGGTCTAGGGCAGGAGCTCTAAAGGCAGTCATGGCTGCCAGCGTGTCCACTTAGCAACATCCACGCGGCATCCACTGTGCCCACAAGGATACTCAGGACACAGGATGCAGAAAAGAGCCCAGAGCAAGGAGAGTTACCCTGCAGAGGTTGCCACCCAGGGGACACTGGTACAAAGTAAGTAGCCATCACTGACTGGAAGGCTGAGAATGAGAACGTGGCTCAGTGGTAGAGCCCCTGCCTAGAATCCTCCAGCAAGGGAGTGGGAGTGTGGCTCAGTGGTGAGTGCTTGCCTAGTATGTACAAGGCCCTAGGTTCACACCCAGCACCCCACAAGAAGAAAAGGAAAACCTGAGATCACACCAGTGAAGATGAGCTGGGGGACAAGACAGCCTGTCTAAGGTGGAGACATCAAGGCATGGGTTGAGGGATAAGGGAGAAGCCCGGGCAGCAGTGACATCAAATCCATTTGGAGCCCTCCCCTAAAGGCCACCTACAGCAGTAGCCACAGATTCTGAACACAGTTTCCCACCAGGAGCACCTGCTGCTCTTTGTCTGGGTTCCTACCCAAAAGCACACAGATCTGGCCAGTTGCTTAGATATCCCAACTGCCTTCTCCCTCCCCTTCTCCATTTTGCTTTCTTTATCATAATACCTGTCGTTACCCACAATGCACTACTGCTCTTAAGTCTATGTCTCAGCATATGGGAACCCAAACTCAATGGCTATGAAAAGATTATGAGAAAAGGAAAGGCTCTCTGAACACCCGCCCCCCCAAGGCCAAGATTTGGGCCTTCCAAGTGGAAGAGAAGCCATGCTGGGGCACAAGGCTGGTCACAGAACACATCAGCCAGGGACAGGCAGATCTGCACTTCTGTAGCTACCTACATGAGAGCAGGACTCTTCTGAAGAAAGCAGAGGCGGGACACACTGTTGTCATACACAGGCAGGAGCTAAGACCCAGCTCCCTCTTCGGGAGAACTCAGGAGCCCCAAGCATCTTCCAGTAGATGAATCAGAACATGGTCCGTGTCACTATTCAGCCATTAACATGAAGGAAGGACATTATCTGGTACATGTAGATGAACCCCCAGGTATTCCGTTAGATCCCAAACTCCACAGCTACTAGGAGACATCTCAAGTAGAGGGAATCCAATGGCGGACAGTGGCCATTGAAGGCTGGGGGAGGGGACAAAGGAATGGACTGCTTGTCAACTCAACAAGATCTGATTAGAAGATAAGACTCCAGACACACACTTGTAGGGTTCTCTAGACCAGGCTAACTAAAGAGGGAAGACCCATCTTGAGTGTGGGCAGTGCCATTCTATGGACTGGGGTCTTGAACTGAATACAAAGGAGACATGAGCTAAGCACCAGCATCCATCTCTCTCTGCTTCCTGATTGTGGATACAACATACCCAGTTGCCTCACTCGACTGCCACCATGCCTTCCCCATCATGGTGGACTGTATCCCTCAGATCTGTGATCTAAAATAAACCCTTCTTTCCCAAAGTGGCTTGTGTTAGATATTTGATCACAGCAACAGTAACAGTGACTCACACAGGTGGTGTCAACACAGAAAAGCAACCACACACAATGCCACTCCCCTGATGGCCTGAAGGTGTTCTTTCTCGTTATGTAAATTCACCTTGGAGATAAATAGAACCTGCCTCCGCGGCAGGCAGGGCAGCCAATCAACGTTTGGAGAGGTCAGTCCATTGGCAAGGTCAGCGAGATGGAGAGAAGGGAATAGGCTGAGGTAGCCCTACAGGTTCACTCTCTGGCCTTGCCAGGCCCTGACTTTGGCAGAACACTTTGTGCAAGGCCGTCACTCGCTCTCTCTGCTACCTGTCCTGAGATGAGCTTCCTATTAACCTCTTTTAGCATTGGTAAGAAACCACCTAGGGGCCAGTCCCCCCACCCCCGACCACTGACAGGAAGATCCAGCCTGAGTCTGAGACCTGTCCTTGAGAATTAGTCTGATCTGAGGTTCATCCACCCACCCCACCTGACCACAGGCTCTGGAAACAGGCCACAAAGAACATTCAAAAGGGAAGCATCTGTCTAGCCTCTCATCATAAACCCCACCCTCACCATGACAGCTGCCACCTGCACCGGAGCCTCAGGTGACATGCAGGAGTAATATTCTCCCTGGGGAAGCAGAGTTTATTCTAAGATATTTTCTGATACCTTAGAAGACACACAGGACCTTCTTTTAAACCATGCAAGGAGCATCTGACCCCTCTGGAGACTAAAGGAACTCCTCAGATTATGGTTCCTGAGCTTCCCACAACAGCTACATACTCAGTCACATCTGGGCTTGGCCTGGTGGAGTTTCCAGTCGTAGATTAACACATCGACCAAAGACAGTGACAATCAGAGACATCTGTTTGGGACCATCAAACCCTCCACATTCTGGACCATCAGACCCACCCACCCATCAGACAAATCAGAAGCCTGAGGCATCTAGCCTTCTCTAGACTAGAATTTGTCATACCAGTGTGATGTCCGTTGGGAAGGTCCGCCCGGGACTGAGGGAAAGTACAAAGCACAGCGCTATAGACGCATCAGGACGCCATCTGGTAACCCACCATTCTGCTCTCTAACTTTAAAATTGAACACACACACACAAAGTTCTGCTCATGAGCCAGCAGAATCAAAAATAACACCTCGCCAGACCCAGACACACAAAAGAACAACAGAACAATTTTACTGAATATTTCAATTAATTAATTGCCCAGAGAAGCCAAGCTCTTGTCCCGAGGAGCGGCTTGGGAGCTATTTATATATTTATGATCGGGAAGCATACAGGGTGCAGATTTGAAACGCTAACCCTGTCCCAATATTTACAGAGTGTTCCTGTCTGTCTTGGCGGACAGGTGTCAATTCTATATTTGTGACAAACTTTCTCCCGATGCCAGTTTATAATTTGTCTAATCAGGAGGTGTTTATAGCTGAGAGCTCATCTGGAAAATTCCATGCGCTGAAATGCTCTGCAGCAGATTGTTTCTGGGGTTTGGGGAAAAGAACAAATTTAGAAAAGTTGGTTTGTTTCCAAAATGATCTCCTAGCCAGGTATGGTGGCACACGGTTTTAATCCGAATACTCAGGATCTCTGTGGGTTCAAGACCAACCTGGTCTACATAATGAGTTTCAGGACAGCCAGGACTATGTAGAAAGACCTTGACTCACAAAAGCAAAACAACAACCAAAAAAAAAAAAAAAAAAAAAAAAAAAAAAAAATCTCCTTTTAAGCCAAGTATGGTGGCTCACATCTATAATCTCAGCACTTGAGAGGTAGACACTAAAAAACCAAATGTTCAAGTTCATCCTTAGCTATAGAATGAGTTTGAGGCTAGCCTGGGCTGTCTCAAAATAAATGATAGGTATGAGAGTTGTAAGCTTTTCTTTCCTTTTTTTTTTTTTACTTCTTAGTTCAGAGACTGTTTTCAAATCCTGTCATGGTCTCCTGGAGTTTAAATAGTGGCCTCGGCTAGAGGCTGGCAGAGCAGACGCTGCTTCTCAGCATGTAAGGCCATGTTTTCCAGCCCCAGCTCTACAGAATGCTTCTTTGGGAGAAGAGGCAAGTCACATCACTTTAAAAAGGAGAAAAAAATATCAAGAATTGCTTTCCCAATGAAAACAAGAGCCACATTGATTTGATTGGGTCCCTACGTTTTCTTATTGAGAACACTGTGCCCAAGTTTTCCTACACGGACTGTCCTAGGTTGCTTTTCTGCTGCTGTGATAAAACACTGGCCAAAATGACTTGGGGAGGAAAGTTTATCTGGCTTATAGCGCACAGTCCATTATAAAGAGAAGTCAGGACAGAAACTCAAGGCAGAAACCTGGAGGCAGGGGCTGAAGCAGAGACCATGGAGGAATGCTGCTACTGGCTTGTTCCCCATGGCTTGCTCAGGGTATTTTCATACACAACCCAGGAACACTTGCCCAGGGGTGGCATCTCCCACACTGGCCTGGGCCTTCCCACATTAACATTCAAGTTAATGGAGGGAACATGACCTCCTGGGTAGACTCTGGCCTCACAACCATGAGGAAGTGTAGTATAGGTCTTTGACAGTTTACTGTGTCAGCCACAGAAAACTTACACACACACACACACACACACACACACACACATACACGCTGGGGGGAGAGGTAGGAGGAGAATCAACTGTCCCATGAGCAAGCCAAATGCAGTTTCTATGCCAGCCACAGGAATACAAGCTGACACTTCCAGGAGAATAGCAAGTTCAAGGCCAACCTGGGTTACAGAGAGACTTTCAAGCCAGCCTGGACCAGTTAGGAAATGTTTGTCTTAAAAACAAAACAGCTCATAGCGGGTCCCAGCTCCAGAGTGTGGCAGAGTCTGCAGTCAAGCACATCTGAGAAGGTCAGGCAGTCTTCCAGTTCCCAAGGCCAATGCTGCAAAGAGGGAGCCCAGGCCTGCATCAGCCTGGGTCTCGACCACACAGACAGACCATGCCTTCCTGGTATCACGGTAAAGGCCACTTCCTTCTGCCTTGCATGCTGGCTTCACAGGCAAGATTTCTTTAACGAAACTTCTACAATGAGCCATTCAAAACAGAAAGCAACGGGCCTAGAGAAATGGCTCAGAGGAGTAGAGCACAGGCTGCTCTCCTGGAGAACCTGGGTTTGATTCCCAGCACCCACATGGCAGCACACAACCATCTGTAACTCAGTTCCAGGAGAGCTGATACCCTCTTTTGGCCTCTGTGGACAGTGTCTGCACATGGTACACAGACATACATGCAGGCAAATACTCATGTATGTAAAATAAAAATAAACTTATAAATAAATAAATAAATAAATAAATAAATAAATAAATAAATAAATGGTGATAAAATAACTATAGGATAAACAGCTAATAGATAGATAGATAGATAGATAGATAGATAGATAGATAGATAGATAGATAGATAGATGGGTAGTAAATAGATATAAAGATAGATATGAATAGATAGATGTAGATAGATGTTAGATAGGCAGATAGATAGATAGATAGATAGATAGATAGATAACTGATTGACAAATGAGAGAAAGAGAGGATAGGTGGATGAATGACAGACAGTTTAGCTGTCCAGCTCTAGTTGACTCTCTTCTGGCCCACCCATCTGCAGGCCACAGAAGTGTCCTGTGGTTTGCTTCAGCTCTCCCTGTCATTGTAGATAGACCCAGTTGGTTTCACAGGCAGGCAAGAAGCAACTGCATCCATTCCCACTCAGGCCCTGGGCCCTGGAGTGCAAATGAAAACAGCAGACCAGGGATCTGAGTCCAAGAAGATTCTGGTTAGCCCAACCTCAGCAAAGCTTCACATTCTACCTTCTGAGACTCAGAGACCAAGGAACAGGGAAGGGGTTCTGAGACCCTGGCTTTATGGAGGTCAGACATTGATGTCGAGGCCCGCTGCTCCTGCTGTCTTAGTTGGGCCCCACCCCAATAACATCTATGTGTCTGATAGGACTAAAACCCACAGAGCGGGAAGAAAATGAGGAAGGGGTTAAGAATTAGTACGGTGTAGGGTGAGCCACAACCAGAAAAACACAGTAAGAGATGGACTGTAAATTCAGTTCTGGGCATCCTGGCAGCCAAAGAGACAAAGGAAATATTCCACAAACCCTGGCTTTTCTTAAGTACAAGAGACTCAACGCACCAATGCAGGGGGTTCCCCACAATCTGAGATTTTTCTGGAACTGCCACAAGAGTCTAACGTGGAGGGGGAATCCTTTAATTACATCAGCAAAATCACTACCACCAGAGGATAGGATGTTCTGCCTGCCTCCTTGGACTTTCATAAGATGATTGGCAGGGGGCAGATTTTGAGTTAACTATCTCAGAGCATCATCGACCTCCCCAAGGTCGTGACAAGTCCTTTAATATTCAGATCATTCTATTTTAGACCATCCATTAAGTGGGCAGGAGGCAATCTCCCATCCTTCAAGTGCTAACTGCCCTGGCCCCTGGATGCCCCTCCTGCATCTATGGGTTTGCTGTGGTTCCGGCCAATCCTCAACAATTCCTTCCTGCCAGCCTCCATTTCTCACCACACTCAGCATCTTGCTCTCTGGTCTGCACTGAGTTTACAATTCCATCGAATCTGAGGTTCCTCCCAGGTCCTTCAGACGGGCAAACTATTGATAAGATAGAAGGGAAGGGCAGATGCCACCTTCTGTCCTTGACCAGAGAATCCTCACAGGGACTTGTGTCTTATGTTTGCAAATTCTAGCATTCTGTAGGGGGTGGGACATACTACTGTAGACATCTAGTGGACAGAAGCACCATACAGTGACAAGCCACCCCAACATTGTTTGTCCAGCTCTGAACAGCTATGCTGACCCCAGCACACCCCGCCCCCCAAAGCCGAGAGCAGTAGGCAGGAACTAACACAAATGATCACTTTACTTGTGGGTTTTTTATGCTGTGATATTTTTTGAATGCCAAGCAATGTCCCAGAAGAAATTCCAGTAATATTCAGATTGTAAGGAATCCCCATGCTACAAGAGGGTCCTGAATCTATTAAAAAAAAAAAAAAAAAAAGCTTGGGTTTATTTCCTTAGTCGCTTTAGCTGGCAGGACTCCAAGGTCTGAACTAATAGTCAACTGCTTATATATATTTCTGGTGCTCACCCTACCCGATACCCGGATATGGACAGAAACGCCTATAGTTCAATCTCCCTTATGTTATCCACATTGCAGTAATAAACAACTGACCAACAACACACCTTGATACCTCAGCCTGGTGCCTGTCTAATGCAGCTATCCCAAGGGCATCTTTATGGGATCCCCAATAGAGTGGCTTTCATTCTCTGAAGACCCCCAGAGACCCCTGTGACTCTGCTGTATTTTTCTGACTTGCATGGTTCCTTTCTGCTCTTCAGCGTACTCTACGGGGATATTCACCATGTGACCTGTCACCACCGTTCCTTTTCAAAGCTATATTGTGTTCCATCCTCTGAACAAACCACATTTTGTTGATCCACTTGCTAGTGGGTGGATATCTGGGGTTTCCCCATCTTTTGGCTACCGTAAACACAGCTACTGGAAGCATTTTTTGGATAGGTTTTTGTTTGGGCATGTGTTTATAATTCTTTGCATTGCAAACCTAGGCATGACATTACTAGCTAATTCTAAATTTAAAAAAAAAATGGCAGCTTTATAAGATGCAACAGCAGTACCCCACTCCCATCCTTTCTTGGGTGCAGGTTAGCAAACATATGGATTCCTCAAGTTTCACCAACGGCCCTGGGTGGCCCAGCTGGAACGGCTCACGCTGACCTTTCTGTGATTTTATAGTCAAGTCTTGGTCCAAGACCAAACCTGAGTCATAGATGACAGTGAGGACGAAGAAGCTGAGTGACACCTCCCTCTCCCCCACCCTGAATGCCAGGCTGTGGGCGTTTGAGGTTTTTTTTTTTTTTTTTTTTCAATTTCACTTTTGCATGAGAAACTGAGACATCATTTAGCAAACTCCCAGAAGGAAAATGGCTCTAAAAGTTCCGTGCAAAGACCAAGTGTCAGGATCTATACAAAACACTAAAATAGACCTTTTTCCTCTCTTGCTGGGGAGGAGACTAGAAAGGAGCTTTTTAAAAAAAAAAAAAAAAAATTTTACAGTTATTTAAATAACAAATGGGCCAGTCACCCTGGCACAAGTCTTTAATCTCAGCACTCAGAAGCCATTGACAGGTTTCTGTGAGTTTGAGGTCAACTTGATATGCACAGTGAGTTCCAGGACAGCCAGGGCTGCAAAGTAAGACCCTTCCCCCCCATCCAAAAAAATTTTTTTAAATAACAAATGCACAGAGCACAAAGATTTTTTTTTTAAAGTACAGGATTAGTTAAGTTGCCTCTTGCCCTTGCCCCTTTCCCAGGAGGAATCGGCCAACGTCAGCTCCGGTGGAACTCCAAGAGTCCTCAGGCACGCATGTGTAGCTACCCAGTTCTCTATGACTGCTCTCATCACTATCAAATCAGGATGGGCTCTCCACAGACCTCTGCTCTCAGGACAGACACTGCTACAGTGTCTACAAAGGGTGAGGCTGTGTCAGTAGGGTGCTGGGTTCCAGGAGCTGATGCAACCATTTTGATAGTCGCTGCCTGGGAGTGTGACATTGAAGGGAATAGAACCTAGAATGAAGAAGACAGCACTGAGGGAGGAGCCGGGGCCTCGAACACATGAAGAAAGCGCCTACCACTGAGCCGCATGGCTCTAAGGGGGTGCTTTCCTTGAGGCTCCAGAGCTCAGAAAAAAAGGCTCAAAACTTAAATACTCACACACACACACACACACACTTTTTTTTTTCAAGACAGGGTTTCTCTGTGTAGCCCTGGTTGTCCTGGAACATGCTCTATAGACCAAGCTAGCCTCAACCTCAGAGAGGTCTGCTTGCCTCTGTCTCCCCAGTGCTAGGATTAAAGGCATGCATCACCACTGCCCAGCTGACACCTTAGTTTTTAAATAGGGAGACTGAGGCTCAGAGAGACAATCGAGCAGCCAGATTCCTGCTAAACTGCATTCAGACCCCTCTCACCGGGGTTTGAGGTTTGCTGGTAGCTGGCCCTCTGCCCACCTCATCCCTGAACTCCAGGTGTCTAGAATATGTTGTTTGACGGTCCAGCTTTGACATCTGCATCTGTCACCGTGACCTTGTTGGAGTTGAACCAGCGCCCTCTGCCACTAATTACAATCCAATGAGAGTCCTTTCTTCCTGATGGAAGCCAGCCTGTTATGCTTGGTCACAGTGACAAGCTGGGGTGTCCTGGTAGCTTCTGTGAGGTGCTGTGGTGCAGCTAATTTCAGGCTTGGAAAGGCCAAAACCACAGCTTGAGGTCATATACCCTATATCTCTACCAGCTCCCAAGTACAGTGACCATATCCCTGGGGACATCCCCCACCTCTACCCTGGCCCAGAAAACAATTCATGACTCCTTTCCCTGAAGACTAATCAGAGTGAGTGAGAGTGAGTGAATTGAATGAATGAATGAATGAATGGATGAATGAATGAATGAGCAAGGGAGCAGATGAGGAGGCAGCTAGGAGGACTTCAGAACAAGGCCACAAGCACATCTGGAGGTAACAACTGTCCCCTCTGGAGCACTATTGGGAACCAGCTTTGCTTTCTGTGGGGAGACACTGTATTCTTATAGAAGTGATTGTGTTTATTTTTAATAAAATCAACATCATTTGCATCCAGGATACAAAGACAAAGTCCACAGAGCAGCCTGCTGGATGGCCCAGACTCTGCTACAGGCCAATGACTGCTGAGTTCCAGAACCAAGGATGGAGTGTCTCCAAGCTCCCAAGCATGACCACAGGGTGCTCATAGGGAAGGAAGGGACACAGTGAGGAGAACAGAATGGATTCACACACACACACACACACACACACTTTACACCCTGCTGTCAGATCCTGGAGCATCCATCCACCTCTCCTTGGACCTCCCAGCACAAAAGGACAGAAAGAGGCTCTTCCTCTGGCAGAGTACCATCCCTGGAACTGCCCCCTCTGCTCTAGGCTCTCCAGGATCGGGACAAAGATGCCCTGCAAGCCCTCTGTGCCTGCCGGACACCCTGGTCTCCGCCATGTTAGCCTGCTTCCCCCATCACTGACCTCCGAACTCTCTCCACCACTCACTGCCCCCCTTCCCTAACGGAAGCAGTCACCTCTGCATACCCTTCTCCACAGCACGCTCGTGTGTGTGTGTGTGTGTGTGTGTGTGTGTGTGTGTGTGTGTGTGTACGCGCACCTGCAAGTGCAATCTTTTCTATTTTGCAAACATTTGCTTTGTGTAATTTGGTGAACTTAGCACATGAAGGGAACCCAGCTACAGAGCCCCTCTTCCCAGCCTGAGTTAATTTAGAAAGAGGAGCCCCTGAACCTTGGGAGGGGGATCTGTGTGGAGTCAGAGAGGTTCCAGACCTTGAACCCCAGACACAAAGCTGAACAGGCTCCTTTTAAGCCCTGGAAAGGTTCTCCATCCACTACCCCGGGCACTACAGAAGGGGACCCCGAACCCAGCACCATCTCAACTTCACCTCAAAGCAGGGACCTCCCAAGGGTTTCACAGCTTCATAACATCCAAGTCCTTCAAACATTGTGGAGTACGATTTAGCCGTGAAGAGGAGACCCCGACACTTTAAAGCAGATGCGACCTTGGCATCAGCTATCACTGTGCGGCTGGCTACTCGGCTAGCTTTTTACACTTGGTGTTGTGTTATACAGATTGCCGCTTCATGTAGCACTAGAGTTCCCTTCTGCAGCCCTGTGGATGCAGAGTGAGTTCAAGGCCAATCTTTGCCAACTGATAGAGACCCTATGGCCTAGTTACACTTCTGTTGCTACGATCAAACGCCTTGGCCACAAAGCAACTTTGGGGAGGAGAGGATGCTGGGATTCAGACCTGGGACAAAGAGCTGAGATACGGGTTTAACATACTAACATGGACCTGGCCTCCAGATTCTCCCAGCATCCCCCAGTGCCTACCTGGCAGACCTCACTCTCTTCCCTGGTCTTTCCAGCCTCCTACCCCAGAAGCTCCTCCCTATAAAATCCAGACATTTTGGCCTCCCCTCCCCTTCTCCCTCCCAGTGTGTGCACTCTCTCTGTCTCCCTCCCTAGGGTGACTCCCCTGGCCTCCTTCCTTGGGATGAGTGAACCCCTGCTTCCCAATAAACCTGCCTTTGTATACTCTAATCTGGCTTGAAATGGCTCTTTTCACTGATGGAGAATAACACTTCAAAGAGTTCACTTGTCTTAAGATTCTGGATCATGCTCCATCATCTTAGGGGAAGTCAAGGCAGGAACTTAAGCAACCAATCACATCACACCACAGTCAAGAGCAGAGGAAATAAACACAGCCTTGCTTACTTTTAACTGGGTCTTCTCTCTTATACTTCCTAGCTAGCAAATAATGCTGCCCACAGTGGGCTGGGTGTCTCTTAAGACAATCTCCCACAGAAGGGTGTACAGGCCAACCTTATCTAGACACGACCTGGCTGAGACTCTCTCCAGTGATCTAGATTGTAGCAAGTTAACAATTAAAACTAACCAGCACATAATGATGCACAAAAAAAAAAAAAAAAAAAAAAAAAAGTGGGGTGTGTGTGTGTGAGAGCGCACACGTGTGTGCAGACATAGGTGTGCATGGGAGTGCACTTAACAGTTTGTGTGAAGCAGAGTGCATCATGGGAGGTCACCATTCCCACAGACAACAGCCACTTTGGGATGAACTCAATGCTGCTGGCGTGCTCCTCTTGAAAGAAAATCAGAAATTCTAGGTTTCCACATTAAATCGTAACTCAGAAATGATTAAAGCCCTAGGCTAGTCAGCCGCCTGATGCCTCTGGGCTGCGCTGGCAGTGAGCTACCACTCTCCGACCAGGTGGCAAATGTTCCCTCCCACAGGGCATCGGGTCTTAGGACACCCACAGAGAGCCGGGCTGGCAGCGGTGCCTTTCGAACCTCCCATCCTCCCCCAGGTGCCTGCCAGGCGGGGAGACGAGACAGAGCCCGACTCACCTCCTGCTGTTAAGTGTGCGCTGGGCTCAGAAACAATGTGCCCAGGCCCCAGGTGAAATTCATATTCTAATTCAAGTTCCTTGCATTGATGAAGGCGGCGGCTGCCACCTTAGAATACTAACAGCTCAGAATGAAGCCCTGGGGAACAAGCGTGAAGGAGGAAAGAAAGGAGGGTTTGTCTGGGAACCGAGAACACAAGACCACTGAAGCCTAGGCTGATCCGCTCTCCCAAACTGACGGAGCTCTGGAAGCATAGGACAGGAGATGAAATGCCCCACCCAGCCTGCTTCTTTCCACAGGTCAACCCAGAGACTGTGATGGAGGACCAGGGGACCCTCGTTCCAGTAGAAAACTGAAAGCAGGGCTGTGATCTGTGATGGGCCATGGCAGACCCACCTCCATCCTCCCCTCCTCCACCCCCCCCCCCCCCCCCCCCCCACACACACACACAACCTTCCCAGCAACTCCAGGAGCCAAGAAATTCTTCCTAGGAATCCACCCGTCTAGATCAGAGGAAGGTCAGCAGAGGCGATTTAAGGGATTCACGGAGGCCCGCCCCAGCACATCCTCCTCAAGAAAGTGGAGTCTGGGCGGGGCTGCTGTGCTGAGCCAGCCCTGGATTCCCTCCCCACTGTCACACACACAGATACACACACACACACACACACACACACTCGAGGGTGCCACACACCAAGGTCACTTCCGGGTTGACCACCCTCCCACCCCCACCCACCCACCCAGATCTGTCTGCAAATACATTCACAGCCCTTCCTTCTATATGGGAAGGTGGGTCATGACTAAGCCACAAAAGAGACTTCTCATGGAGACAGAGGAAGGTCGAGGAGTCCTAGCCATGCTACTGCCTCCAAACCAACCTCCCAGAGCCACACTGCCGGCCACACCTTCCGTCTTGGAGCCACACCCTCATGTGAGCCAGCTCTTTCTGCTGGTTAAATTAAATTGTCACTGAAAGGATGGAGTGAGACACCCACCCCCACGCAGATACAAAGGGCAGGAAGGAACTGTAACAGCACACATTGGTTGCTCCTGGAGGAAACATGCTGTTTTGTATGTATCTGTGCCCACCGGCAGCATAAATCCTGCGAGGATGTTCTACTGACCCTAAACAAGACTATGAAATCCTGTCATTGAAAATGAACATGCCGGAATCAGCAATGCGTTTGCAGATGGCTGGGAACTGTAAAGATACTCAAATATAAAATGAGGGAATCCGGGACTGGAGAGATGGCTCCGAAGTTAAGAGTACGAGCTGCTTTCCCTAGAAGACCTGGGTTCAATTCCCAGCACGTACTTAATGGCATACAACCATCTGTAACTCCAGTTCTAGAGGATCCAACGCCCTCTTCTGGCCTCCATGGGCACTGCACACACAGAATGAACCTACATACACAAAAGCCAAACACCCATACATTTAAAATATTATTTTTAACATCCGAAAGGATAGAACCTAGAGGTTCTTAGGGACCCTGGAATAGCGTTTAAATTTGTTTGTGAGTTTTTTAAAGATCCACCCAAATCAGCCAGGCAGTGGTGGTGCATACCATTAGTCCCAGCACTTGGAAGGCAAAAGCAGGCAGGATCTCTGAGTTCAAATGCAGCCTGGTCTACAGAGCAAGTTCCGGGACAGTCAGGGCTACACAGAGAAACTTTATCTCAAAAACAACAACAAACTATCTACCCGAATCATGCCAGATGTTCCAGTACCAGGCAAGCTGAAGCATAAAGAACTCAAGTTCAAAGCCAGCCTGGTAGACATAGTGAGGCCTTGTCTATACATACATACATACATACATACATACATACATACATACATACATACCCACCCAGCAAAGCCTCCGTGATATTCACTTGCCTACTGATGATGCTATGAGGTAAGAACATCAATTAACATTTTCATCTTGACATTTGCTGTTCCAACCACAAACAGGTGCAGGAGACCGAGCACTTCTGAAGCACTTTTGATTGGCAGGGGGAGGAAAGGGGCATGGAGGAGTCTCTTAAACATCAGTCACCACTGGCAGGTGACATCTCCTTCGCCTGAAAGTCTTCAAGGACGGGGAGTAGACAAGAGGAATCGGGTAGATAGAAATCCACACACAATATTGTCCCCTGCGAACTCAGGCCTGGCTGGGCACATTAGCTAAATGAGCTCTCAGTGGGATGCATAATGCCACAGCCAGGGCCAGGAGGAGAGGCCAAGGCCACTTTGAGGCAAAGCCATCCGAGATGCTTTACCAGGAAACGTGTCAGGACTTCCTGGTTTGCAATGGAAACAGTTCAAAGTGAATCAAGAAAATATAGGGCTGGTGAGATGACTTAAGGGCCAGTTAGCTCTGTGTGTGTGTGTGTGTGTGTGTGTGTGTGTGTGTGTTTATACAAGTGTGTGCAGATGCCCAGAAAGTCAGAACGGTGCAAGAATCCCTGGAGCTGAAGTTACAAGTGCTTGTGAGCCACCCGATGTGGTGCTTGTACCCAAACTCAGTTTCTCTAGAAGAGCAGCAAGTCCTCATGACCACTGGGCTCCCCGGCGCCATTTTCCAAACTTCTATGTACTATACAAAGTAGCCAAAACCTATGTGCAAACACTGGGGGATATGTGGTGCCTCATAATGCAATAATAGCCTGTCCAGAAGGGCAGCCAGGATCTGAGAATGGTTTCACCTCTTGATAGACAATGACCACAAAGACAGCAACTACATGATATCAACCCTTTCTCCTCCTCCTCTTCCTCCTCCTCTTCTTCCTCCTCTTACTCTTCCTCTACCTCCTCTTCTTCCTCCTCCCCTCAGCCAGCCCCAGCTACAGGCTGCTGCCCATTGCTTCCTGGGGAAGTACCCCTCTTCCAATACCAGCTTCAGAGATGAGTTTCCAGCTAAATCAGACACTGAATCAGGGGCTGGGCACAGCCCCTGATACTGACTGGGACCAGAAGAGGGTCCACATTAGTCCAGATCAAATCAGCCCTGGGTTTCATGCTAATCTGGCTCAAAAAGACATATTTGACCTTTTTCTCATTCCAGGACAGGTCAGAATGGGACGGAGGCCTGCTCTGTCATCAGGGAGAGCAAGCCTAAGTTTGAATTAAGTTGGCAAAGATGAAAGGAGAACTAAAAAACAAAGGGAGAAAAAAATTGGTTGGGACAGTCTCAAGCACCTGGATCCAGCCACACTTGAACCATTTCCACCAAGTCCTTTCCAAGTCCAGGAATCAGAGCATGGCGGTTTTTGCAGGGTCCAGACTATAATGGTGATATACTTCTGCATTTGGTGTGCCATCTCTGGGAGTATAGCAAAATCTCAGCATTGAAAAAATTTCAAATATTACAGGCACACACGTCTTTAAAATAATCCGATAAGAAACAGACAAAGGTGAGGTGAGAGAGAGAGAGGAGAGAGAGACAGAGAGAGAAAGAGAGAGAGAGAGAGAGAGAGAGAGAGAGAGGAGAGAGAGAGAGAGAGCATGGATGGGCATCCCTGTGACCAGAGCTTATACAGCAGCAGCAGCCCCATAAGGGGTCTTCTGAGCTGTGAGCCGTCAGGCTGTGCCTGCAGAGTAAAAAATAGCTAGCCTACACATGTGCTACTATTTTTAAAATGTTACATAAATGCTACTGTAATTACCAGACCCACCTTCAAAGGCTGCTGAATTGACAGCCACTTTTGATCAATATGTTGTTCTTTTTCCACCAAGAGACACCAAAGCAGCCATTGTTCCTACTCCTGAGCTAGATAATTTCTTTGACATTAGAAAGGGTCTCTTGTTCTCTACAGTGGAAAGGCCCCCTGAACACACAGAGAACACCATACCCAACTATGGAAGGCAAACTGCATCTTTAAATAAGGACAGAGCATTGCTGGTTTACTGGGGAGCCTCCCCCTGTACTACTCCTGTCACATCTGCTAGACTCCTGAGGTGCTGAAGCACCCTGTAAACAGAGGGGGAGGGCCGAGCCCCAATAAAACTTTATTTACAAACAGTAAGTGGAGGGCCAAAAGCAATCCACGAGAGAGCTTGTTTTAATTTTTTTTTTTTAATTTATCATTTATTTGCTGGATGTGAGTTCTAGGCTACGTATGTAGAGGTCAGAAAACAACTTTTGGACCTCAGTTCTCTCCTTCCACCATGTGCGCTCTGAGGGTTGAACTCAGGTTCTCAGGCTTGGGGGCAAACGCCCCCACCTGCTGAGCCTTGTCACCAGCCCAGATGCCTTGGTTTAAAGAGTACAGCAGATACTAAGTAACATGTAAAGAGGCAAGGCCAGAAGACGTTGGGGTGGGTGGCCTTATACATCTCTAGAGTATCATGAAAATTGCTGGGGGAATTTGGCACACCAGCTACGCGGCTACTTGATAGCCTGAATCAGCTAGACCTCGGTGCGATGCCAAAATAACCACACCCACAACATAAGTAGAATCTGCCAGATCTGTTAAGAACTAAACTTGCACCTTTTACCGGTTTGCTTTTGGGGGCTAAGAGGGTAACTGACCCTGAATCCCCTCAAGTATCACAAGGATATTATCAATAGTTAGTTGCCCCCATGGATTGAAAGCCAACATTGTGTGTGTCATATCTCATCAATCACCTTGACTTTACTCTCCTTGCTTGATGGTCGTTATGGTTGTTTTGTTTGTTTGTTGTTGGTTTGCTTTTTTTTTTTTGAGACTAGGGTTCATATAGCCCAGGCTTAACTTACTATGTAGCTGAGGATGACCTTGAACTCCTGAACCTCCCGCCTTCACCTCCAGAGCGATGAGATTGCAGATGTACACCAGCATACCTGGCATAGTCTTTTTTTTAATTGTGTGTGTGTGTGTGTGTGTGTGTGTCTGTCTGTCTGTCTGTCTGTCTGTCTGTCTGTGTGTCTGTGTACCATGTGAGTGCAGGAACAAGTAGAGGCCAAAAGAGGGCGTCAGTTCCCCGGAGTGGAAGTTACAGGCAGTTGAGAGCCACAATACAGGAGTGCTAGGGGTCAGACTCAGGTCCTCTGCAAGAGCAGCAAGCGCTCTTAAGCCCTGAGCCATCTGTCCTGCTGCTGGCTTGGCTTCACACACACAACCTTCTCCACATGACTCTGGGGAATATCTAAAACAGCAAGCACTCAACACACAGGTGAAATGCTACCCCCTACTCTGCCTCCCCAGTGCTGGGATTACAAATGCATACCACTATGCCCACAGTGTTTGTTTGTTTGCTTGCTTGCTTGCTTGCTTGCTTGCTTGCTTGCTTGCTTGTTTGCTTGCTTGTTTTAATGGGATTCCTAGGGATCAAGCTTTGGGTCCCCAAGTTTACAAGAGAAGCCCTTTACCAACCCAGCCCCTCTCCCAGCCCACCCAGGGGAATATTTATTGAAGAAATCTAATCAGCAAATCTCAAAATGCAGCCAGGCTTTCACAACCACAGCTCCCAGCCAAGTCTTAGCCATCCTTTGACAGGACTATTGCAGAAGCCACTCAGGGTCTCCTGTCTCCATCCCTGCACCTGCCAACCTCACTCATCACCAAAGGCCTTGTGAGCCTCTCAGCCCTATCACCTCCTTGGCCACATTTCCCATTCTTTTTTCTTTTTTAACATATATTTATCTATTTTTGCAGTAATGTGTGTATGTATATGCATATATACATACATATGTCTATATACAAATATATATATACAAATATATAGACATATACATGCATATATGTATATGTATATATGTACACATTATATATACACATATCCATATATACACAAAAGCACACATGTGCCATGCTGCATATGTGGAGGTCAGAGGAACTCCTTTGCAGGACTTTGTTGTTTCTTTGTATCATGCAAGTCCTAAGGCTCCAACACAGGTGTCAGCCTGGCAGCAAGCTCCCTTACCCCTGAGCCATCTCATCACCCCTCATCTCCCAGTCTTAGCTTCTCCTCAGTTAGACAAACCTCACTGGTTCCCTTTCTGCTCTTTGTCCCTGTGAAGTACATGCCCACCGTGGGGCTTCGTATCTACTGTTCCTTCTCCATGTTCCCTACCCAGCCTCTCCTGGTTGTCTCCTCAGGCCTTGACTTGAATGCCACTGTTGGAAGCCACTGAAGATGACAAACCTCATCTTTTCCAGGTACCCTTGTCTGCAGTGTCTTCTGCAGCACCTCCTGTGAGGAAGTCATGTTCCCAGTTACCAATGGCTTAACATCTGCCACCTTCATGCCATAGCCTCCCTAGGTCAGGGACTTCAGCCTGGTGTCACTTGTCTCAGGAAAGAGCAATAAAAATGTGTCAGAATCAATAAGGATGTGCACCGGGGATGAGGTGGTTTGGAGGAAGGTTATGAGGAAGATGATTGGCCGGAGCCAGAGATGAACATTGCTCAGAACTTCCCGATCACTGCATGTCTGCACGCATGTGCGTGCGCGTGCACGTGCACGTGTGCATGTGTGAAGATCTTACTATGTAGCACATGCTATTCTGAATCTATGTAGCCCAGGCTGGGCCTGAATTTGCAGTGATCCTCCTGCCTCTGCTCCTTGCATGCTATGAGAGCTATATGTGAGCCACCCTGCTGGACGTCAGATCTCACTATTTCCTGTGGAAACTCCCAAACCTGCTATATTAACAGTACCTGTTTTTTAAATAGCGGCAACTAAGAGGAAAGGTCTGTGGGTCAGATGGCCACCCATAGGTGGCCAGAGGATACCAGGAACATCCCCACCACCATCCCCAGCAGTCCTAGGAATGCCTGCAGAGAATGACACACAGCATACAAGGATTCCCAGCTAGAGGACAGGAGCCCAGAGCTGACCCTGGGGACCAGTGCTCACAAGCCATTCTTTCTCAGCTCAGGAGACTGGGTTAGCCACCAGAGTGAGTTCCCAGTAGGTTAATTAGGCTAAAGCTACGAGCCTCTGGGCTCCCAGTGAGACTCACACTCCATCACCCTCAGTCATAAACCTTGGTGAGCCCGGCTAGATTCTATTGATTTTTTTTTTTTATGTAACTATTTTTGGGCACAGAGCATGGGGAGAGGGAGGGCATCCATCATCCAAGAAGTCTGGCATCAGGGAAGGACTTTGGTTCAAATGCCCCAAATGAAGAACTAGGTGGCTGGGCAACGAGAAGGCACTGGAATTACATAGACAGGATGAAGCTTTTCTCTCTTTCCCCAGGTAAGGGGGGATTGCGCCAAGCCGTGTGTGGGAGATGCAGAGTCAAGCACTGGAGAGAGGACACAAGTGCCCTGTGCCACTAAGCAGGCATTTATCTCTCTCTTGATTTGCTGATTGCTTCTGAGACTGACACCCCGCCCCATGAGACCAAAGCACCTCCTTTGTCCCCTGTCACATCCCGAGTGTCCAGTGACGATGAATATGTGATTGTCAAATGAGGAGCGAGTACATGAGTGAGTGGATATGGCATCAGTCCTTATGTTGCAGGCACTCTGCAAAGAGATGCGAGAGGCCCCATTCCTCCGCCTGGGACTCTTCTCCAGGAGTTGGTCCTTTCTGGTAATGTGGGGTCTCGGGCAAAAATAAAACAAACAAGCAAACAACTTGAGTCTCCCGCATAAAAGCCAAGAACATAACCAATTTAGTCTTCTGTCCAGCTCCTCAATTTTTGATGGCTTGAGTGTGTGTGTGTGTGTGTGTGTGTGTGTGTGTGTGTGTGTGTCAGGGTTGCACTGTGTACCCCTGGCTAGCCCGGAATTCACTACGTGGACCTCACTGACTACCAACTCACAAGGATCCCCCTGTCTCTGCCTCTTCCATGCTGGAATTAAAGGTCTACACCACCACACCCATCACCGTTTGTGTTTTAAATTTCTCTTTTTAAGCGGCATATATTCATTGAACATAGTAACAGCTTCTATAGACATTCACGGATGAATGTACCTGCACTGTGGCTACATACACGTACCCGCTCCTTTTTCTCCTCTCCTCCTATCATTCCCTGAAGCATTCCCGATATCTCCATATCCCGTGTACACGTACAATATGACTCTATATACCTATATAAAATCTAGGATCTACAAATGTGATTGTCCTCTCTCTGAATCTGGCTTATTTCACTTAGTGTGATGCTTTTATCCATGTAAGGAAGGAAGAGGGAGACTGCCATGCTAGATGTCCCCAATGTGACCAGCACCTTCCTCAGATAGGTCTTCCACACCTTCTCTGTCTTCCCAAATACCTGGCTTCTCTGTAACTAAGCAGCGGGAGCTTCCACCGGGCAGACATGAGAAAAGACAAGTTTCTCCAGAGAAGAATAGCTCATGAGAGACACAGCTTTCCCCTCAGGAAGAGACACAACCCTAAGTTCCTGGGTCCAAACCAGTAACAACCCCCCCCCCAACAAGATTCAGGAACAGCAAGATGGCTCAGTGGGTAAAAGCACTTGCTGCACAAGCCAGAGGACCTGAGTTCAAATCCCTAGAACTCACATAAAGGTGGAAGGAGAGAACCAAATCTCTCAAGCTGCTCTCTGACCTTTGAATACACACCCTGGTGGCCTGCGGCCATGCACACATCATCAGTTAAAAAGAAATAAATTATCCTGAAATGAATGTTCACACAGAGATCACAGTAGCTAAGGGAAACTCTGAGATGCAAACGCTGCTGTGCACATCTGTGGGAGTCGTACAACTCTGTGCCTCTCCAGCCTCAGTCTTCTCATCTGTAAAATGTGGCGGTTGTTACAAATTAGCAGATCCCCATCTAGAAAAGACTCAAAATAACCCACCAAAGCAGAGCCAGCCTATATCACTACTGACTCGGGGACACCTCTCAAGAGGGAGAACCAGAGGGTCTAGAGGTGGCTTTCAGTAAAGTGCTTGTAGGCAAGCATACAGTCCTGAGTTCAATCCCCAACACCCATTTAAAAAGTCAACACCACTGGGCACAGGAAGATCCCTTGGGCTCGCTGGCCAGACAGCCTAGACTAATTGGTAAACTCCAAACCCAGTGAGAGGTCTCAAAAAGCAAGGTTGAGGAGGACACCTGATATTACCCTCTGACTCCTAGATACACACACACAAAAGGGGGAGGGGCAAAGCATGAGATCACAAGGGACCAGGAGGCAGAGGGCAGGAGTGGGGGGGGCTGCCAATATCTTGCCTCTTTTTTATTTAAGTGTCATCTGGGAGGGTGCACTTATCATGACATACAGAGGGAAGTTGCATTTGCCTACCCTTCCCTGTAAGTAGCCTCACCGATAGACTGAAGCAGAGGACCCGCCCACCTACAAGGACGCATGCTCCCAGAACCTGCCACACAGAGCGCAGCCCCAGAGTCCTGATTCCCGCCAGCGCCAGAACTAGCACCCTTCTGACTCCTATCCTTATCTTCCAGGTTCCTACTTGGGCCACATCAAAGGATTGTCACTGTCATAGCCTGAGGCTCCTTAAGTGGAAAATTCCCTACCCAGCCAATCCCCTTGTGTGAGGTTAGATAGTTCAGGGCAAACCAGGCTATATGGTGGCACCCGCCTTTAATCCCAGCACTGGGGAGGCAGAGGCTGGCGGATCTCTGGTCTACAGAGTGAATTCAAAGCCAGCCTAGTCAACAGAGTGAGTTCCAGGACAGCCAAAGCTACATAGTGAGACCCTGTATCAAACACACACACACACACACACACACACACACACACACACACACACACACACACACGGAAGTCCAAGACAATGAGTTGAGAAGACAGAGCTTTAGCCAGTGGACAGGAGTCCCAGTGTGACAGAAATTCACACCCTCTGGCTGGCCTCAGCCTCCTACCTGCAGCAGGGCTATGCTCAGAGGCGCCCATTGGCTCTGAACCACTTTCTCCCAAGAGCTGCTGGTGGTACCTAAGCCCCTCCTCCTCCTCCTCCTCCTCCTCCTCACAGGCCTGGAGGGAAATGGACTCCCTCCGTCCCCTTTCAAAGTGAGATCCAGGAGAGAAAAGGCTACCCAGAACTCGGGGCTCTCTGGGAAGGAAACCCTTAAGAACTTTACTGCCTAAGACCACCCTCCCAGACTCCGAGCCAGCAAAGAAGGGGGCTCCTTTTTGTCCTTCGGATCATGGCAACCACCGCGCTCTTTGTTGGCTCCAGTCACCAAAGCGGAGCTCCTGCGGAAGCCCCTACGCCTCCCGATTCCTGCCACTGGCTGAAGGAGGGGTGTCAGATGATTTACTCTGGGAAGGTCCCAAGTGCCATTAAATCACTGGAGGCTGCGACGGAATTAGCATTTCCCCCCACTCGCATTTCCTCACATCACAAGGGCCACCCCTTCCCAAGTGTAATGAGGAACAAATAGACCACTCGCCACTGCACGGGGCCAAGCAGGCTAAGCCCTGTGACTTGCAAGCCAACAACACCGTCCCTACAATTGCAGACTTGTCACTAGCAAGGCTGGGGGCTCGGGCGGCGGGGGGCGGGGGGGAGAAGGGGGAGGTTCGGGGAGAGCCCTACCCGCCCCATTTCACAGACGCCCTCTCCAAACAAAAGCATCAAGGGTCAACAAAGCAAGGCTGGTCAATTTCCCCCAGGGGATGTGGTCTGTCGCTGCATCACTAACTTCCAAAGCCACTACATGAACAAACACGGTTTGAATGATGGGGCCCCCTAGTCGCTAAGCCGGAGGATTGGTGCTGATTTCAACCCAGTGCAATTCCGTATGCTTCAGCCCTCACGAAGCTCCAAGAAGTCCGCCCACCACTCTCCTTCCCGGGGTAGCTGCCCACGCAGAAAGAGGGCACAGGCGACAGAGCATGAGCTATGGGAGAGCCTTGGTACAGCTGAACTCTTCCAAGCCCCACTCCCGGGGTCTCAGCCAGTCCAAGGTTGGTCCAGAAACGATCTAGAAAATGCAGCCAGTTCTAGAATGAAGCTGGTTAACTCTCAAACCAACCAACCAAGTGTAGGCAGCTCTTTGAGAAACATCACCCTTGTTTTGAAGCTAAATATAGACTTAGCAAACTGTGTTTCTCTTTCTGTCCCTGGTGGGAACCGGTGGAAGGCATGGGCAACCGAGGACCCCAGGCACAGAAAGCTCTGCATCGGAAGCAGTGCTGACACCTCCTCGGAGGGCCGGGAATGAGTTCCCAGGGGTGGCACATCCTCTCTTCTACCCACAAGCCTCCCAGAGCCATCCACGCACCGACTCTTCTGTAGCTGGGTGGGGCTGGACAGGGTGAGGGGACTCGTCCTGGCACAAGGCAAGAGACAGGCAGCCTCCTCCTTCAAGGTTGCCCAGAATGGCTTTTGAGTACAGACAGGCAAACGCTGACCCCCGTGGAGAGAGAAAATAGCCACAACACTGTAATTTTCAAGTCCAAGGGACTGAGCACTTTGGCAAACGCGTCTCAGAGCTTCCGCTCTGAGGAAATGGCCTAGACCCCCCGTCAGTACCCCCTCTCCAGGCCGCAGAGGAGTGCCAAGAACTAAAGGGCTCGAGGCTGCTCATTAATCGCACCAAGGAAGAGCCCTCCACTTTAAGACCAGAGCCATCCTCCGGGGGTCCAGCCAAAGCCCAAGGCTGTCCACCGTCTCTCCAAGGGGGGAAAGTCTTAGTAAATAGTTGGGGTCACTTGAGGTCATCTGGAAGGAAGGCAATATTTAATTTTGCCTATGCACAGTCATTCTTCAAAACAAGTTGGCATTCAGGCTTGCTCCTAAGTGCGACCTCACCCAGGCGGTCTGAGCCGCAAAGTTGAGGATGTATTTTCCTTCTGCGTTCTGGGTATCTGAGCGGTCGGCTTTTGGTTTAAGGAATGGAAAGCGATGCTCTCCTCGGTCTAAAGCTACCTACTCCCAAAACGTGGGTTTTAAAGGTCTGGAGAATACAGCCCTCATACGCACATGAACATGGCTCGTGACTGTCGCTTCTTCCCAGCCTTTGGGATTGTCTCCACTTGCCTGGGGTGGGGGAGGGGGGTACTGTCATTTTAGGATAAGCTTCCTCTACAACCAACACGTAGCAACACCGAGGTGGCCGAACCTAGCCAACTCCAGCCCAGGCTGCAAACAGCATATACCTGGCTATTCTGACTTCCCCATTCGCGGGGTTTAGGCGACAGCTGCGCAGGTGCCAGCCTGGAGCCAGACTCGCCGATCCCGGGGCAAGGGCTCTGAACAGCTTCACGTTAGACATCACTAGGTGCCTGCGCGGACCACACTCCCCGGTCCTGCTTGACCACGTATGGGTCAGGGTGCTGGAACGACCCGCGCTTCCAAAGGGTGAGCGGCGGGGTCACCTGGCTGCCTGCGGAAGCTACTTGGGAGACAGCGGGAGCCACTTGGGTAAGCGGGTGGCTTTGAGAGGATGGAGACAGGGGGCAACCAGGCGCGGGAAGGACTGCAGCCAAGCCAGACATGACCAGCCCAGACGACCTCCAGGCCCCGCAGGTGTCCAGACAACAGGACAGAGGTCCACGGACACTGGGCCACCACATCTCCAGCAGACCCTGGGGCCCGGGTGCCGGGCAGCGTGAGGAGGAGGATTTCGGGGAGTCCTGCCTGTGGCTCCTGGAACCCCAAAAGGATGCGAAGGGCAGCTGGGACTGGAGAGGAGGCAAAGGGGACGCGCGCGGGGTTTGGGCCGCCCGGGGCTCCCCAGACCCTCCAAGAGCAGGAGGCGGCGGCCGCCCGGGACTTGGGACCCAGGCAGCAACTTTGCGCGCGGGGTCGGGGAGGGGACGCGGCCGCGTTACCTGCGCAGCGGAGCGCGCTCAGCGCCAGCAGCAGCCCGAGCGACGCGGCCGGGGCCCGCATGGTCCTCCCGGGAGCCGGCGCCGGGCTCCGCTCGCTCCTGCGCCGCCGCCTCCCGCACCTCTCAGCTCCGCGCTCGGCCGCCGGCTGCAGACGGCGCCCGGGCTCAGCGCGCGTCCGCCCTGCACTTGGCCCGAGTTGCGCGGCCCCCGCCGGCGCCGCGGCTCCTGCGCCCCAGCGCGCGTCCCATCCCGCCGCCGCCTCGGCCAGCGCCAGCTGCCGGCCGCCCCTCCAGCCAGCGCGAGAGTGAGCGAGCCGAGCAGGGAGGAGGGGAGGGAGGAGGGAGGAGGAGGGGAGCAGCCAGGAGGGAGGAGGAGGGAGGAGGACAGGAAAGGAGGAGGAGGGAGAAGGGGAAGGGAGGAGGGAGGAGGAGGGAAAAGGAGGAGGAGGAATGGGGCTAGAAGAAGAGGGAGGAGGATGGGGTTAGGGAGGGAAGGAAATTAGAGGAGGAAGGGAAGGGAGGAAGAAGGGGAATGGGGTAGAGAGGAAGAGAGAGAAGGACCAAGCCCAGAGATGTTAAAGAATAGAGAAAGAGGAGGAAGGGAGGTGCCCTTCCCTCCCCTCGCCCCCCCCCCACCTCGGGCCAAGACACCAGGCGGCCACCCAGCGGTTAAGCGGCAGGATGTGTCACTCACTCCCAGGGGAGGGCACAGGGCCGCCAAGGCCTGTGGAGACCCAAATAGGTAGTCGGGCAGGGACAGAGAGGGCGTGTAGAGTGCCGACCGGGTTGCCAGGATGTGTTGGGAGCGTAACGCTGGGCGTCCCCGAGGTTGAGATGACAAGCGTGCCACAGAAAGGCCCGCAAAGGAGGCGTCTGTGAGGGATAGATCGCTGAGCGCAGACTAGGGCACGTGATGGATGTGGTGTGGCCTGAGGGCCCGCAAGAGTGTCTGCCAGCATCGGGCAGATCAGAGTGCTCTTCGTCTGTTAAGGAGGGGGGAGGAGAGAGGCACGACTCCCCCACCAGGGCAGGTCGTTCGATCTGACCACGAGGTGAGCCAGGCTTCATCCAGGCGTGGGAAGAGAGTCCCAGCTTACAGGGACCAAGAAACTACAGCCCCTCTGAATGCACAGCCTAGTCATGGTTACAGGTTGAAGCAGAGAAGCTTGAGGTGCTTCTCTGAGAAGCCCTGGAAGTTCCCTCCACTAGGCTGCAAAGCCAGAGGCTGTAGTGTCTACCCACCTGAATTGAAGTCTCCGTTCTGCCCAACCCGCCACCAGTTTCTGGTGTCTTGGCTTGGCGTGGAAAAAATGGGTCAGACCTCAAATCGGTCAACTGGGGTGATGCAGACTGCAGTCCAGCAACCTTAGCTGAGAACCCTGCTCTGTCTGTAAAACCCAGGGCAGGCAAAACTCTTAAGCCTCCCAGAGCCTCAGTTTCCCAAGCTGAGACACGACGGCATGGCAGCCTCTAGCCTCTGTGTGTATCCCCAGGAATGCACACAGGAAACCCCTGACCCGATCCACCAAGGACAACACCCTCTTGCTCACTGCAGCCATGATCACCGGGTGTTTGATTTGCCTCCATGGACGAGCATCAGAACACTCCAGCCTGCCCAGCTGGTGAGGGGGCTGGCGGACCTACTTCATTCTTAGTCCAGGCAGCTCCAGGCTCTTCCACGATGAAGAAGAAGAAGAAGAAGAAGAAGAAGAAGAAGAAGAAGAAGAAGAAGGAGGAGGAGGAGGAGGAGGAGGAGGAGGAGGAGGAGGAGAAGGAGAAGGAGAAGGAGAAGGAGAAGGAGAAGGAGAAGGAGAAGAAGAAGAAGAAGAAGAAGAAGAAGAAGAAGAAGAAGAGGAGGAGGAGGAGGAGGAGGAGGAGGAGGAGGAGGAAGAGGAGGAAAAGGAAGAGGAGGAGGAGGAGGAAAAGGAAGAGGAGGAGGAAGAAGAGGAGGAAGAGGAAGAGGAGGAAGAGGAAGAGGAAGAGGAGAAAGAGGAGGAGGAAGAGGAAGAGGAGGAAGAGGAAGAGGAGAAAGAGGAGGAGGAAGAGGAGGAGGAAGAGGAGGAAGAGGAAGAGGATGAAGAGGAGGAAGATGAGGAAGAGGAGGGAGAGGAGGAGGGAGAAAAGAAGAAGAAGCAGGTGCCTGGTGTTAGACCAAGTTAGTTACCAAGAACAAATTCTGCTCTGCCTGCAGCCCTCCTTCTTAGAAAATCCTGTCTTTGCCATGCTCCTGGCAAAAGCGTCAATGGGTGGACAGTGGGTTCTGGGTTTCTCCTTGGTCTCAGAGTGTCTGTCTGCCCCCTCTCAGTGACCATGGCTGTGGAGGATGCTGCCCAACCTCAGGGTCTTCTGGGTGCTGCTCCAGTCACGTCTTCTGTCTTCCCTTCATTTACTCTCGAATACCTCTTAGCTGTGTACCTACTGTGTGCAAAGGCCTGGGCTAGATGGTGACAGAAAGTAAACACAGCATGCCCGCCACTCTTGAAGAACAGGGGGTGAACAGCAGCCCCGTGATAGAGATAGCTCAGGCTGTAGCCAGTGGGAGGCCAGGGTGTATTAGACCATCAAGAGCTAGGATCTGTAACCAGAGGAATTCTATGGCTTCCTTGTTAGGGGCATAGTGCATGGAGGGTAGGCATGAATCCATCCAGCAAGGCCTCAAGCCAGGATCCATAATGTCCCAGGTATGATGGAAGGCATCGGTTACCTTACCCCCACCTCATCACATCTCAGAGAGTCTCTCTGTTTATCTCTGTTTTACCTGGGCTGGAGTGAGCCCCCCAGCTGACCCTTGCTGGTGATGATGTCATATCACAAAGAGGAAGGAGGGGTCTGTTTTATGGGATGGCAGAGAGAAGTCGGGTTAGTTGCTGTGTGACTTTGTATAAACTCCTAACTCTTTCTGAGCTTCCCTGCAGCCTGGGTTTCTGATAGTATTTACAGAAATACTAAGCAGAGGGAAAGCCTTCCATGATTTGAAAGGCCCAGAAGAGCTGAGGAGCTGATGATATAACCCGGAAGCCCTGTAGCTCCCTCAGCAAATTCATCTTCTCACCCCTGCCCAACCTCAAATCCCCAAGTTTCACTTGGCCTGGGAGTACCAAGCAGGACCCCCAAGGTCCTATACATACACAAAGAAGCTGAGGTCAGAAATGACTGACCCCCTGACTCTGTAGTGTAGTAAGGAAGATTTAACCTGGCCTTGAGGTGTAGAGATCCGGCCACACCTACCTAGCAGGTGGCTGTCCCCTTCAGATCCTTCCAGGCCTGGCCTCTAAAGCTGGGTCCCAGTGCCTCTGGGCTTCCGGCAAAGAGCAACAGTACCATCTTGTGGCCAAAACTGGCAGTACATCGCAGTACATCCGGAGGTGGTGCTGGTCCTCACTCCGGGGAATCAGGAAAGCTTGAGGCTGAGAAGTCCATCTAACTTAAAGAGCGTGGTAGCGCTAAGAGTCAGATATTTCAAGACTTCCATTATGCGATAAGTGGACTTTTGATGGAGAGAAGGGGCCTTCTTTCTCTTTTTCTGAAGTGTTCAAACAGCTGATCCTCCTGCTTCCAGAGTACTAGGATGGCAGACAGCCTTGAATGTATGCAGTGGGAATCGGACCCAGGACTTTGTGCATGCTAGGCCAACGCTTTACCTACTGAGCCACATTCCCAGCCTCCTTCCTGGTTTTATTCTTCTACAGAACGCTTGTTACCACTCTGGTTTTCCCTAATAGCTGGGACCCTGGCTAGACCATGCACCAGGCTTGATGCAAGTGGAACCACCGAGTGCCAATCCGGGTAAGAAAGGAGGGAAGGAAGGAAGGAAGAAGGAATGAAACTCAGGGTTGGAGAGCAGGTTAACGAGATGCCAGAAGTCCCCAGAAGCCTGTGAAAGCAAGGGAGCTCAGCAGGAGACGACACTAGCCCCACACACCTGACTTCAGTCCCTGGAATCCACCGTGGAAGGAGAGAATTGACTGCCACGCGTGTGCTGTGCCACATAGAAACCACCAGCACTCCCGTCTCATAGTCATCCACAATAATAGCTTTTAAAAATCGAAATGTTCTCACTATGTAGTTCTACCTGTCCTGGAACTCACTATGTAGACCAGGCTAACCTCAAACTCACAGAGCTCCATCTGCCTCTGCTGCCTCCCAAGAGCTGGAGTTAAAGATGTAAGCTGGGAGATTTTGTGTGTGTGTGTGTGTGTGTGTGTGTGTGTGTGTGTGTGTATAGCATATGACATTACATAATTTATATATAAATTATGTGTAATTTATAATTTGTATAATTTATATATTATATAAATATGCATCCCTTCTGAATACACACACATATATATTATATATATAATATACATATATATAATACACATACATGTGTGTATATATACATATATACATATACATCATATACATCATATACATATAAATCATACATCATACAACATACACATATATACATATACATATACATATACATATACATATACATATACATATA
>JANHMN010000023.1:26838820-26872275 GCA_030674055.1 Rhabdomys pumilio
ACATATACATATACATATACATATACATATACATATACATATACATAATGGATTGAAGCCCATATAAAGGCCACATAAAAGAGTAATATGCTCCACACAAAGAGCTGGCCAATAGGGGAGAGGTACCTAAGCAGAAAATCCCTTGTGGCCCTCCACTCACTCACTCACTCACTCTTGTGGGGAGAGACTGACCCCTAGGTGCTCAGGAGCAGGAGCAGGAGGTGTATAAGAAAGAGTGGGTCAGGGCCTGGGAGAGATGGTTCAGAGGTTGAGAAGAGTGACTGCTCTTCCAAAGGACCCAAGTTCGATTCCCAACACCCACATGGCAGCTCACAACCATCAGTAACTCCAGTTCCAAGGGTTCCAGTGTCCTCTGCTGGTGTCTGTGGGCATTGCACACATATGTCTCACAGACATACGTGCAGAGAAAACAACCATACATATAAAATAATGGTTATTAAAATAATAATAATAAACCCAGGGTAATTTTCAGTAAAATGTACTAGCTAAAAAGATGAAGCTGATAGTTACGGGTGAAGCCAGAGCATTTGCACACACTCAAGGTGACAAAGTCCCCCGAGCCTCACTGAACCACCTGAACCACTGGGATGGGTTCACTGAGCAGCCTTTGGGATATCTGCAGACTCTGCATCCCTGGCTTCTGCCACCCAAATGTAAACTAACCAAATGTAAACTAAAGGAAAGGCAAGCAAAACAAAGATTTCACCCCTCGACTGAATGAGAGGTGACCATCCTTCTAGACACTCATTGACTGAGAGTGTGATGGGAGGGGCTCCGGTTACCAATTGTGACTTTCCTGCGCAGAGCGTCCTCTGAAAGGATTGCGTCAGGCATTCATGACTTGCAGCCAAAAACAGCCTGGATGAGAGACACCAGTTCTGGGAGAGCCCTGAATGGACAGTCAGTCATGCATACGTAGCTCTCAACAGAACAGCCTGAATGTACATCAAAAGGTAGAAGAAACACACACACACACACACACACACACACACACACACACAGTGCTTCTCCTATTTTTGAGGGTTAAGTAGTTTTCCAAATCCCATGTTCCTGACACAGACTCAAGACTAGATCCTGAGTAAACAGAACCTTGGTCCCAAGAGATGACGCTTGGGGTGTCTGTGTGCATCCCATGCCCTTCTCCCTGCCCTCTCTACCCACCCCTGTGATGGTTTGTATATGCTCTGCCCAGGGAGTGGCACTATTAGGAGGTATGGCCTTGTTGGAGTAGGTGTGGCCTTGTTGGAGTAGGTGTGTCACTGTGGGCGTGGACTTTAAGACCCTTCTTCTAGCTGCCTGGAAGTCAGTCTTCTAGCAGCCTTCAGATGAAGATGTAGAACTCTCAGCTCCTCCTGCACCATGCCTGCCTGGATGCTGACATTTTCCTACCTTGATGATCATGGGCTGAACCTCTGAACCAGTAAGCCAGCCCCAATTAGATATTGTCCTTATAAGAGTTGCCTTGGTCATGGTGTCTGTTCCCAGCAGTAAAACCTTTAGTAAGACAATCCCTCAGTGAGAGTGTCACCTGAAGGCATTGTCACATGACTGCGTTGCTTCTCAGGGTATTCTACATTGAAAGCATCTCTCCTGCGGTGTAATAAGTGTTTCTCTGTGTGACAGTTTGAAAGATGCCGGTGGCCCTGCCCTTGGGGGAGTCCTTGTTCATTTCCGTGGGTTTCCCTGAGAAAAAACCGAGGGGCCTCCTGCAGCGTTTCACTGTGGAAAAACAAAGGTTTGGGGCTGGGATGTGGCTCAGAAGTGGAGCCAAATTCCACCCTCAGCGTTGCTGTGGAGGGAGGGGAAAGAAGGAAAGAAAGGGGCAGAGAGATGGCTCAGTGGGTAAAAGCATTTGGTGTGCAACCCTGAAGCATTGAGTTTGAACCCGGGCACTTGTGTGAAAAGCCCGATGTGGCCAGAGGCGCCCAGAACACGCTTGAAATATCAGGCAGAGACAGCTCGATACATTTCCCAGAAGAGGGAATGTGGGAGACCCCCATCTCGAAAACAGGGGTACACACACACACACACAAACACACACACACACACACACATGGAAGAAAGAAGGGAGGAAGATGAAGGCAGAAAAGAGGGAAAGGGCAAAGAAAAGTCTGTCTAAGCTGTTTTTCTTATGCATGGTCAGTGCCCAGGATGCACCATTAAATCCACACTGGGGGGGAAGGAATCACGTCAGGGTTTGTCTAATGTAAGCCTCCTTAGAAAACACAGTCAGGCCGGGCACTGGTGGCACACGCCTTTAATCCCAGCACTTGGGAGGCAGAGGCAGGCGGATTTCTGAGTTCGAGGCCAGCCTGGTCTACCGAGTGAGTTCCAGGATAGCCAGGGCTACACAGAGAAACCCTGTCTCGAAAAGAAAACACAGTCAGAGCTGGAGAGATGGCTCAGTGGTTAAGAGCACTGGCTGCTCTTCCAGAGGTTCTGAGTTCAATTCCCAGCACCCACATGGTGGCTCATGACCATCTATAATGGAGTCTGATGCTCTCTTTTGGTATCTCTGAAGAGAGCAATGATAGATAGATAGATAGATAGATAGATAGATAGATAGATAGATAATCATTAAAAAGAAAGAAAACATATTCAAATTCCTGGCCAGAAGCCTCAGGGCTAATTCATAGCTCCAGACCCAGTCTTCTCTGCTTCCTAGAACTTCTGGTTGTGAGCCTCAGGCTTTAAAGATGGCGTGATAGCTCCAGCCTCTTCAGTTCCTCGATTCGATTTTAACGCGCTGTCCCATTCGCTCATGATATGGAATATTCCAATAGCATTAGCTCCTTACCCACCCCAAATCTCTGTAAATATTGAGATGTTTACAATGAAACGTACATACTTTGGGAAATCTAGGAGTATGTGACTGCCTGTATGTACACCACATGTGTGCAGTACCTGTAAAGGCCAGAAGAGGGCAGCAAGTCTCCTGGAGCTGAGGCCACAGACTGTTATAATACTCTTGAAAGCCACTAGCGCTATGGCTGTTGCTGCTACTGGTTTGGTTGTTGTTTGGTTGTTGTTTGGTTGTTGTTTTGGAGTTTTGTTTGTTTGTTTGGATTTGGTTGGCTTGGATTGTGTGTGTGTGTGTGTGTGTGTGTGTGTGCCCGTGTGCTGGAGGTCCATCCATAACCTGGAATGCTCTATCACATGCTCTACCCCTGAGCACCTCGCCAGCCTCTCTCACAGTGTTTGAATCCGGATACCTTGGAGAAATCCAGCATCCTTCTATCTGCACATGGGGCCGGGATCCTCAGGAGACCACAGGCTTCTCCCATCTGCACGCCCTTTCCCTCGACCACATCTGCCTGCATGGATTCTAAATCATTTCTAGCTCCCATAAATTCTACTTATTCTCTCCTCTTTGTTCAGGAGCACTTCCTGAGGGGGAAATTTGAGAGTGTTTAGTGTCACACCAGGATTTGTGCTAATTAGCTTCTAGGGTGTGAGGAGTCCACAGCCCTGTGGTGGAAAGTGATCCCTTGGCCCAGAGCAGGGTAGGGAGACCTCGGGATTGTCTGTGGAGGGAATGCCTGTAATCCCACGTGATCTGAGCAAAGCTGGCTATAAGCAACCGGCTCTTCTCATCACTACGTATAGCCAACAGAGAGATGCGAGTTTCTCCCTGAACCACAGGGCTCAGCAATGCCATTTTCATAATGACAAACCCCTAAGTAATTAGGGACTCAGGGCTTGCAGAGACTGTGGCTTCGGGTCCAGCTGGTGTCATGACTCAGAATCTTCAAGGTTCATGGGATGGTTCTTCTCAGCAGTAAAAGAGCAGGAAATACAGGCAAGAAGTATGGTCACAGTGATGATAAAATAAGCCTTGAGGGTGTCTGGGTAAGAACAGAGCCTCTAAATGCCAATAAATCGGGGGCCGAAGAGATGGCTCAGTGGCTAAGAGCACTGACTGTTCTTCCAAAGGTCCTGAGTTCAAGTCCCAGCAACCACATGGTGGCTCATGGCCATCTGTAATGGGATCTGATGCCCTCTCCTGGTGTGTCTGAAGACAGCTACAGTGTACTCATATACATAAAGTAAATAAGTCTTGAAAAAAAAATGACAATAAACACTCTTGGTGTTCATGATGAACCCTTATTGCAAGGGCCCCTTTAGTGTTTACTTTTCCTTAAAATAGGTTAGGATGTTGAGGTCTGGGGCAGTTATATTCCTTAATTAGACCTTTCCTAGGTCTAATTTTTTTAGACCCAGGATTTTCTTTAAGGTTTTTATATATGTGGTGTGTGCCAAAGCACACAGGAATGCAGTAGTCACAGAGGCCAGAAGGGGGCGACAGATACCCTGGAGCGGAGCTATAAGCAGTCGCAATCCATCTGACATGGGTGCTAGGAACCAAACTCCGGACCTCTGCGAGAGCAGTCAGTGCTCTTAACTGCTGAGCCATCTCTCCAGCCTGTCCTTGCTCACTTTTAGGATTTATCGTGAGTAGAAGTGGTTGAGCGAGTCACAAGAAAAGGAGAGCGTGAACGTGCACACATTCAAATTCCCACCCATTCATGGCAGCGGCTGGCAGCCCCATGGCTAATTCACAACTCCAAACGCTGCGGCCTTCTCTGCTTCCTTCAAGTTTGGGTTGTGAGCCTTAGCCTTTGAGGATGGAATTATAGCACCAGCCCCTTCACTTCCTTGATTGCCGCCACAGTTGCAGAGGTGGTGGCAGCCACACCAACAGCAGCGGCAAGAGGGGAGCCGAAGAGTTCCGGGTAGCACCTGGGGCAGATGGGAGGAGGAACGGAGGTGAGAGAAACAAAGAGGGCCGGAGGAACAGAAACAGGAAAGCAGTAAGGGGGACGAGGCAAGGCCAAAGGAAGAAGGCATGAGGAAGCATATTAGATGCTGACTGCAGCCAGGACTTACAGGCCACAGGTCTCCTCATGCTAGGGCAGGAGAGCTGGGACACTTGAGGACCATCCGGGAGCTGTGACGGAAGCAGGCACGCTGCCTGCTCTGTGCCGCTGCAGCGGCTGATGGAAGCTGGGATTTACAGAAATAGCCAAGTACCAGGGTTAAAGCACAGAGCGGTGAGTCTCCAATGGCAGAACTGAGAGTCGAGTCTCTGACTTAAGCCTAGAACAGTGAGTCTCCAGATCTCTCATTGAGCAGCAAACCTCTGGGTCTCACCAGCCCCGCCTCTGGGTCTTGGGTACTCTAGGGCCCTGGAAGGAATGCCTCCTCACCTACCCACAATTCCTACCCAGGTAGAGCAGAGGGGCCCACCAGCTGGCTGGTTTCAGGATGCCTATCATTGGCTGGTCTTTGTGCCCAGGGATAGACTATAATTGGCCAGCTGTAGACCTGGAAGGACCCACCTCTGTCCAGACCACACCCAAATCCAGTACCTTCATCTTACACCCCCAGCTGCCCCAAGTTCTCATGGGTAATAGCCTGAGAGAGGCAAGAATGCCACACAGGTGACAGCAGTCACAGGCCAAAGTGTCAGGCACTCAAGAGTACCATTCTGGAATGTTCTAGTAAGTTCTTCCAGCAAGTCAGTGCCCATCCTGAGCTTCCAAGGGAAAACATGGGCATGTGAGCTCACACCTGGCGGAGGATCACTAAATACCCGATCAGCTAAAAATGCTGACTCTTGTCTTGCTGTTTATAGTGTGTTCCAACATGCTTACATTCTGCCCCTGTAAGATGGAGTTTTACTTCATTTAGCAGAGGGGGAAGCCAGAGCTTGATTTACCCCACATCGACCAAATGATGCAGGTGAAGTCTGAAGGGAGACCTGGATAGAGGCTGACCACCCCAGATTCATATTCTCTCTCTCTCTCTCTCTCCTTCTCTCCCTCCCTTTGCCCCTCCCCCTTCCCCTATCTCTCTCTCTCTCTTTCTCTCTCTCAGCCCCTGACTGAGAAACAATGGCCACAGGGGCAGAGGCTCGGGGACAAGGAGCCATCATATTAGAGCGAGATCTCTCTATAACACTGTGATGGTGTCTAATCCAGCAAAGCTGCCTAACAAACACCCAGGCTCAGTGAGTACCTTACTTGTGCTCTCACACCTGCCATCTGGTAAAGGGTCAGCTGCCCTGGGCTGGGGTCAGCCAGTCATTCCTGCCAGGTGCAAGGACTCCAGGATCCCAGCATCTCCTACCATCCAACACAGCACAACAAACCTCGGTGGGGCAAGTCTGGTCACAACAGACATTCCCACAGTCTGCCTGCATCCTGGCCACTAATGTCCCGTTGACCAAAGTGTGTCAAAAGCCAAGCACCATGCCAGTAGGAAGGACACTCGCTCCCAGAGAGAGGAGCTGCCATGTTGGCCACAGACAGCATCTCTCGCAAGCCACCACCATAGCTGTTTCCAGCCAGGAGTACCGTTATTCTTTTTCAGTTTTTAGGTTACATTCCTTGTGCATACATGTGCACGCTTCCCGCTGCACAAGAACGGAAGTCAGAGGACCAACTTACTGAAGTCAGCTTCTACATGTAGATCCTGAGGACTGAACCGAGGTTGGCAAGCACCTTTACCTGATGGACTGTCCTATTAAACACCTTGGATCTTTATTCTCAATGACCAGTTGGAATGATATAGATACAGTGACCAGGCTAGGCAGTAGTGGCGCACGCCTTTAATCTCAGCACTCAGGAGGCAGAGGCAGGTGGATCTCTGTGAGTTCGAGGCTAGCCTGGTCTACAGAGGGAGTTCCAGGACAGCCAGGGTTACACAGAGGAAAACCTGTCTTGAAAAAGCAAGTAGCCAGGCAGTGGTGGTGCACACCTTTAATCCCAGCACTTGGGAGGCAGAGACAGGCAGATTTCTGAGTTCGAGCCCAGCCTGGTCTACTGAGTGAGTTCCAGGACAGCCAAGGCTATATAGAGAAACCCTGTCTTGAAAAAAAACAAAACAAAAAGCAAATAAATAAACTGATGAATAAATAGTCTCGATTAGTATAGAACAAAGAAGAGATATTTGAAGAAAACATTCGTTTTTGTCACCAAGGCCAGTGACACATGCTGCCCTCACATTCCTCTCTATTCCCAGGACATAACACTGATTGAAATGTTTCTATAAGCAGGTATAAAAGAAACCCACTGAGGGCGGATGGGGCAGGAAGAGAGCTTCTTGTTGGAGGCACAGCTACAAGCCAGGACTCACACACACCTTGCAAGAAATGCAGGGTCGTTCTCTCCCTGGGACCTCAGAAGTTCCAGCCTTGTACCAGGAGTGCCTCCACTCAGTGACTTCCTCAAAGGAATGTTTGATCTATTCCAACTCTACAAACAAGGACGAGAAGGCTCAGAGAGGTCAAGCCCTCTGCGAGATAACACAGCTTGGCCCAGTGTTCTTTGCCCTCTACCATTTTGTTTTGTATTTTTTTGTTGTTATTGTTTTTGTTTTTGTTTTTGTTTTTTTCGAGACAGGGTTTCTCTGTGTAGCCCTGGCTGTCCTGGAACTCACTCTGTAGACCAGGCTGGCCTCGAACTCAGAAACCCACCTGCCTCTGCCTCCCAAGTGCTGGGATTCAAGGCGTGCGCCACCACCGCCCCGCCCCTCTACCACTTTGACCCTTGCTTCCCCTACCCACTTGTGATTGGCAGGACAAACCTCCCCTCCCCCACCAGTCTGTGCCCAAGCTGCCATGTTGCAGCCAAGGCCAGTATCTCCAGGACCCCGGGGCCTCTCGGACCACAGCAGGAGACTCATCCCCCTGCAGAAGCCCTGAGCTCTCAAGAGAACTCATAGGAGGGAAAAAGAAAGGCTGTAAATACCAAATATAACCACTTGAGGAACCGTCGCAGACAGTTCTACAGACAGTCAGTTACGTAACAACTGCTGAGGTTGCCAAGAAGCCATGAGGCTCAGCGGTGCAAGATGGTCTTTCCTAAACACCCATTCATTCCCTCCTTGTTCTGTCCCAGGGACCCGCCCATGATCACAGGGAATTCTTTAGGGACGCCAGGCTGGCACCCTGGGTAGGAGCTGGTGGTCCCATGAATGAGGAAGCTGTAAGAAAATGAGACACAGAAAAGTAAATGGGAGGGGGCGGGACGGGGCGGGGTTTGAATGGAAGGTAGGAGCTTAAGCATGGGAGGGACGGACTGAAAGGGGAAACATAAGAGTTAAGTTAAGGGAAGGAATCTTATAGGCTGAGAGGAAGCCCTGCAGGGGACAGAGCCAGAATGTGCAAAGACCCTGGGGCAGGATTGTGCCAGCATTAGAGAGGCTCAATGAATTGCGCAGCCAAGACAGAGGCTCTGTGGCACTGAACAGAAGAGAATCGCTCCCAGAGTCAGAGAGCCACTATAACTAACGAGGATGGAGAGGAAGAGAAGGATGTTTGGGGAGAATTATTAGAACCCCGTAGACTCCTGGCCCCTCACCCTCAGGGCTGACAGAATGGAATGTGGCCTCATGTGGCCCAGATCAGAAAATCCTGGGCTCACACTGGGTGCTCCAGCTCACATCTAGAATTCCAGCCCTTGAGATGCTGAGGCCTGGGGATAGCTGCGAGTTTGGGGTACTGAGACACTAGCTCCAAAACCAAAACACAAATAATGGCTCCAATACTTTCTGAAGCCTGAAGTCTGAAGGACTCAGAGCCAAGGGACAGCACCTACTGATGGCTTGGAGGGTGGAGAGGGGGATGGGACCCAGGAGCCTCTAGGTCAAGTTGCAGCCCAATGGATGGTTACTGAGAAATGGCACTGAGATTATAGAGGTGCCTTGGTCCCCAAAGAGGCCCCCACAGCCTTTGTACCAACTGTCCCCCTCTGCCTACAGTACCCTTCCTTCAGATCACACATGGCTGGCACCTTCACATCCTTCAGGGTTTCCCAGACTGACCATGTATCTACCGTTGATGCTCTGCTCTCCGTCTGCATCCTCTCTCCTATGTGGTCTGACTCACGTATCAATGGCTTATAAGCTTGATGTGTAAACTACACATCCCTGGAGCCATTCTGATGACTACTTCCTAGTGCTAGAGGAGGTCCTGGCCTGGAAAGAGACACAACAAAACAAAAATATTGGAAAAATCCTCTGATCGGCTGCTGGGTGTCTTGATTTCTTCCACAGGGAAAAGGGAAGGGGAGGAGTGGAATAATTCATATAAAAATTAAAATCTTAAGACAAAGTAGGGCGTGCATTTGCATAAAGACTAGCTTCCGATTTTTAATGTCGCCCACCTCCAGAGTGAAGGTGGCAGCCTCCCAGGCAGAGCCGGAAGTGGCTCAGCCAGCCCTGTGCCTGTCACAGAGGAGTCAGAACCCAAAGCAGCCCTGATGTTTGCCTTGTCATTTATGCAGAGTTCAGCCTTAAACACCTTTCCGGCTCACACCTCCTTGCTCATCTAGGGTAGGAAAGCTAAATGCTGATTTTCCCAGAATCCCTTACAGATCTCTCTCTTGACTGGACACTACCTAAGGACCTCCCCTCCCCCTCAAAGAGTCTGCACTCTTTGGGGACCTCTTTGCCTGACCACATCTCACCTCTTCCTGCTTTGAACACAGCCTCTGTGACCAGGGCCATAAGCAGTTGTTTTGGAATCCTGGGAAGGCCAGGAGACTCAGAGAGATGCCTACCTGGTCCTCAGTTGGTGGAGTACCCTAGACTCACAGGCCCCAAATTCTGTCATCACATAAAACTAAGCTCGGAGGCAGGAAGATCAGGAGTCCACAGACACCTTCAGCTACATAGAGGCTAGCCTGAGCTACCTGAGATCCCATCTCAAATAGATACAGCTAACCAAGGCCTGATTCCTTCAGAGCTTCTGTGTCCAAGAATTATGAGTTTCTTCAGATTAATGCAGAGGACATGATAGGACATCATCTGAACAAAGGTCTGAGACATCTGACTGGTTGGCCCTACCCAGTCTTTAGGATGAAGGGCCAAGCCTGAAACTTTTGTGTGGCTCCACCTCAGAGAAGGCTGTCTAAAAATAAACCTGGGATCTGAAGACAGGACATCTAAAATGACACTGTCACTTTGACAGTATGCCCGACAAAGTCACCATGAACAGTACCGACCTCTGCCTTCCATGTGGGGAACCGAGATACCAGGATGGAGGGGGACAGGTGAGTGGGACAAGAGCAGGGTGTCTGCCTAGGCAGAAATCCCAGCTCATAACTCCCAAGCCCATGGCACCCCGGCACACAGGTCAGTCCCCAGCCTACTGCCATGAAATCAGATAAGCAGAGGGGTTGACCCCCAAATTTAATTTGCAAGGTCAACCACCCAGGAAAGCAGACCTCACAGAATAGTTACACCCTGAATCTCTGCTGAGTCAGAATAAGAAAACAATGAATTATGGGATACAGAATTTGTAAGAACCTGGGTTCTCACAGAGATGAGGCTGGCACAGTTGAATTAATTGGCTCAGCAGTTAAGGGCATTGGCTGCTCTCCCCAGGACTCACAAGATAGCTCCTCACCATCCTGAACCCTGATACTGAGGGATCTGATGCCCTCTTCTGACCTCTGTGAGCACTGAATGCATGTGATCCACATACCTCATATATATATATATGAGGCAAAACCTTCATATACGGAAAATAAAGGCTCTTTTTTTTTTTTTATTTTACTTTACTTATGTGAGTACACTGTAGCTGTCTTCAGACACACCAGAAGAGGGCATCAAACCCCATTCCAGATAGTTATAAGCCACCATGTGGTTGCTGGGAATTGAACTCAGGACCTCTGGAAGAGCAGTCAGTGCTCTTAACCACTGAGCCATCTCTCCAGCCCCATAAGTTTCTTTTTTAAATGGGCTGGCATGTAACTCTGTGCTATATAGCATTGGCCTAGCACATGAGGTCCCACATTCCATCCGCTATACCATCAAAATAAATAAATGAATGAAACAGGAGACAGACAGGAAAAGAGCAAGCCCCAGACACATCCTCATGAAAGAAACAAAATTGTGTAGCCCCCTAGAAATCACACAAGAAGTGTGATTCAGATTACCCACTTCCACGATGCCCCCTCCTCCTCTGGGAACCCATGGGGACATGTGTGACACAAGGGGTTAGGGAACCAGACGCTTACTAGCACATAGCAAAAGGGAGAAAACCGGTGGCCACAGAAATGGCCGGGGTCCAAGATACTAAAATGGGAGAAAAGCCCACCAAGGATTTAGAGTTAACAGAGAGGCCCTGGCTGAAGAAAGAGACACCCCTAATAACAGGAAGAGGTAGGAAGGGACTCTTGCAGAACCTTTAGGAGCAAGCCTTGGTGAGGCCACCTCAGGCTCTGACCCCTGAACTAGAAACCACTGGTGGGTTTAAGCTCCTATTACAACCGACCCATGGGAAACTGCAAAAGGTCCCCTCAGTGTTCAGGTCCCCAAGCCCCCCTGCAGCACAGCCAGTAGGGCTCAGGCACCTTGACCCGACACAGTCCAGGAAAGCTGTCACTCTGTTGACAGAGGCACATGAGGCCAGGCGTCCATCACTTACCACTTCCTGCAGAAACAGGGATGGAAGGCTGGGTGGGAATAAGCCAGACGATGCCATCAGGCAGCAGATTTAAGACCACCACACCAGGAATGATGGAGCATGGCACACAGCAGGGGCTGGATGCTTCTGTATCCTAGAGATGGGGACTGGCACCCGCTCTCTGTGGTAGGAAGACTATGTAGCTGAACTGGGCTCTGTGGCTAGCTGACAAAATCCAGGGAGACTCCCATGATAAAGCTGCCCTGTGGTCCAGCTCCAGGAGGCAGGAAGGCCCAGGGTGTGGGAAGGCCCAAGGTACTGGCTTAACACAACCTAGGACAATGCTAAACACCAAGAGCCCAGAACACACCATTTTACAACTTGGGCCGAGCCACACAACCTCACGGCACAGCAGTGAGCTGACATTGGTCCAGCCAGTCAAACGTGGAGATCTAATCACCTCAGAGAAACACAAGCGTACTGCGTGTGTACAGGTGTGCATGGCACAGATTTATTCCATAAAATTCTTCATAGCACTTTTCCCTTATAGACTTAAAATGCAGGATATTTTTTAAAAGGTTTTATGTTGTGCTCAGTTTTTTAAAAAAAAAAAAAATACAAAAGCAATCACCAGGATTTATGACATATTCCGTGTGCTAAACAAGAAGCACCATGGAGTCCTGGCAGCCAGAGCCTGAGACTTCATTTACAAATATAGAGGGCAGTCACAACAGAAAGAGCCCAGGAGTTATTAGGAGGGAGCACGCGGCCATTTCCCTCTGAGGCCAGGCAGCTCCATCCCTGGAGGACTCCAGGATCACACTGCCCAGCAAACAGCTAAGTGGTAACCTGGGGTAGATACCCAGGGACTCGAGTGCTTCCAGACAGCAGATCCTCAATTAACATGAAAACGTCTGACCCGTTCAAAACACTGCTGCTAAGACTAAAAACAGTCGCCAGCAGAGGGGACCTGCCACAGCAGAGAGCTCTTGGCTGTCTGGAGGATTCACTCACAATTCCTTAGAATGGTGTTCTGGCCTTGGCAAACAGTACAGGAGGCGTCAGCACAGGTGCCCCAACAGCCAGCTGGGAGGTGACAGGCATGCTGGGCCAGGTGCCCTGGCTTCAGTCAGCTCTTGAGAAGACAGGATGGCCGAGGGGGCCAGGCCGGTTAAGGACAGAGAGTATAGGTAAGACTTCACCTTCATAGAGCGAGATGGACCAGCAGGCTCATGAGGCTGAAGGCCACATCGCTCCTCCAGTGTGTGCTGTCACCAAATGTCACCAGCCCCGCACCTGCAAGGCTGTGTGCCGACCTATAGCAGCAGGGCTATAGACAAGCCTCAGTGTACCCTTTTGGTCTCCGAAGGCCAGGCACATCCTTGAGCTCAGGAAGACCTGGTCCCCACCAATGACTCCGAAACAAGAAAGCTGTTTCCGAGCCCATGGAGTGTGCAGTGCCAAGGCCACCTGGAGCAGCTGCCATCTCTAAAGTGTCCCTAAGTTCCATCAAACGTACAGCTGGACGGAGTGCGAACCATTGGCTCAGAAGTCCTGAAGTTCAGGGATGTCCCGGTACAGGTCCAGGGTCTCGGGGTTGGAGAAGGCCCCCCGGTGCTCCACGGTCCTCCCGGCCAATACCTGCTTCACGGCCACCTCCACCTTCTTACCATTGAGTGTGTACTGTGGGACAGACACAGAAAACACAGAAAGGAGTGTTAAAACCAGAGACGGCAGGGCAGCCTCAACTCAGGATTCTCCCTGACATTCGCTTCCAAAAAAGACCCATAAAATCAGCTATGCAGTGGCTTTGAACATATGCCATGGCACCTGCAGACACCTGAGGTTGGTGAGGACAGCCGAGGCAGTGCTGACACTGGCCACAGAACCTGCCATTCGACCCCATGCCTAGATCAAAACCACATGAGCACGTGGGTGTCTCCAATGGTGTGCACTGCAGCAGACACACATGCAGGTGCCCTGGAGTGGACACACCAGGCCACATCGCCCTAGCTTCAGGTGCCACTCCCTGAGTGCTTTCTCCAGATGTGAGACAGTTATAAAAAACAGAGCTGTGTCTGACCAGAGGGGTGTCAGGAGGGCCAGGCTACTCACTCACACACTCACACACACACTCATACATTTATTCATCCACCCACAGTGTGCACCTCAGGCTCTCTACCTCCCCATCCCTAGGCAGCTAAACAGTCAAAACTCTTTCCCAGGCCGAGTGCAGGCCACCCAGGTTGGTCCTGGTACTCGAGATCAGGGGCCTGGCTACTGTCGGCACGCTCCAGGACTTCTCAGCCAGCTCAGCTCAGCTGAGTCCGTCTCCAACTGCAGGTCTGCTCAGGGAGCTCCCATATTGTCACCCATCATCTACCAAGCACCAGTCCGCAAGCATGGAAATGCAGACTCACAGCAAGGATTAATAACTGTGTGCATATGCATGCTCCCGCTCCCCAGCTCCAAACGGGACTGGGCCAGAATGAGGCACCTTCAGAGGCCCCTTCCCCAGACCCCACAAAACCCCAACACACATACACCTGCAGCTCCCTTCAGAGTTCACATTCCCACAGCTGTCTGCAGGGCATACCCAGGCCATCAGCCCCAATATGCCATCCCGCAGACGCTGCTGGGAATGCTGTCTGCTATGAGAAAGAGAGAAAGAGAAGGTGGTTGCTAGGCAACGTGGTACCCATACAGAAGCAAGTACAAGCTGCAGCCACCCAGGCTCTCATAGGCCCAGGTGAGACACAACGTACAGGGATGCCTCGGGTCTCCAGGATGAGGCTGGGCACATGTCGAGCAGACAGGCCAAGGCGGATGGCATCACGGATGCGCTTCACGAGGTCAGGCTGGAAAGTGTGCCCAGATGCCATCTTCAGAAACAGGACTACCCGCTCCTCGCCGTCCCTGTTGTACTGGGGTACACACAGGCTGTCCTCCACCTCATCAAAGGCTTCCACTGTGGAAGCAGAAAGAAAAATAGCTTTGCAAGCTCTCCACAGACCACCATGTGAAAGTCACCTGTCAGAAGGGAAGGCCACCTGGGCAATACTACAGCTGCACGTGGACTGGAGGATGCCCAGGCGAGGGCACACGACATACATATGTACTCAGTTACCACTAGCAGGAAGAAAGGGGCCAGGCACAGGAGGAAATTGAGTTCAGGTCTCACCTGCTAACACCAACCTAGCACTACCCCGGGGGCTCAGATCTCAGCATGACAAAGGAGACCACCTCCCAAGAATGGCGGCTTTGGGGCCTGGGCCAGGAATAAGTCCCTAAACTAGAAGCTTTGAGAGTCCCTCATAGGTATGCATCTCATGTCCTGAATTGTGCTGTGTGACCTTCAGCTTTCACACACCCTCTCTGTGTCTCTGTAGTCTTGCCCAGAAGGCAGAGACAGGATTAACCAATACTCTAATCTTGTTGCGAAGATGAAACCTGAAGGACGGCCAAAGCCAAGTGACCTTTACCCTTTCTGAGGTCTTAGCAGGTGCCACAGTGTGGCCAGACATGTTCTGGAAGCGAGGACGCAATGGATGGAGACCAGCCCTCACCCTGCTACATGGATGTCCACCCTCACCCAGCTCTTTAGGAATCTGGGTTCTGGTCCTGCAGGACCACCCTGGACCTGAGTGAGAGCAGCAGAGGAGAGATGCACCAACCGATGTTGTAGATCTCCGAGCTGCCGAAGCGTACGCCATTGGGGTTGAGGGTGCCATCACTGCAGACACAAGAAGCGCATGGCTAAAGCGTGCGGCCATGCCCCGTCCCTCTTGGCAGCCCCCCGCCCTCAGCACCCAACTGCCACCTGCTGCCCTTTCCTCTCTCATTTCACAGGACATGTCCCCAAGCCTCCTGAGGGAGTGGCAGGAGGTCACCTTACCTCCGGCCCAGCATGATGATCCCTCCTGTCTTGGGGTTGATCCTGCAGTAGTCACCGTGTGCCCAGACACCTTCAAGAAAGGCAGAGCAGACTGGTCACACCAAGGGGGTGGGCTGGGATACACCTAGACAGACACATGAGGCAGGAACAGAAGAGGGGACCCTGGCCACAGATTTCAGAAGTCTAGGAACAGGCAGAGTATGGCCAAGCACTGAGGCCAGGGGGTGGGGTGGAGGTTGCGGGTGGGGGTGGGTGGGGGGTGAGACAGTATACTGCATGAGTCAGGTGTGGTGACACATGCCTGCGACCTCAGCACATGGGACTGTACACATGTAATTTATTCAAAACCAACAACCCCTATGGGCACTGACTGTATAAACAGCATCCATCACCAAGACAAGAAGAATCAGGGCCATGGGGGGGGGAGGGTCCTACAGTATCAGTGTAGAAGGTGCAGCTGGCCTCAGTCAACCTGCTACACGAGCATCAGTCACCCTCTGCTGCCTCCAGACCCCCTCCCCCAACTGCCACTTTCACTGAACAAGCCCACAAGCCCTGACCAGAGAGCGGGCAGGCAGCCCTCAGTCCTCCGCCCAGGATCGTGTGGCTCTCAGCACAGCTGGCAGCTGGAGGCCTTGAGTGCAGGGGTGGGTTAGCATCAATGGAGCCAAGGCAGCGATCTTGGGATGATTCCGAGATGCTGAGACCCACAGGGAGGTGGAGGAGAACCAACTTGAGTGGAGACGCCCAGCCCCAGCCAGGCAGGGCGTGGCGCCAGCCTGCTCCCGCCTACCTGGAAACTTGGAGAAGTAAGCCTTCCTGTATTTGCTCCCATTCTCGTCATTCCAGAAGTGGGTGGGCTGGCAGGGCATGGGCTTGGTGCACACCAGCTCGCCACTCGCTCCCCAGACGGCCTTCCCTGGCATACGGGAGAAGACTGAGCCTGGTGCACTTGTGAGCACGCCCCCGGCACACACTCCCTTCCTTACACTCCCACTAGGGACACAGCTCTGCTATGTACAGACGAGAGCGATCCACCCTGCATGGGCACAACTGCAAATCCGCATTCAACCTGCTACCCACTCAGCTCTCACGGCGTCCGTCTGAACACCTGCTTCTCTGAGAAACAGACTGGGGTCAGGGAGCCTATGAGTGTGAAACCCACCCATGGGAAAGGACATTGTCCCCTGTGGGAGGGTCATCACTCCCCACTTAGAGGGCTGGAGAACCATGACAAGCCAGGGGCACATCTGTGCACGTGTTCCTCCCTCCTCACATCCCAGGAGGGTCAGGGGGTCATTCACCTTCCTCGTCCCAGGCTTCCACGGCCATGCCAAGGTTTCGAGCTTGGATCTCACCCTTGTACACAGGAATAGATGAGTTCTGACCCATGAAACAGGAGATGATGTCAGTGCCACCTGCAAGCAACAGCAGAGGACATGTGACCCTCAGGGAGAGGCGACCCTTGGGGACAGGCAACCTTCAGTGTTCCCTGTCAGAAAAAGGCAGAGCTGCCTGACAAGCACTACCCTTGCTGCAGACACACGAATGACAGCAAGGTCTTCTTTGCAGAGAAAGGCAGCTCTGGCTGAGACTGGACCCAGCTCTCTATCTGTCCCTGTGTCTGGTGACGTTCTCTCTGACTGAGCCTCCCCGTCTAAGGACTTAGAGAAAATGCTCTCAGTTGGTCACATGGAAGCCCAAGACTTCAGACAGATAAACAGGAGCCTTACCTGATGGCATTTACACAACACACACCTCACACAGACATAGTCACTACACTGCACCACATGGACACACACACACACTGTACTGGCTGGCTCTGTGTGTCAACTTGACACAAGCTGGAGTTATCACACAGAAAGGAGCCTCCTTTGAGGAAATGCCTCCATGAGATCCAGCTGTAAGGCATTTTCTCAATTAGTGATCAAGGGTAGGAGGGCCCATTGTGGGTGGTACCATCCCTGGGCTGGTAGTCCTGGGTTCTATAAGAAAGCAAGCTGAGCAAGCCAGGGGAAGCAAGCCAGGAAGTAACATCCCTCCATGGCCTCTGCATCAGCTCCTGCTTCCTGTCCTGCTTGAGTTCCAGTCCTGACTTCCTTTGGTGATGAACAGCAATGTGGAAGTGTGAGCTGAATAAAGCCTTTCCTCCCCAACTTGCTTCTTGGTCATGATGCATGATGTTTGTGCAGGAACAGAAACCCTGACTCAGATAGACAGACAGACAGACAGACAGACAGACAGACAGACAGACAGACAGACAGACAAACACAGAGGCACACAGCAAGTCAGCTGGATCACAGTGGGGTTGTGGACTCGCAGCCAGGAGTCCAGAGGAGCTGTAAAGTCGACGTAGGCACCCTGCTCTCCTCACTAGATGCCCCCCAAACCATGGCTTCCAAGGGCCACCCCACACTTCCCTTCCTACTTGCCCATCCCTCCGGCAGCCACTGTCTTTGGCCCTACCTGAGATGGAGCCGAGAAGCACAGTGCTCTTGACACATCGGTACACATACTCGTAGCTCTGGGCTTTCAGTGGCGAGCCGGTGGACAGGATTGTGTGGAGCGTGTGGAGGTTGTGAGTTTCCACTGGGGGCAAAAATGAGCAGAGATGAAAACCAAGCCCGCTGCCTTCAGCCAAACTCACATGTAGGACTCAGTCAGAATGGACACCAGTTCCTGAAGGGGTGGGTGGTTCCGGGAACAGGGACGACTGAGGGGCCACTCACCTGGCTTCATGTCCTTCTCCTCCAGCACTGACAGCCACTTGGCTCCTGTTCCCAGGATGGTGATACTACGACACGGGTGAGAGAGAAAGCATCTTCAAGTCCCCAAAGCTTTCCACTATCAGTCACAGACGCCAGCCACAGCCTCCCACCTCCCATTTCCATTCCCAGACAGCTCTGCCCTATTGCCAGCCTGGCACCCAGGTCCAGCAGGGATCCTCCTGGAACAGACGCCCTGATGACAGTGAGACGTGACCAACCCTCTCCAGGGGAACACAGGACACTCCCAGTGAGGGCTAGCTCACTGCCACATGGCCCTCGCAGATGAGCAACTGCCCTATGTCCCAAGAGAGAGACTGCAGAACTCTGGCCTCATCTTTAACCAGAACCTTCTCTCTATGGGCTCACCTCCATAAGAAAAACCACCCTTAGAGGGTCTGGTCTGAGCCTGGAAGTCAGAGCCGGTGATGTGCTATGCTGTTAATCAGGACCTGATACCACAGTCCAAAGGTTCCTTCCTGGCTTGCAGACATGTGGGAAAAACTTGAGGATGCTGCCAGCATCCTGACTCTGACCAGTGCCTCTGACTCCAAGACAAATGGGTTTCTTTTTAAAGAAGCGCGCGCACACACACACACACACACACACACACACACACACATTTTTATGTTATTTATTTTGTTGTAGAGACAAGGGCAGAGGACAACTTACAGGAGTCTGTTCTCTCCTTTCATCATTAGGTCCTGGGGACTGAACTCAAGATTCTCAGGCATGGTGGCTGCAAGTAACTTTATCCACTAAGACTTTTTTTTATCTTTTTTTCTGAGATAGGGTTTCTCTGTGTTATCTCAGCTGTCCTGGAACTCACTCACTTGGTAAACCAGGCTGGCCTGTAGCCTTGAACTCACAAGAGATCTGCCTGCTTCTGCCTCTGGAGTGCTGCGATTAAAGTGTTCCACCTCCGCCCGCAACCACCAGGACATCTTGCTGGCCCCAACAACAGGGTTTTTGTGAGCGTACTGACCCTGGCTCGTGACTGAGCATGGCAGAGCAGTACTCCTGGCACTGGGAGTCTGAGCCTCCATCACTAGCGAGGGGTTCATCTACCAAGAGCTGGTAGTACAGGGTGTCTAGGGGTCTCTATGGACAACATTATCATAATTCCCAGCCACCCAAAGCTGTCCAATGCTGTGTTCTGCCCACTCCATGAGCGCCAGTGCTAAGGGTGGGACCTGTCCTGTCCTCCGTCCCCTCTGCTTCCAGCACTCTCCAGGGCTCAAGCAGAAAGACAGAGCATGCAGAGATAGAAAGGGGGATGTCAGCTCTGTCTGATGCTGGGTATACTCCAGCGACAGAAATGACAGCTTGTTGTTCTGTCAGCTGAGCAGAACCCAGGTACCTACCCTATCCTGTCCACAAGGTCCCACAACACATTGGGTGTCGGAACCAGCGGGGAGCCATCGTACAGGACCAAGGATGCTCCTGTGGCCAAGGCTGACACCATCCAGTTCCACATCATCCAGCCGACCTGCCACAAACAAGACCAGGTAAGCCAGGCAGAGGTGCAAGTCTGGAATCCGAGCACTAAGGGGCAGCAGGGAGAGGAGGCTGAAGAACTGTAAGCTTGGGGCTAGCCTTAACTACATCGTAAAACCCAGTCTAAAAGAAACAAACAAACAAAAAAAATAGCTTTTTTGTTTTGGTTTTTCAACACAGGGTTTCTCTGTATAGCTCTGGCTGTCCTGGAACGCACTCTGTTAAACCAAACTGGCCTCCAACTCAAGAGATCCACCTGCCTCTGCCTCCCGAGTACTGGGATTAAAGGCGGGTGCCGAAACCGCCCAGCCAAAAAAAAAAAAAATGTTTTAAAAGGAAATGACACATAGAGACCCACTAACTACTCCTCCATCTCTAGGGGTACGGGGAAGCAAAACACAAAAGGAGGGAATAAGGGAGGCAAGGTTCAGCAGAATCTCCAATGTGGAGGGCAAAGGGGAAACCTGAGCTCCCCTTCGTGAGCCAGAGGAACAAAAGACACATCTCTCTGGGAAGCCTGGGCAAGCTTGTTGGGGGCCGGGGGTCTGTGTGTCACCTAGCACCCTAGGGTCAGTCCTGGGAGGTGGAGATATACAGCTAGTGAGGGTGTGGCGGTACATGCCTATAATCCCAGGATTTGGGAGGCTGCTTGGCAGGAAGTCAAGGGATCAATGCTAGCCTGGGCTATAGGGTTAAGCGCCATATAGCCTGGACAACTCATCTAGATGCTACCTCAAAATAAAAAAAATAAAGGACAACGGATGTGGTTCGGTGCTAGAGAGCTTGCCTAGCATGCTTGAGGACCTGGGTTCAGTCCCAGGCACTGCAAAAAAAGAACATGAGGCAGTACAGGTGTGCCAGCCAAGAAACACTGCTAGATCCTTCTGGAACCTCTCCAGACTGGTGAGCAACACCCCAATTCCCACCCAACTCAAGCTCTGGGTTAGCAGCCGCTCCCCATGGCAGGCAGAGACTACACCCATCCGCCATCCCTTGTACCACGCAACCCCGGAGGGGCAGCAGGAGGCTATAGGACACACCGTGGTGTAGTAGAGCAGGATGTCGCTGCTTGTCATGTTGCCGTGAAGCACGTGCTCCTTCAGGTGTTGGATGAGGGTGCCCTGCAGGAGGGAGGGCGAGACACAGGTGAGGCGCATCGTCCATCTCTCCTTCCCTGAGAAACCCAACTGGAGCTCTCCGGCTCTACGGGCCAGCTTCGGTGCCACTCTGACACCTGAGCATCAGTCAGAAAATGCCAGTACTCCCACCTACGAGCTCTCAGTGCCCATCCCAACAGGATCACCATGAGAGACACACTAACTTCACAAAGAAGAGAGCGACCCTCACTGAGATGGGAGAGAAAGCTCATGGGCCAGAGGGGGTGCGAGAGGGGGACTTCTCTCTCAGAGCTGAGTTCAGCTAGCACAGCGAGTGCCCACCGCCCACCAATTCACCCTCGACCATGATTTCCCTGACTCTATTCTGGATCCCCTATGAGATCCGGAGGACAGGTTGAGGATGTCACCCTTTAATGGCCCAAGGAATGATCAGCTCACTGTCTGAGCCTAGCCCACAGGTGTGAGCACCAGGTTCACAGAGAGGCTCCCAGGCTACGGAAGAGCCACGGGACTGGCACAAGACCCCACGTGTCACACACTCACACTCAAGAGAAGTCAAAGGACAAGCCAATCAAAGGGGGACCTCCATACAAGGCCGCTGTAATTCGAATGACAAATGCTTCTATAGGTGAACCCTCCACCCGCCTCCAGCAGGTGGCGCTGTCCGGGAAGTTACGGAACCTTTAGGAGATGGAGCTTTCCGAGAAGTGTGTCTTTCGGGTTTTAAAGTCTGGCCCCACTTCCGGTTCTCCGCTATCTGGCTCCCAAATGGTCTTACGTTCCTGGTACCACGCCTTCCACACCCTGATGAGACCTGGAGGCCAGGAGAATCCCTTTCCTCCTCTAAGCTGCTTTTCGACGGGGTATTTTGCCACTTCCCAGAGGGGCTCTTCTCCTTCCACTCATTGTGGATCTGCAGCGAGAGTGAGCATCCTCCCAGGGTCACACCGCCATGCGCCTGCTTGTCACCCTCACGTTCTAAGCCCAAAAGAAAGCAAAGCTTTTCTCCTCCAGGTTCATGCCCACGCTGACTGCCTTCCCTCAGGGAGGTGACACAATGGTACAGGTCTCAAACAAGAATTTCATTTTTTTTTCTTTCAGTGCAGGGAATGGAACCCAGGGTGTACAGGTGCCGGGGCAGATACCATGCCACAGAGCCGCAGCCCTGGCCCTGAGTAAGTTCGGGACACTGCTTTCAAAAACCCTCTCATGAACACGGGAACCCAAGCAATAAGTCAGTAACGACCCCTGACCCACACGCACCAGGGCAACACTCCCCTCTCTACCTATCTTCAAGGCAACGAACTGTAGAGTAGTAACACGTGCCAGTGTTGCCAGTGTTCGGGAGGCTGAGGCAGGAGGATTGCCATGTTCAAGGCCAATCCTGGCCAGTCAGACCTTGCCTCAAATAACAATGACAATGAATGGGGGGTGGGGTGGGAGCTCTCAAAACCAGGTAAAATGCTTAGTTAGTTGGAGATATAAGGGTGGGGAGAGGACAGAGAACACATGACCTTCCTATCTGTCCTTAAATGCACCAGGCAGAAAGAATGGCGGCCCACGAGCCCTCACCAGACCCTGCCTTGTCTGAAGCAGTCAGTTATAGAAAACAGATTAAAGCCCAGGTAACTGATGAGAAGCCACCTGATGACATGGGACGGAGGCCCCTGACCAGGCAAGGATGAAGCCTGTGGGAGAAGCTAACCCTACTGACTTGGTCTTCATTTCCCACCCCTAGAAAGCAGGTCTCCCTCATGCGAGCCTGTAGTCTCACAGCACAGGAAGCTCTGAGTTTTGAAATAGACTTTTAACAGAACCTAGTGGTCTTCAACTGATTTTCTGACCACAACCTACAGTCCCATGTAAGTTTCAAAGGCCACCCAGCTCCTGCTCAAATCCATACACACACTCTAGACCGTTCTCTGCGGCCACATTCCTTGCACACCAGATGCGCTGCTGGCAGGGCCCATCCTCTTCCCTGCTTGCCTTCTAGAAATGACAGCAGCCCACCCCCTCTGAACTCACAATCCCTTGTGGGCGCCACAACCTGCAATGTCAAAGCAGCTGGCTCACTGGGTGCATTCTGCCCGGGCTATAGCAAACTTCACACCACCCCGGCCTATCACAGCTACCACAGCCCCAGGACTGCAGTGCTCCATTGCCCTGGGCCCGGCTCCAGGTCTCCCCCAGACATCTCGTTTAGAGAAAAGCAACACCCTGGGGACTCTGCAGAAGGAACTAGTCTGATAACTGTTAGCCCAGCAGAGGCAAGACACCTACCCCAGCAGAGTGCACCATGCACTTGGGCGCTCCAGTCGTGCCTGAGGAGAACATGATGAACAGAGGGTGGCTGAAGGGCAGCTGTTCAAACTCCAGCTGCGGTGCCTGCGCGCCCGTCCCGCTTGCCAGGAAATCATCCAGGAACACACTGTAGGCGGGAACATGAGAAACCAATGGTGAACATTCCAGAATGCCAGAATAGCTCTGCTGATTCTGCCTGCAGCTAGATATGGCCCAGAATCCCTCCACATCTACCATAAGAGCCTGGAGCACTGGCTTGCCTGGTATCCAAGGATACTGAGTGGGGATGGAAGGAAGCCCTCTTCCTGAGGAAGAGAAGAGTCAGGCTCCCAAATCCAAGGTGGCTGAAAGCACATGAAGATTGGGCACTGGAGTTGCTTGGATCAGGGGTTGGCTTTTAGAGACCACACACACACACACACACACACACACACACACACAGAGTCAATACCACTCTACACCGCTGGGAAGACTAGCTCACGGCGAGCCTATCCACTGTCCACAGACCCCAGGCCCAGTGTGGACCAGTCCACTTGCTTATTCACATTTCACCTTCTGATGAACAGCCAGAGATGGGAGCGCCTGCCCCACTCCTGAACCTGAAGGCTTCCCCACCCTAGGGCAGAGGCAGCAAGGCAGCATCCGGAAGGCAAGGCCCGGAAGCTACCACAAGCAAATCTGTGTCGCTCGCATTTATTACATCCTGGGGCCTACAGCAGCCATGTGTAAACAAGCTGCCCCAGAATAAATACAACTAACCCAAGCCTGCCCTGCCTCAGCCCACAGCCACCAGAAGCCACCAGATGTGGGTGGTCCAGAACCTCAGAACAAACAGGAACAAACAGGTCTCCATTTTCTGACGAATCCAACTCTCTCTTCCAAGCAAGGAGGTAGGATGTCATTCAACTGACCAATTTGCTGAGGCTATGACACTGAAACCCGCCCCACCTGGCATGAGAAGATGCCTCCGAGACCAGGAACAGGGGATAGCCTTAAAAAAAAAAAAGACATTCCAAATGATCCTGACAGCCGCACCCCCACACACACCTCCTCCGCAGCCCTGTTCGATGAAGTGTCAGTCTAATGGACACTTCCCACAGAGAAAAGCCCTCTTTCTCAAAGGCTCTGGAAATCGCAGTAAATAACCATTGCTTTTGTTTCTCTTCTAAAAATGAAAAGAAAACGCGACTGGGGGTGGCTCTGGCCTGCGCTCTCTGGACTAGCAGTTCACCGTTGAGGTTTATCTGTGACAGCCAGCAATTTTGAGGAAACAATGGCAGCGCCTGGTGCCTGGGGTCTGCTGAGGGGACCCCTGCGTGTTATACAGAGCAAAAACAACTGGCAAATGCGTTTCTCCTGTCTACCTCACTTTACAGATAAAGTAACAGATAAACAGAGCTCTCCTCATCATGGCTATGAGTTACCAGGGTCAGCAAGGTGCCGGGGTCCACAGGCGCAAACACCAGGAAAGGCTCACAATGGACTCACACACTGCCATGGTTGTGGGTGGCTTCAAGGGACAGAACCCACCGGGCCTCGAGGGGACACACCGTTACCCACAGTTAACAATACACTGTGCCAGCACTGAACTACTGAAGTCATAGAGATCCCTCTGCATTGTGCCATCTGCATTTGGAGGATGCTCAGAGCAGAGACAGGTGGATGACAGTCACAAGGCCACCCAGCTGGGATCAGGACCCAAGCTGGGAAGATGCTAGCAGACAGGCCTTGCCAAACTGCACATTGCTCTCAGTGCTCGTCCCCGGAAGCAAGGGCCCCATGAGGGACAGACCCCAAGGCCAGTCAGCAGTCTTAAGAAATATCAAACAGGAGTCTTTTCTACCAAATACTAAAACTAATACTAAAAGTACAAGGACTTCAAATCTTTGCATCTCCCCCACCTTGTAAGACTTTTAGGCAAATATTTTAATTCCCACCCACCCACTAAATCTTTGTTCACCTAAAGACTCCTACTGTATTCCAGAAATTTGATGACCTGGAACAGTGACCCACCCCTTTCCCCTTGAGCAATGACCACACCCTCACCTCACCACGCCCCCTCACCCACTCACCCCCACCCCCATGTATTTCTTTTCAGACTAGCAAATCCATTGACACTGTAAAGTCAGAGCCCCGCCAATAGGGAAAAGACACAGTCACCACCTGAGTTACGAGAGCTATTTGACCCTCTGGATCAAAAGTAAGGTTTGCCTTGTTCAGACACTTCAGTTGGATCGACTGGTTTCTTTCTTTGTGACTCTGACTTGTTTCTACCGGAAGCGACCACCCTGGATGTCACAGGGAAGCAGCCAGGCCTCTCGCTCCCAGGAGGCTCACAACTGCTCCCTGCTGATGGTCAGATACACTGTGTCCTATGGGCCTGGCGGTCAGTATTTCCCCCACCCACGGGTGTGTCCCATCCTCTGGAGCAGATGGCACAACAGGACAAAGGCTTCATATCCAGCAGGGTCCCACAGCACACTCTGCAAAACTCAGGGAGCCCAATGTCACTGTCATAATTCTCTTCTCAAAAGGGCACAAGGGCCCTGACCATGGCAGCCTCAGACAGTAGCCTGGAAAGGGGTGGGGGTTGGGGAGAACACCTGACTAGGGCTAAGGGAAAGATCCCTGCAAGGGTAACCAGGTCGCTTCAGCTGTCCCTAGAAGATCAAAAGGTCCACAACAACAACAACAACAACAACAACAACAAAAAGACCCCCTTGGCCTAATACACACTGACAAACTACCAATGCCAGAAAAGCAAAGGAGGGGTCGTCTCGGCAGCCTGAAACAAACAGTATCATTCCCCAGTGTCCTGGGGGATGTGGGATCAACACTCCCAGTAGGGACCAAAATCTGCAGGTGCTTGGCCTACAGGGAACAGTATCAGAACATGCTCCCAGCCTTAGGTCACCTCCAGAAGACACACAGTAGGAATGCTGTGTGAGCAGTGCCCCGCCCCTATAATGTCTGCGCATGCTCAGTGCAGACTCATGTTTCCCAAATGTCAGTTGGCGATATCCGCAGATGAGGAACCCACAGATTCGGGTCAGCTGCATACACTAGCCACAGACTTGCCCAACCAACACAGCATCCATATGCAAGAACAAACCTGAGTGTGCCACATGGCTTACACGTGTGAGCATGCTTCTGCACACAAGTCATGAAACACCAGCCTCCTCTGCCCAGGCCGGGAAGCCATGCCTAGAGCCCTCCCAGATCATGGCAAGACAGGAAGGAAGCTGAGGGTTTGTTCATGGAGGCTTCCCACGATCCATACCACAGTGAGGCTTTCTGCTAATGGCTTCCCCACCTCAGATATACGGAACCTAGTCTGGGGGTGGTGGCTCCTCACCTGTTGGGGATCTTGGAAATGTCTATCTTCTCCCTTGGGAGGACATAGGGAATCAGCACCACTCGCTGCAGGTCAGGCAATCCTGAAGGAGGGGTGGGACAAGGTCAGGCACCAGCTGTTGTCTACGCATGCACCCAGCACCATCTGAGAGTGGGACTTGGGGTGTGGCCCACAGGACTTCTGAGGCAACCCCTCTCTTTGTACACATGCACATACATCCAGAACTCCTAGGGAGAGCCCCATCTCTGTGTGCACATACATGCACACAAGTAAACTCAGGACTCCGGGAACACACGAATCTGCACAGGTGCATACACACACCCAGGGCAGGACCCCAAATACCTTTCACAACTCGCTGCAGCTTCTCCAGGTGGCCATGCTCCTTGCCATTGTAGATAACAGCCTCCACTGACAAGATGAGTTTCGGCTGAATTTGAGAAAACCTGTCCAGGACACCCTGAAAATGAGAGGACGGGTCATCAGAGACTACACACACAGGAGAGATGGTACCATTGTCAACACTGAACACTGCCGTTTGTCCCCAACGCCAGCAGCTAATACAGGCAATGCATACAAACTCCAGCCACATCTAAGAAGCGGTGGCCACAGCAAGGAAGGCCGCAGACTCAAACGCATTTCCTAGAACAACAAAGGTCCAACTCTCCTTGCAGAGGGTCCCCACGGCACCTACCACAGCCCCCCACGAACCTATGCCGTCTGCCTCCTAGAGGGGTGCAGGTTCTCTGAAAACTTGATGCAGGAGGAGCCTGTATCCCCTGTAAGTGTTCACATTCTCCTGTAAGCATGTATGCTGCTCAGAAATCCTGCCTGGCAAAGCAAGCTTACCCACAGAACTGTGTACCACACACGGGGGACTCCACGGCCAACCAAAGGTAGCCCTTTCCCACCTCCCATACAAACTAACGTGGACAGACACAGCCTTGAGACCCCTCTGCTGCACCCCCAAAGGGAAGAGATCAAAGTACTGAGGCAGACTTCCTCAGCCCCCCACCCTACCCAGGAGTGGCCAGGAGGCCGTCAGCACTGCCAGGGACCAGGCAAGGCAGGGCAGGCAGGCAGAGGCATCTTACTTAGCCAAGGAGGGCTCCACCTCTCTCCCCTCTGTGCTTCTGTCAAGCAGCTAGAGATACCCACAGTGACAGCACACATCACAGACAGGGTCCCCACATGGCTGCAGGCCCAGCCACCTGCCGAGGATCATTAGGTTAATTAGGGCCCTAAGTGTGACTAATTAGCTGCTCCTGCAATGTTTCCAGAACTCCCTGGGAGGCTCTCAGCAGAGAGTGGTGCTGACTCAGCAGGAATCTGAAGGAAGGGGGGGCAGCTCTAGGTGGGGCCCCCTCACCCCCTACAGCAGCATCGCCTCACCCCACCTGGAGTTTTGATGCACCCTAACACCTAATCACCTCAGAGTTAACGGTTCTGAGACTCAATTCACTTCAATGCTGTCATTTTCCCAAAGCCACACAGGCACAGAGGGTCCAATTCCACCTCCCGTGTGCCGGGCACTTGCCAGGGAACCCTCGAGGGTCCCCACTCTCCTAAAATATGAACAAAAGCAGAAAGCCACAGGGAAACAGCTGCAGAGTCCATTGCTTCTGGTTCCAACTCTAAAGGAGAATGCACAGTGCAGACAGCTGGGAGAAGAAAGGCGCCAGGTGCCTGCTGCACTCAGAGGCTAAGACGGAGGAGGATCGTTGAGTTCGTGAGTTCAAGGTCCAGCTGAGCTCACAGTGAGACCCTGTCCCGAAAACAAACAAACTGGCTGCCAAGAGATGGCTCAGAGAAAGGGTGGAGGAGGTACTGGTGGTATTAGCCTGACAGCCAGACTTCAGTCACTGGAACCCATGTAAAAGTGGAAGGACAGAAGTGACTCCAAAAAGTTGTCCTCTGACCTCCACATGTGTGCTGTGTCATGCATGCCACACAGACACAACATGCACGCACACATAATTAGTAGGAGGAGGAGGAAGAAGAAGAAGAGGAAGAGGAAGAAGAGGAAGAGGAAGAAGAGGAGGAAGAAGAGGAGGAAGAAGACGACAATGAGGAGGAGAAGGAGGAAGAGGAGGAGACGAGGACGATGACAATGAGGAGGAGTGGCCCATGCCTTTAATCCCAGCACTAACTCTGAGGCAGAGGCAGGAGGATGTGTAAGTTTGAGGCCAGCCTGGTCTACAGAGTGAGTTTCAGGACAGCCAGGGCTACACAGAGAAACCCTGTCTCAAAAAATAAAAACGTCAGCTGGGCAGTGGTGGCGCACGCCTTTAATCCCAACAGTTGGGGAGGCAGAGGCAGGCAAATTTCTGAGTTCAAGGCTAGCCTGGTCTACAGAGTGAGTTCCAGGACAGCCAGGGCTATACAGAGAAACCCTGTCTTGGGGAGGGGGAAAAAGAATAAAATTTAAAACAAAATTAAAACTAAAACATAAAAAAAAATTTAGACAGGTAAACTTCACTGGTAAAACTTATTTTTTCACAGTAAAATAAAATTCTTGTCAAATCTGATTGGGAAGAAAGTCAGTAACCCTGGCCCTCAGTCACACGGCCCCTTACAGAGAGGCTATCACCTCAGATAGTCTGATGAGGAACCACCTGCCCACCAGTGAATGCGAGTGTGCAGCAATGTGAGGTCTAACCTTCTCTGTGAGGGGCCGTCAGCCCTGGGAGTTCACAGAACCCCTCTGTGGTGCTCTGGTCAAAACAGAGGAAAAGGGAGACTCCCCTCAGAGTGGTGATGAAGACCCAGCCATCCTGCCCTGGTCCTCTTCTCCCCTGCTATGAAGGCTCCCTTTGAGACTGGAAAGATGGCTCAGCGGTTAAGAGCACTGATTGCTCTTCCAGAGGTTCTGAGTTCAATTTCCAGCAACCACATGGTAGCTCACAACCATCTGTAATGGGATCTGATGCCCTCTTCTGGTGTGTCTGAAGACAGCTACAGTATACTCACATATATTTTAAAAAGAAATGGAAAAAAGAAAGTCCCCTTTGCACCCAAAACTCCCCCCAGTCAGGGCTCCAGGGATGAGAGCACTTTCCATCCTCTATCCTGGAATAACCTGATTCCCCTCCGACTCTGAGTAGTGAGCACTCAGGACCTGGGTGCAGTAACAATGGTACCCTGCACCTGTCTACCCCCAACCTCATCCACCCCATCAACAAATGGTACCGAGACACCACAGGACTCCTGAACATCTGCAGAACAGACACAGGGGCTTGTCCTATTCTTTGCTATAAAAAGCATCCAACCACACAGGCCCATGAACTCCACGAAAGCTCCGTATCTGAGACTTGAACAGGGATGGGGGTAGGTGAGAAGAAAACAGTTGTCACAATGTCGGAAGCTCTCAACCTGCAGGCAAGTTCACACCTCTAAGGTCCAAGGTCGGGAATTGAACTCAGGACCTCTGAGTTCAATTATCTAAGGCCTGCCCTCCTTTGACTCTCATGGCACCAGCATTGAGGAATACTACTGAGAGGAAGAACTGAGTTAAGAACTTCGAGCAGACAATGTCCAGAAGCCAGTGGCTCTAGGGAGCAGGGCTCCCTGCCCCTAGGCTGCTCTGTTGGAGAAACACACAGAATAGATAGCAAGACGGAGGCAGGTTCTGAGATGCCTGGGCGGGACCACATCAGCACCTAGAAGGGAACCCCACAGCCAGGCATGGGGCCAGAGATGGTGGCCACATAGAAGGAAGGCCAAGTCTGCCATAAAGCTCAAGGCCAGAGAGGCTGGGAAGGAGCTAGCCTGTGAGGGAGCCAGCTGGTACGGGGTCTCCATCTCAGAGGACCATCTTCGTTCATGGGGTAGCCATAAGAAAGATCCAGCAGCCAGGGGCCTAAGGCTTAGACATCACAGAGACAACCCCCAGTTTTGCTGCCAGTCCCCAGACAGCAGAGATAACAAGCATTTATTTCCACATCAGAGTCTGCAAACTGCAGAAGTGAAGTCCCCCTAGCAGACGGGTGAGGTAGAGAACTTGGAGGCGCCCCGCTGAGCTCCACAGAGCCCTGCAAACCGCCTTGTGCTCCAATGAACACCCCGCCATGGTGGGTCTGACCTGAACCAGTGCTTAGCAACCAGTCAGGTGTTGAAACCAGTGGCCCATGTGGAGTTAGACAGATGGCCACCCAGAGTGATGACAGTGGCTGTCCTATTTTCCACACACGGAACACTCAAGCAGCTAAAGTGTATCGTGACAGCAAGGGTAACAGGCTGCAGGCTGAGCCCCTAAGCATGTGGGGCTTAGAGGGTGGCCTCCCTGATGTCTCTAAAACCACCAGCAGCTCAGAAGAAAACAGAAAAAACCCAAAGTGGTTGGCAAGTACGGCACTGGGTGGGTCACCTCCTGCGGGGCAGTGGCCCACAAGCTGGCATGTGTGAGCGACACAGACCACAGGAGAGCAGCAGCTGGCAGAAGGGGCATTGATAGGGAGACCAAGGCAGACTAAAAACAGTCCTCATCATCACAGACAAATGTGCCTGCCCTCTCTGAAGCAGCATAGCCAAGGGTATAGCCCCAAAGGACTCCTGGTCCCTGACAGAGATTCCGACTGCAAACCCAACTGCCTGTGCCCCGCCCTACTATAGAATGCCTGGCTCAAAAAAAAAAAAAAAAAAAAAAAAAAAAAAAAAAAAAAAAGACCCACCAGGGCTGGGGGGGATGTGGCTCAGTCGATAAGATCACTTGCCTAGTGTATGCGACACCCTAGGTTTCCCCAGCACTCCATAAAACCAGGTGCAGCGTGGCAAACCCGGAATCCCAGAGAGGTAGAGACAGGAGGATCAGAAATTCAAGGTTATCCTCAATTACACAGAGTCTGAGACCAGCTTGGGGCTATGTGCTAGGGTCCATATGGACCTGAGACTGACCCCACCAAGAGGAGACCCTCTGTGATTGACAGCAGAAGACACTAATCGAAATGGGAAAGTCATCCCCACTCCATTGCAGGTTACAGACTATCCAGGACTGGCACTTAGCTGGGCATAGTGGCACAGGCCTTTAATCCCAGCACTTGGGAGGCAGAGGCAGGTAGTGTAAGTTAGAGGCCAGCCTGTGCTACAATGAGTCCAGGACAACCAGGGCTACATACAGAAATGGTGGTAACACCTGTCTCAAAAATTTTACACATAGGGCTGCTGGAGAAATGGCTCAGAGGTTAAAAGGACTAGCTGCTTTTCCAGAGGTCCTGAGTTCAATTCCCAGCACCCCCATGGTGGCTATAATGAAATCTGGTGCCTTCTGCTGGTGTGTAGGCATATATGCAAACAGAACACTGTACACTAAATAAACAAACCTGTTTTTAAAGATTTTATATATAAACATATATCTCAGAAATTATACATATAATTTGAGATAGACAGATAGAGAGATAGAGAGAGATAGACAAAGATAGAGATAGATAGATAGATAGATAGATAGATAGATAGATAGATAGATAGATAGATAGATAGATTGATTAAAGGGGGGTTGGGAAGCCTAAGAGAAGGCTCGCTCTCTTTGTCTGTCTGTCTGTCTGTCTGTCTCTCTCTCTCTCTCTCTTCAGCATGAGCCCGTGGCCAGGCCCCTGACCAGTTCCCTCCTCCCACTCCCATTCCAGAACCTCCTTCCGGCTGGTTTCACCCTGCACAAGGATGGTCAGTGTTGGGTAGGCCGTCTGAGCAGCAGTTTCAGTGACTTTGGATCTGTCCCAGGACACGGTTCACAGGGAACAGGTGTGGCGCAAACAGTGGGCCTGCCAGAGGACAAGGGACCAGGGGCCAGCAGGCAAGAGGCTGTCCCTGAAGCTTTGCTCTTGCAGCTATCAGTTACCAGTCCCAAGGCTTAGCAGCCAGGTCCCTGGCCAGCTCTAGACGTGCTTCCTGTATAAGGCAGGGAGGAGGACCAATGAAAGGAGACCCTCCCTAGAGGAGGTTCTGAGGAGACACTGAGTTGGCTGAGTACAGCATCCCAGCAGGAAGGCAGCCACCTCCTCTGGTCAGACCTGAGGTACAACTGAGGCCTTGCAGAATGGAGGAGATGGTGGAGCCCTGCTGCCCCCTAGTGTCCACGACAGCAAACGAATATTATATACCCAGCCAGTAACCTGCTGCTGAGACTCCAGACTGCAAGACAAAAAGCCCGGAAGCCACTAACTGGAAACCAGTCCTCTGGAGTCACAGACCTCTGGTGGTAACTTCTCCCCAGAAGAGGGCAATCCAGTCCACTGAAGGGTGCTCCGCCACCCCGTTCCCACCATCCGATGACCAGTTCTAGAGCTCTACCTCAGGTACACAGCCCCACAGTCCACCCCAGCATCGAGGACAACCCCACGCTTAAGAGAATCCCAGGCACACAGGCCTCCTGCGTCCATCCTCTCAGTGCCCAAAAGATGTACTGTGGATCCCCATCAGTCTCATTACCAAGAGACAGGCCCTTCTGTCTCCCTACTGTGGCTACTTCCTGAGGGACCCGAGCACAACAGCACCCAGAGCCACCTTGTTAGAACCTCCCATGAGGACTCCATGGGCCCCAACTAGCTCATACAACCCCACAGAAGATCCTAGGGCTGGGAGCCACCTGTGGAGTTTCGGTCTAGGCCAAGCCTTGTTGATCCCAGACAGTCCCGGAGTTAGGTATGGGACAGAGCACAGGAAGCAACATTAAACAGGGAAAAGGCACCGGAAGTAGAAAAGGCAGCACTTCAGCCCACTGGGCCATGGACCAAAGTGATGGGCCCTGAGCAATCCCCATTCCTCCTCTACGGGAAGATGAGTTGATACCTCAAAAACCTTTGCCAAGAGAACACACTTTAAAGCAGACATAAGTTTACACATTCACCCCTGAAGAATGAGCCAGGAAGCACAGCCCAGACTCGGCCCATGCACCAAGACCAACCCTCAGCTGCTGGCCACATCAATTGACCTAGCCTGGGTCAGAAGCAGCTGACTCCAGGAGAGTAGCTGGCATGGACACCACGTGAAACAGCTGGCACAGACACCATGTGAAACAGCTGGCACAGACACCATGTGAAACAGCTGGTGTGGACACCACGTGAAACAGCTGGCGTGGACACCATGTGAAACACCTAGC
>JANHMN010000023.1:26872285-26903393 GCA_030674055.1 Rhabdomys pumilio
AAACAGCTGGCACAGACACCATGTGAAACAGCTGGCACAGACACCACAGGCCCTCCTAAAGTCAACATTCTCCTGGCACTTGTGAGTCCATGATATCCATGGCCCCACTGACCCAATGATTATGGCCAAAGCAGGCCTTCCTCCGTTGCTACAGCACACTCCAGCAGCCTGGACCACTCTAGAGGACCATACCCTCAGTACCAGGGTTCCTCAGAGAGCCCAACCCAAAAAGACAAGAACAGACCTTCAGGAATCTTAGAGTCCCAAAGCCTTCATGACACCAGACCAACACTGACTGCTACACAAGCCACCCAATAACCATACACACACACCACAGCTAAACGACACACATCACCCGATAACTGAGAAACAAGAACCAGCCGGCAGGACTTTGAAGAAGGAAACGAGAACCAGCTTGTACACGTAAAAACAAGGTCCCAGTCAGGGGAGGTGACATGCCTGTAATCCTAGAACTTCAAAGTCTAAGGCAGGAGAATGGCCTCAAGCTCAAGGGCAGTCTGAGCTACTGAGTACGACTTTGGCTAAAAAAAGAAAAAATTAAGTTAAATTTATCCAAACCAGATCCCTTGTTCAGTATGAGTGTGTCATGAGCTCACCTGTTCAATCTCCGGCACCAAAGACAAGATCCAACCCCTTGCAGCCTTCCCCCTCCTGCTTACAACCGCCCAGGGAGGCACTGGAAGCTCAGACAGCCAGAAGCTCCAAGGGGGTGGAGTCTCAGCCCACCAGGGACACTCTTTGAACCGGTGGCACCCCTCCAACAGGACCCCAACTCACATTCACGCCAAAGTCCGGCGAGGTAGAACTCCAAATGGCTCCAATACTGGCAGCAGCGAGCATGGCCTCCACGGCATGTGCACTGTTGGGCAGATAACCTGTGGGAGGAGGGGGGGGAGGGGAAAAAGCCTTGGGTTGAGGGAATCAAAGCAACAGACTTCCAGACGTTTCCCCGGGAGACCTAAAGTATCTGAGAAGCAGAAATGCCAGCAGAACCTCTCACTGTACCTCATAAATCCATTTTCTACCTTAAACCTATGGCCTCCATCCGTCCCTGCTCTTCTCCCTCACTCTGCTCACTCCATTCAGTCCCTCAAGGGTCCTGAGCTTCTCCTGCCCCGGGGCCTTTGCACAGCTGTTGTACTTCAGCACAGAGACACCTGCACCAGTCTTCCACACTCAGCACACGCCTGTCCTTCAGCTCTTAAGTCACACGCCTTCTTTAAGCTAAGCACAGAAGAACCACAGTGGGGCTTCCCCTTTGCTGGGAACACTGTACCCGCCTGACCTTGTGTGTACCAGGTATTTAACCTGGGGTTCTTAGGTGAGGGTAAGGACTTCACTTGTCTCCATCTTTGCTTTGCTGAACACCTCTTAACCCGCCCCATGTATCCTAAGACAGTGGTTCTCACTGAGGTCACCCCAACCATAACATTATTTTCACTGCTAAGGCATAACTGTCATTTTGCTACAGTTATAAATCATAATGTAAATATCTGTGTTTTCTCTCTCTCTCTCTCTTCTTCTTCTTCTTTCTTTTTTTTTTTTTTTTTTTTTTTTTTTGGTTTTTTGAGACAAGGTTTCTCTGTGTAGCCCTGGCCGTCCTGGAACTCACTCTATAGACCAGGCTGGTCTTGAACTCAGAAATCCACCTGCCTCTGCCTCCCAAGTGCTGGGATTAAAGGCGTGCACCACCACTGCCCAGCATATCTGTGTTTTCTTAGGTCTTAGGCGACCCCCGTGACAGGGTTGTTGACCTCCAAAGGGGCCGAAACCCACAGGTTGAGAACCACTGCCCTAAGAAACGTACTGGCTGGCGTATGGGTGAGTGGAACGACAGGCGAATACACACACACAGGGAGAGCTATGTGTAACCCTTTGGGGCAGAATGAGTGGAGGCCCCCATCACCAGGCAGGCTGGCATCATGGCAGGGAAGCAGAGAACATCTATGGTCAGAGGAATCACCATCAACAGAACAGACAGTACCAGTGCTCTGGGGAAAAGGGTCATGAACAAGGACCCTCCTGGGGTCCTGAACGACCTCCTCCAGAGAAGACAACAGCAGTCTGGACTCTACCTTTCAAAGCACACACATGTCCCCTGATAGTCCACAGGCACTGGGAGGGCAGGGCTTGGATACTTTTCCCCTCAACCCCACAAAAGTACTCTGGTGCCTGGCAGGGGACAAGGCCACTGCAGAAGTGCTTACTGGCCTCTGAGCAGAATTCAAGAGCCTCTTCATTGTGATTACCCAAGGGAGGCCGGACTCACGGCTCAGGAGAGTGCGCAATCCAGCAGGCTCCCCGCCCCTCACTAACCAACAAGCAGCCAGCCCTCCTCCTAAGCCATCAGGCCTACCTCTGGGACCACACTGCAAGCAAAAGAAAACAGCCATCAACAGTTTAATACATCGCCTCAGCCCTGCAGGTACCTGTGCCTCTTAAGCGGCTCTCATGTAAAGCTACAGTCCGGGTGGAATCGACCATGAGCCACAGAAGGGGAGGCCAAAAGGCAGCCAGACTGAAGAGCCCTGGCTGCTGGAACCAATCCCTTCCCCGCACCCCCTCTCAGGCCCAGAAAGGATCTCAAATATCTCTAGGCAACCCTGGCTCTGTGTTCCCTTCTCTCAGAAACACCTGCTGCTGCATGCTGATTTTAAAAAATGCAAATGAGGGCTGGTTCTGGCTCAGCGGTGGAGCCTTGCCAAACATCAGCCCTGAGTTCCAATCCTGCACCAGGAAACCAACTAGAGGGAAGAAAAACAAAAAGAAGAGGCCTCGGCACTGCTTAGCCAGATTTTAAAAAGTGACAGCTAAGGGGGCTGGAGAGATAGCTCAGTGGTTAAGAGCACTTGGCTGCTCTTCTAGAGGTCCTGAGTTCAATTCCCAGCAGCCACCACATGGTGGCTCACAACCATCTACAGTGGGATCTGATGCCCTCTTCTGGTGTGCATGAAGACAGAGCACTCAGATACATAAAATACACAAATAAATAAATCTTTTTCATTTATTTTTTTTACTTATTCACTTTACCTCTCAATCTTTTTTTAAAAAAAAATTAAAAAACAAAACAAACAAAAAAACCTGACAGCTTAAATAGAACCAAGAAGGACACAAGAAAAGTGAGGTTTCAATCTTTAAAGCCCGTACTGGCTGCATGCAGTGATACACGCAGAAGGACCAAAGTTCCAGGCCAGCCTGGACCACATATCAAGAGCCCGTCTGAAAACACAAACAATTGAAACCCTGACGGGACTGATTGCTGGCCCTGCCTCCCAGCATTTACCTAACAGTTATTCATTAGACTCCCAGCCATGGGCTTGGCCTCCCAGAGCATGGAGCAGGCCAGGAACGGAAACAGGGCCTATCTTCAGGGACAGCCGCAGAGCCTGTCCCTGGGGGCTGCAGAGCAGACAAACAACATAAAGATGATGACATCAGAGGCCATGAGCTCACAAGAAATGCCCAAGCTGCTACTGGAGATGGATGACGGGTGGCCCAAGCATTGCCAGGATGGCCCCCAAGTGAGCAGCATCTTCCCGCCTTGATGCCAGTTACAGCGGGAAAACACAGAACACAGGCGACAGAGTGGCCTGTGCCTTTCCTGCCAACCAGCACAGGCTGTGCTCACTCCATGTCCTGCCCACTGCCTAGGAAGGAGCTGCAGGGCTCCTGGGCCAGCCCTGGATCTGGTCCCTGGGATGTAAGTGGCTGCAGACCAACCCTCTGTAAACACAAGCCTGGCGCCTGCTGTCAGGCAGTGCCCTCCGCGAGAGGCAACTCTGCCAGAAACAGCACAGAACGACTCAGAGCAGCATCCTGGCCTACGGCCTTGTCCAACTGAGGGTCAGGGATTGAGCCCCAAGCTGCCCTGGAAGAATAACTGGCCTCAGGCGCACCCTTCTGGCAGTAACTGAAGTTACTGGGTGAAGGACAGGTCCCCATAGGCCTTCCTGGTGCTTGGAACTCAAGGTGAAAGGAGACCTAGAAAGGTGGCTGAACTTTTAGCAGGAAGTGTGATGTCACCGAAGGGAAAAATAGGGTACAGGGCCCTTCAGGAGGGACATCCAGGCCCAGAGGCCTATAGACTCCAGTGCACCTGCTGGACAACAGTCCCCAGCAAACTCCTGGCCCAAGTCCAGAGGCTCCCCTCTGCCCACTCCCACTGCCTGAACGCACATCTCTTTTCCCGCCTTGTGTCAGAAGTGGGGAAGGAGGGGAGGGAGGCAATGAGGAGTAAGGCTTGGATCAGCTCAGGGTGGGGCAGGTAGAGGTAGAAAAAGCCATGAGCGATCAGTGCTGGGCATCTGTCACAGTGCCCTTGCTCCTACAGACACCTTGTTCCCAGCAGCCACAGGCTATGTCTGCCGCCTGGCTCCATGTCCTCCTCCACGCTGCCCCGCTGCAACAAAGCTAACTCCTGCATCTCTGTGTTAATCTACCAAATGCACAGACCACTCCTGGACAACCTTGCCTCTTTCCACTCTGGAAACACAGCAGAGAACCCCTGGCCCTTCCAGAACAATAAGAGAGGGGATTCTTGGATTATCTTTCTTTATTCTTGCTTTCTTTTTTTTTTTTTTTAATGTTGCTATTGGTTTTGTTTGGAGACAGGGTCTCCCTGTGAAACTGGTCTGACAATCCTCCTGCCTCAGACTCCCAAATTCTGGAATGATGGATGTACCAGTACATCCAAGACTCTTTCTGCAATTCATCCTGTGTGAGCCCTGACCCGTGTACATACAGTAGTGTGTTCTACACACAACTAAACTTGTTTCAAGTTTCAAGTGTCTCCACCTGCTGGGCCACTTTGTTGTTGGTTTGCTTTACTTTGGTTTGAGTTTGGGTTCTAAGTATTGAGCCAACATAGCACTAATAGGTATTTACCAAAGAAGGGGAGGAGAGGGGAGGGGACAGGAGAGAAGGGAAGGGGAAAAGGAGAGGGGGGGAGCCCTTACCGACCACTCGGTCCCCTTTCTTCACGCCCATCTTCCTCATGGCGGCTGCGAACAAGGCCACCTGCTGCCGCAGCTCTTCAAACGTCACCTTCACAATCTCCTCTCTGCCTTCCCCTGAGGAGAGAAGAAAGGACCACACAAGCACAGATCAGGATGGGGAGCAACCGGTGCCCAGGACAAGGGGACATGGACATGGCCCCCCGGGGTGGCGCCACTCCACAGGAGAACCAGGCAGGGTGGAAGCCAGGCTCTGACCCAAAAGTGGGACCCCCCCCAAGGAGGAATCGCTGATGAAAATATCCAGACTGGTGGGATGTGGGAGAACCCCACAGCCATGGGGGTTACACTGTACAGACGGAAGATGCAATGTGGAGACCAGGAAACTAATGTGGAGACAACATGTACACAGCTGTCGCCTGTAGTGCATCCTGGCCCTGCCACATGCCCATCACCAAAGAGCTATCCTGTGGTCACAAGCCCCTCACAGTCCACCTCTGCTTCCAGGTGTCTGAGTTAAGCAAAGAGGTTTCTACGGCCAGCCCAGCCCAGCAGCACCCCCCTTGAGACTAAGCCTTGAGCTTCCCCTCAGCGTGCCACACTTAGGACTCCCTCTATTCGGTTTTCAGCATCAGCAACTCTTTCATTGCTGAGGAGTAGTCTACCGTTGGCCAGGCTTTGAGGATTACCTTTTGACTAACTGACTAACTAATGCAAAAAACTTAAACAGTACGAAATAATAAAAAAAAAAAAAAAAATTAAAGGAGCTGGGTATAGTGGCACAGGACTTGAATCCCAGCACTCAGGAAGCAGAGGCAAGCAGACCTGTAAAGTATGAAGCTAGCTTGGTCTACATAGGGAGTTCTAGGCCAGCCTGGGCTTCATAGTGAGGTCTTGTCAAGCATCCCCCCTCAAAAAAAGAATATTAAATGACCATTGTTGCCTGCAGAGGCCTCGCTCCGAGGGTTTCCCTAAGGCTCCACAAGAGTCCTCACCAAAGAAATTATGTCAAAACACTGATACCAGTTTTCACCTATGCATCAGGAAGAACTAAAAATGGCAGAATCGGTGCCTCAGACGGCACCTCCCTGTAGGAGGAGCTAAGGTGGGAGGAGTAAGGAGAGGAAGAGGAGTAAGGAGAGGAAGAGGAGTAAGGAGAGGAAGAGGAGAGAAGGAAGAGGAGGAGCTAGGAGATGGGAAACGAGCCGAGAGAGGGGAACATGGAGGCGGATGTTCACAGGTCTCCTGCAGTCAAAGGTAGTTGGTATAGCTAGGTTGGGTATTGAGTTACACCTCTGATTGAGCGGGCATCTTGTTATTGAGCATTACCAAATATATAAGCCTTTGGATAATCTAAGCATTTAGAGTCTCATTTGTACCGAGCCCGTGTGGTTGGCGGGATGGTCTGGGCAACGCCCAGCCTTGTGGAGACAGTGTGGAAGATTGGCAGAGTCATCTCCCACACTGGCGTCTCGTGGGTGGCAGAGCTGGTGTTTCTGGCTGGCCATTTCTAGCTGCGGCATGCATGTGGCCTCTGGCCACGGAACATGGCGGCTGAGCTAGGCAGAGCCACCGCAGCTTATATAGTCAGCTTTACCGAGGCCGATTTTAAATATTTACTGTAATACCTCCCAGCTTCACAGGCCTGGCCCAGGTGACCAATGGGTCATTGTGTGGGCCACAGAGAGACCACTGAACCTTGGTCATAAAAGGTATCCCAGCTCCTCAGGAGGCTGGGGCTGGGGAATTATATGCTCCAGGCTAGCCACAGCCATTTAGTGAAGGACACTGCCTCTAAGTCAGTGGCTCTCACCCTTCCTAATGCTGCAACCCTTAATACAGTTCCTAATGTTGTAGTGACCCCCGACCATAAAATTATTTCTATTGCCACTTCATATCTGTGGTTTTACATTACGATTTTACGAACCCCTCTGAAAGGGTTGTGTGACCCCCCCCAGGATGGGAACCACTGCTCTAAGTAAAATTGACGGCAGATGGAGCTCAGAGGGGGGAGCACATGCCTATCTCAGCACAGAAACAAGATCCTGCACCCCCCTTGTGGCCCACTGAGGGGAGCCAGCAGCCTGCTGTGAAAACTCATGTGAGGCAGAGAGAGGCCTTTACAGGTAGCCTTTGGATTAGGCAGCCCATCAGCCAGCTAAGCCAAAAGGACTGAGGTAGAAAATCTGTCCAAGATAGACTGTCAGGTGATCTGTCACCCTGCACGGCAACTGGACTATGCTGGGGAGGAACTGGGGTCCTCCTTGAAGAAACAACCATCTCGGGAAGGCGCTAGCCCTTCAATCAGCATCTTTGAGGCAGGATGCTTTCTGGCTCATTACTACTAAGCACCTTTCCACAAGTGAGTGAGCCTCTTCATCCCGAGGCACAAAACTGGTGTCTCTCATGTGCGTGGGATGGTCATAAGCGCCCCCTCCAGTCTCTCTTTGATCCTGCTGGGCTGGTCCTGTTGCCACTCCGGTACCTGCAACCCCAGCCACAGTACAGAGACAAAGTGCACTGTGCAGACAGCTGTGCTGACAGAGCCCTGGAGGGGCTGAGGGGCTGCTGGCCGCTCACTGGAGCACGAAGGCTAATGTACCTGTGGCTTCAAAGAATCAAGCCTGAGTGGTGCAGTGGATGCCTGGGTGAGCAGGGCACAGCTAGACACCACCTGTTAGGGGCAGGCGGCGAGGGGGAGGGGGCAGATGACACAGGGTCAGAAAAGACAGAGAAAATGTAGGCGGCCAGCCTTGGAACTTGGGAAGGCCAAATGGGAACCAGGAAAGAGTACAAGCTCTGTTCGATGTGTTTGCTTTCCAGCACCTGAATGGCTGTCTGGTGTGCAGGCTGTCAGAGCACCCCAGCTTACGGGCATCTGCCACTCAGAAGCCATGAGGAAGGAAAGCTGGCTCGGCAAAACTCCAACCTTAAAGGGAAGGCACAGGGGACACTGAGACAGAAGCGGCCTCCTCTGCCCACTCAGAGCAGAGCTTCCACAAATGCCAGATCAGCTGATCTGCATTCCTATGAGAGAGGGGACAGGGATCGGGGAATCACCCTTGGCTCGGTACCCACCCAGATGCCCAAACCACGCGCCCGGAGAAGCAGTTCCTCGGTTTCCCCTAAGCATCGGGTACACCACTGTGGTTTGGGATTTAAGACACCAGACTTCCCATTTTGCAGTGAGAGAACACAAAAGCTCACAGAGCATCAGAGTCCTGAGTGGAGCACTTGAGTTTATATGGACCCAGAGAGGAAGGTGAGGTGGTGTCAGGCCAGAACCCTGGGTCTGGAACAGAGTGGCCTTCCCAAGACTCTGATGCAACACACAGACTTAGGCATCCAGTCAATAGAACCTTGTGCATGTTCAAGAAGAGAACATTGACAGATGCAACAAGATAGACTTTGAAGAGCTGAGGCTAGACCAGTGTGGTGCTGCACACCTTTAATCCCTGCACTTGGGAGGCAGAGGCAGGTGGATCTCTGTAAGTTCAAGGCCAGCCTGGTATACCGAGCAAGTCCAGGATAGCCAGGGCTACACAGAGAAACCCTGTAGAGAGGAATCACCTCCCCTCACCAAAAAAAGAAAGAAAGAAAAACTGACGCTGAGTGCCAAGGCCATGAAGTATGACTCAAGGGACAGGGGACAAGGAGTAGGTGAGTTCTCAGAAAGAAAGAGAACGCTGACCCTCACCCTGTACCGGGCAGTTCTGACGAAAGCCGGTCCCCCTCAGCCCCTCAGCCCACCAGTTCCTTCCTCTTATTTATTCTTCCTAGCACTAAGGACCTCTCCCCCCACCCCCACCCCCTCCAGAATATCAACCTCATGAGAGCCTTCTCTGAACTGCTCAAGGCTGCAGTCCCAGCATCTGCCTGGGTCTGAGGAGCAGGTACATGAGGGGTTAATAGAGACCTGCAATGTTCTTAAGAGCAGGAGAGAGGCTGGCAGGCACCTGAGCCTCAGACTGAACTGCAGCATGAGACGGGAGCCCAGGGGAGGAAGAAGCAGAGGGCATTCAACACCCAAATCGAACATGACTGCTGTGCTAAATGTGTGTGTGTCGGAAGTGACTGTGGGCTCTGAGAACTCAGGTCTGGTCCCCTCCAGAGATGCTCCAGGAAGCTATCGTGAGAGCTAGACAGCCACCATGTTGCGAGCTGCCCTGATTTCCAACCTAGAGCCTTTACAGAGAAGCCCACAAAATTCCTGTGCTGATGGGTTGTTCTGAGACACAGAGACATACACACACACACACACACACACACACACACACACACACACACACACAAACGAATGTCCCGTTCAACTCAACAACATCCCTGAAGTAGGTGTTATCATTGGTATTGGTCCCACTTGGCAGTGCACAAACAGCCAGAGAGGCTGAGCAACTTACCTAAAGTCACACAGCAATAGCATGAGGCTGGGCCTTGAACTAAAATCCTCACTCAAGACTCATTTAGTCTGACGCCAAGCGCAAGGATCTGACCCTTCCCCTAGCAACACTTCTAAGTTAAAAAAAAAAAAAAACCAAACTTGGTAAAGATTAGAGAAAAATTGACTGCTGTCAGACCGGGACAGACACTGGGTTCTTTTCAGAAGCATTAGGGCCAAACACCTGACATACACCAGTGGCTCTCGCTGGTAATACATGTTGGCCCTGTCCAAAAAAACCAGAATCTTCAGTTTCAAAAGCTAATGGCTCCAAGAAGCTCCACCTACTCCCTACAGTGTGATCAAATTGGCTGACTAACGAGGAAAAAGTGTTATCACGCAAGGGGGAGCATGCAGCCACCGGGAACATCCATCTCCACGAACTGCCTCAAACTAACGTGGGGACCTGAGCGGTTCTCTGGTCTCTCATGCACACACATGCACCTGTGCACCCCTGAACATGGACAAACACGCATGCACACACAAGGATGGGAACAGACCAGGCAGTGGTGGCGCACACCTTGAATCCCAGTACTCTGGCAGCAGAGGCAGGAGGTCTTCTGTGAGTTCAAGGCCAGCCTGGTCTACAGAGTGAGTTCCAGGACAACCAGGGCTACACAGAGAAACCTTGTCTTGTGGTGGTGGGGGGGGGGGTGCAGGGGGGAGCGGGGGAAGGTGAAAGAATCCAGCAACAGTCTCTGACCAGCCCTCTGTCTCCCAGCAGAGGTGTCCACTATGGCAGGAGGATGCTGACACTCAGCTGGAACCTGCCTAGGAGCCCTTCCACTTCACGTTCACCACCCAGGACACCCCTGGGACTCACGGGCCACGTAAAGGGCGACTCTGTCATTGTCTTTGTGCCGCAGGAGGTTTTCTGCGTAGTTGAGGCGGCTGCCTCTGAACCACTCGGGGACATCTGCAATTCCTTTGGATGTGTCCACAACCTGCAGAGGGACAGCAGAAGGGAGCCAGCAGCTCAGTGCAGAGCCTCGTGACATCCATACACCAACCTGAGGAGACAGCCCAGCCCTGCCCCCAGGGAAGCCACCCCGGAAATTCTTACAACAGTTTACTGAGCACCTAAGGAGGAAGTAAAGGAGAGTAGAGGAAGTGGGGAGGGAGTTCAGGCCTGTCATACCAGCACCTGGGGGGCGGAGGCAAGAGGATTAGGAGTTTGAGGCCAGCGACAAGAAATCCTGTCTCAAAAAGAAGGGAGGGAGTTGGCATGGTGGTGTGGGTCTTCAATCCCAGCACTTGGGAGACAGAGGCAGGTGGATCTCTATAAGTTTAAGGCCAGCCTGGTCTACAGACTGAGTTCTGGAACGGCCAGAGCTACACAGAGAAACTCTGTCTCAGGGTGTGGGCAGGGGAGCACTGGGGGGGCTGGGGGAGTGGTACAATGTCTGAAACGGGAACTGGGGTGTAGCTCCGTAGCAGAAGACCTAGTCAGCATCCCAGAGACCCCCGATTCATCTCCAGCACAAAAGTAAAAGAAGAAAAGAAAATCTGTCAGAGAGCCTTGGCACACAGACACGCCAAAAACAGGAGGCTGGCCTGGGGCCCCGCACCCCCCCCACAACCCACAATTCTGTGGGAAAATGACTCCGCCTTTCCTGTGGTGCGGAGACCTTAGTGTCTGTCTCTGAGTGCTGGCACATCAGCCTTACAGAAAGGTTTGCCTAAGCCAACAGTGAAATGTGCTTCAGACATGGGGCTCAAAAGGAGGTAAGAGCTCTCTGAAAAGTCTCCTCAGAGACCACAATGACGTGGTTATGCTTGCTTATACCTCAGACTGCACACTTCAAAGCCACGCCCACACTACATCTCATGCCAGTGTAATGTGAGGAGGAAGGTGCTTGAGGTTATCTGAGACAGGGTCTTCTTCGGACATAGCCCAGGCTGGCTCCAAGCTTGCAATCCTACTGCTTCGGTCTCCTGTGTGCTATTTTTAATTTTTCTTATTTGATAGTCTGTAGGGGTGTTTTGCTTGCATGGATGTCTGTGCACCGTATGTATAAGGTACCTGTGGGAACCAGAGGACATTGGATCCCCTGCAACTGTTATGAGCTACCATGTGGGTGCTGAGAATTGAACCCAGAGCCCCTGGAAGCACAGCCGATGCTCCTAACCTCTGAGCCACCTCTCCAGGCACTGCCCTGTTTCATTTTCAAAGTGTTCCTGTATGTATGTGCATGTGTAAGGGGTGTGGCATGTAGCACAGCACATGTGAGAAGGTCAGAGGACAATCTGCAGGAGTCCGTTCTCTCTCCACCATGTGGGTCCCAGGGATCGAACTCAGGTCATCAGGCTTGGCAGCAATCGCCTTTATCCACTGAGACATGTTGCTGGGCCACATGGGATTAGCAGGTATGATTCCATATTCCTTAAGCAACATGTCACTTGGAAACAGCCATGAAAGGAGATAAGAGTGTGGCCAGACTCACTTACCTCATCATACATGCGTGAGTAGACGATTCCGCTGAACTTCCAGAACTCAGCCCAGAAGTCCGAATACGACCGGACGGACCAGTGGTATAAGTCATTGTAATTCCCTACAAAAACAACCAAAACAGCAACTCTTCAGCCTAGCCTCAAAGGGTGGCTCCTTGGTGGGAAGCCACAGGCCTAAGGACCTCATATGCCAGGGACTCAGTGACTCTGACATCCCTGAATGACTGGGAGGAGCTAAACCTCATGGCACAAACCCTTCATCCACGGTCCTCAAGAAACACAGTGAGATGGTGTGTGTGTGTGTGTGTGTGTGTGTGTGTGTGTGTGTGTGTGTGTGTTCAACAGCCCAGGGTACCTTCAAACTTTTGATCTTTCTGTTCCAGCCCTCTGGGATTACAAGAGTGTGCCACCACATCCAGCTGAGTATCTGTGTGTTTGTGTGTGTGTTTACATGTGGAGATCACAGGTCAACCTCAGGGATCATTCCTCACACACCATCCATTTATCGATCTGGGTTTTATTTTTAAAGATCTGTTTATGTGTATGGGTGTTCTGCTTGGATGGATGTCTGTGTATCATGTGTGCCTGGTACCCATGGAGGTCAGAAGAGGAAGTCTGGTTCCGTGGAACTGGAGTGACAGATAATTGTCAGACCCCGTGCCGGTGCTAAGAACTGAATCCAGGTTCTCTGCAAAGACAACATGGACTCTTACCCGTGGAGTGATTTTTCCAGCTTATTTTTTTTTCCTGAGACAGGGTCTCTTACTGGGGACCTGGAGCTAGCTAAGTAGGTTAGACTGGCTGGCCAGTAAGTCCCAGCTTTCCGCCTGTGTCCCCCACACCCCAAAGCAAGGATTATAGGAACACCCAACTTTACTTTATGTGGATCTTAGGACCCAATTCAAGTCCTTATGCTTGCAGAGTATACATCTGAGCCATTTCCCTGAGATATAAGATAGATAGATAGATAGATAGATAGATAGATAGATAGATAGATAGATAGATAGATACATAGATAGATACATAGATAGATACATAGATAGATAGATAGATAGACAGACAGACAGACAGACAGACAGACAGACAGACAGAGAACAAGGTTGTGGCAGGGAGCTAGTACACAAACCACAGCACATGTGGAGGTCTGAGGATGACTTTCAGGATCCTGGTCTTCCACTATGTGAATTCCAGGGATCAAACTCGGGCCATCTCTCCTAGCAGCAGAGCCTTCTTTCCTGAGCTATCTCTAACTTCTCTGAAAGTTCATTCATCCTCTCTCCCTCCGCACCCCTCCTTGTGTGTGTGTGTGTGTGTGTGTGTGTGTGTGTGTCCTTCTATCTTTCTGTCTCTCTTTTTGAGATAAGTGTGTCTCACTAAGTAGCTCTGGCTGGCCTCAAACTCACTGTCTAGACTTCATTGGGGATCTCACCATCTCTGACTCCCAAGTGCTAAGATTAAACATATGTGCCACCACGCCCGGCTGTCTCCATGTTTTCTTAACAGGATATATGTTCACTGAGAAATATCACATGGGGGCTGGTTTGGTGGCAAGAATTCCAGCTGCCCCAGAAGTTGAGGCTGGGAGATGAGAAGTTCAAGGCCAGCCTGGGCAACTTGACTTGAGACCCTGTCGCAATATAAGGAGTAAAGAGAGGACCCAGATGCTGCTCCGTGGTAGAGGACTTGCCTAGCATTCACAGGGCCCTGGGTTCCAACCTCAGGATCACAGAGGAAGAGGAAAAACCATCAGATGGCAAAGTCTCCTCAGTCATGGGGCTGAGACAGATGAGCACTGCTGGGGAAGAGAAGCTTCAAAACAGACGGGGCCTGGTTTAGCCATTCTGGGAGTTTTCTAGATTCATTGATGATATTGCTACTCACATGCAGATCAGTCCCCAGAGGCTCAGGAGAAGCCACCTGTTCTGTCAAGCAAGGGCAGGGTATCACTGGAATCTAGAGCTCACTCTCAGACTCCTGCCTCAGGGGATACGAGGGGGTGGGGGTGGGGGGCTGAAACAAGCTATGCATGCCTGTATTTCTCAACAGGACAAGAGTAACCTAAGTGTGTGGAAGAAATCCAACCAAATTACCTGAAACAACACTCATCATCAACACACGCATGTGAACTCAATGCTTCCAGAGAACCTGGCAAGACAGACAGATCCGGGGACCAGAGGGAGAACGCAGCAGGCACTGGTTAGTCTCCAGGATAGTCAAAGCTATTGCAGAGGACCCCCTTCTGCAGATCCTGCCCAGCTAAATTAAAAGCTGGGTGTGGGAGCTGGGGTAACAGCTCAGAGGTTAAGGCGCTTAGCTTAGTGCCCAAGAGCTGGGGGAGGGGGGAGGGCGGGGAGCACACAGGCTTCAAGGGAAGTAAAGCATAGTATCTGGAGATGCAGAGCCAGCCAGCTCACAGGTGGGAAAGCCACAGCAGGGACACACACACACACACACACACACACACACACACACACGCGCGCGCGCGCGCGCGCGACTTTCCGGCTCTGGGCTCCAAGGAAGGACCTGGGTAATAGCATTAAGATGTCAACCCTCTCCGGGCCCTCTCCATGTACACAAAGTAGATCTAGCATGCAGGGAAATAAACTACAGGGTCGGGGAGTTTGTAACACCTGAGGCAGCAATGATTTTGCCGGAAACCTCAGACAGGCCACTCTGCCACTCCAGGACAGAGTTTCCCTCCTGGGTCACTTCAAACTGTGGTTAAGTGGCTATAGATCCTCCCACGACAGTAGAAAAATTCACTCGGGCTCCAGGTCAGGCACCCACTCTGCCACTTCTGAGCAAATGGCCTGGGGCAAGCGGCCCTACCTCTCTGCAGTGAGTGGCACTCTTGTCTGAAGGGGATGTAGTGAAAACCAATAGAATGCACTGCTTAAGAGCCATAACGGAGGCCGAAGGGTGGCTCAGCAGTTAAAAATCCATAGGGCTACTACTGAGGATGCAAGTTTGGTTCTCAGCCTCCAGGTCAGACAGCTCACAGCTGCATCAACTCCAGTTCCAGAACCTTCCACGCTCTCTGATTTCTGTGGGCAGCAGCACTCACGGGCATAACTGCACACAGATATGAATACACATAATTAGAAATAAAAATACTCCAGGTGGTGCCGGCGGCAGCGTCGTGGTGCACGCCTTTGATCCTAGCACTCGGGAGGCAGATCTCTCTGAGTCCAAGGCTAGCCTGGTCTACAGAGCAAGTTTCAGGACAGTCAGGGCTGATGGTGCTTATCCTGGGGCCACTGTCAGGACCTAGGAACTGCCCAGAACAGTTCCCTGCAGAGTAAAGGTACCTAAAAACATCTGTCATTAATGTCACCCCTCCATTTGCATGAAGATCACACATGGCACCCAGTGGTATATACTGAACTCATCCACATATGGCCAGCCAGCAAGAGAGTTAATATGCAGTAGTGTGTGGTGCTTTAATTGAGGCAGACTAGGGTAACACAAGGCTTGGGCAGTTCTACTGGTGAGACGGCTTCAAGCACCTGTGGGAACCAACACTAGCCAAACAGGCCCCACAGGTCCTCTCCGTCTCTCAGGCTTAGTCACCTGGGTCCTTGCAAATGGCCAGCTCTGGGTGCAAAAGGTTTCCCAAGCTAATGAGACTGGCTAGATGCTAGAAATCTTCTCTGGACCCCAAAGTGGATTTAGGCTGGGCCTGGTGGCTCAGGTCTCTAATCCTAGCTACTCAGGAAAGCTGAGGCAGAAAGATCAAAAGAGCCAAGCCCGCCTGGTCTTCAGAGCAGGTTCCAAGCCAGCCTCAACAATTTTTAAGACCCTGCCTGGCCAACCATGTCTTTCTTTAGTCCCAGGGCTCAGGAGGCAGAGGCTGGAGGAGTTCTGTGAGTTCAAGGCCAGCCTGATCTACAAAGTGAGTTCCAGGATATCCAGGATGACATAGAGAGACCCTGTCTTAAAAAAAATTCATTCATATAAATATATATTATATATATATATATATATATATATATATATATACATAAATAAATAAAGAGAGGGGGATTGGAGTGTGGCTCACTGATAGAGCCTTGTCTAACATTTGAGAGACCCTGGGTTCAATCCCTAGGACTTTAAGAGAACAGGAGAGCACCCAGCAACAGCATCATTGAGGGGTGTGGCCAGGCTCACAAACCTAGGGACCTGATTGATGGTCACATGGATATCTCAGCACCTCCAGAACCCAGTGTGGAGACTTTTCCACTATTGTGTCCTACCACTGCCACATCATGGAGTGAGGCAAGAATCCTCTCAGGGACTGCAACTGGAAGCCCAAGTGACCAAGGCACATTTGTTCAGTGTGTTTTAACACTCAACAGAGAGTCTAAACCATGTGCTAGCATTTAGAATCTTAGTTTTAAATGAAAGGGGTGTGTGTGTGTGTGTGTGTGTGTGTGTGTGTGTGTGTGTGGTGTGGTGCCTGACTGCAATCTCAACACTCAAGAGTTAGGGGCACTAGGGCTAGAGAGATTAAGATTAAGCAGTTAAGAGCACTGACTGCTCTTCCAAAGGTCCTGAGTTCAGTTCCCAGCAACCACATGGTGGCTCACAACCATCTGTAATGGGATCTGATGCCCTCTTCTGGTGTGTGTCTGAAGACAGCTACAGTGTACTCATACACATAAAATAAATAAAAATCTTTAAAGAAGTATTTTTTAAAAAGAGTTAGAGGCAGGAAGATCATGAGTTCAAGGCCAGCCAAGTGTGGTAGAACATGCCTAATTTTACTCCTAGCACTTGAGAGGCAGAAGTGCTCTCTGGGAGCTTGGGGCCAGCCTGGTCTATATAGTGAGTTCAGGGTTAGCCAAGATTACATAGTGAGACCCTGTCTTAAGGGAAAGAAAAAAGAGCTAGGAGTGAGCCATTGTGTGTGTGGTGGGGGGTGGGGAGGGCTCTAACTCTACGAAAGAATCCTCAGCATCCTTAAATCAGCAAGGCAGAAGGAAAGCCCTTTAAAAACAGCACATGGATGCAGGGAGAAAGGACACAACACTGAGGAAAGACAGCATTTGAGGTAGACCTGAAAGATGCCCAAACAGATAAGAGGAAAGGAGACTGGAGGAAGGGAAAAGGGAGGGGCCATGGAACCACCATCCGTGGCTGCCTCGTGAGAGGACTGCACAGATGGCAGGCAGGCTCTGGCTTTCCATATCCAGCCCCTCAGCTTTATTTTGTAGTCATTCTTTCTGAGACAAGATCTCCCTCTAGAGTACAGGCTATCCTCAAACTCACAGCAATCCCTCTGCCTCAGTAACTGAGTGTGAGTCTCTACCGGCTGGTAAGCCTCCCCACTTTTAAACACAACATAGTCAACAGAACTTCTAAAGAGCAACCCAACATCTAGAGACTGGAAGGACAGAGATTAAGGATGAGGGGTTACTCAGTAAACCTCTAGCCAGTGACAATCTCCAGTGGTCATCGCTCAGGACTTGGCCTGCCACCTAAGGTACACTAGGTCCTCATTAAGCTCATTTTATAGATGAGGAAACCAAGGCCTGAGGCGATTGGAGGACAACTTTTTCCGATCACAAAGCAAGGAAGCTTGAAGCAGCCAGGTCCAAGCAAGGTGTCAGGTTACAGCTCCCTACTGTTGTTCTTGCTGTGGAGAAAGCGCTGGTCCACTTCAAAGGGCTGCCCTCCGTAGAGTGAAGTGCCAGGCCTACCAAGCCCACAGGAGCACCAGATCAGTACTTCATCACTGCTGGCAGAGGAAACAGATGAAGTCCAGGGAGAGAACGGAGGGCGGAAAATGGATGCAATCCCAACAAGGATCCAGCTGGGTTAAGGTTCTTCTCCTAGCTCACACCCATGAACTGACCAAATACAGCCTGCAAGCCCTGCAAGTGGCCAGGCAAGCATCTGTCTCCAGGTGAGAGGAACGGGAGGGAAGGGGCGGAGCCTTGTTAGGGAAGAAAAAGGACCCTGTGGAAGCTCTACTTCCATCCCCAGGCTCTCCAGCAGCAGTGTGCAGGTACATAAGCAACAAGGGACTGTGGGAGGCCAGCAACGACAAAAAGACCTGCACTTAGAGAGTACCCCAGCCAGCAAGGGGGCGCACGGTGCAGAGGGGATGAAAAGAGGCCAGCCAAGTGCTGCTGAGACACTGGGAAGGAGACCCAGAGGACTGGTGCTCAAAAAAAGAGAAGATTCAAGAAAGATCCCCCGAGACAGTTCCTGAGAGCAAGATAGGCATTGATGCCAAAGGAAACAAGGGGGTCCCCTGCAGTTAGAGGGGTAAAAGAGGTGAAAATGAAGAAGGGAACCAAGGTAAGCTGAAAACCCCAGGCAGACACCTGAAATGGGGGCAGAGCAAGTGGAGGGACTGAGCAAGCCCTGTGGATCCCTGGGAAGGGCATATGGAAAAGAGCCTCACCGGAGAAGGCTTCTGCCCCACCCATAAATCACACAGACCAGGGTGGTTCCTGGAAGCAGGATCTGTTCAGGGTTGGCAGTTTAAAGAAAGGACTCTACCATAACTTTAAAGGAAGGAGGCGCGAACTCTGGCCTTTTCAGGAACCTGAAATTTCAAGTTGGTCCCTAGCAAAGGCAGATAGAGGGAGCCTGTCGCATGAATCCCCGTGAACTCAAAAAGAACTGCAAATAAGGCCAGAAGGAAGCCCCCCACAAGGCTGGAAGTCAAGACCCCAGGAGCCACTTCCCAAGCAGGCAAGCCTAGCAAAAGATCCGAGGAACCAGAGGGTGTTTGCCACTTCCAAGAGGGTGACTCACCTGCAGAAAGGGGGCCTCTACAGGCGGTGATGCTTCCCAAAACACTGAAAGATACACCATCAGAAGACCAGCACCTCCCAGAAGAGGGCCCCGAGCCAGGGGACTCCCCCAACCCAAAGACAGGGACACTGGCCATCCATCCATCGGAGACCCATAGCAACAACTAGGAGGAACCTCTCTAGAGGGGGACCCCAAGTCAACGAGGATTCCCCCAATCCCAGTACCACTCATCAAAAACTAAGCAGGGAAAGGGAGGAACCTCCCTAGAGGGGGTACCCCCAAACCAGGGGGCTTCCCCGACCCTAAGACAGGGGCACTGGTTGGATATCCATCCATCTAACAGAGGCTTATCCCAAAAGCTAGAAGGGACCTTTCTAGAGCGATCCTCCCTGGAGAGAACAGCTTCCGGGAAGACCCGTGACGGGAGTGCACTAGCCGCGTGCCCCGCACTCACCAAGCGCCAGGCCGCAGGCGGTACCCACGGCCGCCCGGAAGCGGTCCATCTGCGTGTCCTTCTTGCTGTCAGGCTCCCACATCACCTGGCACTCCATGATCTCCTCGCGCTCGAGCCGCGCCAGCTTGGACATGGTTGCGGAGCTGCGTGACAGGGGCTGCCGGGCTTTGGCTGCGGAGAGAGCGGAGAGCGCAAGACGTGGAGCGGCTCAGAGCGGCGCGGACGAACCACAGCGCGAGACTGAGCCAGCGCCGGCGAGGCCTGCGGGACATCCGGCTTGGTCACACCCCCAAGCAGGCTTCGCCACGCCTCCAGAAGACCACGCCTCTTGAGACCACGCCCTCTTCTGTAACCCTCCGCCACGCCGTGTCTGCAAATGGTGCGCTTGCTGCCAAAAAAAGAGTGCTCGCCTGCGCAGGCGCAGTAAGCCTGTTCCACGGCCTCACTTGTTGCGGAGCTTACCGCGTGTTGCCCTCTTATTGCCCTCGTTCCGTTCATTCATTCATTCATTTATTCAGAATTAAGTTGCTCCTCCTACAATCACTTAGCGGCGGAGGTATCTTAGGCAGAAAACGTATGCAGATAGAGGTGCAGAAGGAAGACCTCTAAAACGCGTGTCCGAGTCTTGCGCGCACGCTCACTCACAGGGGTGCTGTAATAGGGATACGTGGGGTATATAATCTAACAAAAGATACTGAGTGAGATCTCAAGTCTATCCTCAGCACCAAAAATAAAAGCGCTAAGCACAGAACATCCTGGGGCAAGCCTGAAACCCAGCATTCTGGAGACTAAGGCAGAAGGATGACGGTAAATTCCACTTCACCCTGGACCCCAAAGCATAAACTTGTAGTCCCAATACTTAAGAGGTAGAGGCAGGAGAATCGTCCGAGATTCAAGATTATCCTGGTTACAGAGTGAGTTCAAGACTAGCCCGGGCAACCTTTAAAAAGCCCTGTGTTAAAACTTAAAATAGAGGGCTAAGGTTGTGGCTCCATGGGACTTCTCCCAGCGGCTTGGAGATGACAGGAGGGAGCTTTGGGAAATCTTGCAGGTTTCCAAACAGAGGGAGGAACCCAGGGACCCAAGCAGAGATAGATACTGTGTCCTGTGGGGTGTGCACAGACAACTTTCTAAAAAGGCCCAGGACTTTGGTACTATAGCCCTGGAGTAGAAGACAAAATCAATGAAGGAAATAATAGCAGCTTAAGCTGGTCCTGGGGAGCATCAGAGATGCTGACTTTGAATCCAGGTGAGACCATCAGAAGGTTACAGCAGAGAGAAAGCATGCTCAGATCCTACTATGGTGAGAACTTTCCGGATGCTAATAGTCTTGTGAGTCCATTTGGTACTTTACTATCTATCCAGTATCTAAAATAACCGAAAACAGGTTAATTTTCTTTCTTTCTTTGTATGTGTCTGTATGTGCGTTCTTGGAAGTAGGTGCATGTGTGTGGAGACCTTGCATGTGTCTTGAGACCACGCCCTCTTCTGTAACCCTCACTATAGCTTTACTAGCCTGGAATTCACTATGTAGACCAGGCTAGACTTGAACTCAGAGATATCTGTGTGCTTCTGCCTTCCAAGTGCTGGAATTAAAACTGTGTGCTGCCACCATGTCAGGCTCCCTCCATTTTGTTTTGTTTTGTTGGGGGATGATGTATGTATGTATGTTTGTTTGTTTGGTTTTGGTTTTTCGAGACAGGGTTTCTCTGTGTAGCCCTGGCTGTCCTGGAACTCACTCAGTAGACCAGGCTGGCCTCGAACTCAGAAATCCGCCTGCCTCTGCCTCCCAAGTGCTGGGATTAAAGGCATGCGCCACCACTGCCCGGCTGTTTGTTTTATGTGTATGGGTGTTTTGTCTGAATATATGTTTGTGTATGTTTGTGTACCATGTGCATTCCTGGTGCCCATGGAGACCAGAAGAGGATTTGGGATATAACTCCTGAGACTGGAGTTCTAGATGGTTGTAAGCCACCATGGGGGTGCCAGGAATCAAACCTGGATCTTCTAGAAGAGCAGCCAGTGCTCTTAACCACTGAGCCATCTCCCCAGCCTCTCCGTTTTGTTAAGACAGGCTCTCTCACCAGTCCAGAGCTCACCAAGTAGGTTAAGGTGGTTGACCAATGAGCTTCAGGGATCTGCCTGTCTCTTCCTCCCCTCTCCAGTGCTGGGATTACAGGTGTGTTGCCACCTCACCTGGCTATTTTCACACAGACTCTGGGGATCAAATTCAGGTCCCCTCTCATACGCAGCAGCCATTAGCCTATCTAGCCATCTTCCCAGCCCCAAGGATGATTCCCTTTTTTTTTTTCCTTTTCTTTGTTTTGTTTTTTGGGGCAAGATTTCTCTGTGTAGTCCTGGCTATCCTGGAACTCATTCTGTAGACCAGGTTGGCCTCGAACTCAAAGATCTTTCTGCCTCTGCCTCCCAAGTAGTAGAATTAAAGGCATGAGCCACCACCATCGGGCTAGGGTGATTTCTTATATGGGTCTAGAAACTGAGGTGTACAAAAATAATAATAATAATAATTCCAGATGATTCCTCTAATGTGGCTCTTCCTGCTTCTCCCCAGTTTGTGAGGGAGGCAGAAGGGCAAAAGAGAACCTGAGGCATGAAGGAAGGAAGAAAGCAAAGACAGAACTGAAATCTGCAGCCTCTTAAGAACCAGCACTAATCTGCTCACACAGGTAGAACCCTCAGGACCTACACAGCTGGCCGCGCCTCCTAACAGGAGACATTTGCACAGGAAGATTTGTGCAGTCTTCCAGTGCATGAGCCTCCAGACACACAGCGGGTATTCAGGACCTGAAGATGGAAGCTCTAACACGAGATGGGAGTGCTCTAGAGCCAGGCAGCTCCAGGCAGTGGATCTGGGCATGAGGAGAGCTGTCCCCACCCCTACTGTGAGTTGGTTCTGTGTTATTCTAGTTTGCTGTGATAAACAGAGAGCAGCGTGGGGAGGAAATGGGTTATTTGGCTTACACTTCTAGGTCACAGTCCATCGCTGAGGGAGTCAGGGCAGGAACTCAAGCAGGAGCAGAGGTTAAAAAAAGAAACTTGTTCCTTGCTTTCCTAGGCTGTTTCAACCTGATTTGTTTGTTTGTTTGTTTGTTTGTTTGTTTGTTTCCTTTTTTGGAAACAGGGTTTCTCGAATGTAGCCCTGGCTATCCTGGAATGTATCTGTAGACCAGGCTGACTCAAACTCACAGAAATCCACCTGCTTCTGCCTCCTGAGTGCTGGGATTAAAGATGTGTGCTAACACCACCCGGCCATGCTTTCTTACACAACCCAGGACTATGTGCCCAGGGGTGGTATCACCCACAGTGGTGGTACCTTATAAATAATCAATCAGTATCAAGAAATCTCCCACAGACATGGCACAGGCCAATCTAGAGACAGTTCCTCAGCTGAGGTTCCCTGAATCTAATTTGTGTCTTCGGTGATTAGAAAAAAAAAAAAAAAACAAACAGCATCCAAGGTCTGAGAACCTCTGCTCTCAAGTCTGTTATCCAAATTGATCTCTCAGCAATCCTCTCAGTCTCATAGACGTGGCCCTCAGGACAACTGGAGTCCTACCAAGCACTCCCTGCCTCCACCACGAGATCTTTTTAAAATGTATGTATATGTATCTGTGTGTGTGTGTGTGTGTGTGTGTGTGTGTGTGTGTGTGTGTGTTTGCAACATCAGAACAGGGATTCAGATTCCCCGGAGCTGGAGTGATAGGTAGTTGGGAGCTGCCAGATGTCAATGCTGGGAACCAAACCCTCAGGTCCTCTGGAAGAACAGCAAGTGCTCTTAACCACTGAGCCAGCCGTGTCCCCAGCTCTCTCAGCAGCCGATGCTAACCAATTACCATCTGTCAATCATCAACAAACGCCCAGAGATTCCAACTTCAGTCTGGGCGCATGCTGCACACGAGTAGCTTCCAGGAGCATCACCTCCCTCACAGACACACGTATACACACTCCAGCCACATGCCCGCTTCTGGGTCTGTGTGTCTGCACTGTCTCTGTCTCCAATCATATCCTTCCTAGTCCAAAGAGAGGGGAGGAGAGTCGTGGAAGGCTGCAAATTGCCCGGAGACTCTGTAGGAGGAGTGGTTGACTCGCATGCATGAAGGCCTGGGTTTGATGTCCAGCATCACAGGAACCCAGGGTGACAATCCACATCTCTGATCCAAGCTCTAGGGTGGTGGAGGCATAAGAGTCAGGAGTTCAAAACCAGCCTGGGCTAGATGAAACCCCGGCTCAAAAATATTATTGGAAAAAAAAAAAAAAACGGTTTCAAATTTAAAATGAGACAAAAGGACTGGGGACCTGACTCAGGAATAGAGCACCTGCCTAGCATGTGCGAGGAAGCCCTGGGTTCAATCCACAGTATGGAACACAAAGTAACAGAACTAGGAGGTGACTTCTTTTTTTTTTTATTTTTTATTTTTTAGATTTATTTATGTATTTTATGTATATGGGGATTTTTGTCTACATGTGCGCCTACACAACAGAAGAGAGTTGGGAGCTGCTGCGTGGGTGCGGGGAACTGAACTCAGGACCTTCCGAAGAGCAGTGTGCACTTTTTAACCACTGAGCCATCTCTCCGGCCCCTAGAAGGTGACTTCTTAATTGTCTGTCCCCTGAACCAGCCATCCCGTTTCTTCATTGCCAGTTCAAGGCCAGCCTGGGCTACCAAGTAAGAGCCTATCAAAAACAAAAATAAAGGTGGGTTGGAGATCATACTAGAGGTAGGCTTTGTAATATCATGCTCATGAAAAAAAAGAAAAGATTTCTAATAGGATCATGTAACCTAATACCTGTGTGAAGTGAAGCGAAGCTGTCCAGCCTACAGATGTTCTAGAAGACGCAAAATGTACAGAACACAAAGGGCCTATTGAGTGAGAATATATAACTACTGCTGTGTGTGTGTGTGTGTGTGTGTGTGTGTTTTATCTGCCTGTAAACCAGGACATGGTGTGTGAATATCTTACAGATCTCAAAGAGCTAGGCACTGAGTTGTTTTGGATAGCAGACCCAGTTGCTATGCTTTGGAGCAAACACAGAGCCCAGACTAGACAAGAACAAATCTCTGATTCAAAACTGCCCTTTACCTGAGGCACAGCACAGGAAGTTTTGATGCAAGGCCAAGTCAGAGCTGAGGCAAAGTGTAAGCCCTCTAGACTGGGCCAGAAGTAAGGCAAGGTGCATTCTGGGATGGTTTCCTTTCCTGCCTTCCAAGGTGAGTGGCTTCACCTTCTCACTACACCCCAGAGGGCTATGAAAACAGGGCAGGTGCCAACCATCTCCTTCAAGCCAGAGGTACTGGAGGCAACAGGACAGCTGAAACCCAGCTTCTCTACCTCCTCCCCATCACCAAACAGGGATATGGGGATTAGAAACAGAATTAGGAACAAGGCCACAACAGACACAGTGGGAAATCCTGCAGGGATGAGTGACACTGGGCAGGTAGGAAGGCCAGAGGATTCTTGGGATGCTGAGCTCTGGGCCACCAGATACAGAAGTGTCTGCACTGAGAGTTTCTATTACAGAAGGGCCAGCCCGATACAAGCAAACTCCAGAACTTTCTTCTTAGAACTACACACTTGAGGAATTGGAAAAACGGATCATCAGTTAAGAGCATTTACTGCTCTTCACAAAGGACCCAGGTTCAGTTCCCAGCACAACCACCTGTTAGCTCTGAGGGTACTTGCACACATGTGGTACACTTAAACTCTTTACAAGTGGGCCTGGAGAGATGGCTCAGGGGTTAAGAGCTCTGACTGCTCTTCCTGAGGTCCTGAGTTCAATTCCCAACAACCACCTGGAGGCTCACAACCATCTGTAATGGGATTCAATACCCTCTTCTGGTGTGTCTGAAGACAGCTACGCTGTACTCATATACACAAATAAAAATATTTAAAAAAAACTCTATACAGGGATATACATAACTCTATAAATAAACTAATAAAAGCACACATACACTTGGAAGCTAGAGATAGCTCAGCAACCATTTGTTGCTCTCATAAGACCTGGGTTCCTTCCCAACAGCCACATGCATGATGTAGATACACGATACTCACGCACATAAATCTACTGAGGTCCAGCTCGGCATCCAGGTACCCAAGGAAAGCAACTAGGGGTTATGATGTTAGCGATTAGGGCCAAAAGCTGATAGCTTTTGGCAATTTACTCTCTCGCTGATAGCAGCAGGGGAGTAAGAGAAGAAGCTTAGTTACTAGGGCTCTTTTCTCTTTGGCTCAGAGGCCTTTCCTGGCCAGGCCAGACGCTTAGAGTTCATTAACTCATCACAAGCCAAAGAGAAAAGGGAAGAGGAGGGGAGGGGGAGGGGGGAAAGGGAGGGGAAGGGGGGAAGAGGAGGGGAGGGGAGGGGAGGGAGAAGAAGAGGGAAAGGGAGGGGAGGGGAAGGGGGAGGGGAGGGGAAGGGGGGAGGGGAGGGGAAGGGGGAGGGGAGGAAAAGGAGTGGGAAGAAGAGGGAAAGGGAGGGGAGGGGAGGGGAGGGGAAGGGAGGGGAGGGGAGGGGAGGGGAGGGAAAAAAGTAAGTCAGACACATGCACACCCGGTGAGGCAAGAAAAGGTATGCACCAATGTTTATTATTGCTTTCAGTTTTTTATAGCTTTTCAGAAAAAAAAAAAAGGTTCTCTATGTAAGAAAAAGTTACTTCATAGATGAAATGTTACCACAAAGGGGGAGGTACAGAAGGTCAGTAGGAAGTTCGAAGCTGTGTTTCATTCTACAAGCTCATTATCAGCTCAAAGCAACAGTCTCAGCCGCCTTACTTTATCATAGTACACACCTGTGGCCTCATCCTTAGACCTGACCCAGAATGAAAGTTTTTCCTTGATCATAAATCTGTCCCAAGCCTATTTCTCATCTTAGTGTAATTTATGAGAGCTCATTGTATTCCTTATTATTCAGCCATTGCTCACTAGTCTGTGAGGAGGGGACACATTCTATTCTTGATTCCAACTTTATTATATCTTTCTGGCAAAGCAACTAAAACCATCTCCTTAAACACTTCTTCCTACAATTTATTTGAATCAAATCAGGAATTCTGTAAAGGAATTCTCTAATTCCTCTAAACAGCAAGAGTTTTCATGAAAGCTCCTCTTCATGTTGATCTGCAGGAAACATGCCCGGTAGGGTGGGCTATCACCCAGGGCGTAGGCAGGAGGTCTCCTGGTATCCACTCACACCATCAAGAGAATAAGAAGAATGGTAATGGCAAACATAAGAAAGCAGGAAGCATGCCGGGCAGTGGTGGTGCATGCCTTTAATCCCAGCACTCGGGAGGCAGAGGCAGGCGGATTTCTGAGTTCGAGGCCAGCTTGGTCTACCGAGTGAGTTCCAGGACAGCCAGGGTATACAGAGAAACTCTGTCTCAGGAAAAAAAAAAAGGTTTGGGGAGCCATCGAGATGGCTCAGTAGGTTAAAGGTGCTCCCCCCACAAGCTTGATGACCTAAGGTCAATTCTTCTACCCATGTGGTAGGAGAGAATCAAGTACCACATTTCATCTTCGGTCTCCACACCGTGAACACTGGCACGTGTGCCCCCACGCACATGTGCACCAAAGAATTAAAAAGTCCACTCTCAAGCTGATCAGTGGTCTCGAAAGCCTTTAATCAGAGGCAGGTGGATCTCTTGAGTTCCAGGCCAGCCTGGTCTACGGAGTGAATTCTAGTACAGCCTGGGCTACACAGAGAATCCTGTTTTGAAAACAAACAAACAAAAAAAAGTCCACTAACAGGAACAGATAATAAGGCATAAGTGCTTCCCCACCCTCTATGCAATATGAATGACATTATGAGCTGACAGTAACCATCAACCGTCTCAGAGATTTTATTTTTTAGCGAGGTAAGAACAGCAAGAATGGTATGTACAAATTGTAGGAATGTACACTAACACTCAACACCCTCAAAACACAATCTGCTTTTTTTTCCTTTGCCCCTGGTATATAGGTCATGCCTATAGTCCCAGCATTCAGAACGCTGAGGCAGGAGGATGACCGGAGCGCAGAAGCTTGAAAGCACCAACCTGGATAACAGCAAGAATGGGAAAGATAAAGAGACACGTGGGTTGGAGAGGAATATATAAGTAAGGTGTGTGTTAGGGGTGCTCTGGGGGCACATGACAAGGCACGTAGCTGTCGATTGGGGGATATCTTTGATATATCCCTCCTACCACTCACAATGTGAAGATCCAGTTCAAGTCGTCAGGTTTGCACGCTGTGCCATCCCATCGGCCCTAGCCTCTTGTTTAGCTTTTTAAAACATATTATTATTCATGTGTGTATGCGTACGTCTATATGAGGAAGTCAAGGGGTATCGGATCCCCCGTGAGCTGCCTGATGGGGTGCTGGGAATCCACCTGAGGTCCTCTGCAAGAACAATACATGCTCTTAACCACCGAGCCATCTCTCCTGCTCCTATTGTATTTTTTGAAACTAAGTTCCGGTGTAAAAGCACTATACAACCCAGGATGACAGCAAACTCACAATCCTCCTGCCTCCACCTCCTGAGTGGGGTATTGACAGGTGAGTACTACTACGCTGGGCTTAAGATTCTGCTCTCTTGTCTTCTGTCTATCCCTATGCAGCAACATTCTGTGACACAGAGATGATAAGTTGTACTTCTTTGAGCCACTACCTGGCTTCTGGAGCACACACAGCTAGGTGATAGACCATGAAAACTACCTGGACAGCGTTCACCCTGGCTCCCACACTAATCCCAAGGCAGAGGTCTTCCTGCCTGTGCTGTCCCTCAAGACAGCTGGGCCTGGTGTCCGGTCAGGTCCCTTGAAGCTTGCCTGAGACTGCTCACTTGTTCAGAGTGAGAAAGGTAGACTCGATGTGGTGAAGCAGATGCCCTCTGGGTTCACTTGGCTTTTTTTCTCATCTTACGTAAACTCAGAGTTCTCTCTGTTGCAGCTTCCAGAGAAAAGGTCCTTTACCAACTCAAAAGTCGCCAGTGTCTTCAGCTGGCATCTGTATCGAAAGAAGGGGAGCAGGAGCCAAGGTGCCTGATAGCATCTGGGAATAAGGGTGTGCACCACAAATCCTGGCCCTAAGCAGACTCTTTCACTGAACCTGGAGTCCACCCATCGGCTGTCCAGTGTTCCCAGAAATCCTCCTGTCTCCACCTTCCCAGTGCTGGGATTATAAACAATCCACTCCCCGTACCCAACATTTTATGTGGATTCTGGGATTGGAACTCAGCTCCTCATGCTTGAAGCATGAAGGACTTAACCACTGAGCTGTACCCTGAGCCTTTTAAAAATGTGTGTGTGTGTGTGTGTGTGTGTGTGTGTGTGTCCAGCATAGTCTCTGGCAACTACTGATTCATTTCCCCAACATACACATTTATTTTAAGGGGTGAGGGTGTACATGACAAGTGCCACAGCAGAGATCACAAGACAACTTGTCAGGACTTAGTACTCCCCTTCTGTCATGTGGGTCTTAGGAATTGAACTCTGGTCCTCAGTCTTGGCAGCAAGTCCCACACTTCATTCTCTCTTTTCTTTCTTTTACTTGTTTCTTTCTTTACTTGATTGTTTTAGGGAAGTTCTCTCTCTCTCTCTCTCTCTCTCTCTCTCACTCACACACACACACACACACACACACACAATTTCTTTTATTTACCTGCTTGTTCTAGGGGTGCCTCTCTGATTTCTCTCTCTCTCTCTCTCTCTTTTTTTGTTTTTTGGGTTTTGTTTTGTTTTGTTTTTGTTTTTGTTTTTGTTTTTGTTTTGGTTTTTTGAAACAGGGTTTCTCTGTGTAGTTCTGGCTGTCCTGGAACTCACTCTGTAGACCAGGTTGGCCTCGAACTCAGAAATCCGCCTGCCTCTGCCTCCCAAGTGCTGGGATTAAAGGCGTGCGCCACCACTGCCCGGCTCTGATTTCTCTTTTAATTCTATATTTATTTACCTTTTTGTTTTAGGGGTGCCAGGGCTGGAACCCAGGGCTTCTCGCAAGCGACTCAGGTGCTTGCAACAGTGCTACTCAGCAGCCTTAGTTGAAAGCTTGATCGCGGAGTACCTCAGGCTCTACACCAGCCCCAAGGAACTTCTTTCCGGACTGAGTAGCCACGCCCTTGCCGCAACCCGGCGGAGGGATTCTAAGCACAGGCACGCGCCACAAAATATTGGCGCGTTGATTGGCTGGTGCTGGACTGGCCCCACATCAGCCCAGATCGCGGTGCCGGGAAGAGCAGGCCTGAACGGCAGCCAATCACATGGCATTCCGGTGCGTGGGCAGCGCCTCTCAGCCAATCCGGAAGGGGATCCCAGTAAGGGCGTGCCCAATAAGAGCTGGGCAGAGGGGCGGAACCTCCAGAGACCCGGGAGGTTAGGCGCGGTTTTCACCTTGACAACCTGAGAGGCCAAAACTTGGGAACCCTGGACCTCAGCCCTGGATGGATGCCCGAGATTCTGAGAAAATGCTTTCTTTTTAAAGAAACATTTCTTGGGGAAACTGTTTCTCAAAATTTGCACTATTGACGAAAATATTTTCCCCTTTCCACCAAAATGCTTATTTTATTTTTTTAAATTTATTCCGAGACACAGGGTCTCATGCAGCCCAAGCTGGCCTGAAAATCCATATGTGGTCGAGGCTGGCCTATTAACTTCTGATCCTACTCATTCTACCTTGCATGTGCTAGATGGGAGGTATGGCTCACCTCCAGCATGCTAGGTGAGCACTGTAGCACTGACCTGCTTCCCCAGACCAAAAAGGGTTTAAACATCTGCGTACTCAGGTATGCATGCTGAGCTAAGATAGGGGCAGGACCATGTATGGAGGACCAAGGGATCCTTGGGGGATCCACCCAGCCCAATCCTTTACATTATGGTCCAGGGGACAGTGACAGAGGCCTGAAGCAGAAACTGTGGCTGGGTCGCCAGAGCAGGGGACTGCTTCAAGCGGGATAGGGTAAAGTGACATTGGGACTCTGTAGAATACAGAGAACGGCAGCCTTTATGCACTGTGTCTTCTGCATGGCCCTTTGGTAAAGCGAAAGCAGGGGCAAGCCCTTAAATGAACCCAACTGAAAGCAGGTGCCCTGACTTTCACCCTTCCTATCCCAGCTAGGACAAACGGATGTATTGGCTTGGCACAAAATAGACTTGACAGGCTGGCTGCCTTCTTGTTTATTTATTGCTGAGGCAGGTGTGTGTGTGTGTGTCAATCTCTTTCATACAGTGAGTTCAAAGCCAGCTTTGGCTACCTAGTGAGCCCTTATCAAAAAATAAATAAATGAAACTAACAAAAAACCCCAAATGCCACACTTCGTTTTAGAATGAAAAAGGGGTGGGGATTTTTGTCCTGCCTCCAGGAAGGTGGTGTGACTAAGACCTGTTGGCAACCAGTTCCAGAGGGACCAGCCACTGTTTGCTGAGTTATCTCAGCTTCCAGGACTGTAGGCTTTCGCTTTTCTTGACAGAGACAATCCATTAACAGTGCCTTGTACAAGCTCAGACAGAGGGAGCTCAGGGAGACACAGGAGGCTTTGGCCATCACTCAGAGGAGCAGAGTGACCACCTTTGCTGCCAGCCAGACTTCCTGGAAACTCATTGTCGCAGCATCTCTCCCTTCATCTATCTACATCTTCCCCACACAAGCAAGAACACTAGAAGCATTCTACCCACACCGACCAATATTTTCAGGCACCGTGGTCCATGCCCGGCCAGTACTGCCTAGCCTTGGGATCGTGTGACTCTCATTATCGTGGACTATCTCAGGATGAAGACTTCTCTAGATTCTGAAACAAGTACAGATAGTTCTGCAGGGATGGACAACCGTTCCGAGTTCTAGAAGAATGCTGGGGGTCACTTCAGGCAGTGGGCCCTTCAGCACCACCTACTGAGGGTAGGTGAAGAGACACTTTTCCAGTCTAGTGGTCCCCCTCCTTTGAGTACCCAAGGCTCAGAGGGTCACAGGGTAGAGACTGACTGAGGGCTTTACTCTTCGGGTAGAAGGCACTGGCAGCATGGTGTAGTGTGTGTGTGTGTGTGTGTGTGTGTGTGTGTGTGTGTGTGTGTGTGT
>JANHMN010000023.1:26908452-26923386 GCA_030674055.1 Rhabdomys pumilio
CCCCTGCCCCTGCCCCTGCCCCTGCCCCTGCCCCTGCCCCTGCCCCTTAATTACAATAGGTCACAGTAGCTGCCATCAAAATGTTTCTTAATCATGTTATTCAGTTAAGGAGGAGTTGTACACAGTCCCGAAGATAAGGCGTGACATAAGGTACAAAAATACATCTTTCCACACACAAAAGAGATGGTGGGGGTTGGGGGAGGAGGGAAGCCAATAAGCTGTACACTTCCACGGGATGAAGATAGAAAAAGAAAAATCTTTTAACTACTGGGGTCTAAGATTACATCCAAACAATGCCAAGCATGGTGGCTCAATGCCTTTAATACCAGCACTCCGAGGCAGGTGGATCTCTGTGAGTTTAGAGGGCAGCCTGGTTTACACAGAGAGTTCCAGGACAACCAGGGCTATGTCGAGAGACCCTGCCTCAAAAAAAAAAAAAAAAAAATCCAAACAAGGTAAAATGTATGCATCAAACACCATAATACCATCTGAAGTCTTAAAAACAAACCAACTACTAGAATTTCAAGTAACATTCTACTCTGATTCGTACATTCTTCCACTTAGAATGAAGGCATCCAGGACTGGACTCTAGGGTGCTCTCTTAACATGCACAGACCATGTTCACCCCAAGGTGTGTATACAATGGGAGTGTTGTCACACACACACACACACACACACACACACACACACACACACACACGTCATCCCTATGCTCAGGGGGTGGGGGCAGGAGGATCAGAAGTTTAAGGCCAGTCTCAGCTACTTAGCAAGTTCAAGGCCAGCCTTAAATACATGAGACCCTGTCTCAAAAAAATCACAATAATTAAATGTAAAAATTAAAACGAAGGCATCTTGTGTATGTATATACATGAATATATATGAATATATATATAGCGTATATATACAAATATATATGTATACACGTTATATATATTCAACTATAAAACTGGCTTTAGAGTCTACATTTGGTCAGCCTGGAAAAAAATATTGCAGATTTTTTTTTTTACCTTTTTTGTTGTTTTTGAGACAAGCCCTCAATGTATATATAATGCTGCCTGACCCTGAACTCACTATATAGACCAGACTGGCCTCACACTCAGAGATGTGCTTGCCTCTGGCTCTCTTGTGCTACTACACCTGGCTTTGGGTCGCGCTATATAACCCTGGCTGGCCTGGAATATACCACTTAGACCAGGTTGGCCTTCAAATAGCAGCAATCCTCCTGCCTCTGCCTCCTGAATACTGGGATTGCACACTTAGCTACAGTGGACTGTATAGGACCTGACCTAGAATATCTCAAGTGGCCACCAAGAGGAGCCAGGGCAAGGGCAAGAATCAGCTTTACAGAGAGTGATCGCGCCCTAGCCAACATCTGCAAAGCAATCGTTGAGTATGATAAGGTCAAACATCTGGAAGGAAAGAAGACCTTAGCCACCAATGTGCCCCTTCCCTGGCTACTTACACCTTGTGCCGCAAGTAGATTTGTCTAGAGTATCTAAATAATATAGCTGGAATGTTTTACACCAGAAGTTGTGGGTTTTCAATGTCTGTGGAGAGATTTCCCCAGTATGGGTTCTAGAAGGGAACGAAATTCAAGAAAGTGACAGCCCCATACTGTCTGTCACCTCAAGAACAGAGGTCTCTCTCAGCCACATCCTCAAAGACCCAAATCTGTGTGGCAGATACTTGGAACCAAAGACAGAACTTCACAGACACACGACACCAGAGCTGGCATCAGCTGGGTTCCCTCCACCAAACTGAAGTTGGAACTCAGTGGCTCCAGGGTTCACTGAAGGACCCAGTCCTCACAGGCGCCCCAGTGACATCCGGCAAAAGCCGGCTTCCTTTCCACAGAACGCTAGCAGAGAGGTCTCTGCACCCAGAGGTTTGTCTATAACAGCAATGCCCTAGACCCCAGACTTAAAAAAAGCACCTAACACACAATTATAAAAAAAATTCAGGACAAACGACTCAGATCTCGAGGTTGCTTGTGCCTACAAATGTTCTAGAAGCAATGAAATGAAGGATGTTGTTACTGGCCATGAATGGTTCTTTTCTCTTCTATGGTCCTGAGTCAATTAGAAGCAAAAGAAACAATTAAGCAAACCCCGTCACCATCCAGCTGGCTATCTGGGCCTCGCTGGCAAACAGGGAATGTGAGAGTCAGCTGGATTCTGGAATAATCTTCAGGGCCCACCCAGTTCTTAGCATCAAACTCCAAAGACAGTTTGCAGCTCCATCCACGTACTTTCTTTCTGGAAAGGCTAGGGTTAGTCTACCTTGAAGTCCAGAGAGGAGAAAGAGATCTCAGGACGTCTATGGGTACCTTCATTCAGAAATACAATGGACAGGGGTGGGGGTGGGCTCGGCATCCCCAGCACCATACAAAACAGAAACAGACATGAAGAATACAATGGACGGAGAGCTCACGGGGTCCCTAGGATCCGAAACTCTGAAGCCCAAAGTGTCCACCATAACAAGAGACAGCACTTGTTAACCAGGTCACCACCAACCCCAAAAGACATGAAATAAAGGTCACATTTGTGAAGACAGAGATATTGCACACAGTGCTCACCCACCAGCCAAGTTCAACCTCCTTAAAAACGTCAAGTGCTCCCTTCAAAGTTCTGATAAACTTGACTCCATGTGCCTTTATTTAAAAACCTTACAAAAGATGTATTTAAATGTTTGGGGAAAAAAAAAATCAACGTTGTTGTATGCACAGATAAAGTTATCCGACTACACAGCTAACAGGGGTATATCTGTTGTTTAAAAACTGTTTTCCCACTGGCAGTCTACGTAAGTTCTCTCTCCTCCGATGGCGCCTAAGGATGACTCGAAGTGGGAAATACCAGGCGTGGCGTTTTTGCTCAGTTTATTGGGAGGGTTGGGGTTTGGTGGGGTTGCCGGCTCTTCTCTTCGTTGGCTGTCTTTTGATATCACTAGCGGGTTGGATGGTTAGGCAGCTGACCTTCACTTGTCCTTGGAGCGGTCAAGGTTCTCGAGCACCCTGTTGAGGCGGATGTTGAGCATTCTCACCTGGTTCTCCAGGTGTTCGAGCTTCTCCTCCACGCTGGGGGTGCAAAGGCCACCGGGACTGCCTCGCCAGTAGCCCATGGGCCCCGTCATGAAGTAGATGGCCACCACGACGCAGAGCGGCAGCACAGCGTGCTCAGGCTCACCCTCGTACTTATGTAGGATATACACGCAGGACATGGAGAATAGGATGACACGCACGAGCCAGAAGAAGCGGCCAAACACCAGGTGGAGGAGGCTGAAGGTGAATCCCAAGGTCAGAGACAGGAACCAGTAGGCCAGGAGAACCACACCGACCAGCACCAGGGCCCGGGTGGGACTGTTAGACACGGAGGCTGGACTGAAGTACTGTGACAGGTTGGACACTGCAAAAGAGGATAGGGCCAGTTATTCCCATGTGGTCAGGGCCTTCTCTGAAAGCAGGAAGGACAGCTGAGCTCTGGGGCTGGACCCATAGGTTCCTGTCACAACCCAACACAACGGAAGTAAAATAAAGCAAATACTTGAGGGGCATGGGTGGTCTCTCAGGATTATTAGTCTCATCATGAGTTTAAAACACCTTTTATGGGGCTGGGGCTGGAGAGATGGCTCAGTGGTTAAAAGCAAAGGCTACTCTTGCAAGGACCCAGTTCGATTTCCAGCAACCACATGGTGGTTCACAACAACCTGTAACTCCAGACACAGAGGAATGTCAGACAGATCCTTGGGTTCTGTATGCATGAGGTGCACAGATGTACACGCAGACCAAACACCCAGAACACATAAAAAATAACTAATAAATCCCGAAAAATATTTTTACAAGCTGGGCAGTGGTAGCTCACACCTTTAACCCCGGTGCTCACAAGGCAGAGGCGGACAGATTTCTGTGAGTTGGGAGTCCAGCCTGATCTACAGATGAATCCCGGGACAGCCAGGGCTACATAAAGAGACTCATTTTTATAAAAATAGTGCTGGAGTTCAAACTCAAGTCTTCATGTTTACAAGGGGCTATCCCTTGCTCCTGAGGCTGGTTACAGTGACTCATATCTGTAGTCCCAGCACTCAGGAAGCTGAGGCAGGAGCGTCAGATGTTCAAGGTCATCCTTGGTTCCACCATAGTGAGTTTGAGGCTAGTGTGGAGTACAAGTGACCCTGTCTCAAAAGCAAAGCAAGAGAACAACCACAATAATAATAATAATAATAATAATAATAATAATAACAATAACAACAACAACAACAGCAGCAGCAAGACAGAAACAGTAAAATCGTTTTCACCAACTTTGAGACGGGATGGGATGTCTTCATGTGCACCAAGCTGGCCTTGAACTCACAAAGATGCCTACCTCGGAATATGGGGATTAAAGGCATGAGCCACCATGCCATGGTAAATGTCACCAATTTCTTTTCCCTGAACTAGACTAGTAGAGTGCCTCTACCTCAAAGCTTTCTACTATCAAACCGATCTGAGTGGAGGGGTCTCCATTGTACCTAACACTCTGAAAAATGATGGAGAAGGAAGTTCTTGGGAGCTGAGAGCAGCCACCTTAAAGATGGTCCTGGTTCTGAGCTTGAGTCATGGTTCCCAAAGGCCTTTTGGGTGCCCTGCAGCTTGTTCAAAAGGGAGACTCACAGCACAGAAACAAGGTGGTTCACCTCCCCCCACCAGTACCCTCGGGTGATCACACCTGGCCAAGTTTCCTCAGTGATGCCTGGGGTCCTGAGCTATCCCACTCTGCCGTTTCCCAGCCTAGATTGCATGCAATTCCTTGCAATCTGGCTTATCTCCACAGGCTCACTGCCCAGGGATGGTAACCCGGAGTTGCACAATCCCAGCAGGTCGTGGCTGAGGCGGCCTCGCAGGATTGCACATGGTTGCAATGTTTAGGGATATGTTGACTCAGCTCGGTCCCAAGGGGGCCTTGTGCCTCACAGCATTCTGAGGGCCACCTCTCTACCTCCTGTTCAACACCTGGGTAGCAAGGTGGCAGGACCTGGTGTGAGGCCTTTCAAAGGTTAGACTCAGTGATTCCAGGCTGGAAGTGGGGGTCAGTGGTAAAGAGCAGCCCATTGTGGTGGTTATGTGGGCTCCACTGTGAGCCCTGGTCCTCGATCCGTAAAGGATACCCAGGGCTAACAGATTCTGACAGGAACCTGTTACACCAACATCTGTTTTCTGGCTCTACCACAATCAATCCCCACACACCAGGTAGCTGAGGATCCTTAGATGGTGAGATTCATCTCCTCTCACAGTTCCAGAGGCCAAAAGTTCGAATCCAGGGCTGTGCTCTCAAAGAGACTTTTCTCTCTACTGACTGTGTCTCTGACTATGCTGACACACACAGCCCTGAGTATAGCATAGCCTTCGTGAGGGCTCTTAGGAGCCTCTTCTGCCCTCTTCTGGCTTGGGGGGGTGTGTCCAGGTGGCCCAGGGCATCATCACTGCAGGCTCCGCCTCCATCGTCTGCATAGCCTTACCCTGGCTAACCTGGCTGTCCTAGACCTCACTCTGTAGACCAGCCTAGCCTCGAACTCACAGAAATCCGCCTGCCTCTGCCTTCCAAGCGCTGGGTTTAAAGGTGTGCGCCACCACCGCCCAGGTACCTGTACAGCTTTTGAAGCGTCATAGACCAACAGGTTCAGCTATTAAAGGTAAAATACTCCTTCCTCCCGGTGGTGCTCCATACCCTCAGCCCTCTCACAAACTCTCAGCTGAGGACCCGGAGACTCCCTACACAGGGAGACTGGCCCTTCCCCCCCCAAAAAAAAAAAACAAGAAACAACAGCTCACAACCCAAACACCCTGCATGACCGTCCCCATACCTACCGTCGAGCCCGAGGACTTCTAACAGCTCCATCCAAACTTTCCATAACGTCTCTAAGAACATGTCCACTCCCTGCACGAACCGCTCAGTCAGCCTGGACAGTAGCTGCAGGGACGAGAAGACAGGAAGGAATCAACCAATCCATTATCGTCCCAAGCAACTCAGGCACTGAAGTGTGAGCTCAGGAGAGGATTCCACAGAAAAAACAGGAGCTGCCTCAGGGGCACTCTATAGCCAAGTGGCGAACAAGGGTTGATAGCTGGTCCACGACCATGTAGAATGTGTATACACACACACATACACACATACACACACACACACACACACCACAAAGTGGCTGCACTGCACTTACCATTTCCCCTATAGTTCTGCTGGCTCTTGGTCAGGGTATCTGGTTCCTCTGCTTGGGAGTGTCTGTTCTCAAGATGCTTCGCCAGGCAGTTGGCTCTCCAAAGGACCAACTGACTGCGAAGCCTGAGACCACGCCCTGTCTATGGCCTTGAGGGTTTCATTGGCTCTCCAGGTGATTTGGGAAGTCCAAGGGACTGGGAAATCAGGAGTTCGAGCTCCTGCCTCATCTCTTCTTTTCTTTTGAATGAGTCATCATGCTGGCTAGTTTCCTGTCAACTTGGCACAGCTTGTGTCATCAGAAAGGGACCCTCAATGGAGAGAAAATGACTCCCGGAAGATCAGGCTTATAGGCAAGCCTGTAAGGCATTTTCTTAGTGATTGATAGGGGAAGTCCCAGCCCACCGTGGGCGGTGCCATCCCTAGGCTAGTGGTCCTGGGTTCTGTAAGAAAGCAGGCTGAGCAAGCCATGGGGAGTAAGCCAGTTAAGTGGCACCCCTCCATGGCCTCTGTATCAGCTCCGGCCCCCAGGTTCCTGCCCTGTTTGAGTTCCTGTCCTGACTTCCTGTCCTGACTTCCTTCAATGATGAACTGTGATAGGAAAGTCTTTTCCTCCCAAGTTGCTTTGGTCGTGGGGTTTCATTATAGCAACCCTAACAGTGATATCATATACACGTAGCATATAATTCGAAGCCAGGGCTGGGATGTAAAATTTTCTTAGCATTCATGACATCCTGAGTTCAGCCCCCACTAACACATAAACGGGGCAGTTCAAACTGCCTGCAACCCCAGTTCTGTATTTGTGCACACAAGCACACACACACATGTGGAGAGCCAATGACACTGGCACCTGACACTCGTGGGTAACAAGTAATATTGCGCATGTGCAGCGGCAAAGGACCGCCTATCACCGCCCAACCCCGGACGTAACATGGGAATTTGAGCAAGCAGCCAATCAGATATGTCCACCCCACCCTAGGGTGTATATAAAGCAGCGCCATGTTTGATCTGGTCTCTCTCCTCCTCCATACTTGGGAATAAACACGTGCTGCAGAAGGATCCTATGTGCCCGCGTGCGTTCTTGCCGGCGAGACAACTGCGCGGGTCACACACACACACACTCACAATTTAATAAAACTAATCTTAAGAAAGAAAAACAGGAAAAGCCAGGCATAGCGTTCTTCCTGGTAAGTCACCTGGTCCAGTCAGAGCAGTGAGTGACAGGGTAGCAAGGCTCCTGGGAGGGCAAATCCAGACCAGAGGTTCTTTCCCCAGGCTGTGAACTGGGCAAGAGGGAGAGGACACACCAGGGCAGGTCCCCACCCTTTCAACCACTTTCGGATCTCTCCAGAAAAGCTAGATCCGCAGACTTTACGGAATTGATAGGGTTCTGTTGTATTCTAAATTTGAATGTGAAGCCCCTGGTCCCCAGTGACGGAATGTTTAAAAACAGGGTCTTTAAAGAAGTGATTTGGTTACAATAAGACCACTTGGGTAGGCCAAGTCTGAAAAGGATGTGTCAGTGGGACAGGCTTGTTATCCCAGCTACTCAGGAGGCTGAGGCAGGTATGTGGAGGGGGCAGGGGGCGGGGAGGATAGGGGAAGGTGTCTCTGCCCACACCAAGGCTGGCAGAATGAAGACCCAATGATCCCATAATCCACAAGGGGTAAGAAGGAAGGAAACCTGGCTCAGCACAACTCAGCAGAGGGGGTTGATTCAACCATCTAGAGTCTGACATCACGAAGTTTATTTTAGGCATGTTTAAGTACAGTACAATTTGGGAAAAAAAAAAAAAAAAAGGATTTCCTGGTGTACCACAATCCGACGTGTTCAAGGAGGCATGATAATTACATCAAAACTAATCTCAAAGTTCATGTCACTTCTTCCATGAAGATGGGCTTTGTAGATAAGGCTTCATGTGTTTGCTCTTTTGAGACAGGGTTTACTCTGCAGACCAGGCTGGTCTTGAACTCACAGAGATCGGCCTGCCTCTGCCTCCTGAGTGCTGGGACTAAAGGTGTAAGCTATTATTTTCTTAATGGCCTAGGGGAGGATCTGGTGTGGTCTCCGTCACACATATAGCACAGAGGTCATCTGGCCTACTAACCACCTCTGGTCCTGTTTGTGGGAGCTTGGGGAAACCCTTGGCCATATAGAAACTGCAGAGATCATCTAGACTATGGGCACCTCCAGTCCTGGTTGTAATAGCTTGTGGGGAACGAGGTATCACCTGGCTCTACATCCTACCAACCTCCATTCCCAGCCCTCAGAGCAGAAAACAGGTTCTACAAAAGGAACACCCTGTGTGCTTTAACACGCCTGGTTTCCCCAGTGCTGATCCCTGAGCACAAGGACCTTTGTGTTCCCAAACAGGCAGGAAGATTGCAAGTTCAAAACCTGCCTTGGGCTAAAGAATGAGTCTGAGGCCAACCAGGATCCGTCAGTGAGATCTCCATCTCAAAATAAAAAACAGTTGGGGGTGTAACTCAGTGGTAGAATATTTGCCTAGCAAATAGTCCTGGGTCTCATTACAAAAAAAAAAAAAAAAGAAAAAAAAAAAAAAGAAAGAAGCCAGACAGTGGCGTTGCACACCTTTGATCCCAGCACACGGGGAGACAGAGGTAGTTGGATCTCTGTGAGTTCGAGACCAGTAGGGTCTACAGAGTGAGTTCTAGAACACCCAGGGCTACAACAGAGAAACCCTGTCTAGGGGGTAAAACAAAAACAAACAAACAAACAAAAGAGCTAAGATTAGAGACACACAGCCGACAGCTATCAGAACAGAGATTGAAGAGGGCCTGCAGGCCCATTCTTGGATCCAGGGGGAGCCAGCCTACCAGAACAATGACCTCAGATTCCTGGCATCAAACAGTGAGAGCTACACTCTCTTGTTCTGAGCACCCACTGGGGTACTGGGTTCCTGGTGACATCGAGTCCAGAGCCCGGAGGCAGAGCCAGGACATACCAGGTGAGAGAGCTGTCCTATGGTAGGACTCCAAATGTGTCAGTTCAGGGGACTGGGGGAAAGGACATCAACATGGCATGTTAACTATGTGCCTGGCCAACAAAGGGGGAGAGCAGACTGCCAGGAAATGAGCTGTCACTCCCAATGAAAACAGGCAGAAAATAAAATAAAATAAAATAAAATAAAATAAAATAAAAAGCACTTATTGTGGAGAGAAGCATGAAGGAGGGGCAGAAGGCCAGCTCTGTGGACCGGGGTTCTCAGGATTCAAGTCAGTTCATCAGACACACACAGCAGGCGCCTTTACCCTCTCAAGGACAACTTCCAAATCCTGACTTTCCTGCTTCTACCCATTCAGAGCTGGGATTACCCAACATGCCCGGCTTTATTTCTTTTTAAGATTAAGTCTCATGTGTCCTGTTTTTTGGTGTTTTGGAAATAGGTTCTTTTTTTTTTTTTTTTTTTTTTTTTTGGTTTTTCCGAGACAGGGTTTCTCTGTATATAGCCTTGGCTGTCCTGGAACTCACTCTGTAGACCAGGCTAGCCTCGAACTCAGAAATCCGCCTGCCTCTGCCTCCCAAGTGCTGGGATTAAAGGCGTGCGCCACCACCGCCCGGCCGGAAATAGGTTCTTGAGGTGTAGGTGTGTGTGTGTGTGTGTGTGTGTGTGTGTGTGTGTGTGTGTACACACTAAGCTGGCCTCAAACTTTCAGTGACACGCCCCCCTCCACCGGACTCCACCCCTGCATCAGCTTCCTGGGTGCTGAGACTGCAGCCATACATTACAATGGCCTGGCTGCTTTTCATCTTAACTCCCCACCACCACCACCATGTCCCTACACTTTACTTATAGGGGATCTGAAACCGCTTTCTACTCTCCAAAGGTCTGATGAGCACTCACTTGCTCAAGTCCACACACAGACACACATATACTCATTATTAAAAATAAATCGTTTTTTAAAAAAAGAAAAGGTGAAGAGTGTTTGAAGAATGACAGCCATGGTCCAAGTGGTGTGCGCATGCTCACTCACACTCAAACGTGCGCATGTGTGCGCCCGCACATACATATATATATATATATATACATATATATATATTTCTCACACACACACTCTCACACAGACTCACACACTTTCTTCCACACTCTCGCACATACACACTCTCACACTCTCTCTCTCTCTCTCTCTCTCTCTCTCTCACACACACACACACAGAAGGAAATGTGAATATCACCTGTATATTGTAAAATATTATTACAGTCAATGTAAGTTTCCTGGGTAGGATGATGTTTGTGAACTGTGCAGAAGATACCAAGATATCTGTCTTATTTCAGATTTTTTTAAAAGAAAAAAAAAAAAAAAAAAAAAAAAAACGATGCAGAAAGCATGTATGTGGTGCACATGTAAAAAAAAAAAAAAACAGAAAATCTGAGCAGCAGATGAAGGTAGCTGAGGGTGTTTGCTAGTCTTTCAACTTTTCAGTATTTTGAAATTGTATTTTAAAAAGAAAAGACAGACAGATGGAGAGACAGAGGGGGGCGGGGGGAGATGGCTCAGTGGGTAAAGGCACTTGCCACTATGCCTGACAAAAAACTAACGTTGATCCCCAGAATAAAGACAACCCCCCAAATTGTCCTCTGATCTCTGATCACACGCTGTGGCTGGCATACACAAACACACAAATAAATAAACAAACAAACAAATGTAGAGAGGAAACATTTTATCTGTAGGTGGTGTCACCACAAGTGCCCACGCCTCCTGTCAGCTCACATGCTATGTACAGTCTGTGCAGGTGTCAACTTAAGACTTTCAATACAGCTGCTCAAATGATGAAGGTGGAAGAAAAAGGACCAAGGAGCTGTCAATTATTTTCCTCAAAATACTTCTCTGCAAGCAGCAACAGAAGAAAGGTTCTATAAAAACAGAACAGACCAACTAACTGTTCAACTGAAAACCAACAAAAGATTAAAAAAAAAAAACAAAAAAAAAAAAAAAAAAAACTAAAGGCCCCAGGAAAGACAGGACCAGAGCTTTTGGAATACATGGAGACACAGGACCAGAGTTTACATGTTTACATGGTACAGCTCAGGGGACACTGGGAACAGAGTCTAGCACACTCAGAGGACAGCTTGGTTACATCTTTCTACATTAAAATTTCAAAAGAGAGAGGTGGAGAGGTGGTCCAGCAGTTAAAACACTTGCTGTTTTTGCAGAGGCAGTTCCCAGCACACACACCAGGCAGCTCACAAACCCCTGTAACTCCAACCCCAGGGCATCTAAGGCTTCTCCTGGTCTCTGTGGGCACCTGCACACACACATGCACACATGCATGCACCCATTCATGCACACACACACACACACAAAGTAGCCAGGCAGTGGTGGTACACTCCTCCTTTAAACCCAGCACTCAGAGGAAGAGGAAGTGGCTCTCTGAGTTTGAAGCCAGCCTGGGCTACAGAGAGCAACCCTGTCTTGAAAAGCCAAAATAACGACAATAATAATAATGCCTTGAAAGAAAAGTTACTGCCCACCCCACCCACCCACCCCCGCCACCTTTGGTATCATATAGCCCAGGATGGCTTCAACTCACTGTGTAGCTGACTTTCAACGACCAATCCTCCTGCCTCCACCTCCCCAGTGCCAGGATTACAGGCGTATGTTACAGGACCAGCCTGGCAACATATCCACTTTTTTTTTTTTGGGGGGGGGTGGTTTGAGACAGGGTTTCTCTGTGTAGCCCTGGCTGTCCTGGAACTCACTCGGTAGACCAGGCTGTCCTCGAGCTCAGAAATCCGCCTGCCTCTGCCTCCCAAGTGCTGGGATTAAAGGCGTGCCCCACCACCGCCCGGCACATATCCACTTCTACCATCTACAGTGGAGGCTGTCTGTGTGCACATGAGACTCCTGCTTCAGACCCATCTGGAGGGACACACTCCACTGGACTCCACCACACACAGCCTTTGCTCCCTGCAATTCTTCAAAAGCAGTGGAGCAAGCTGCCAGACTGCACTCAAAGGGCAAGCAGGGTCTGGTCCCCTTTATGTGAAAACCCAAATCGGAAAATCTGTAGAGATGGAGACAGACCAGCAGGTGTCTGGCTGCAGAGGAGGGCAACAGTTGGTTAGTCAATACTGAGTTTCCTTTGGGAGCAATAGGTATATAACCCTATCCCCATCCTTGTAGCTATAGAACTGAGTGAAACCAGTGAAACTTGGATCAACGGAAACTAAAAAAAAAAAAATTAAGGGGCTAGAGGTATAGTTATGTTGGTACTGTGCTTGCCTTTATTTATGGAGCCCTGGGTTCAGTCCCAAGTATGCCGTGAGCTGGGTACGGTGGCTCAGGCCTGAACACTCAGCACTTAGAAGCTGGAGGCAAGAAGGTTTGGGAGTTCAAAGCTAGCCTTGGAAAGGCTTGCTAAGCAAGCATGAGGACCTCAGTTCCAGTCCCCAGCAGCCACCTAAAAAGCCAGGCGTGGCTATGCATCTGTGTATTCCTGTAACCACAATGCTGCAGGAGTGGAGACAGGAGAATTGCTGTTGTCAGAGTAGCTCCAGGTTAAGTGAGAGACCCTGTTTCAAGGGAATAAGGCAGAGGTCTGAACTTGAAGCCAGACAGGGTACATAGTGAGATCCACTCAAGAGAGAAAGAGAGAAAGAGAGGGAAGGGGAGGGAGAGAGAGAAAGAGAGAGAGAAAGAGAGAGAGAGAACTGTGGTTTTTACTTCCTTTCTGTCTCATTTGGGCAGAAGAGAGAATCTGGAGAGTTGGGTGTTATCGAGCTGTAGATGCTACATACTGAATACCTGCTCAGCAGTGACAGGAAATATTTACATATGAAAGGCCATTGCCTAATAGGAGTGTAGTGAGAATTTTGGTTTCTTTAAGAAACACAGAAATACAAGAATACGTTTTGGTTTTAATCCTAGGTGTGGGGATACGGGGCTGCTTCGCAGCAGGTGACTATGATTCGCCTCAGGGTCGCAGTTTAGTCAGCTGCAGATAGTTTCTGTGTGTGATGTTTGGAAGTCTGGGGACTTTTCAAAGGCTAGAGCCTGGATGGATTGTGGCTGGTTGGTAGTTGGATGCTATTGGTTGTTCAAGTAGCTGTGCACAAAGAAATGAGAAGAAGAAATTAGATATCCTGACAGAAAAGATGAAACTTGCCCCCAAGGAACTCGAGGTCCCTAATCAGCAGGAAGTGGTCTAATGATAATGATGCCTCTTTCTATCCCTTTTTCCCTATCTAATGTTGGCATTCTTTCTAAGCCCCGCCCAACAGTTCCCAGGTAATAGCCAGGTAGGCCTGACTTGCTATAAAGGGGACTGTTTGGCCCCTCCTCACCTTCTGCACCCTCTCTCTCTCTGTCTCTGTCTTCCCTCTCAACTCCCCTTTCCATGCCCTAAATAAACTCTATTCTATACTATACCAGGCTGGTACCTCAGGGGGAAGGGATGCCTCAGCATGGGCCCGCAGAGGCACCCCTCCCACCTCACCATACCGCGCTCTGTGAAACATATCCTGGCTCTTTTTAGGTTGTTAGGGGGCTGACAGGGAAGAAGTAAAGGGGTAGAGAAGAGTGTGACAGAGAAAGGAACCCACAAAGTAGCAAATGGCGCCTACATAGTAGAGTGATAACTCCTTCATTCATCAAAAGTTATTAAGTAGAGTGTTAGCGTGCACAAGATTGAGAGTTCAGTCCCTAGCATCCAAAACTATTGCTGCTATATAACTATTAAGCAGCTGGTACATGAATGTTCTCAAACAATTAAATGTTCTCAAATCCATGAAGGAGGCTGGAAAAATGGCTTGGCAGTTAAAAAAATTCATACGGCTATTACCTAGGACTGAGTTAGGTTCCCAGCACCCAGTTGTGAGACAGCTCACAACTGCCAGTTAACTTCAGCTCCAGGGCATCTGATGCTCTCTTCTGGTTTCTGTGGGCAACTGCACTCATGTGAATAATCACACACCACACGGCCACACAAACACACATAATTAAAAATTAAAAAGGCAGGGCTGGAGAGATGGCTCAGAGGTTAAGGACACTGACTGCTCTTCCAGAGGTCCCAAGTTCAATTCCCAGCAACCACATGGTAGCTCACAACCATCTGTAATGAGATCTGATGCTCTCTTATGGCCTGCAGACATACATGGAGACAAAACACAGTATACATAATAAGTAAGTCTTTAAATAAATAAAAAATACAGCCAAGCTTGGTTGCACACACCTTTAATCTCAGCACCCAGGAAGAGGAGACAAGTGGATTTCTTCTGAGTTAGAGTCAGCCTGGTCTACACAGAGAGTTTTAAGCCTACAAAGAGAGGCCCAGTTTCAAAAAAAAAAAAAAAAGTCCTTCTCCCTCATGATAAGGACCAGTTAACTTTTATGTTTTAAATCTCTAAATACCCCCAGCAGGACTAAGCAATGTTCAATTAAATTACCTTACAACCTAGAAATACCAAGAGGGAATTTTGAGAACCATGATTCAGGGAAGGGAAGGAACCAGCGGCACCAACAAATAAGAATTATTGTTCCCATCCCCACTTAACAGACAAGAGAAACTGAGGTTTAAAGCTTCGAAGCCAGGGACAGGCAAGATGGCTCAGCCAGTAAAGGTGCTTGCCACAGGCCTGATGACCAGATAATGATTCTCAAGACCCACATGGCGGAAGCAGAGAACTTTAAGGACGCCTTAAAGAAGCTGTCTTCTGACTTTCATATGTACACAGCTCCCTCTCTCTCTCTCTCTCTCTCTCTCTCTCTCTCTCTCTCTCTCTCTCTC
>JANHMN010000023.1:26923396-26958486 GCA_030674055.1 Rhabdomys pumilio
CTCTCTCTCTCTCTCTCTCTCTCTCTCTCTCTCTCTCTCTCTCTCTCACACACACACACACACACACACACACACACACACACACACACACACACACAAAGTATTTAAAACTGAAGTCACTGGGCTGGGGAGATATGGCTCAGGCGATAACGAGCTTCCTGTGCAACAATGAGGACGTGGGTTCCAGTATAAGGACCGGAGTACAATCCCAAGAATGCTTGAAATCCAGTGCTGGGGAAGTGGAGCAGGAAGATCCCAGAGGCCCACTGGCCGGCCAGCCTGGCCTAATCTTCAAACTTCTGGGCAATAAGAGAACTTGTCTCAAAATACAAAGGTGGACAGCTCCTTAAATTGAATACCCGAGGCTGACCTCTGGACTTCACACTCACACACACCAAGTGAAGTCACCGGCCTAATCTCATCCGGCTGGAAAGAGGGAGCGCCCCAACTTAGACCCAAAGTTCTCTGGACTCCACAACCCTGAGACCAGAGACCAGGAAGGAAACGAGAGAAAGGCGAAAGAACCGCGTGAATCTTGACTTCTCTTTTTCCTCAGTACCGTGTACCCAACGTAGGAGCCACGGCGGAGCCGGGGGAGAGCTCCTTGGTGGAGGGGCTCATCCCAGTCCCGGAGACTCGAGGCTCTCAAGCTAAACCAAAGGCTCTAACCAAGAAGTCCCTACCCCCACCCCCAAACACACAGTAGGCGATCAGGTTGTCAAAGCAATAGCTCAGACTCCATCACTCCTTGGAAAGGAGAACTCGGCCCAGATATCTCCGAGGCAAGGAGTGGAAGGCAGAAGGCCCACGAGGCCGGGCCGCGCGGGGACCCGGACGTCCCCAGTGCCTGGCTCATAGTGGTCGACCATTGAGACGCGGGGGATAGCGCGCGGGCGTCACGCGCTCCCGGGGGCCGCGCTCGGTCCCGGCTGCAGCAGGCCGCGACCGTCCCCAGCCCGAGTGCCCCCCCACCAACGGTCTCCGGGCCCGGCAAGGTGACCGCGGGCGCGCCGCCCACCTTCTGAGCCGCGCGCACGTTGTCCTCTCCGAAGAGGCTGCTCAAGCTCTGCGAGAAGCTGCTCGTCGCGCGCCGGTGGCTGTTCTTGTCCGCAGCCCCGCGGCCCCGAGCCCCCTGCGCTCCAGGAGCCACCAGCGCCAGCAGCAGCAGCAGCGCCAGGAGTAGAACCGACAGCAGCACCCGCAGCCCGACCTGGGCCCGGGCCCGGGGCTCCTGGGACGCGCGCGCGCCCATGATCGGCCACGGGAGGAGGGTCGCGGGGCTGAAAGGGGGAGAGGGCGGAGCACACGGCCAGCAAGGGCTCCGGGCCACACCGCGTGGGCGCGCCGTCGCCCCGCCCCGCCTTGCAGCCCCGCCCCGCCCCGCGCACGAAGCCCCGCCTCCCGCCCGCAGCCCCCAGAGGACGCCTCCCTCTGTAGCCCTGGAGCTGATAGTATCAACTCTGCTGCACACCGCAGAGCAGGCAGGGCTTGCAAAGGCTCTCTCCTGGTCTGGGCCGGGTCCACGCAAGCGTTTGAAAAACTGAAGGGCAGGTGTGTGTCACCTTCCCACACCCCAAAAGCAGGCCGCGCGGAGCACGCGTTCTTTCGTTCTCAGGCTCCTCCTGAGAACGTATGGCATTTCTGAGCCATAAAGTGCTTGGAGAGGAGAAGCTGGTGACGGGACAGGGAAGGCGAGCTGATGTGAGAGGAGGAAGCCGAAGCAGAGGTTTAGCATCGTGCAGTCCTATATAAAGGATTTGATGGGATCAGGACTCTTCAAATGAGGTTGGGGGGGGCGGGGCGGGGGCAGGGTGTCTAGAGTTGTTCCCGCCAGTCGATTCTGATGTCAGGAAATACCCGCGCCATCTACATGGACTTAAAGGTCCAAAGACCTAGAGTCCAAATTTACAGGTGAGAGGAACTTACAATCCAATTTCAGGGCTTCCTACAGGAAAAGCTACTGGGCTCCTTATATATAGAACCTCCACGGCAGTCAAGAAGACAGAGGACTATGAGCTTGAAAGATTTAAGAGCCAGAATAATCGTATTACAGGCATCATGGTGCATTCCTGTAAATCCAACCCTAAAGAGATTGAGGGAGGAAGGCTGGCCATATCGGGACAGCCTAAGTTATACCCTGAGTTCCAGTACAGCCTTCCCTAAATAGTAGGACCTTATTTTAAATAGAAGACGAGCGGGAGGGGGAGGAGGAGGAGGAGCTGGGGGTGGGGGGCGCTCATGTCTTTAATTTGGGAGGCAGAGGCAGGTGGATCACTGTGAGTTCCAAGCCAACCTGGTCTACAGAGTGAGCTCCAGAACAGCCAAGACCACACGGAGAAATCTTGTCTGGGAAAAAAAAAATAAAAGAAAATATTAATTAATTAAATGAGGTACATTTGAGGGGTTGGGGACAGGCAAGGGGAGAGCAGAAATCATGTAACATTTTAACTCAAAATGATAATAAAAAGCTAAATGATGGCTCAGGTCTGTTACTCCAGCTACAGAAAGCAGAGTAGGAAGGGAAGAAAGTCACGGCCTGATTAGGCTACAGAGTAAGATCTAGGACAACCAGGGCTACATAGAAAAAAAAAAAACTATCTCGAAAGGAAAATGAGAGCAGGAGCCGGGCGGTGGTGGCACACGCCTTTAATCCCAGCACTTGGGAGGCAGAGGCAGGTGGATTTCTGAGTTTGAGGCCAGCCTGGTCTACAGAGTGAGTTCCAGGACAGCCAGGGCTACACAGAGAAACCCTGTCTCCAAAAACCAAAAACCAAAAGAGAGAGAGAGAGAGAGAGAGAGAGAGAGAGAGAGAGAGAGAGAGAGAGAGAGAGCAGGAACAAGAGTGAGCGAGTGAGTGATCAAGTGATCGAGTGAGTGAGAGAATCTGGAAAGAAAGAAAAGAAACTTAAAAAGAGGGACTGCTGAGTGTCTCATCAAGTACAGACATTGCTGCCAAGCCTGACAACCTGATTTCTATCTCTGGGACCTACATAGTGAAAAGTAGAAGCTGACAGCACAAACTCTTTTGACTTTCGGTTTGTTTTTTGTTTGTTTGTTTGTTTGGGGTTTTGTTTGTTTGTTTGTTTTGGTTTGGTTTGGTTTTTGTTTTTTTGAGACAAGGTTTCTCTGTGTAGCCCTGGCTGTCCTGGAACTCACTCTGTAGACCAGGCTGACCTCGAACTCAGAAATCCGCCTGCCTCTGCCTCCCAAGTGCTGGGATTAAAGGCGGGCGCAGGCGCCACTGCCCGACCTCTTTTGACTTTCAGAAGCTCATAGGCACACAACAATTTAGTTTATTGTTTGGGTTTTGTTGTTGTTGCTGTTTTGGTTTGTTTTTGGGGGGGAGGGGTTATTGGGGTTTTTGTTTTGTTTTCTTTTCTTTTCTTTTTCTTTTTGAGATACATTTTCTCTGTGTGTAGCCCTGGCTGTCCGGGAACAAACATTATACAACAGACTGGCCTTGAACTACAGAGATCCACCTGCCTCTGCCTCCCAAGTACTGGAACTAAAGACGTGTATCACCACTACCCGCTTCGGTAGTAATTCTTTTTTCTTTTTTTTAAATGTTTATTTATTTATCTTATATATATATGAGTACACTGTAGCTGTCTTCAGACACACCAGAAGAGGGCATCAGATCCCATTACAGATGGTTGTGAGCCACCATGTGGTTGCTGGGAATTGAACTCAGGACCTTTAGAAGAGCAATCAGTGCTCTTAATTGTTGAGCCACATCTCCAGCTCTTGGTAGTAATTCTTAAAGGAAAATTTTTAAAAGACCTGGAGAGGGGCTAGAGACCCAGTTTTAGTTCCCAGCATGCACGTGGTGACTCACAGTCGTTTGTTAGCTCTGGTTCCACGGGAACTGACAACCTCCTCCGACCTCTGTGGACACCAGGTCCACATGCACACATGGGATGCATGTCCATTTACACAGACAAAACATTCACAAAAATGAATAAACTTTGTTTTAGGTGGGCCAGAGATGCAGCCCACCTACAGGAAACTTACTTGCCTAGTGCGTGGAAGGCTCTATGTTCAAGCCCTGGGCACATACAAGTTGTTGATTACTCTCACAGAAAGAAGCATGGTACTTGGCAGGCAGGGAGAGGCTTCCTCTGAACACCCTAGCTAGGGCTCACCCATTCCCTGAAATCTCCTGACTGAGTTGGTCACAGCCCAGTTCCTCCGCTAACAAACCCTTCAGAGACTTTCACCACCTGTATCTGGACAGCAAGACAACCTTCACCCCAATGTTGTTCTCCCCAGCTTGCACAGCTCACCCTTCACCCCAGTCAGCCTGGCCCTTCTTCAGTCTTATCTCATAGACCTCTTGTATACACGCATTATATCAGGTCACTTTTCTCCTGTGTCCTTTATAGCCTCAATTTATTTCCTAGACTCCAGGATGAAACCTTCAGAGGATAAATTTTCCTCTTTCCTCCGTATCCTAATTCAAACAAACTGAGTCTGGTTGAACAAGAATAAGATAACCAGGAGCTGGGACGTGGTGGCGCACGCCTTTAATCCCAGCACTTGGGAGGCAGAGGCAGGTGGATTTCTGAGTTTGAGGCCAGCCTGGTCTACAGAGTGAGTTCCAGGACAGTCAAGGCTACACAGAGAAACCCTCTTTCGAAAAACCAAAAAAAAAAAAAAAAAAAAAAAAAAAAGATAACCAGGAAGATAAACTTTGATCTGGTCCTAAGAGAGAATATTGAAGCCAGGCAGTTGTGGGCAACTCCTTTAATCCCAGCACTTGGGAGGCAGAGCCAGGCAGAACTCTGTGAGTTCCAGGCCAACCAGGTCTACCCAGAGAGTTCTAAGCTACACAGAGAAAACCTGTCTTGTGAGACAAAAATAAACATATAGAGAGAACTTTGGGGCCAGGGCCTAGCACAGTGGGAGCATGCACTGAACAAGTGCAAAGGCCCTGGGCCCCATCCCCAACACCACAAAAGAGAGAACTCAAAGCTGAGGCCGCTCCCTGTGTGAAATCTTTTATTGTGCAGGAATAAGAATCTGAGTTCAAATCCGCAACATCCACACAAAAGAAAAATTGAAAATTACGTTTGAACTGCTATGCATCCTAGAAGTTTCAATATCGGGGGCTTGATTTGCTTTTTCATGGGTTGTCTCTTCATATATTTTCACTGATCTTTTTATGTGTCGGACTCCCCGCCCCCTTGGAAACATGATCTGACTTTAAAGCTGCAGCAGACCTGGAACTCAGAGATTCCTTCACCTGCCTCTGTCTCTGAAGTTCTGGGATTGAAGTCACGGGCCACCACCTCGTACTAAAATTGTGAAAGGACTCAACAGGAGCATATACCTTTAACCCCAGCACTGGGAAGCCAGCAGGCAGATCTCTAGGAATAGCGGGCTAACCCGAGCTACATACTGAAACCCTGTTCCCCAAATGACCAAAGTATTTTAAAGGGAGATATTAGCACAATTAAACATGGTCTCAGTATGCAGCCCCGGCTGACCTGAAACTATGTAGAGAGGCTGACCTCAGACTCACGGAGACCATCTGCCTGCCTCCATACCCCACTCCTTCAAGTATTGCAGTTAATAAAAGCGTGCACCACCATACCCAGCAAGATTTTTTTTTTTTTAGTTATGTTTCTATCTGTGAGTGGGTATGTACACTCAGAGGCCAGGGGCACTGGATGTCCTGGAACTAGAGTTTCAGGCAGCTGTGATCCATCCAATGCAGGTGCTGGAACCTGAACTCTGGTCCTCTGCAAGAGCAGTGTGGGTTCTGAACTGCTCAGCCACTCTCCAGGCCCCTTTTCTGTTCACCCTTATGAAATGCATCCAGGGTTAATCTGTGTGCTTCTTTCTTACCAGTGTATGGGATGTTCTTTGTCTCTTCTGGAGGTTTATTCTCTATATACTATTTTATTACACTTATGTGTGTATGACTGTGTGCCACAATTTGTATAGGAGTCAGTTTTCTCCATCAACCATGGGTTCTGGGAATTGAACTCGGGTCATCAGGCTTTGTGGAGGAAAGTCCCTTTATTTGCTAAGATGGTGCACAACTTTTTAATCCCAGCATTTGGGAAGCAGAGGCAGGTAGATCTCTGTGAGTTTTAGGCCAGTCTGGTTTACAGAGTGAGTTCCAAGGACAGCCAGAACTATGAGAGAAAGCCCATCTAAAAAAATATTTTATTATTATTATTAGTGTGTGTGTGTGTGTGTGTGTGTGTGTGTGTGTGTGATTCATGATCAAACTCAAGGCTTAGTAGTCAACTGTCATCTGTTAAGCCTTCTTACTGAAGCCTGTCATTTTTTTTTTCTCAAAGACAGTGTTTTGTTATGTAACCCAAACTCATTCTCCACCCCCCACCCCACCCCCCATTTTTGTTGTTGTTGTTGTTTGTTTTTTTAACCTTTTTTCTTTTCCTTCTTCTTTGCGGTAGGGTTTCAGGTAAGCCATACGGTGTGCTTTAGAGACAAGGCCACCTTTGAACTTCTTATCTTTCTGCTTCCACTTTCCAAGATCTGGAATTTCAGTGTGCTGCCACACCCCCTTCAGATTAATTCTTAAACAGGAAAAAAAAATGTGGTACAATATAACTATTCTATTTGCAGCGTAATTACAGGGTTCAGAAACGCTTCCGAGTGCGCTTCAGATCAAGTGACAGAGTGAGTTTTAAACCATTTAAGAAGATGTCTTCTTTTTTACATTCTCTGTTCCCGCCATGGAAATATTTTACACTTTTTCCTGTGGAACTAATTCACCTGACCTGTGGGGATGTCAGAAAACACAGATGAACAAAACGAGGTAGGAGACATTTGTATTGGGGGCAGAGTTATAGTTTATAATTTTAGTCAAATTAATACTAAAGACTTTTTTTTAATTTATGTGTGACTGATTTACCTGCACACCATGGAGATTTGTTATATGCACCATATGTGTATCTAGTGCTCTCAAAGGTCAGAAGAAGGCACCGGAGTTAGGAATGGTTTTGAGCCACTATGTGGGGGCTAGGAGCTGAAACTGGGTTCTCTGCAAGAGCAGCAAGTACTCTTTTTTTTGGGTTTTTTTTTTTTTTTTTTTTTTTTTTGAGACAGGGTTTCTCTGTGTAGCCCTGGCTGTCCTGGAACTCACTCTGTAGACCAGGCTGGCCTCGAACTCAGAAATCCACCTGCCTCTGCCTCCCAAGTGCTGGGATTAAAGGCATGTGCCACCACCACTCGGCCAAGCAAGTACTCTTAACCACTAAGCCAACTCTCCAGCCCCCTGTTACTTATTTATTATTTATTTTTGCTTTTTGGAGACAGGGTTTCTCTTGTGTATTCCTGGTTTTCCTGGAACTTGCTCTGTAGATCAAGCTAGCTTTGAACTCAAGAGATCCACGTGCCCCTGTCTCCTGAGTGCTGAGATTAAAGGCATCTAGCCCCTGTATTTGAGACAAGGTCTTACTATGTAGCTATGGCTGATCTGGAAGTTTGTGTGTGTGTGTGTGTGTGTGTGTGTGTGTGTGTGTGTGTGTGTGTTCCACGCTGGAACTTCCACACAAGTCTACTTACCTCTGCCTTCTGAGTGCTGGCTGGGATTAAAGGATCATCACACCTGGTGAGCTATTGTATTTTTTACGTGCGTATGTGTGTTAGTGTGTCTGTATTTTTTATGGATGTATTTGAGTATGCATATTAGCGTAGTTCCCATGGAAGCCAGAAGATGGCGTCGGATCACCTGGACCGGTTGTGAACTGCCATGTGGGTGCTGGGAATCGAGCCCAAGTTCTCTGCAAGAGCACCCATTGCTCTTAACGGCTGAGCCATCTCTTCAGCCCCAAATTAATGTTATTACACAATTCAAATGTCCTAACAGCTTGATCATAAACTCAGGTTCCTCAGGCACCTCTAGGTCCGCCCCCTTATTTACATAATGACCGCCCACCGACAGAGTAAGCCCGCCTTTTCCGCTACGACCTCCCTTTCCGGCAGGTTGGGCCTCTAGCTCCGCCCCCAGATACTCATGTGCGGCTTTTGCGCATGCGTGACCCGGAAGTCTCGCCGCCTGGTTCGGATTCCCACAGAGCTTGGCTTAGGGAGCCACGCGCGTGGTGGAGGAGCCATGGGGAAGCTGCGACGCCGCTACAACGTGAAGGGGCGGCTGCAGGCGGAACCCCGGCCCGCCAAGGGCCCTGAAGAGCCTCCCGTGCGGCTGGAGCTGGACGGTGAGAAGCCGGAGACCGGGAGGGTGTCTGGAGTGAGAGCCCGGTTCCACATGACCGGAGCAGGGGGCGTGACAGCTTCTCCCGCAACGTGGGGGTACTGCCCGGAGTATATGGCACGCAGATTAGTTCTTTGCATCCATTCCCAGGCCTATCATAATCATCTCCTTCCCACAGACCCGTAAATGTGTGTTTCAGACCAGGCCCGTTAGCCGTGCGCCAGGCTGATTGCTATGCTTGGGTGCTGGGGCGCCTGTGAGCACCGGGGACACTTATGGTCTCTAGAAGTAGTGACAACAGAATTGGAGATGGAAAACCCTGTCAACTCCAGGCGTGCCTGCTTACCCGGAGCAGACAAGCACAGAGAAACGATAAAATGTGTAGAATATGGCAGCACTTGGGTAGGTGCTAGAGAGGTAGAGCCGAAGATGGGAGAGTAGTGTGCTGGGAAACGCCTCCCTAGATAGTAAAATGTCAGAACCTTCAGGAGACCTGGGCGGAGATGAGAAGGGAAACCCAAGGGTTAGGGGACATCAGAGTTTGCCGGTTGTATACTTTACAAGGCGGAATACGGTAGTTGATTCGTTGATTCCTGTAACCCCAGCACTTAGGAGAGGTTGCGGTAAGAGGATCCCTACAAGACTGAGGGCAACCTGGGTTACAGTGTGAGACCCCGTCTTAACAAGCAAACAAAAAAATGGCAGTGTGTATGAGAGAGACAGATAGACTTGTAAACCTAGCTCTAGAGAGTAATAGGCATCTGACGGCAGCTGGGTTATGTAGTGTGTACCAGGCCAGCTTAGAAGGCTACAAAGCAGAACATTGTCTCAGTCCCCAACTTCTAACAGAGGAAGTGAGGATCTATGGAAGACTTAGCCAAAGAGGGACAGGATGAAGGGTAATGTGTAACCATGCCATATTGGTTGTGCCATTAAGGATTGGAGGATGATAGGGTGGGAGACTGGAGTTGATGCTTGGACCAGTGTTTGGATTCTGGTGTCTCCCGAAGGCGAGCTGGCTGGCGGTGCTTGCCTGCCTGAGCCCGTGTGTAAGCACAAAGGTGACGAGCATGGGCATTGGTTGGGTTGCTGGAGAAGGCAGATGTGGGGTGGGGTGGGGTGGGGTGGAGTGAGTACTTGAGGCCCTGCAGATGTTCAAAAGAAAACTAGAAGCTATTGACTCAGCTGCTCAAGACAGGCAAGTTCAGGGGTGCATAAACACTTTCGTATATAGACGACACTTATTTACGTCTGATGAGTAGAGTTTTGGCTCCCTGAGAAGAGAGTCCAGCCCTGAAGGAGAGGGGAGCGCTGACCCAGAGCTTGTGAAAAGGACTCACCTTTCATCTCAGATGCTCCCTGGGGTCCTGAAGGGAGGACGGGGAATAAGTAGAAGGCATGCTCAGGATCGGGCTAGTTTGGGAGGAGACTAGAGCTAAAGCGATCTGATCCAGTAAAATCAAGTATGTCTTTCTGGCTCCTGAGACTTGGGTTTGGGGCATGTCACAGTACCTCTGCCTTTGTTTTCATATCTGTAAAATGGGATTTAACTCTTCCTCAGTGGAATCGTAACACCTTCTGGCTCTTAATTTAAAAGTAGACATGGAGCCGGGCAGTGGCGCATGCATGCATGCCTTTAATCCCAGCACTTGGGAGGCAGAGGCAAGTGGATTTCTGAGTTCGAGGCCAGCCTGGTCTACAGAGTGAGTTCCAGGGCAGCCAGAGAAACCCTGTCTCGAAAAGCAAAACATATATATATATATATATATATATAGACATGGGGGCTGGAGAGATGGCCCAGAGGTTAAGAGCACCAACTGCTATTCCAGAGGTCCTGAGTTCAATTCCCAGCAACCACATGGTGGCTCACAACCATCTGTAATGGGATCAGACGCCCTCTTTGGGTGTGTCTGAAGACAGCTACAGTGTATTCATGTACATAAAATAAATAAATACATCTTTAAAAAGAAAATAAAAGCAGACATGGCATTAGCCCATAGCTCAGTAGCCTAGTTCTGAGCACTCTTCAGGGTTCCATGTATCCCAGGCTGGCCTGTGTAGTCAGGGGTGACTGAACTTCTGGTCCTCTCGCTGTCCCCTCTCAAATGATAACTGTCCCGAACTGCCATACTTGGTTTTATGTGGTGCCAGGGCTCTCAGCATACCAGCCAAGTTCCCTTCCGCCTGAGCTACATCCCCACCCCTGCCCCCAGTCCCTCAAGAATGTCATAGCTTGGTGACACTAACAGTTGTGACACACAGACCCTTGTTCTATAGGAGGTAGCGACCTCATCTGATATTTGTCATTAGTAAGCATCAAGAGCACCCTGTGACGTCTTGCCCCCTAGTGAGACTGTGGCTGTCTTTTCAGACAAAGATGTGTTGAGAGGAGTAGATGCAAGCAACGCACTGGTGCTGCCGGGGAAGAGAAAGAAGAAGACCAAGGCGCCGCCCCCTTCAAAGAAAGAGAGGAAGCCCCTGACGAAGAAGGAGAGGAAGGTGCTACAGAAGGTCTTAGAACAGAAGGAGAAGAAGAGCCAGGTACGCCTCACCATGGCTGGTCTGCACCAGCTCTCCAGATCAGGGGCTGGAGGGGAGTCTATCCCTCCTTGTTATCTCTGCAGCAAGACGGTCTAGTAGAACTTCCCGAAAGGAGGGAGGTGTTTCGTGTCTATCCAGTGACACAGTAGCCACTAGCTACATGTGGCATCCAAGCGAGCCTCTGAGTGTACTGGCCTGCTTTAGAAATCGTGACCGTATACACGAAGAGGTGTGTATAGAGACCATAAACTTACACGTCAAAAAAGAAACTGCCACCACTCACAAGAGACCAAAGAAGTCATATAGCTTAGGGACTGGCTACGTGAGAAGTCGTATCTGTCCTGAGGACAGCAGCGGATACCATGCTTTATCCAGTCTGGTTGCTGTGCATTGAGACAGCCAGTAGTTATAGCACATGGTGCTACAGAGCTGTGGCCCATGACACTGGGTTCTGTTAATGGTGAAGGAAGAGCTAGCCTGTGTGTTCAGAACACCTCATAGCTATTGGGTGATATCTTCTTGCCCTACAATTTAAAGTCTAATATTAATTAGGCTAAGATCCCCCGAAAGCCTGGCCTCCCCAGGAGAAGGCCTGGGGCCTGGTTGGCGATCAGTAGCTGCCTGGTAGCCAATGCTCTCATACCTTTCCCAGCGTGCCGAACTGCTCCAGAAACTGAGTGAAGTCCAAGTGTCAGAGGCCGAAATGAGTCTCTTCTACACCACAGCCAAGCTAGGCACCGGGGACCGCATGTATCATATCAAAGAGTGAGTCACAGAGCCTGAGCAGGCTTATATCTCATGTTGTCTTGCGAGGGCAGTGGGCGGGGAGTGGAGGGCTGTTCATACTGAATGCCCCTCTAGCTGTGCACCTGCCTGGCATCAGTTCCTCATCAGTCATGACCCTGATTTTGCACCTTAAAGGCTCCACTTGCCATGAAACCACCTCTTGCTGCTCTGTGTGACATCAGGCGTTCAGTGGCTTTACATTGAAAACCCACTTCCCACCTGGGCTTGACCATTGGAACTGTGGGGTCACCTCAGGCTGGCATGTCTCCGGGGCATCACACCCCAGACCAGTGCGCGCGCACACATACACACACACACACACACACACACACACACACACACACACACACAGCTTCTTTGTTCAGGGCACTGCTGTTGGGTGAGTGTCCACTGCCCCAGCCTTTTCCTTTGGAAGGCACAGGTGTTTGTTAGTCAAATACTCATATATCTATCTGTACCCAAAAAATGAACTCAGAGGTAAGGCAGAGACAGGGGCCATCTAGGAAAGGGACTGGCACCTGGAACTGAACCCAGTGACAGTCTCCCTAGTAGGAGACTTTGAGCACACACTTGAGTGTGACAATCTGCAACAAGTATGTCTCAGGGTAGGAACAGCCATTGCAAAGGTCCTGAGGTAGACGTGGAATGGCTTCTGGCAAGAGGCCCCATAACTAGATGTCCTAATATCCCTGCCTCAAGTCTCTACTCTCTCAGGAGGAAGCCTGACCAGCCCGCTGCTTCGGGCCAGGAGAAAGTCAGTAGCCTCAGTGGGGCCCACCGGAAGCGCCACAGGTCGTCGTCAACAAAGGAAGACTCTGAGTCTTCAGAAGATTCAGAGCCTGAGGAAGCCACAGCTGCCCAGCCTGGGACCAACACAGAGATAGACCCAGTGCGTCTGCCACCAGCTGCTTCTGGGATCAACAGCCCTGCACCCACCCCGCAGTCCCCTCCATCTGGGATCTCTGGACCTCCAAAAACACCAGCCTCTGCCCCGCCTCCACCCCTGGCCAAGCCTGCTGTATTCATCCCCGTGAACCGCACTCCTGAAATGCAGGTTGGTTCTTCTCTTCATGGTCATAGGGACAGGTTAGTGGGACCTCTTGATGGACAGGAACCTCAGTGTCCACGTCTAGGGACAGGGACATGGTTGTATGTATGGGTGTTTTGTATGCCTGTATATATGTACACCATATACGTCCCTGCCGAGGTCAGATGAAGGTGTTGGTTCTGTTGGAACTGGACTTTAGGTGCTTGTGATCTGCCATGTGGCTGCTGGAAATCAACCCCAGGTCCTCTGCAGGAGCAGCCAGTGCTCTTAGCTACTAAGCTGTCTCTCTAGCCCCTGGGTATGCATTTTAGACACCGGATCACGTCACCCTGTGTGGCCTCTGTGCATGGGGCACCTCCTCACCTGCTCTCTGCGGGCTGTCTCTCTAGTACTAACATCTTCTCCACAGGAGGAGCGGCTCAAGCTTCCGATCCTCTCTGAAGAGCAAGCCATCATGGAGGCTGTGTCTGAGCACCCTATTGTCATTGTGTGTGGCGAGACTGGCAGTGGGAAGACTACACAGGTGCCCCAGTTTCTCTACGAAGCAGGCTATAGCAGGTGGGGCTGGGCCGGGGTGCCCCTCTACTCCCTGGGGACAGTGGGCACTTAGGTTCTGAGACCTATAAGGGCCTGAGCATCAGCAGGCCCAATCCTGACTCTCCTTTGTACACTGTGTGACTTCAGACAAACTTCCAGCCTCTCCTGGTGTATCGTCACCTGAGAGATGGGGATGACACTAAACTCAGTGGTCCCACGGGCCCAGTGACAAAAGCACCACGGTGCCAGGCACATGGAGTAATTAATGTGTTTCCTAGTGTTGTCGGGTTCTGTGCACCCAGTGTGATTTTCCTGTATCCCGATGCCCACCTCAATTCACCATGAAGCTAATTCAGTTGGCAAAAGAGTTGCCAGGGTGATGCAGAATTCTAGTTTTCTCTTTACTTGGGGCCCCCACTCTGTCAGCATTTCAAGGTGTAATCGTTGTACCTGTTGTCTAAGCTGACACTTTCTCTGGACTTACCAGGTCATATACTTAGTCTGCCCAGGAATGACATGCAGCTCAGACAACCCCCACCCCAACCCTGTAGAAGAAATGTCCTCATTCTAATAGTATCCCTTGGGGATGTGTCCCAGCCGTACACCAAGTTCTGCTAGATCCCCATCAGTGCTGTGAAGTGTGGGCTGCCCCCTGGCTGTCCTGTGGCTATGCTGTACTGACGCTGGGCAAGCAATGTGTGTACCCCGTTCTCTGGATTTCATCCTCGGTGACTAGTGATATTGAAGTGTGTGAAGATGGCTCCGGGACAGACAGTCACGGCTAATGTGTCTTCTTCCCCAGTGAGGACAGCATTATCGGTGTCACAGAACCCCGCCGAGTGGCTGCGGTAGCCATGTCCCAGCGGGTGGCCAAGGAGATGAACCTGTCGCATCGGTGAGGCCCCGATTCCTGGGGATACAGGGGACTTTGCAGGCTGGGAGGTGGGTGCAGGTGGAGTCATTTTGCCTCACTCCCATGGATAGTCCAGCAGAGACCTCTTAACCTGCTGAGGCAGGGGTTGCTGGGCAGGGAAGAAGCCATCCAGGCACCCAGTGCTTGCTGATGGATGCTGTGCCTGTATAGGAGCCTGGGTGAGCCAGTGGTGTAAAGCCATGTAAACACAGAATTCCAGTCCTGAAACCCTCTGCCTGGGACTTACATTTCTTTACACTGTGGTGCTGAGAATAGAACCTGGGCCTTGTGTGTAGTAGACAGCCACTCTGTCACAAGCTCCTCCCTGCCAGCCTTGCATTTTTAACTTTTTCTCTGTTTTTGTTTTTGGTTTTGGTTTTGGTTTTGGTTTTTCGAGACAGGGTTTTTCTGTGTAGCCCTGGCTGTCCTGGAACTCACTCTGTAGACCAGGCTGGCCTCGAACTCAGAAATCGCCTGCCTCTGCCTCCCAAGTGCTGGGATTAAAGGCGTGCACCACGCATTTTTAACTTTTTAACTGTAAAATGTTTATATGTCCACAGATAGAGAGATAATGAGCCCCAGGTACCTGAGGGGGTCAGTAGCTGCCACCTGTGCCCTGCACTGCAGCTTCTCTACCATATTGTCAATATCTGGCCCTGGGAACAAAGACCTGCTTGTTGGGGGCTGGAGAGATGGCTCAGCAGTTAAGAGCACTGACTGCTCTTTCAAAGGTCCTAATTCAATTCCTAGCAACCACATGGTGGCTCACAACCATCTGTAGTGAGATCTGATGCCCTCTTCTGGTGTATCTGAAGACTGCTACAGCGTACTCGTATACAATAAATAAATATTAAATTAAATTTAAAAAAAAAAGAAAAGACCTGCTTGTCTCCCATTGAGCTCAGCCAAGCTCTGTCCAAGATCAAGAAAGAGTGTGTGTGCCTGGTGATGTGGTTCCTTATCTGGCCCCAGAGTCCAGAGCTTGGGACAAGCATGACTGGGAGGGTCCTCCGGTCACCCTTGAAGGGACCATGTAACCAGAGCCCCAGCTGCCTATAGCTCTGGAGACGTCACTAGCTCTGAGATGATGGATCTTCTCCCCATAGGGTTGTCTCCTACCAGATCCGTTATGAGGGGAATGTGACAGAAGAAACCAGGATCAAGTTCATGACGGACGGTGTGCTGCTCAAGGAGATCCAGAAGGTTGGTTGCCTGTCCGGGTCTTAGACAGGACACGGAGGGGTGGAGAGTAGACTGTCACCTTGGTTGTGATCACCGGTGTGCCTGCCACGTGTGGCACTGAGCGTGTCCATTCTTGGAACCTTAGCTACTGGATCAGTATGATTGTGCCTCAGAATCATTTTTAAGCAGACAGTCAGTGACAGAGGGCTCAGGGTTTCTCTGTGTAGCCCTGGCTGTCCTGGAACTCACTCTGTAGACCAGGCTGGCCTCAAACTCAGAAATCCGCCTGCCTCTGCCTCCCAAGTGCTGGGATGAAAGGCGTGCGCCACCACCGCCGGCTGCATGTCCATTTTTGGTAGGGGGGCTGCGGATGTGGCTCAGTTGGTAGGGAGTTCTCCTAGCATGCCTAAAGCCCTGGGATCCGGCCCTGGCACCACACACACACAAAAACCCAAACAGAACAAAACAAAAAATCTGCTTGTCACCCAGCCACTTAGGTGGTGGAGTCAGGAGACTAAGAAGTCCAAGGTCATTTTGGTCACATAGTTCAAAGCTAGCCTGAAATAAGTAAGAGACTGTCACAAGAAAGCAAGGGAGAGAAGACAGGACTTTTTTTTCTCTTTTTAAAGAAGAGGATAAAGAGAGCTTGCAGCGTGCGGTTGCAGCCTGGCTCCTGGCCATGCACAGTAGCTGCAGGCAGTCAGGATGCCCTGCTGCCTCCCCCATGGGCCTCTGGGGGCTGCGGAGGGAGTGGAAGCAGTCTGGGCATTGGTCACGTGGTTCAGTGCCTGTGGTTGTGGGGGCCTTGGTGGCACTCTGGTGTAACTGTCCCTCCCCCGCAGGACTTCCTGCTGCTGAAATACAAGGTGGTGATCATCGACGAAGCCCACGAGCGGAGCGTCTACACAGACATCCTTCTAGGCCTCCTGTCCCGCATTGTGGCTCTCCGGGCCAAGGTGTGTGGGAAGGATGCAGGAAGGGCAGACTAAGTCACCTTGTCAGGGGCTTGAGCTGGGAGGGGTACCAGAGGACACAGCCTCCCTGGGCGTGAGTCATTGCCAGTGCCAGGCTGTATCATTCTGTGCTGTCCCCGTTAACTCACAGGCCTTGGTCCAGTGTCATGCGTAGTGAGAGATCTCTCCACATCCAAGAGGCTCAGGTAGAAAGCTAAAACTGGGCAGGCCTTGCTGGAGCCAGCTAAAGGGTACCCTCAGCATCAGGCTCTGCAGGTTCATAGATTGCTGGGTTGAGCCCTCCTCTCCCTAGGCCTGCCTCTCCCTCCTCAGGCCTGCTCCTCTTTCCAGCTCCGTGCTCAGACAGTGGATGCGAGGGGCCAGCTTTGGGGGCATAGTATCTGAAGGGACGTTGGTGAGCAGCCCTGTTTCTGTCCCTCAACAGACAGCTCAGTGGAGGTGTTTTAGGAGTGCCATGTGCGCAGCCACATTCAAAGCACTAGGGATGGACAGTGACCAGGAAAGGGTGGTATGCCAGACCTGCCCTCCTGGAGCCACCCTTGGTCAAGGTGACAGGCAGTAGGCCAGTTCAGGATTGTGGGCTGCGGGCCTTTAGCTGAGTCCTCCCCCGTCCCAGTGCTGACTGCATCCTTCATTTGACTGTCTCATGGAGGTGGAACCCTGCTATAGCCCCTTTAGCTGACTTCATGGTCAGGTCTCTGACTGCTGTCACCTGCAGAACCCAAGTGGAAAGGCTCCCCATGGCTGGGTTTCATTTCCCCCGGGGGCAACCTGAAGAATGCTGGTTATATGTGACCACTGCGCTGAGCGGTGCATAATTCCATGTGCTGTGCCTGAGTCAGCAGACTATCTTCCACAGAGGCACCTGCCCCTCAAGCTGCTCATCATGTCTGCCACGCTTCGGGTAGAGGACTTCACCCAGAACCAGCGCCTCTTTACCACACCTCCCCCGGTCATCAAGGTAAGACTCTTGAGTCTTGACATGGGAGAACTGTGGTGTTAGAGGTTAGTTCAGAAGTCAGAGAGACTTCTGGGCTGTGGTATTCTCATGACTTTGTGGGCCTGTCACAGGTTGAGTCTAGGCAGTTTCCTGTGACGGTACATTTCAACAAGCGGACCCCATTGGATGACTACAGTGGTGAATGCTTCAGGAAAGTTTGCAAGATCCACCGGATGCTGCCTGCAGGTGAGGCCTGATGGGACTGGCACATCCGTCCGTCCCTGACTGAGAACATGGGTTTGCCCTTCACCCCTCTGACAGCACAGGGAACAGTCAAACCATAGTGGCATGGCGACTGCCAAGCCTAAGCCCAAGCCGCCCTGGTACCTCTCATATCTAAGGCAGTAATAGAGTGTTGAAGCATTCTCTTGAAAAGGACAAGTATGGATGGCCTCTAGTTTTTAGAGTCCAAGCACAGCAAACCCTATTGGTGTGTTGTTAGGTGCCCCTCAACACTTTGCTGACATATTTGGCTTCCACCCACCCAGAACCTATCTCCCTGGGCCTAGCTCCTGATTCTCCCAGCCTCTTGGCAGGTGCTTACAAGGATGAGACCGCAGCTGACTGGCTTGGTTCTCTCTGCAGGCGGCATCCTGGTGTTCCTCACAGGGCAGGCTGAGGTGCATGCACTTTGCCGTCGGCTTAGGAAGGCCTTCCCCATTCGTTGCTCCCAGCCACAAGGTAACTACCCATAGCCTCCTGTCGGTGGTCTCTGCCTGCTACCCATGAGCCTGGCAACTGGTGCCCTGATTGAGGTGTCAGCCTCCACCTCAGTGTCCTCAAGGAGAGCCTGTGCCTTTGTGCCTGCAAAACGGTATGCTCACCATTGCAGCAGTTTTGCTGTGAGTGACAAGAGTAAAGTGCCAGCTGCCTACGTTGGCCTCAGAAGTCTATTCCCACTCTCTTCCTCAACAGAAAAGGACGAGGACTCAGCAGAAGGGATGCGGAGGTTCAAGAAGTCCCGGACAAGGGCTAGGAAGGCCCAGGCCATGGTATGTGGAAGCTTGTGGAGACCTGCACTCTCTTCATGAGCTCTTTAAATTTAAGGGTCACTAGCATGAAATGAAAGTAAAGTCCATTCCATCTAATGTGACCGGGAGCCAGGTGGGTTTCTGGGGGTCACACTGGTCCAGCCCCGTTCCACAGCAGAGTCCTGGTGGATTACAAGTCTAGAGGTTGCAAGGCTGAGTGTGTGTTATGGTTTTCAACACAGGGTCTGCCTGAGAGGAGCCTGGAACACAAATAGAGCCGTAGGTACTTACTGAAGTAGGGAGATACGCTGTCTGAAACAGAGGGGCCAGCCAGGAGAGGGGCCTCCCAGGAGAGGGGCCTCCCAGGAGAGGGGCCACCCCAGGCACCCTGATAGCTGTATGTAGTGTCAGTTGCTTCTCAGTGGCCTGTACCCTCTTTTGCATTTAGATGGGCCAGGAAGCTTGTAAAACTGTGTACATAGCTCACAGCAGCCTTCTGAGATGACTCCAGGCTCATAGATGATTTATTTGTTTATTTACTTATTTATTTATATGCTTCTTCAGACAGAATGTCACTATGTAATCCTGGCAGGCTGGAATTGCTATGTAGACCAGGCTGGCTTCGAACTCACAGAGATCCGTTTGTCTTTGTCTCCAGAACACTGGGAATAAAGGTGTGCACCACCACACCTAAATTTTAAGAATTTTTTAGATTCATTTTATTTTAGGTGCATGAGTGTTTGTGTTTATGTATGTGCGCCTTGTGCATGCCTGGTGCCTAGGAAGGTCAGACCCTCTGGAACTGGAGTTAGAGATGGTTGTGACCTGCTGTGTGGGTGCTGGGAATCAAACCCAGGTCCTCTGTAAGAACAAGTGCTATTAACTGCTCAGCCACTATCGAGCCCCCATACCTAATTATTAATTAGGAATGAGGCAGAGAAGATGATGGTTCAGAGAAGATGATGACCTTACCTCGTACGTTCCTGTGTGTGGCTTGGTTCACACCCAGATTGCCTCAGCCCGTGGTGTTGGCATCTCCTCAGGCCTTGCCCCAGATCAACCTGGACAATTACTCTGTGCTGCCAGCTGGTGAAGGTGATGAGGACAGGGAGGCAGAGATGGACGACGAAGAGGAGGCCCTGGGCTCTGACCTAGATCTGGACCTGGGTGACAGCGAGGCAAATGAAGGTGCGGCCTGGCAGAGCTCTGCCCTCGGGTTCATTGTTCTCTGAGATCAGCACGGCTCTGCTGAGTCTCTATTGCATGATAGGCTCTGTTGGCCACTGGGACCAGAAAACTCTTAAGTCCTGTCCTCATGCATGTGACCAAATACATCCTGGCTCCTGCTGGTATGTGAGCACAGAGGTGGTCCTTTCTGGTGGGTCACCATCCCCAGGCTGGCCATTCCTGGGCTGATACAGGCCTCATGCAACTGAGAAGGTGTCTAGAATCTCGGGGCCCCTGAGTGTGTTGATGGGGCAGCTCCTTGTTATCCAGCTTGGGCTAGGGTAGGTTTGGTAGCACACACCTGCGGTCCCTGCTCTTCAGAATACTAGCTTGAACGCAGCATAAGACTGCATCTTTAGAAAGAGAGACTTCTATGGATTTTGTGTCCAAAAAGGCCTCTTTCTGTATAAGCACAACCTGCCACACTGCCTGGACACATACAGGGACTGGGGCCAACTCACTCTAAGGGATGCTGCAGTGTGGCAGGCATCACAGGCCCATGCTGGGCAGCAGTAATAGCTTTCAGGAGCTCCTAGTACTGTGTCTAAACAAGAGCCCTCAAGCCTGGGCTGGGGAAGGCCTCTCACTAGTGGGAGGTGGGAGGGATTTGGAGGCAGCTGGGCAACTAGAAGCAGGCCGGTGCCTACAGCACCTCTTCAACCTGCACTCCGGTGTCCCACGTAGGTGAGCAGCCGGATGCCTCCCTGCCCCTGCACGTGCTCCCGCTCTACTCTTTGCTGGCCCCTGAGAAGCAGGCACAGGTAATGGGACAGCTTCAGAGCATGAACGTGGGGTGGGTCAAGCCTCGGGTGCTTTGCCATCTCCTTACTGACCTCCCCTGATACTGGAGGAAGCACTAGAAACTACTCCTGATGGTTGTGCCTGGGGCTTGGTGGGCAGCAGCGGACCTTGCCTAGCTGACAGCAATCTGTCCACCTGCCGTCTCGTAGATTTTCACCTGATTCTGATGTCTTGTCTACTCCCACTTCCCAGGTCTTCAAACCTCCTCCAGAGGGGACAAGGCTGTGTGTTGTGGCCACCAACGTGGCTGAAACATCCCTCACCATCCCTGGTATCAAGTACGTGGTGGACTGTGGGAAAGTCAAAAAGCGCTATTATGACCGTGTCACAGGCGTGTCCTCCTTCCGTGTCACCTGGGTCTCCCAAGCATCCGCTGACCAGCGGGCTGGCCGTGCAGGCCGGACAGAGCCAGGCCACTGCTATAGGTAGGCCACTTGTCCCTGCATCATGGGCGTTGGGAAGCAGAACTGCAGTTGCCCCTCTGCAGTGAGTGGGCCATGTGTCCTCAGGAGCACCACAGCCCTTCCCACACCGCTGGCTGCTTTACCTGCCTTTGCCCAGTGGCTAACAGCTGATTTAAAAGTAGTCCACGTTCTACAATAATTTCATAGCTGGGCCACTGCCACCACCATCAGGGTAGCGCTCCTGAGAGTGGTCACTCCCTGAGGGTACCCTAGAAGGTATCACTGTCTGCCAGCCACCACCCAGTATGATGAGTTTTCAGGGTCACCTTACCATGTTTCTTCTGGTGGCCGAGTCCCTTTTCCACTGCCTTGTCACATTGTTCCTGTCATCTCTGCTGGACGTCAAGGTTGTTCCTTTATCCTGTTGTGTACACATGTGTCCCTGTGTCAGTTTGGATGTCTGTGTTCATCTTTGTCCCTGTGAAGCTCTTAATTACCAGGGATGAGCCACTAGCCAGGTACCCAGGTTCTCCTCCTACTTCACCTGCGCGTGAGGCTTGTGTCAGTGTCTTTGAGTCTGTGCTCCCCTCAGGCAAGTGCTCTTAGCGGCTTCTGCACTGCCTGCCTGCCTCTGTGCCTTCAGGAACTGTCAGTTCAGGCCTCTCCTCAGTTCTTCGTATGGCTCCGTCCATCTACTGATGGCCTAGAGGAGAGGGTTCTGCTGGCGTCTGAGGGTTAGATCTTTGGCAGTCACGTCACTGCTGACATCTGAGGGTTAGATCTTTGGCAGTCACGTCACTGGCCGATACTTTCTCCTAGTGTTCCTTTGAATAGCTTAATTGCTATTCTTTAACACCTCTTTAGTTTATAGGATGGTTAAAGACTACAGGAAAATATAGTTGGTAGCTAGAGGTGGGACTCACTGCCCTGGGGAGGGCGGGCCTGGCTCTGAGTGCTCGGCATGGTGCCCCAGAAGCCTGGCTGACCTTCTTCTTTCTGGTCCCTACTTCTCCCCACTTAGGCTGTATTCCTCCGCTGTTTTTGGGGACTTTGAGAAGTTTCCTCCTCCAGAGATAACCCGAAGACCTGTGGAGGATTTGATCTTGCAAATGAAAGCACTCAACATTGAGAAGGTCAGTCTCGGCCCCGTAGCCGCCTCCCTTCCTGCTCCATCCTCAGCCTGGCCCATTGTCATCCCAGAGCTGTGCCTGCCAGGAAACCAACTGGAGTGGTATCCCGAGGGACCATCAGTCAGAAGGTCCCTGGTGGCCTTCAGCCTCTAATGAGGACAGCTTGCCTGTCCTGGGAGACAGAGACTCATGGATAGCCAGATCCCACAAAACTTGTGGCCACTCAGATGTCCTACTGATTCCTGAATGCAGGCTTCACTGGCAGCGCAGTCCTCTGATGGAGTTGGGGTTCTTCTCCCCACTCCAGGATGGGGTGATCCAGTGAACAGAGTCTGCTTATGTTGTCCCCCAACCCTTGTCACATGACAACCAGATAACCAACCACTTAACAGATAGGGAAACCAAGGCAGGGAAGAGACAGTCTCTGTTCAAGAACATATCTAGTGAGCTACAGAAGCCTAGAAATGCATCTGGTCCTGGTCCTGTCCCAGAACCCAAAAGAAAAGTTAAAACTGAAGACTCTTGCTCGCTCTAGAGAGGTGGCTCAGCCAGTAAAGGCGCCTGCTGCCCAGCCTGCTGATTTAACTTTGGAAGAACCACATGGTAGAAGGAGGAAACCATCTCCTGCATGTTCTCTGTCCTCCACACTTGCTCTTGGCATGTGTACACCCCCACACATAAGAATAAGAAAATGTAAAATAAAAGAGCCTTAAAAATAAAGAATATAGCAGGGAATGGTGGTGGTACAAGCCTTCAATCCCAGGCTCTCGGGAGGAGGAAGCCGGCAAATCTCAGAGTTCACGGCCAACCTGGTCCAGGGCTACATAGAGAAACCCTGTCTTGAAACAAACAAACAAAAATCCAAACAAGCCAATATACATATACCCTTGGCGGGGATGCAGCTTCATCAGTTGAATGCTTGCCTTGCACACAGGAAGGCCGAAGTTCACTACTGAGCACCACATACACTGGGTGTGGTGCACACCTGAAAACCCAACACTTAGGAGGTAGCTGGAGATGGGAAGGTTAGAAGTTGAGGGTTAAGGTAGCTAGAGATAGGAAGGTTAGAAGTTGAGGGTTAAGGTAGCTAGAGATAGGAAGGTTAGAAGTGGAAGGTTAGGGTAGGCATAGTTACACACATCTGTACCCCCAGCAGTTGGAAGGCTGAGGCAGAAGGATTGTTAAGGCCAGACAGAAACATGAGTTTTAGCACAAAGTGACACCATGTCTTTCTCTGTCACCGTATTTTGAGGCAGGGCCTGACTGTGTAGCTGTGGTTGGCCTGCACCTTCCTGTGTAGACCAGGCTCAAACTCACACCTGCCCAGCTGGGATTATAGGTGTGCGCCACTACGCCTGGCAGGATCATGTCTCTTAAAGACTGTACCTCACTGCATGCGGTGACACAGGCCATTGCTCCCATCTCTTTTTTTTGGTTTTTCGAGACAGGGTTTCTCTGTGTAGTCCTGGCTGTCCTGGAACTAACTCACTCTGTAGACCAGGCTGGCCTCGAACTCAGAAATCCGCCTGCCTCTGCCTCCCAAGTGCTCCCATCTCTCTAGTGAAGAAATCTGTCCCTTTTTCAGGGGTGGGGATCCCAGTGATTTTTTTTCTTAGTTACAAACAACTGATTCAGAATAAAAAAAAATCACGTTAGGTCATCACCTAGAACTTGACATTCATCCCTGTGACACCGCGGCCACAGTCACAGTTTTTCAAGCATAAAACCTGTTTTTCCTAAACATTACATGATGGTTCGTATGTTGTTGCTTATAAACTCCTAGATTTTAGTTGATAATGTAGCCCTTGGCACACAGTAGGTTTAATTTGGGGTCATCCTAGCACATGGATCCTGGGCACCTAGGCTCCATGTCCCATTCAGTGTGACCCATGACCTGGGGACAGGCTGAGGGGAGAGAAGCAGCACCTGCTGCAGCCAGTGTGAGCGCATGGGGCTTGCTTCTCTGCATCACTCTGTGCCTTCCTGTGCCAGGTCATCAACTTCCCGTTCCCCACACCTCCCTCCGTGGAGGCCCTCGTTGCTGCGGAGGAGCTGCTGATTGCCCTAGGGGCCCTGCAGGCACCTCCAAAACAGGAAAGGTAGGCAGGGGACGGTGGGCAAGCATGGGTAGAGCCTCCCAAGAGCAGGCTCCGTGATTCTTACCCACTGTATCCCTTGTCCCCAGAATGAAGAAGCTGCAGATGTCACAGCTGAGCTGCCCCATCACTGCCCTGGGGCGGACCATGTCCACCTTCCCTGTGGCACCCCGCTATGCCAAGATGCTGGCCCTGAGCCAGCAGCACGGCTGCCTGCCCTACACCATTGCCATCGTGGCTGCCATGACTGTGCGGGAGCTGTTTGAGGAGCTGGACAGGTGGGTTAGTGACAGCCTTGTCCCTCGGAGCCTTCTGTGCTCTCCATTAGGAGTGCTGGTCTGGGGAGCCTGAGCCACTTTATCTGAAGGAAGGGCGAAGGGTTTCATCAGAGGATCCCTCAGGGCAGTGGGCTGAGGCCCAGCCGGCCATGTGTGTGTTTACAGACCAGCTGCCAGTGAGACGGAGCTTGCAGAGCTGAAGGGCCGTCGAGCCCGTGTGGCCCAGATGAAGAGGACCTGGGCCGGGCAGGGGGCATCTCTGAAGCTTGGTGACCTCATGGTGTTGCTGGGTTAGTGCCATCTCTAGGGCATGAAGGGGGGTGATTGGTATCTTGGAGCAGATTGGAGCCAACCAGTGAGAACACCCTGCCCTGCTCTCCAGGTGCTGTGGGAGCCTGTGAGTACGCTGGCTGCTCACCCCAGTTTTGCCAAGCTAACGGACTGCGCTACAAGGCCATGCTAGAGATCCGGCGCCTGCGTGGCCAGCTGACCACTGCAGGTACAGCCCAGGTGACAGCGTGGACAGACAGCTGTCCCTCTCTGCTTGGGTTTGCTGTGATAGAGATTCCACACTTGCTCATATGCCTGCCCACTAGGATGGACTCAGCCCCAAGTCAACATCTAGTGCCCTTAGACAGATTCTCCTGCGCACTCACCTAGAAGGCTGCCCCTCTGGTCCTCTTCCCCTGTTCCTGCCAGGACTTTTCTTCCCTCCCACATGTCCCCAGAGTTATCAACCCATGGGTACCGAATTTCTACTTAGTGACAGGTGGCTCCTCTATCTAGGACTCAAGAATGTCCCCATTTTAAGATACAGGATGGCCACTGGGTGAAGGTGGCATCTAATGGGAACCCAGTGCTGTTGTAGCAGCTGTAGGCTTCAAAGCTTCAAGGATCAGTGGCTGTTTCCTAGCCCACACTTCCCCAGGAGCAGGGCATCATTGTAGCCTGCTTTCCTGCCTGCTATCACACGCATGGAGCCATATGCGTGTATGTAATTGTGGACAGCTACCTAACACTAATGGCAGCAGGTGGCCATGTGGAGCCACAGGCCTCTCCAGGCCACCTTTCAGTGGAGGGTTGGACAGTGCTGACGTTCCTGTAACTATCCTACCCCGTGGGAGCCTGGGGTGGCTGTCTCTTGGCAGGGCTTTGCTGGCATGGGACTCTAGGTTTTGGCCCAGGAAGGGGCTCTGGGTTGAGCCACTGTTGACCTCTATATCAGAAACAAGCACTGTGCGGGTGGGGCCCAAGTCTGGGTGGTTTCCTGAAGGACTGTCAGCCTTCCTCTGACCTAGACTTCTTGCACTCCTTTCTCACCTTCCTCGCAGTGAACGCAGTGTGCCCTGAAGCTGGGCTTTTCCTGGACCCCAAAATGCAGCCTCCTACGGAGAGCCAGGTGACCTACCTGCGGCAAATCATGGCAGCTGGTCTGGGTGATCACCTGGCCCGCCGAGTTCAGAGTGAGGACCTGCTAGACCCCAAGTGGAAGAACGCCTACAAGGTGGGACATAGGCCTGCCCTTGGTGACTGACCCCACAACCTCTGGGAAGGCCCCCACCAAAGAGCAGGTGAGGGCTGCTGTTGGTTGGAGCATAGGATGTCACCCTCAGCTTCTTGGTAACTTTCTAGAGATGCATTTTATACCATAACGTCACCCTGGCTTCACTGTTCAGCGTGGCCAGCATCAGCACAATCAACTTGGGACAGTTTCTCTACCCTGGAGAAACCTGAGCCCCCTTCTTCCTCACCGCTCAGTGTCTGTGGCTTTTCGTGTACTAACCAGTTAACCAGGAGGACCTGCTTGGTGTGCTGGGGCTACCTCTCTCCCCCAGCAGTGTATCTCTGGGGTCCATCCGCACCGGCTAGTTTTTGAAATAGGTTGATCCTTCTGCCTCACCTCCTAAGTGCTAGGGTCAAGGCCCCCACACGGAGATTGTGTTTTTATTTTGTTTTTTAAGAGTTTTTTTTTTCAAAGATTATTTATGTATATGAGTACACCATTGCTCTCTTCAGACACACCAGAAGAGGGCATGGGATCCCATTACAGATGGTTGTGAGCCATCACGTGGTTGCTGGGAATTGAACTCAGGACCTCTGGAAGAGCAGTCGCTGAGCTGTGTCTCCATCCCTGTGCTTTCTTTTGTTTGTTTGTATATGCTGCCGGGAACGTGTGTGGAAATCAGAAGATTACAGGAATCTTTTTTCTCCTTCTACCATGTGGGTCCCAGGACTTGAACTCCCGTTACCAAGCTTGGTGGCAGGTGCCTTTCTCTGCTGAGCCATCTCACTGGGCCCTAGCTCTTTATTTCAGTGAGGGATGGGCACACATACACAGGCAGACATCTGAGGTCATCAGGTTGGCATGGCAAGTGAGCCATCTTCCCAGGCCCAGGCTTCAGTTGATGGCCAAAGAGCAATGCATTCTGGGTAGTGCCTGGTCATTGGCTCACTGGCTTGATGGTTGGATCCTGACGGGTAGACTTGAAGAGCAGAGAGAGCATGGGTTTTTCTCTGACCTGAACCTCCATCCACCTCTCTGCAGACCCCTCTTCTAGATGATCCCATCTTCATCCACCCCAGCTCTGTGCTCTTCAAAGAGTTGCCCGAGTTCGTAGTCTACCAGGAAATTGTGGAGACTACCAAGATGTACATGAAAGGTACTGCATAGTGGCCGCAGGGTGACATCAGTGGGTGCTGTGGAGTGCTCTGTCTGTCTGGGAGAGCATGTGAGACCTGATGTCCTCTCCTGGCTTCAGGTGTCTCCACCGTGGAAATCCAGTGGATCCCTTCCTTGCTGCCCTCCTACTGCCAGTTTGATGCGCCCCTGGAGGAGCCGGCCCCCGCTTACTGCCCAGAGTCGGGACGGGTGTTATGTCACCGGACCAGCGTGTTCTGTGAGTTGGGGCTGCTTCCTTCGTGGCCTGGCCACCTATAGCCACTCAGCTTCTTGGACTCATCAGCTCATACACTGCTCTTGGCCATGTGCCTGAGGGGGTCCCCCAGCCCTCCTGCTCCCCCATGGGCTTGGGGGATAGATGAAGCAGTTGCCTTTTATCACATGTTCCCATCCCCCAGACCGCGTGGGCTGGCCACTCCCTGCCGTCCAGGTGGACTTCCCTGAAGGCATTGACCGCTACAAGTACTTTGCACAGTTTTTGCTGGAGGGACAGGTAGGTTCTTGGGCTACCTGTGACCTGTCTTCTAGGTGTCACGAACTGCAGGCAGGCCCCACTCGACAGTCCTGTGCTCTCTCACCAGGTCTGCCGCAAGCTGGCTTCATTCAAGAGCTGCCTGCTATCTAGCCCCAACACCATGCTGAAGACTTGGGCCAGGTACAAGAGTATATTCCTGAAATATCACCACAGGCAGTGGCAGAGAGGTTTCTCTGGGGCTGCTGTGTCCGTCACATATGCTGGGGATGTGACAACCACAGGAGCCTCCTTCATTCTGGAGTTGTCAGTGGCCCTCGGGGATTTTACCCCCCGAAGATGGCAGGGCCTCCTGCATCTCTACTCTCCTGCATCCTACCTGTCTCACTCCTGGTGGCTACATTATTCCAATCTTGCCTTCTCCACTTTCCTGTGTCCCCTCCTTATATGGACCCCAGTCTGGACAGTAGGGCCCAACCTATGATAAGGAACATCTGTCCTTCAAGGGGCTGGGTGGACATGAGTAGGGAGGGTTCTGGGGAACACTGCATGCTGTCACTATGTACAAGAGGCTTCCAGTGACTGAGCAACAGGTCCCACCATCTGTCTATCCCTGCTTCTGGGTCTAGTCAGCTATCCCCTTTCTACAGGCTGCAGCCCAGGACAGAGACCCTGTTGAGAGCCCTTGTGGCCCAGAAGGTTGATTCCCGTGATTCCCTGCTGGCTGCATGGAAGAAAAGCCCCAAATGTGAGTGTGACTCAGCTGAGGTCAGGGGACATTGCTCAGTGGTGGTCTGTCCAACCAAGCAAGCCCCTGACCTCCCACACTAACCTTGCCCACCTCTTCCCATAGACCTGCTGGCTGAATACTGCGAGTGGCTCCCAAAGGCTCTGCACAGTGATGTTGAGAAGAACTGGCCCCCTACCACTGATGGCTGACCACACACCCAGCTGCACAGTCAGCCAGCTCCTAGGCTGTTACCAGGAGGCACGCTGTGGCCCTGGAAGCCCTTTTTACCTCGGCTCAATTCAGAGCCAAGCTCACAGCTACACTGACCAGGAGTGCCTTCTTTGTGACTGTTCTAAGAAGACAGACATGATTTGTCTTCCACATTCCTCTCTGTCTGAAACAGACTCTTCAGGTGACATTAGACCCTGGGGATGCACGGAGCTACACTGGGGCAGGAAAGTGGACCCTTCTGCCACAGCATCTTTCCAGCCTCACAGCAGCTTGGGTAGCAGGTGCTGCAGACTTCTGTGACCAGTGACTTTGCTGACTGGTTGGCTCCAGATGAGGGGTGGATGTCACCCCAGGGTTTTGTTGCACGTGGATGGAGACTGGTTTCTGGGGTCCTGCTTTGGCATCAGTAGACAGCAAGTTCTGTCTTAAAATGCTGCTCTAGCTGGGTATGGCCAGTGAACCTGTGGCCTCAGCTGGTAAGGATCCCAAATGCAAGGCCAGCCTGAGCTACACAGCAAGACTCTGTTGTTTGTTTCTTTGTTTGTTCGTTTTTCAAGACAGGGTTTCTCTGTGTAACCCTCGCTATCCTGGAATTAGGCCTGTAGACCAGGCTGGCCTCAAACTCAGAGATCCCCCTGCCTCTGCCTTCCTCGAGTACTGGGATTGAAGGTGTGTGTCACCACCGCCCAGCAAGACCCTGACTCGCACAGTTTTGTTAAGAGTAAATATTTGTGGTGTGCTGTTTCATTTCAGCTTGTCTGTCACCTCAAACATGTCACGTGCTGAGCAGCTGTCACCCTGGCAGTTTCCAGAATGTTCATCCTCACGTGATTTTCTGATTTTTCTCCCTCTCCCTCTCCATTTCCCCAACACATTGAGCTATTATCTGTTCCCGTGGCTGAAAATGCACCATTAGGTGTCGGGCTGCATCCGTCTGTCTGCAGAATGGAGCAGAGTTGTTTACCTCTGGGTGGTGGCAGATGCTGCTGCTGTGGTTCTTATGTCACTGGGGCCACTTGTTACAGCGTCCTGGGAACAAAGCCAAGCTTTTCAGTTAACACTTAGTAAGTGCTTTCTCTCTGTGGGCTGACTTTATGCTCTTGATCATGTCCTCTGAGCCGCATACTGCTTTATCTCCATGTAGCCATGCCTGTGTGATATAAGCAAGCAGTGTACCATTGAACCCCTGCTGCCCATCTCCTGTTCTTCGTGTCTTCTCAGGCATCGGCTGTCTCAGGTGGATAAGTCCCTGTACTCCCCAGTGCATCTCCCAGGTCTGTGTTCTGAACCAGTCTTTGACAGCTGTAGCATGTTCCACAGTGTGTATTTCCACCGTGAGCTTTTAGCCAGACTCAGTCATGGCCATGAGGTGCCTGATGTGAGCAGACCTAGGGTGATGTCCTGAGCCCACGTCATACGTGTGAATATCCACGAGACAGGCAGCCTGTTGGGTTTGTTTTGATTTGGGGGTCGGATGTGAAAGGCTGGGCCCAGGCTCAGAATGGTAGAGATCTGGTGTGAGGCCTTCAGGACCAAGAACAGAAACATGTCTCTAACTGGGTCATCCAAGCCCCTTGTCCAACAGCCCTTCACAGGTTAGCTTCCACTCCAGGCCTGTCTTCTGATGCTCCCCATGGCTGATTTGTCTCAGAGTTAAGTCCTGGGCTGTCGCCAAGGAGCTTAGCTTGGCTGTTGGTGGAAATGATAAGAAATTTGAAAGGCCAGGCTTGAACTCATGACCCTCCTGAGTACTGGGGTGACAGGCCAGCATCACCACGTCTGGCCTTGAAATAGGAAAATTGACAAGCTGGAAGACACAAGGGTTTGACTCCAATCATGGTGGCACATGGGAAGCTCCAAAAGGGAGGCAGTGCTGTAGGCATACATTTTTTTACAACCTACTTGTAATAAGGGTTCAACCTCTGCTCTGGCCCACCACCCAGCAGAGGTAGTGGGAGAAAAAAGTTATCAGAATACGGGGGAAGTGGACCTGTTAGCAATGGTTCTTAGGGGGCAAGCTTGATCTTGGTCAGCAGTTTGGTCCTGTAGCAAACACCGAATACAATTCAGCAGCAGCAGACCAGTCTAGGCAGGCAGACACCAGCATGAACCAGCAGCTACTGTTCAATCCTGAAGAAACTGCCAGGCTTACCAGCTGGCCTGAGGCAAGGCCACAGAAGAGGCAAGCTGCCACAGGAACCCCTCGAGCAGTTCTTGGGCGAGTTTCAATGTCGTTATCATAAGTTGAGCTCAACAATGCTATGTAAGGCAAACCAATAAATTTGTGTCTTTAAGAATAGCGAGGTGGGCCGGGCGGTGGTGGCACACGCCTTTAATCCCAGCACTTGGGAGGCAGAGGCAGGTGGATTTCTGAGTTCGAGGCCAGCCTGCTCTACTGAGTGAGTTCCAGGACAGCCAGGGATGTCTTGAAAAACAACAAAAACAAACAGAAAAAGAGCTCAAAAACCTAAACGACCCAGTCTCCGAATGGCCAATGAAATAGGCAGTTTTCAAAAGATGAAGTGGCCAATGATAAAACAAAAATATTTAGCCAGGACTTAGGAGATGAGTTAACTCTGAGATAAGTCAGCCATGGGGAGCATCAGAAGACACAGGCCTGGAGCGGAAGCTAACCTATGAAGGACTGTTGGACAAGGGGCTTGGATGACCCCAGAGTTAAAGTTAAAATTTTGATTCCTAACACCCACGTGGCGAGTGACAAGCATCTATAAATCCAGTTCCAGATGATCCAGTGCCCTCTTCTGGCCTGCCCAGGCACTGCACACATTGTCTGCTGGCAAATAATAAAACCCAACCTTACTAGCCATTTTGCAGAAGACCTGGTTTTGGTTCTCGGCTCCCACATGGCAGCACACAACCATCTGTAACTTCATGAGACTTTACCCCAGTCAAATGGCATTCTGCAAGAGAATAAAAAATAATGAGGCAGGTGTGATGGTGCATTTAATCCCAGCACTGGGAGGCAATGGGAGGTAGGTGGATCTCTGAGTTCCAGCATAATTTAGGCCAAACGGAGTCCTTGCGCATGGGTACTGGGGACAGAAACCAATATGGAGGCAACTCAGAACTCTAGATGACCTGTCATAAGACCCGGCAATGCACTGCTGGGCGTTTACCAGAGGACTCCAACACAACATACCATAGACACACTAAGCTATGCAACCAGCCTGGTGTCCATCAAGGTAAAGAATAAGTGTAAGGGTTAGGAAAACATGGGCTATGTAAGTAGGGGATTCCTTTCAGCCACAAGGAAAACTAGATTAATCTACTAAGCAGACTAAGCCAACCACAGGAAGACAAATGCCATATTTTCTTTTATTTGTGAATCCTAGAATCCATAAATACATAAAACCATACATCGTATGGATGAGGTAAAAGGAAAGGTGGGGGGCAAAAGGGATTAATGAGCAAAGAAGAAGGTGGAGAGGGGGTGTGTGCCCAATACATTATAGGCTACGTGAAAATTGCTTTATGAAATCCGGTGTAATTTTAAAAAGATTAAATGGAGTCTGGGTTTGGTTTTATGAGGCAGGGTCTCATTATAGAGCCCCAGCTGGCCTGGAACTCTATATAAGTCAGGCTGGCCCCAGATTCCTTAAAATTGACTGCCTCTGCCTCTCAAGTCCTGGGAATTGAACTTGGATCAGTTGTCAGTCTTGGTGGCAATCGCCTTTATCCAGTGAGCCATCTCAAAGACTGTAGCTTCATCATTTTGTATTTTGAGGTAGGGTCTCATGTAATCCGGGCTGTCCACAAGCACACTATGTAGCTGGCATTGAACACATAATCCTGCCTCTACCTCCTGGGTGGAGCTGGGGCTCAGACAATCTTGTACTCCTGATCCTGTCTCCACCCTCTAAGCGGCAAGGGAACAGTTGTGTGCTAGCACTGCCGGCCTAGTGCCATTTCCTCTTGAACTTGGAGACTAACTCCTGGCCTTCTGAGTCCTTCAGAGCATCCATCCCTTAAATCACTCTGCTTTACCCAGAAATGTCCCGAAGCTGTTGGAGAAGCAGCTGGAAGATCTGGTCCTCATACCTCCACAATTGACATCAGTGAATAAACTATCTCCAAACCTGCTCCAGTGGCCAGCATTGCCAGGTGGTTATACAGGCCTGCTTTGATAACAGGAGAGACGCTCACTCTCTCAATCAAGCAGGAAATAAAAAGCAATCGTTTTCTGTGCACTTAGGGCCAAGCCCAGGGTACCATCCTCACTGTCACATAAGCCAGCCCGGGGCTGTATCCTCATCCTTAATGAGGATAAAGAATTTGAAGGATTGAGGGAATCCCTGTGGCTGTTGAGCAGAAAGGACCAGGAGCCCCTCCACGTGTGCGAGTGAGAAAGGGTCTCATATAGCTCAGGCTAGCCTCAACCCCCCCCCCCCCCCCCGCCCCGCCTCCTCAGGTGCTAGGATGACAGGCATGCACAACCATGCCTGGTTTATGCCCTGTTATCTATTGTGCATTCTCGGTAAGCATTCTATAAACTGAGCTACGGCCCCACCCCCGGCCCCTCAACTTTCAAATAGGTAAGCAGTTTCAAATAGTTAAATAGTTTATCAGCCTAACGGCGCTCGTCCGTCCACGCAGGCAACCATGTCATCGAAATAGAGGATGGAAAATTGCAGGCCGTATGTGACCTGTACCTTGGTGACAAGATTCAGCGTAGCAGAACAAACCTAAGGGGAATAGTCAAATAAAGCATAAGACCCCTGCGTTAGTCAATGTTACAGAGCCACTTACAGAATCTGCCAGAACTGCCCCACCCCTTCCCCATCAGGCTGCACCTCCAGTGCCAGTCTGCAGAACAGTATGTGGCCGCTAGAAGAAACCTTTAAAATCATGCCGGAAGTGCCTGGTCTCTACTCTCCGGCATCCTGGGGGCTTCCAAACCTCAGTTCCACCCAGTTCTGTTCCCATTCACCCATAGGCGCCGGGCTGCTTTCTGGCCCTTTTATCTGAAAGCTCTGGCTCCGAGCCTTCCGGCTTCTGTTCCTGCAGATCTCTTGGATGTCACTGAGTCCCCGCAGTTCTGTGCGTCCCCATAAAACATATCTGGGATTCCTAGTGTTAGCTTCCAGCTGGAATTTGAGTTCCAGAAAAGCTGTGAGTCCTTGCGGGTCTTGGCAAGGTTACTGGGCTACTTGAAGATCTGTTTTATTTGGACACACTGTGGATGTTCAATGGGCGCACATTTACGCTGCTATGTGCTCAGGAGCCGCCTGTTGTAGGGCCTCCTTGGAAATGCAATGTTTCCTACTCCAAGTGAACTACCGGAGTTGATTTACAAACCAGATTCCCGCCACTGGTACAAGGCTGGTCTGCCAGACGTAAGCTCTTCCAAAAAAAAAAAAAAAAGAAAATGAAAAGGTTGAGTTAAAATATGGAGATGCCGGGGATTGAACCCGGGGCCTCATACATGCAAAGCATGCGCTCTACCACTGAGCTACATCCCCTGACGGAAAGCATAGACTTCCGGAATAGATAATGAAGATGAGACGCTTGCCTTGCTAAGATTTTTTTTTTTTTTTTTTTAGTTTTTCGATCTTGATTTAGGATGTTGGTGTCCTGAGGTGACATCTCGGAAGAAAGGAGAGGAGAAAGAAACGGAGAAAAAAGAAAAAGAGCCAGAGAAGAGGAACGTAGAAGAAAGGAGGAAACGTGCACCCGTCGCTAGGTGTGTCCTTCTATAGCTGCTTGTCAGGAAAGACACGGGTATAGCTTGTCCTCGTTAGTATAGTGGTGAGTATCCCCGCCTGTCACGCGGGAGACCGGGGTTCGATTCCCCGACGGGGAGGCGTACTAAATTTTTGCAAGAGGCGCTCAGAAAGGATTCTTAAAGTGAAGTGGATCCTCACCCCACCTTCTGCCTAACTCTCTCCTATAGAGACCCCCTGGTCTCACTTAGGTTGGCATGCTTATGAAGTCTGACTCTGGATATCTGTCTAATGTGAACTCCCAAGAACACGACCCTGCTGGCTAACAAGACAGCCTCTCCCCTTCCCTCCTCTACCTCCCAGTTTTCTTAACCACCTTATTCCAGTTTTGTCCTGAAGATCGGTTTTTATGTTCTTTCTTTATTTTTAAAAGCCAAGTAAAAGCACGCTCTGAGAAAGCATGCTTCAGTTGCCCACGTCTCGCCAGGGTTTTGTTTTTTTAATTCCTGGTTGGCTTTGTAACCCCAGCAGGCCTTCAACTCCAGGAACAATCCTCCTGCCTCAGCCCCTCCAGTGCGTGGGCTTACAGAACTTCCTGTCCTCCATTGCCATTTTGGTTTTGTTTGGTGTTTTGAGACAAGACTTGACATATCTAAACTGATTTTTTTTTTTAAGATTCGAATTATTTTATGTATAGTAGTGTTTGCCTGCTTGTATGTATGTGCACTACTGGTGTGTCTCCTGTAGATGTCAGGAGAGGGATGACATCCCCTAAATCTGGAGTTGATGGTGTGAGCCACCGGGTGGGTGTTAGGAATCAAGCCGGTCTGGACGTACTACTGAGGTCAAGGCTATCCTGAGCAACTTAGTAAGACTGTTTCAAATATCGGGTTAAAAAATCAGGATGTAGAGTGTCTGCTTACCGTTGAGGATGTGAGGTGGGGTGCAGACAGGATTAGGATTTCAGAAGGAAGTAAGCCTTCCTGTTTCCTCTACATCATCCCCAAACGTGGTAGCTGAATTCAGTCTGGGTCCAGTTCAGGAAAGTGGGCAGGCAGGTATACTGTGAGCTCCAGCTGCCAAGCAGTGACAAAACCCCAAAGGCTGGGAGTGTTAAAGTACATAACGCTAAGTCCTCTAAGACTGGAGACTGCAAGCCGGGGAAAGTGTGTGTGTGTGTGTGTGTGTGTGTGTGTGTGTGTGTGTGTGTGTGTGTGTGT
>JANHMN010000023.1:26958496-26985468 GCA_030674055.1 Rhabdomys pumilio
TGTGTGTGTGTGTGTGTGTGTGTGTGTGTGTGTGTGTGTGTGTGTGTTTACATGTTTCCTCTCCCAACTTCTCCTTGTGGTTGCTGGGAATTGAACTCAGGACCTCTGGAAAGAGCAACCAGGGAGGGCGGTCCAGTTAGGGGAAACGGATCCACTTGGCAGGCAACAGAGTCAGGGGCGGACCCGGTTCCAGTGGTTAAGAGACATACATGAAGACCAAGTCGCACATCTACATAGATGCACGTATACTCTTTGGTTGGTGGTTCAGTCTCAGTGAGCCCCAAAGGAGCCAGGTTACTTGACTCTGTTGGTCTTCTTGTGGGATCCTTGTCGCCTCCGGGTCCCTCAATCCTTTCCCTAACTTGTGGAAACAAGACTCCCGGATCTCCGTCTAAAATTTAGCTGTGGGTCTCTGCATCCTTTTCAATCTGCTGCTGGGTGGAGCCTCTCAAAGGACAGTTATGTTAGACTCCTGGCTCCAAGCATAGCAGAGTACCATTAACAGTGTCAGAAATTGGTTCTCACTCATGGGATGGGTCTCAAGTTGGGTCAGTTATTCGTTGGACATTCCCTCAGTCTCTGCTCCGTCTTTGTCCCTACACATCCTGTAGGCAGGACAAGTTGTAGCCATTCTGCCATTCTTTAAAATCACATTCTGATATATTAGATATTGTCAGGGCTGAGACACAGGACTTTTCGAGGGGACACTTAGGGGACCTTGGTTTGCTAAATTTTGCGCGTGGAAAATTGACCATGCTTTCCACTTTCCACCAAACTATCATGCCAACGTTTGGACATCCTTTTCTTCCCCCAATCCCAGATCAAAGGTCATCAAAGCCCCTCCTCTTCTTTCCTCCCAGTCCCTCCACCTCAGACAGCCCTTCTCCCCACGCCTCCCTCCACTTCTCCTCCCTCCTTCTGAGCCCTCTCCACGTCACTGTCCAGGTCCTCTTCTGCAGGTGTGACCCAAACACTACAGCTCCAGGTTGGACCACCACACCAGCCCTCATCCCTCCGGCATACGGTTGCCTCTCTAGCTCACTGCTCCACGATCTCTGCAGCCCACCTCGGGGACCTCACTTCTTACCCTTGTCCCCGGGGATAAGCCTTCCGCATTCTGCTCCCCTGAGAGAAGGAAGCAGTCAGTGTCCACCCCCATCTGCACCTGCCATGTTTCCCCATGCTTCGCAGCTGAGCATGTGTGCACAGATATGAAGACCACGCTTGGAGACCAGATATGAGTGAGTCAGGTGTGGCCCTGCCCAGGCAGAACCCCATTCCAGGGATTGTTTACTGTTATCCCTGGCTGCCTGGCAGCTGACTGCATTCAGAAATGATCCCGCTCCTTCTCCGAGAGGAGAGTGGGGAACAGATGGAGCAGAACTCTGAACCTAGAAGGGTGCATTCGAGCGTTTACTACTCGCTCAACAAATATTTAGTTTGTAAGCGTCTACGAAGCGGCGCCAGGACTGGGGTCTTCAGCAGTGGCTGGTGCCAGCTTAGGTGTGTACTTCCAGTTAAAAGGAAAAACTGATAAATAAATTTGCAGTGAACAATAAAGTCCCGGGGGTTCCTGGAGGACACTCGTAAGCCTTAGGGGATGCTCAGCACACCGGTAACCCATAAATGAGACGAATAGTGTAAATGATTTTTCTAGGCATCGAAAGAATTTGTAGGCATCAAAACTTGGAAAAGTCACGGATTCAAAGCCTTAGAAACGACAACGAGGAGAGAAAAAACGACCTAGCAACAACAGTCGCCGAAATAGCTCAGTTGGGAGAGCGTTAGACTGAAGATCTAAAGGTCCCTGGTTCGATCCCGGGTTTCGGCAGCTCATACTTTTCCTGCACTCACCTTCAATTTATTAAAATACTTTTTATTTCTTTGTACTTAAATTCCTGGAGCATCGTACACGGACGCAGAAGACTTTGGAAATTTACCCACCTTGTTCCCCTTACGGGTGAATGAACGTATTCCCAAGATCAAGCACGCACCTTCCGCTCATGCGCGAATTAGTCTCTGTGATGTTTGTTGTCGTATGCTGGTGTACGCTTGGCGTCTATTTATTAATGTTGCAGTCTAAATTTAGGTAGCAAAATAAAAACCTAAGTAGGAAAGGACATTTCAAGAGCGCAATTCGATCAAATCGAATTTATTGTTATGGAATTCAAAGAATCTTAAAGGAGCTTCTTACCATGCTGGCTTTCAGCTTACTTCCTCGTTAGTATAGTGGTGAGTATCCCCGCCTGTCACGCGGGAGACAGGGGTTCGATTCCCCGACGGGGAGACAGCTTAAACTTTTGTTTCTCATTTGTTTTCCAACTTATTTCAACTCCCATGAGTACGTTCAGCTCGCCTTAGAATAAGCCCGTTTTCCGCCATAGTGTGCACGATCTCAGCCCAGGTGACAGATCGCAAGAAAAACACTGTCCTCCAGCTGCCATCTTTCCATGTCCCCGGTCCCCACAGGAACAAGATGGAGACCCAGACCCGGCTCACTCTGCGGCCTGCATTGCGTCTCCTTTTAGCTCCAGACCCTACCCGGCCCTTTGAATGTCTGTGAATTTGGGACGTTTTCTTGTTCCTCACACAATTACACATCCATCCGAACTGTCACCATCCTTGTGTTCATTTATTCCCTCGTGGTCTCGCTTAGATTGGGTGCTCAGTAAAAAGGAGCTAATCACGAGAAGAACTAGGAACGTCGTTCCAGGGTGAGGGCAGAGGCGCCGTGAGATGGAACAGGGGCAACCTGGGCTTGAGCCTTGCCAAAATCGTGCACCCAGCTCCCTCCCAAGGCCTCAGACCCAGAGGTGAAAGGACCACACGGGTTGATCATTGACACCTCTATACCCGGTGGGCAACGCAGAACGCAGCCTTCAACCTGAGACCCAGAGGCAAGATGGTGTGCGACTTCACACATGGAGCAGGGGCATGGCGGTGGAGGACGCAGCAGCCCCTTTGCTGCAGTCCACACTAGCCAACTATTGCCACACCTCGTGCTCGTGCTCGAGCCTACATGCCGTGTCCTTGTTGACTGTCTCAGTGAGCAGCTGGGGTTGAGTCTGTCGATTGTCTCCATGTTCCACCGGAGGCTCAGAGAGGTCAGGTAACCCCAGCTGCTGTGCCCAGCATCCTTATAGATGACGTCATGCCCCAGTCGCCGTGAGCGCGCTATTGGGTATGAGTAGCAGGTCATTTGACAGTACGGTATCCACACCGGAAATGATAGGCAATCCCCCGGTGCAGCCCTGGAGGTTTGGGGGGTCTCTCCTCACGGCTCTCGGTCAAATAACAGCCCCTCTTTTCACTGAGATATTGCCGTTTGCATTCTTGCTCCAAATTTGAGCCACAGTTGTGAGGTCTCAAACTGTTTGGCCATTTTCATATCCAGAAAATTCTTCCAGAAGGGGGGAAGGCGGGGGGGGGGGGGGGGGGGGGGGGGGGAGCGGTTTTCAAGCAAGCTTATACATTCTGTCCTGGAGGATGGAAAGCGTCTCTAGTGTGAAGAAGCAGAGAATTCTGGTTGAGGAACATTGGGGTCAAGTCCTTATTTATTGGGGGAATTTATGTATTTTTTAAATTTAGTTTTACTTTCTGTTCTTTGAATAGGGTAAAAGTTTATCTTATATCAAGGCAATAATGAACACTTTTATGTAAAAGAAGAGGTAATTTAGGTTGCTACGTTCTTAAGACTTCTTTAAATAAATACAATTTTAATTTAGAAAGAGGTAGGAGGAAAAGAACGCAAACCGTTGTTTATACATTATAACAGAGATTCTCAGAAGGAGTTGAAAACGGGTGGGGGATGTAGCTCAGTGGTAGAGCGCATGCTTTGCATGTATGAGGCCCCGGGTTCGATCCCCGGCATCTCCACATTTTTTCTCTTCTTTTTTCTCTTCGGTTTTTGTTTTTTGCCATCTCTGTCTCAGGGTCTGTGCGACAGAATATTGCCAGAGAAGACATCGCTACGGCGATGACCTCTCGGAACTGAGAATTTTTTCATTCACTCTTACTCTAAAACCTGTAAATATTTAAATATGCGTCTCTGGAAGGGTCATAAGAAAGCGGGCAGCAAGGCAAAGTGATGATCGATGACCGAACGGGTGTGATTATTGAACTGTAAAAGTAGAGGGAGAATCATCAGGGGAATTTGCATGTCGTAGCTCCGGGACACTGACCCCCCTAGGGCGCAGGAGTGCAAGGCACTCGAGGTCCAGCTGTCGCGGCCGGTGTCTGAGTTTGCGCAGCAGGCTCCGTACTTATTTAGAATGAATGACGTAAGCAGGATGCTTTTCCTACTCAGAGATTCACGGTACTTCCGTGTCTTACCATTCAAGTAAAAGTGCACTTTAATTAAAAAAAAAAAAAAATTCCATAGGTTCTGCACATCAGGTTGACAGCACAGTGGTAAGGACCTCACTGTCACCACATCCCTGTCATGTGACCGGACTTGTCCTCTGGCTGTCCTGGCATCCACTCTGTGACCAAGTTGAGCTCACAGAGGTCTACCTCTGCCTCTTAATGCTGGGATTAAAGGCACGTAGGACTACGACTGGCCCTTTATTTTATTTTTAAGTTGTTATTTTGTACGTTATGTGTATCGGGTTTTGACTGCATATTTCTGTGTACTTATGTATGAAGGGTCCTCAGAGGCCAGAAGTGAATCCTCTGGAGCTAAAGTTACAGATGGTTGTGAACAACACGTGGGTGCTGGGAACTGAATCCTGGTCCTCTGCAAGAGCAGCCAGTGGTCTTAACCACTGAGCCGTCTCCCCAACCCCATAAAATAAATGTATAGCTATCACAGTCACTCCGCACACTGCCCCTCCAATTCCTCCAGGATGGTCCCATCCCCATGTCCCCTTTCCAAATCTATGCCCGTGTGTGTGTGTGTGTGTGTGTGTGTGTGTGTGTGTGTGTGTGTGTGTTTAACTCACTGACTCCAATTTGTGCTCCAATGGATGGGACATTCATTCACTGGAGAACTGTTAACCTACAGGGACCCTCCCTTCCTGTTGGCCTGTGTACCAGAGGCTATCTGCGGAGATCTCTGGGCAGGCCGGGTGGGAAAGTTCAAGCAAAGGGGAAAGAGCAAGAGCAAGGAGTGAGAATTGCCTCCGCCACTTCCGCCTCCGCCGCTGGCTCTGCTCTAAGAGCAGGCAAAGCTCCCACCATCCCTCAGGGTGTCCGGGGCTTCTAGCCTTAGCTCGACCTTCCCAGGCTTCCTTTCACAGACCGCTGCCCCCACACCTTCCCAGCATCCATTAACTATCCATGGCTCCCCATCCTCCTTCTCCATCAATGTCAGAATGTTGACTGGCTATAGTTGCAAAACAGGGTTTCACAATCTAGCCGCGGCTGGCTTGAAACGCACTGTAGATGAGGCTCGTCTTGAACTCACACAGATCCACCTGCCTGTCTGCCTCTCAAGTGCTCAGATAGAAGGTGTGCGTTGAGACCTGCTCCTATTAACATAACTGGAGCCATTTTTATATTCAGTCTCCATTTTGCTCAAAAGGTGAAATAAGGTTCTCAGACTCCACTTCCCCGGAAGTAATCATTTATAGCTGACACTGAAAATTTTTCATAAAAAGTCATGAGGCTACGCTTACAATACTCATGCTCTGTTATCTTAATACTCCAGAAAACCACTAACCACCACCTCATATCCCTCACCTCCGACCAATCACCTTAAACTTCAGCTGATAATACTTTGTCTAGTTAGCCAAAATGTAATTCTGCTCCTGCCCTGACCCCCCTTGACTTCTGGACTTCTGAACTTGATTTTTCCTGTGAAAAGCCTGCCCTGAGAGCAAACTGATGTCACAGTCGGACTCCCGAGTCCTCTGTGACCCTGATTAATCAGAGTCGTGGTGTGTGTATTTAATAAATTATACCTGTCTGAGATCGGTAGATCGGTGTTCCTGTGGTTTGTGAGACAATTTCTGAACCCCAACATGTGAGTCATTAGTACCAGCTTATTTTAATATATATATTATATATATACACACACACACACACACACACACACACACACACACACACACACACAGAGGGAGGGAGAGAGAAACTACCTTCAGGCATTTTTATATCAACTTGGTTTTGCTTGGCTCCCTCATTCTCTCCTCATCTGCCACGTGGGTGTTGGGAGCTGAACCTGGGTCCTCCTCCTCCTCCTCTTCTTCTCTCTCTCCCTTCCTTCTTCCCTCCCTCCATCTCTCTACCTCCCCCTCTGCTCTCTTTCTTTTGTTTGACAGAGCCTGTGTAGCCCTGGCTGTCCTAAAACTCACCGCATAGACCAGGCTGGCCTCAAAACTCACTTGAGATCTGCCTGCCTCTGCCTCCCAAGCGCTGAGATTAAAAGTTTGGGCCACCGGGTTCCCTTTCTGTTTTTTTAGTTTTTCATGTTCTATCACCCTACCAGACTATTCCTAAAACTCCTTTTGCTTCCTTCAACCCCCTAGTTTCTTACTGATAATTCATATGCATCTATAAAAATTCAAAACTACATATAAGAGAGAACACATGGTTTTTCTTTCTCAGCCCAAGTTACTTCATTTTATATAATATTTTTCAATTCCATTCGTTGTCCTGCAAACTGAATAGCCTTCTTTTTCTTTCTGGCTGAACGTCTTTTAGTAATCCTTTGGCAATTTCACACCCGGAAGCAATTTATCTTGATAGTATCAACTCTCAACTCTCCCCCTCCCCCCTCCTGGCACCTCCCAACCATATTCCTCTCTCCCCCTATGTCAAAGCTTTTCTTTATTATTTTTAAAGATTTATTTATTTTTATGTGTGGGTGTGCTTCCCTGCGTGTACATCGGTGTACTGCGTGTGTATACCTAGTGCCTCAGGAGACCAGAAAAGGGTGTCAGGTCCCTCGGAACTGGAACCAGCGCTCTTTCTTACCTGCTGGACCATTTCCAGAACCTGTTATTGTCATATGTGAGACAGGATCTTAACTGAGTAGCCCTGGCCCGGACCTCACTCGATAGACCAGGTTAACCTCAAACTCAGAGATCTGCCTGCCTCTGCCTCCTGGGTAAAGTTTTGATTTTGGGGGCAAGATGTCTGACATGACTCACCACGGAGGTGCTGACACTCTGGCTTAGTGCCCTTGGCGAAGGTTCCTCCTTTCTATACGTCAACAAGGCTTAAAGGAAGTTGATGGTTATTTTTAAAATGGTCTGTCCGGTCTAACAGGAAACTAAGGACCTGTTTCTGTACTACCTTTTATCTTCTACCTTAGTGACAGTGTAGAGAAAAATTATAAAGACCATTTTATAAAATATATACAGGCTCACTAGTTCCAGGAAGGCGGAACTGAATGTAGGATTTTGGGCCTTCACTGCCCCATACATTCCTCAAGCCTCAGGGAAGAAAATCAACATTCCTGGCCACAAAGAAAACTAAAAAGGCATGCCCAGACAAGTCCTAACTAGCCATCCTGCCGCCTCTGCAAGTTGCTGATATTTAAAATAGCCAATCATGTGTAACCGCGCGAAAATTCCTTCCTTTCCCTACCCCCTACTATAAAAGGTTCCTTAGCCTACCACGCGGGGTCGAACTGTACTCTTGCATGAGTGTGCAGTTTGAATGCTGGCTGCCAGCTCTCTTCCCTAATAAACCTCTGCTGGTTGCATCCAGGTACGGTGTCTTGGAGTTTGTGGGCATTCGCGACTTCCCGAGATTTGAATAAGGGTCTCCTGAATTTGGGAGTCTTCATTAGTCAGGACAAAGGAAAACCACCAGGAGGGGCCATCATTTCCAAAGGCTTGTGCTGGGAATGGGGTTTCTCCAAAGAGTCCTGAATCTTTGAAAATATTCTTTCTTTCTTTCCTCCCTTCCTTCTTTTGTTTGTTCTTCCATTTAATAGACATTTTTAACAATAAAATAATTTTAAAATTAATCGTTTTGGTTAGCATATGAACTACCTGGTGTCATGATGGCACAGTTATACACCTATGTCATTATATGTTGTTTCCATATTCCCTACCTCTTTATTTTATTTAATTTTTTATAAATTTCTTTCTTTTTCTTTTCCCTTTTCCTTCCTTCTTCTTTTTTTTTTTTTTTTTTTTTTTTTGCAATAGGGTTTCTCAGCTAGCCTACTCTGAGATCCACTTGCCTGTCTTTTTTCTTTCTTTCTTTTTTTTTTTTTTGGAGACATCTTAGTCCACAGTGGCCTAGAACTCATCATTATAGGTCAGACTCTCAAATTCTAGACATACAGGCGTGAGCCACTTCTCCCAGCTTAAAATAAAATCCAGCAGTTAAAAAGCATGTTTTTGCCAAGTGGTGGCAGTGGCAGCGGTGGCCAAGGCAGCAACAGTAGCAATGGCCTTTAATTTAAACAGAGTTCCAGGACAGCCAGAGCTACCCAAAAACCCTGTTTCAAAAATCCATATATATATATATATATATATATATATATATATATATACATTTTATATATACATATATATATACATATATATATATACACACACACAACAAATAAATGAATAAATAAAAAATGAGGAATGAGAACGACATGTAACATATGTGCATGAATGTGCTTTCATGAAACCTGGTAATTCACATACTAGCCACAAATATTAATTAAAAAAGTATTTTACAGCTTAAAAAACATTCTCTTAGATGTCCATGAATGGTGGACTTCAGAGAAAGAAAGAAGGATGTATGCCGAGAGTGGGAGAGGGGTGAGCTGAGTTTCACTGGGATGGGTTTCAGTTCTGAAAGATGGCTCAGTTTTGTGTCCCAACACTGGTGCAAGGAGGATTACCTAGAGTTTGTGGTCAGCCTGAGCTATGTAGTGAGAGGACAACATAAACCCCACGTGTCTCCATTTTAAGGACCAGGCCTGATTTCAAAAAAGGCCATAAGGCACCAGTTTCAGGAATAGACCGTAAGTCCCAGAAATTAAGGCATAAAACACCAGCTCTAGGAACAGACCATAAAAATTCAGAACAAGATCATAAAGCCCCCTCCCAAAGAACAGCCTGGGGATAAACACAGAAATGGGGAAAAATCTTATCTCAGAATGGGCCAGCTGTGCTGGGCAGTCCTTTTCATCACATGATTGAATGTCCATGTCATAGGAATGCAGACCACTGACCACCTGTGACCCCCGTACACACACCAATGAGATTTTAGATTACCTAATCCTTCTAGAGAGTTCCCCCGTGTCCTATTAGAAGGTCGGCCTGCCTTTGTCTGGGGTCGCCATTTTAGAGAATGGTTGACTGCCGAATGCTGGTCTCCACTCCTCTACCCCTCTTCTCTCTCTGCCTTTCTCTCAACTCCCCTCCTCATGTCATGAATAAACTCTATTCTATACTATCGTGTGGCTGGTACTATTCTAAACTATACCGTCGTCATGTGGCTGGTCCCTCAGGGGGAAGGGATACCTCAGCGGGGACCCACAGAGGCACCCCCTTCCCCAACACCATACCGCGCTTCCACCAAACCCATCTCTGGTCTCTCTTATCTTTTTGTAAAACACAACAGGTACTGCATGCACACGGTGCCCAGACCATCCATGCAGGCAAACACCCGTACACAGAGAATAAAAAGAATCAGACCTCCAGATAAACAGGGGGCCGTTGAGGTGACTGAGTGAATAGCACGGTAGCTACAAGTTCAACCCCACGCGTGTAAGGTGACTCCACACCGTTCATCTTCAGCCTCCGCATGCATGTCATAACACACAGCCTACAGCTCCACCCCCAATAATACACAAATAAAATGTTTTCTAACGTTTGCCAGGCAGTGGTGGTGTACATCTTTAATCCCAACCCCTTAAATTCCAGAAGCTGGGGAGGGGTCTCTGAGTTTAGGGCCAGCCTGGTCTACAGAGTGAGTTCCAGGAGAGCCAGGGCTGTTGTGTTTCACAAATAGATAGAGAAGTAATAAATATGTTTGGCGAGGTATGGTGTTGGGGAAGAGGGTGAGGATGCGGGCCCATGCTGCGACATCCCTTCCCAGAAGGACTAGCCACACAAAGGGTATAGTATAAAATAGAGTTTATTCAGGGCAGAGAGAGAGGCTGACCTCTGTGGAGATAGAGGAGGGGAGGGGGAAGAGGTAAGGGAGAAGAAACAAGAGAGCAAGGGCAAGAGAATGAGGAAGAAGCAAGCAGCCCCTTTTGTGGTGAGTCAGGCATACTTGGCTGTTGCCAGGTAACTGTGGGGCGGAGCCTAAACTAAATGCCAACAACGGCTGTACAAAGAAACTTCGGCCTGGAAAAAAAAAAGAGAGAGAGAAGAAGAAAAAGAAAGATATTTTAATATAGGCTTATGCGTGGTGTGGGGGTCCACAGAGTGTGGGAAAGGGCTCTTCTGGGTCTTTTTTGTAACGATAGAATAGAATTGAGGTGGGATTTGAAGTTACGGTCTCTCCAGGATTGCTAGGAAACCTCAATGAATTGACTGGGTGGTTCCTGAGGGCGCCTGCCAGGGTTGCAGTCGCTAAAAGCCAAGTAAAACCCACAACAATACGAGAGGTGGGGTACCTTTACTGTAAACAGTGCGAGATTCTCCAGTGATGTGTACAGGGAGGGAAGGGGGCCACGCCCAAGATCATAAGCCGCAGGCCTTAAGCCGGGTTCACTGTTACGCTAACATAAAGTACCTGAATAAATATGAAGGCAGTGTGAACTCTATAATAGAGTCAGCCTTTATATAAAAAAAAATATTAGCTGTATTGGATCATGGCTACAGTCAGGTCTCAGCTCGGAAAGCAAACAGATTGAGAAAAAGACTTGCGTTTTATGAACAAAGGTAGAAAGGCCTCAGCTCACACACAGGACCCATCCAGGGATCTACATGTTTCTAATTCTGGAAAATTTGAAAAGTTACTTGGTTTGGGTTTTTATTGTTATTCTTGTTTGTTTGGGGGCTACACACAAAGAAACTCTATCGGGGCACCCCACCCCACCACCACCACCCCAAAAATAAAATAAAATAAGAAAATAAAAATGCGTAGTGCACAGAGCTAGTGTCTGCTCTTCAGGGTGGGCCACGGCTGGGCCAAGTTCAGCCGTTCTTCGCTTGTTCGTAAACAGGAAACAGAACACAGCACCCTGTTGTTCTGTCTCCCTTTGCTCTACAAGCTGAGGCCTGCCCTTGGTCTCGGTAACCTTGTCTGGTTAGATATAACTCGTGACAAAACAGACTTCTGGCTCCACATTTCCTTCTGAGGAGAAAAACACCAACTGACCCTTGAGCTTTGTCCCGTCCCCTATTACTGAATCCAGTCATACACCAGGTGTGACCTTCAGACCAGGATGACCCAGCAGCAGGGACACGCAGGCGGCAGCCACCCATCCCCATCCCCATCCCCCACACCCATCACGCAGCTTGGGGCCTAGCCCTGAACAGGCCATCACACGTAGGGCGTCCTCAGCCAATCCCTCCCTGTTGCTGGGCTCCTTTCTCTGTCCCCATTGGTGCCGGCTCTGAAGCAATCGTCCCTGGTAGCCTGCAAAGGACGGATCTGGGTGTGGAACGAGCTGCAAAAGGAATCCAGTGAGTCACGGGGCTTCTAGCACATTCGAGCATTTCCCCGTTCTAGGTCAGGAGGTTTGGGACTTTAGGGCTGTGACTTGATACCTGAGTCCTTGAGGCCAAGTAGGACAATGGAGACATAGGAGTCCCTTTCAGAAAATAGACCAGCAACTGCTATTAATCTGCTCCCAGGTTCTCTGTAAGGGAAATCTGAGGACACAGAATTCCATATGGGTGGCAGTGCCTGTCATTGTGATTTGTCTATGAGTGGCTCTGGCATCTGTAACTAGTATTATCCCCTCCTTAACCCCTCAAACTGGGTGGCTCCCCGCGGAGCAGCAGCCCACTCTGACAGGGAAACCCTCTGTTTCAATTCTGGTTGCCCGTGCCCTTTAAGAAGTAGGTCACCTCTGTTGTAAGAACACTCTGTGGATGGGTGATTAAAAACAAAACAAGGGGCTGATATTAGGATGCAAAATGAATACATATTTAAAAAAATTAAAAGAAAACAAAACAACTGGTTGTGAAATTAAGAAGGAGATTAGTAGGAGTGTTTAGAAAGTTGCAGGGAGAAAGGGGGAGGTATGTATGAAATTCTCAAAGATTATTTTAACATATATATTTTAAAATGGGAGGCTGGAGCCAGGGATGGTGGGGCATCACACCTTTAGTCTCAGCATTCAGGAGACAGAGGTGAGTTCCAGGCCAGCCAGATCACTTCCAGAACAGCCAGGGCTACACAGAGAAACCCTGTCTCAAAACAAAACCAAAAGAAACCAAAACAGCAACAACAACAACGACGACAAAATCCATGTGTCAACTTTCAGAGAACTTATCCTTTGGGTCAAAAATATTTTCTTCTCTTGACAGAAATTAGCATATATTAATTATATATAATAGGTTTCAGTATATATGCTCATAATGCATTTTTATCATGGTTGTTGGACATTACATCATGTATTTCTTACACATCTATACTCAGTACTTTCTTCCTTACCCCAGACCCTTGAGGATTTCTCCTTTTCAAGCTAACCTTGGCCAGGTCTAGCCCTCAAGCTTAGATTCTCTTCTCCTTCCCCCACTTCTGAAATCAAGGCTGCTTGGCTCGGAATCTTCTAGACTCTGGGAAAAAAAGCTGATGCCACAAAGCTGATGACTCAGCCAAGGAACAGGAATCACGAGGCTGAAGCAAAGCAACAACCAAATATAGCATGGTGTGGCTGGAAGCCAGTATCACTTTAGAAACAACCTGTGTTTTGTTCCCTTCTTCAGACTTTTGTATGAATTCTAGAAAGAACTGACCTGCAGGAAAATCTGCCTCGGAAACCAACGAGGCGTCCCACAAACCTAGAGAATGACATTTTAATTTTACAATAGCGTATGACTTCAATTCATGGAAAAAAAAAAATCACAGAAAGTAAAGTCGATTCTGAATAATACCTGAAATTCAAGTGTATTTTGAACAATACCTCTGAGTTTGAATGTTTATGAATTTCTAACCAAGGAGCCAGACATGCCTGAAATCTCAGCATCTGGGCGGTTAGAGCCTAGCCTGATCTACATCATGAGTCCCAGGGTAACCAGGGCTACATATAGAGACCCTGTAAAAAAAAAAAAAAAAATCCTCAAAAAATGCTGAGCTTAAAGGTATTTAATAATGTGTGTGTGTGAGTGTGTGTGTGTCTGTCTGTGTATATGTATGTCACATGTGAGTGCCCCTAGGGACATTGGACCCCCTGAAGCTGGAGTCACAGGCCTTTATAAGCTAGCTGCCTGACAGGATTGCTGGATATTGAACTCATGTACTCTGGAAAAGTTACTGCTCTTACTACTGAGCCATCTCCCCACCAAGAATTCAATTCTTACCTTCTAAAGTCTTGGGCCTTATATTTCAAAAACCTGAATATTTTGACTCTTACAAGTGGGATATATGTTTGCTGTAATCTGAACACTGTACTAAACATGTACATTTGGTTTGTTTGTTTTTGTGGGTTTTTTGTTTTGTTTTTCAAGACAAAGTTTCACTGTGTAGCCCTGGCCGTTCTGGAACTTCATCTCTAGACCAGCACTTGGGAGTCAGAAGCAGAAACAGCTCTGTAAACTTGAGACCAGCCTGGTCTACATAGCATATTCCTGGACAGCCAGGGCTACATAAAGAAACCCTGAACAACAAAAATTAAAAAAATTAGGGTTTCAATGGGTTCAGTCTCAGAATATGAACAACAAATATGAACAACATTCTGAAATTTTGACCTTTCCTTAGTGACAATTACATAGAAAACTTAGAGCTTTCTCGAATCCAAGGATACCACGTATAAACAGGCTTAGGAAGAATCTGGAAAGATCTAGTTCTGCGCTTCAGGTCTAATGCCAACGGTTTTCAAGAACTGGGTAGACAGTCAGCTTTCCTTGACAAATTCAGATTCGTTTTCCCAAATCGGAGAGAGATTCCCTCCTTCATAGTTTTTTTTTTTTTTTTTTTTAATTTATTAAAAACCCTTTGTCATTTCCCTTGTTCTGAGATTTGCACAGTCATCCACCTTGTCACCGTGCCAAGACAGTGAGGGCTGGGCACAGTGACCCGCCGGGGCTGGGGGGATTGAGGAGGCGAGGCCACCAATGGGATCCCAGTGTGACAGGAGCCAAAGCCCTGGGTCCCCTTAACGCGGAGAGGCAACGGGGACCCCTGACGGGGGCAGCTGGTGGGTTTCTGCGGGTGCGACCCCGCAGTGCGCCTGCGCCGTGATCCGCTCCGGCTGCAGAGATTCCCAGCCGCGTTTTCGCGCCGACACGTCACACGCTCTGATCCCTCCGCGGGGGTCGCACAAAGTCGCAACCCTGCCCCTTCACACAAAGCCCCTCACTCTCTCTGGACGCCACAGTCGAACGCTCCGTCAGGGGACCTTGACAGTTTTAGCTTGTCGCTTTCGCTGCAGAGACGGGACCCGGCGTTAAAAAAGTAGTCCCTGACCGCATTTCCGCGGAGGGATCGCGGGGAGGGCGGGGCTTCCGATGACTATATAAAGAGACGCCGGGCGTGCCGCAGCTAGTTCCGTAGATACTGCGAGCTCCGTCTCTTTTGTGAGGACTGCTGCACAACTGCTGGTGAGGAGCCTGCCGCCACACCCGGCGGGGGCGGGAGGGAGGCGGGAAGGGGCGAGAGGCAGCCCGCGGCCCGGACGTTTGGTTTCCGTGGCCCGCGAGGACGGCGGCTGTCCTGAGGCCAAGGACCCGGCGGCAAGATGGCGGCCAAGTGGAAGCCTGAGGGGGAAGACGCGCGGCCCTGACGCGCTGGACGAGGTTGGGGGAATTAGGCCCGCGAGGCCGCTGCCGCCGATTTGAGTCGGGCACGTCGGAGGCTGTGGGTTGGGAACTGGATTCGGTTTGCTCGCCGTAGGAGCCTCTGGGAGAGCTGTGGGGATTGGACTGGCCGGAGAGGTCGGTTGGTCCGGTGTTCGTCCGTTGCTAAATACATAAGTGCAATTGGGAAGGGGGAAGGGCGGCGGTTGAGCCTGGCCTGCCGCCCCCTGTGACGTCGCGGTTTGTGCGGGCTCATAATGTAGAGTGACGCCATTTCCCAGACGTTAGCTCTCCCTCAGTTATAGGACAGGGTTGGGTCTCGGCCTCAAGTAGCCTCTCCAGAGTAAACAAGAACCGGAAATCCAGAGGGGGAAAGTGAGCCTTACGTTGAGTTTTTAATTTCTTCTCCTGTTTCGCTTTAAGAATCTAGCTGTACAGCTATGGCTGCTGAAAACCGTTTAGACGAGGGTGTGCTTTGAAACCTCTGCCTCTACCACCCATGTGATGAGGTCCAAGGCCAGTGCCACTACCTCAGACTCTTTTAACTGTACAGACAAAAGTTTGGTGTTCTTTGGGAGGAGGATATGTACAGGCTCAGACTTCAGTTGTGTAGTAGTAACCGGCTATATTTATCAGTCTGGAACTGAATCCGCGATTGCCCAATGTGGCCTCCTAAGTTCTGTGGTTTCTGACTTTTTTGGAGTGGGTCCTCCTAACCCCCCCCCCCCACCCCCTCCCCCCCACACACAAGAGGTGTAATGTGGATCAGGCTTTTCTCCAAATTATCCCAGTAGACAGGAACTGACTTTCAGCAGGTGAATACTGAAGTCTCCACCCTGCTGTTTTGATAATGCAGAAAGGGCTCACCATGCCTAGGTTTGTTAACTTCCTTGAGTCAAGAATTTTATTTTCTTGCTGGTTTTAGGGGGAAAAAAATCAAGACAGATCTGTGTAGATAGAACTTCTATTAAGACTACACTAGCATTTAGTTCACAGATCTGTTGGTGCCACTTCATAGACATTGTGTTATTCATGACCTGTGTATTCTGTTTTGTTTTGTTTGTGATAGACAATGCAGATCTTTGTGAAAACCTTAACTGGTAAGACCATCACCCTGGAGGTCGAGCCCAGTGACACCATTGAGAATGTCAAGGCAAAGATCCAGGACAAGGAGGGCATCCCCCCTGACCAGCAGAGGCTGATCTTTGCAGGCAAGCAGCTGGAAGATGGCCGCACCCTGTCAGACTACAACATCCAGAAAGAGTCCACCCTGCACCTGGTCCTTCGCCTCAGAGGAGGGATGCAGATCTTTGTGAAGACCCTGACTGGCAAGACCATCACCCTGGAGGTCGAGCCCAGTGACACCATTGAGAATGTCAAGGCAAAGATCCAGGACAAGGAGGGCATCCCCCCTGACCAGCAGAGGCTGATCTTTGCAGGCAAGCAGCTGGAAGATGGCCGCACCCTGTCAGACTACAACATCCAGAAAGAGTCCACCCTGCACCTGGTCCTTCGCCTCAGAGGAGGGATGCAGATCTTTGTGAAGACCCTGACAGGCAAGACCATCACCCTGGAGGTGGAGCCCAGTGTTACCACCAAGAAGGTCAAGCAGGAAGATAGACGCACCTTTCTCACCACAGTATCTAGAAAGAGCCCTCCTTGTTCTTGTTCTTGGGTTTGATGGGGAGGTGTCTTAGTTTTCCCTTTTCAGCTCTTAACAAGTTTCATTGCACTTTGAATAAAGTTCTTGCATTCCCAAAAGTCTTGTGAGTTCGTTTTTGTTTGTTTGTTTCCTTCTATTGGGATGTAGAGACTATCAATTTTGTGTCATTAATGTAACTATCAGGTAAGAAAATGTTGAAATAGGGACTGTATGGTAAGTATTGGGGTTTAAAAGTTGTTGGTTTTAGCCAGGCAGTGGTGGCGCATGCCTTTAATCCCAGCACTTGGGAGGCAGAGGCAGGTGGATTTCTGAGTTCGAGGCCAGCCTGGTCTGCAGAGTTAGTTCCAGGACATCCAGGACTACACAGAGAAACCCTGTCTCGAAAAACAAAAAAGGTTAAGGTTGTTGGTTTTCTTAAGGTTAATAAGGTTGTTGTTTTCTTCTCCGTCTCCCCCCACTATGTTTCTCTGTGTGTAGCCTTGGCTGTCCTGGATCTCCCTCTGTAGACCAGTCTGACCTGGAATTCGGAGAGGTCCACCTGCCTCTCAAGTGCTGGGATAAAAGGCATTTGCCACCCCCACCACCACCCTGAATATTCTAAGGTTTAAAGGTTTGTTTTTGTTTTTAAAGTTGTTATGGTGGTATTTAACCTAGTTGAAGGAAGTCAACAGAGGGTGTTAAATCCCCTGGTGTTTGAATCACCATGTGAATGTTGGCAATTGAACTTAAATTTTACAATTTCTGAGCCATCTTGCCAACTCCTGAATGCTATATTTCTAAAAAGATGTAAGAAAATATATCAAATGCAGGTTAAGGTTTAAATTATGTAAAGTGTAATCTATGTTTGCAGGTATGTGGATGCTCAAGGCAGTTGTCAGATCCCCCTGAAGATCAGGTCATAGGGTTAACCTTTGACTAACCATAAGCCTTGCTTTAAATTTGAATATTCTTGCTTTACCTTCCCTAATGTCAGAATTACAGGCTCAGAGGTTAAGCCCACTGGGTTTTTCCAAAGGACCAAGATTCAATTTCTTGTACCCACATCACAGTTTGTAACTCCAGTTCTAGAAGATCTCTTTGCACTTCTGGGCAGCAGACAGGCAAAACAAAAAGATTTTTTTAAATTAAAAGAATAGCCTGTTGGTGATTAGTTCCAGCAGAGGCAGGCAAAGTTAAGGCCGGCCTGGTGTTCAAGTGAATTCCAGGATAGCCAGGGCTACACAGAGAAACCATTAAAATTAGGAACCGTGGTTGCCATGCTCAGCACAACCACAAAATTTTTATATGTGGCTAAGCAATTGTTCTCCACCCTCTGTCAAGGGTCCCACTACAGTTGAAATTAAGCCACAATACTCACTAGATTATAGCAGGTAAGAAGTCTCCACCTCCCCCCCAGTCTGCCCACATTCTGTTGTCTACATGTGTGAAGATTGGAGTCAGTCTTTTCACTCTGGTTGGTACCCAAAGCTTTAGCAGGTCTAGCAGCTGGCACTGGGTGACTTATTGCCCACAGTATTTGAGTATGTGCTAGTTCGTTTCAAATACCAGTTTACTATATAGTGGGAACCCCGTCCTTGCTTTTGGCCTGGCCATTGTGTTCAGTTTGGGGCACACACAGGTCCTACTGAGCTCTAGGCTGTATACTGACCCCTGCATGTTTTCACTTCACATTTCAGTATTGTCAGGTCTAAACAGCCTTTCATCATATGCCAAGGGGAGAAACTCCTTTTCTCAAAAACAGGAAGCCAGGGTAACAGAACTGGACTGTTGGGCAGCATATGAAGAGAGCTGCTCGGCTTCCCAGAATCCTCAGTAAAATGAATAGAGTTTAAAGCACTCCATAGTTCACACTTGGAACTAAGAGTTCACTTACAGAGGTGGGGTTGAGTTAAAAGTTCAAGGCCTGAGTAGTGTACATACTAACCACTCTATGGGGAACCAATAGCAAGCACCTGCCCTCTAATGTCCATAGATGGCTAGTCCTGGCACGCAATCTTCCCCAAAGAGGGCACCACTAGGCCACATGCAGGTTTAATAATAAAGGCTGCAGTGCCCCCAAGAGGCTGCAGTTGATTAAGCAATTGCTGTTCTCCAGCCCTTAGTTAAGGGTCCCACCACAGTTAAAATTAAACCACAACACCCACTGGATTGTACCAGGTAAAAGATCTCAACTAGCCACTCCCCAAATCTTCCCATATTATGTAAAACACCCCCCACTCATTGCCCTTCACTTCACCCAAGTTGTCCTTTTTCCTAAAGCCATTGTTCATACTTAGGGGTTTTTCCTCCCCTATTTGTTTTTTTCTACAGGGTGTACCTTGTAATGTAGGCTGGCCTTGAACTTTCTTATGTCTCAGTGTTATGTAGGACTGTCTTACAAGCCACAACCATTTTCATCAAATCAGCTGTGCCGACTTGCAAAATATCTCAGCAGGACTTGTTGACTATTGGTATTGCTTTGTAGGAGAGGCAGGGAGGATCATGGGATACTCAACTGAATATCCAGCCAGCTCTCTCAAACAGCTAACAGTAACTTTCTCATAACTGTACTTAGTCTCCAGGCGGGGCTAGAGAAAATAGGCAAAAAGAGACTAGGAGAGGCAGGCTTCATCTATGTGACCACAGAGAAGTCATCATCTCTGCTGGCACAGACTTTATAGTGACATTGCTTTAGCAGTCTCCCACACTTCTGCTCATAAACCCTCACATGCTCTGTAAGTAAGCCCAATAAACTCATTAGTTTTGGTGCGTGAACTTCAGTGGGCTCAAATCTCTATTTGTCCTTGGGACCTTAGGATGAGGAGATGTGGCTTCTATCTCCCCAAGGGAAGGAATTTTAGCAACACCGAGTCTTTTCAGGTGCTGAGAATCCTTTATATTAGTGGCTTAACATTTTGTAGTCACCTGTGGTGACAGCAACAGTTGTAGCTCTAGGTGGCTCAGGTGCTAAGGGAAGGGCTGCAGGGCTAAAGGGGGTCAGTGGAGGATGGAGCAGGGAGGTGCTGGGAGAGAACCTGAGTGCAGACCAGCTGTTAGGAGACCTGACTTTCAGAAAGGGCCAAGTGTCTGGTGTGGAGCAGGACCCAGACACTGGCTTTCTGCAGTAGTGCCTGGGATGCAACCCAGGGCCTTGCCCAGGCTGAGAGTTTGAAAGATCCAGGGAAATGATTGATTGATCCTGCATCTGGCATTGGAAACTCCGAGTGAGCATCAGGTACATGTAGCAGTATATTTCCCACTACATTAAACTCAGTATTTTGGGAGGAGCTAATGTGGGAGGAATAAGGAGAGGAAGAGGAGAAGGAAGAGGAGGAGCTAGGAGGAGAGATGTAAGAGCCATGGAGAACCACGGGTATACTGAGAGCAGTCCTGGGTAACAACTTATATCTCAGTTATTTGGGTAACACCTCCAACTGTGTGGGCATTTTGTTAATTGAGCGTTACGAAATATATAAAGCCTTTGGTTGTTCTTTAAGCATTAGAGTCTCATTTCTGCCGGGTACCAAGTGGATGGTGGGATGACCTGGGCTCAACCCAGCCTTGTGGAGACAGCGTGGGAGAGCCAATCTCACTACGCTGGCATCTCGTGGGTGACAGGGCCAGTGCTTCTGGCCCACGTGAGCTAACCATGGCAGCAGCAAGAACACGCTGCCTCTAGTGCTGCCTCTAGTGGCCTCAGGAAGGCCTGAGGGAACATGGCAGCTCTGTAACAAGAAGCCAGATTGGGTGCAGCTGTTTTTTTAATTTTAATGATAACAAGTGGCACCTAACATGAGGCACAAACCCACGACCCTGAGATTAAGAGTCTCATGCTCTAGCTCTACCGATTATACTAAGGAATGATGATCTCAAGCTGAGGCCCAGGTATAGAGCACTAGTAGTAAAGCCATGAACACAGGGTTCCATCTCCTGCACAGCATAAGTGGGCCCTGTGGTGTAGGCCTCAAATTCCAGACAGGGAGCTGGAGACTGTAGGTTTGAGGACAACTGGACCACACCAGACCTTATACCATCACTAATAACTTACTGAAACCGTCTTTTATCCAAAGTATATGCAATTAACATATTTTCTCCCAGTAGGGTTTATTTTGTGGTTATTTAACCAAAGCTTTGTTGAGCTTCTGCCCAGAGGCTGCTCCAGTAGAGGAAAATCAAAACACAGGATGTTAGTATTCTGTCTAAACTCCACCTCCACAGTTACCTGGCAACAGCCAGGTATGCTCCTCCCCACAGTTACCTGGCAACTGCCAGGTAGGCCTGGACCACTATAAAAGGGGCTGCTTGCCCTCTCCTCTCTCTCTTACTCTCTTGATCTCTTACTCTCTTACTCTCTTGCCTCTCTGTCCCTCCCCCCTTCCTCTCTCTCCATGTGGTCATGGCCGGCCTCTACTTCTCTTCTCTCTTATCCTTCCACCTTCTCCCCACCTTTGCCCTATCTCCTGGATAAACCTCCTCCCCCTTGGAACCTTGTGGTCTGGAGTGGTCTGTTCTGAGCTGCGGTCGGACTTCTTAAGACAACTAACACAGGGACCCAAATCTTCTCCGTGATGTGTTTGAAGCCCCTGTTTCTATTCCCATCGATACAGCTGGTCTGTTGGAGATGTGCCATGCAGACACGCGTGCCCAGAAAAATTAAAGGTGTTATTACACCTTTATGTGGTCCTCCCTTCCCGTCCCTGGGGATCCTTGGCCACCAGCCCACAAGGACAAATGAAGCAGAGTTGACAAACAGGGTTTCGGAGTGCCTGTGAGTGAATAGAAATGACAACATTCTAGGACTAGCGTCCAGGAAACAGATCAACTTTATTGGAGTGAATCTAGGGTTATATAGTTTTGGAGGAGAAGATAAGAATATTAGGGTGGGCAAAGGTCACTGACTGAAGTCTAAAGTACTGAGATACCTCATTAGCATGGGGAGGCATTCCAGGAATCTCAGGTGCTTGCTGAGAGGGTGTCTTATGGGAGATGGCAGGAACTGCATCGTAATCTAACCAAGGCTACATGACACTCTGAAGGTAGGGAGTGAGGGGGTTTTGAGATTTCCAGACAAGGTCAGAGAAGGAGAAGCCCTTCTGCCATTTTTTCCTGAGCTAGGGCTTTCCGGTAATGTCAGCCTTCGACCTTAGCAGTAGTGTGTCCCAATGCTCTTACAATTATTAAGCTAAGATAGTCATCGATGTGGTTCATGGGTATCTTAGCTGGGCAGAACTGTTGGTTGCTGTCCTCTTTTGGAAGCTTCTATGTCATCTTCTGGAACCATAAAAACTAGTCCTCAGGGAGGAGACATTCAGGTCAGTTCCAGCTCAGGGGTCTCTGGGTCTCTAGGCCTTATTTCAGAAGTGTGTAGTGTCTTGAGCAGTAGGGGATTAGTTTCCATTTCTGAGGGACAACCCAGAACAACAGCAATAGGATGTATGTTTTAGACAACCCTGAGCAAAAAACAACTCAAAAAGAAGACTTCTCATGTCTGGTGTTGGGGGTTTTATTAGATGGTCTTTGTGTTAGCATTTCTTCTAGCCTCTGGCCAACAGTTACCTAGCAACAGTCAGGCACAAGCCTGGCTTGCTATAAAAGAATTGTTTGGCCTCTCTCGCTTTCTCTGACCCCTCCTCTGACCCTTTTCTCTCTCTGGTCTCTCTCTCTCTCTCTCTCTCTCTCTCTCTCTCTCTCTCTCTCTCTGTCTCTGCCCTCTGTCCCCTCTCTTTCTCTACCTCTACTCTCTTCTCAACTCTCCTTCTCATGCCCCCAAATAAACTTCATTTTATATTAGATCCGTTGTAAGGCTGGTTCTTCAGGGAGGATACTTGAGCCTGGGCCTCCTAGGACACACCCTCCTGCTACATCATACTGCGATTTACAAAACACATCGCTTTGGCTTTTGAGAGAGTGCCATCAGCCCAGATGAGAACAGTTCATTCAAACTCTATATGTATATTTACACATGCAGTTACTTGTATTCTGTTTTGTTTATTATTTTTGGCAAGTAGTTAATAGTATGACTCCTTGTGGGGTTCTCAGACATCCTTCTTGTTACTTTACCCACCTCCCTTCTCCTTCTCCCTTTACCTCCCTTCCTCTCTTTTCCCATTTCCTCTATCAGAGCATTTCTACCCCGCTCTCCACTCTAAGAACTCTTAAGTGCCTTGCATCGGGTTTCACAGTGTGCTTAGCAGGAGAAACAGACTGTGGGATCATATTCTTGTGGAAGGCAAAAAGAGTTAAGGCACCAGCCAAGTGTCATCTGCTCTCCCCTCAGGTGGATTCAGGCAAGCAGCCTCACACAGGTGGTCCTGCGAAGAGGTTTTGGATGAACAGGGTGGACATCCCTGACTGAGTCCTCCGTTGACAGACAGGTGACAGTTGACTGATATCCACCCCTCTGGACCCCAGATGGCTGGCTTCTTCAGGCTGACTGTTGAGTAACCACAGCAGCTTTGTTCCCTCATGTGAGGCAGTTTCCTCTGTGCATCTGGGAAAGCACCTAGCTTTCACCACAGAGCAGAGGAGAGAAGAGAAACAACGGCCTTCAACCAGCTGAGTTCCCTGAAGTCCCACCAGGCCCTTTACAGTTAGACTCTTCGCTGATCTCTGTGCATCAGGAATATGTAAGAAAGACAAATCAGAGGTGTCTAAGCTGAGAGGTGATGGTTTTCTCACGCACAAGTCCAGATATAAAAGCCCAGACAGATCTCTAATATCAGGGCCTTTGTGGTTTTCTTCTCTCTCTCCTTCTCTCCTTCTCTCCCTTCCTCCCTCTCACCCTCTCTCCCTCTCTCCCTCTCTCCCTCTCTCCCTCTCTCCCTCTCTCCCTTTCCATTTCCCTCTATGCTTCCCATCACCCTCCCCCCTTCCTGCCCCCCCCCCCCTTCTGAGATGGATCATAGCTATTTAGCCCTGACTGGCCAGGAACTCAAGAGTTCTTGCCTCTGTCAAATTCCAGGATTTAAAATGTACACCAAGAAGCTGGAGAGATGGCTCCATGGTTAAAAACATTGGCTGCTCTCGCATAGCGTCCTGGTTCAGTTCCCTGCACTTACATGGCTGCTCCCCTTCTAGGGAAATCACACTGTCTCCTAACCTCCACCAGTCACACTTGTGGTGCACGGATACTCACATGGGTGAAACATATTAAAAAATAAATAGAAAAACATGCGTGGTCACACCAGGCTGTTTTCTTGTTACAAGGTGGCTATCACAGCCCAGGAGATCACACAAGAGGAAGGAGTGGGAGGGTGAGGCCAGTCTCATCTGTTTCTTTTTTAAGTTTTACAGTTGAATCGAAACAAAACCTTTCTGCCTATGAGTAGTACAGCGCCCGCAGAGGCTGTAGAGGCATCAATCCCCCAGGACTAGAGCTACAAACAGTTATGAGCCACCACATGGGAACTGGGAACCAAATCTGAGTCCTCTGCAAGAGCAGCCAGTGCTCTTAATTGCTCCGTGGTCTCTCTAGTTCCCATATCTGTTTCTTTTATGGAGAAAACAAAGGCCTTTGCTTGCTGAGCATCCGTCACAGGTCTCATCTGTTCTTAGAGTCATTGATCAGAATCAGGACAAGCTCCTTTCTGTAGCAACAGAGATGACAGGGAAGATAGATGTAGGATTGTGGGTCCCAAGTCCACTCAGCCACAGGGCACAGCCGCTCAAGGAGGAAGGACTCCGGAAGTTGACCTCGCTTACCTCACGCTATCCCTGGGTGGGTGATAGGCTGTGAGCCAGCCCCGGGACACCCATCCAGGGGTGGAGAAGTGCAGTCTGAGGTGCGGAACAGCCAGAGCTAGATCGGAGGTCCCCAGGCCTACAAGGAGGCCAGGGGTCATGGGGTTCTCAGGCTCTTGGACACCCAGGTGCCGCTGGATGCCATTCCGAGGAAGAGCTGAGAATGGAGTGGAGGCCTATGGGCTGAATCTGACCCAGGGCAGAGGGAGAAAACCAACTGGTCCCTCGGGGAGAGTCCTTGGCTTGTTGGCTTGGGCTTGGGCTTGGGTTTGGTGGCAGCCACAGCTGGGAGCACAGAGAGGCCTTCTACAGATCAGGCGGCTCTATGGGCAAAGGCCTTCTCCATGGCTCTCCATGGCTCCTCACGGCAGATCCCGTTGAAGAAAGGCAGTCCATGGTTTTAAGGCATTTATTGTGATGGCAGAAAGTAGATGAGTAAAATCGTACCCTACTTCTCAGGGTGGGCCTGAGATTAAATACCTTTTGCCGGGAGGAATGTCTTGGGATGGAAAGCTTATTGGCTAAGCCCACCAGTAGGTACCTCATTAAAATAGAGATCATGTCCTGAACCTACATGGCCACAGGTTAGCTCCTCTACAAGTGGAGGAGCTTGGGGTGTTGCCCTTATGTGACTGATGGCCACAAATCTATAGTGGGGCTGTGGCTAGTGACAGGGGCCTGGTGTCCGGGAATAGGCAAAGTGCCTGCTGACCCTTCAGGGCCTCCAGGGTTTCTAACCTTAGCTTAACCGGGAACCAGGCTACCTTTCACAGTGCCACACGTCCCCCTTTTACTTTTTAAAGGTGAGGCATCACTGTAGTGATTGTGTCATTTGTAGTGAAAATTTTGGGTGGGGTAGAAGTATCAAAATAAAACACTACACAGGCCAGAGGGGTAGCACAACTAAGCCAGAGGGGTAAGGGTGGGTGAGGGTGGGGGTTGGGAAGACTAGGCATTATTGAACCAATTTAGTGTTCCATTAGCTGTACAGTTTGTGAGGGTATTAACATCTTTTATTTTTAAAGATTTATTTATGTATGTGAGTCCACTGTCATTGTCTTCATGTACACCAGAAGAGAGAGAGCATCAGATCCCATTACAGATGGTTGTGAGCCACCATGTGGTTGCTGGGAATTGAACTCATGACCTCTGGAAGAGCAGTCAGTGCTCTTAACCACTGAGCCACCTTTCCAGCCCTTACCATTAGCTTTAAACAACATTTGATTAATCTAGATAGACACCATGTTTTTCTTACTATCATGTAACTTTCCCGAAGTTTAGTAGCCATTTGACTTTGGTAAGAGAGTTCATCTATAGCTAGAAGGTCCCAAGTCTGTCCTCTGTGGGTCTCATCGTGTCTCAGGAGTCTTCAGTCAGATGAGGTGTCTGAAGGAAGAAGGCAGCGTTGTTGTCTCAGGCAGGTCTAAGGAGATGGTGGTCAGTCTCAGTCTGGCTCTGTGGGAACAGCACTGTCCTTTTCTTTTGTAGAGATAAGTCTGTAGGGTAATCACAATGGAGGAACAGAACCCCAGCAGGGGGATGTCTGCATAGGATGGGTAGTGTGTGTGAAGCCCGCAATGGGAACACATCATGGTCTGTTGTTATGATCCTAGAAAAGCAAGGGTGTCTGAGGCATTTAGTTCTGTAAGGCATCCTTTAAGTCTACTCTGAATGGCTGAGGAAGAAAATATCATGTTAATTATGTATCTGGGATAAGCAGTAGCTGTTTGTCTATAAAAGGAAATTGGTTGTTAATTAAGGATTAAATAGTGGTTATCAGTATAGCTGATTTGACCTGAGGGAGTAGATGACTTTTTTTTTTTTGGGGGGGGGGTTTCGAGACAGAGTTTCTCTGTGTAGTCCTGGCTGTCCTGGAACTCACTCTGTAGACCAGGCTGGCCTTGAACTCAGAAATCCGCCTGCCTCTGCCTCCCAAGTGCTGGGATTAAAGGCGTGCGCCACTACTGCCCGGCCTTAAAAGAAATCTTAAACAAACTGAAAAATTATTGGCTATACATCACAAATACTAGGGAGAAAATAAACATTTAAATAACTAAGCATGAAAATTCTGGGGTTGAAAAGTGTGAACGTTGTTTTAGGTGCTCCCGTTAGGGAGAACAAGCATTTAAACAAAGCCTGAACATTTTTTAGTTTTCAGGGTGTGTTTTTTCCATTGTCTTTGGTGGGCCTAAGTGCGGGGGTGGGTGGTAATAGTGGGGTGTCTGCTCTGCCAAGCGGCAGCTGTGTGCTCTAGCAGACAGGTCCCCTTGTTTTTCCCGTTTGTTTTTTTTTTTTTTTTTTCTTGACTGGTATATCTTGAATGTAGAGTGGAAGGAGAAGAAAGGCCAGCTCAAATGAAGAAGCATAGGGGCTTGATAGCACAGTCAGGGCCGGAGGGAGTGGGGGCAGCACTGGTAGCTCTGCTCTGTCTGTGTTTCTAGTTATAGCAACAGTACCCGCTGGCCAGTGTGAGAGTACCGGACTTTTTGGCCGACAGGGGACTTCAGGGAACCACAGGTTGGGCCCCGGCTGGCAGGCAGGGGAAGCAGAGAGCTCAGGGAAGGCACTACTGTCTGAAAGGCCACCCCATTACCTGTGTAGAAGCCCTCGCTGTGGTGCTGGGGGAGGGCCAGAGAGTGGAAGCTAGTCACCACCAAAGTTAAGTCTACAATAAGATTTGAAGAGTGTAGCTAAGAATCAAAACTGGAGGTGTGGGAAAGAGAAAGAGAAAGAGAGAGAGAGAGAGAGAGAGAGAGAGAGAGAGAGAGAGAGAGAGA
>JANHMN010000023.1:26985478-27006315 GCA_030674055.1 Rhabdomys pumilio
AGAGAGAGAGAGAGAGAGAGAGAGAGAGAGAGAGAGAGAGAGAGAGAGAGAGAGAGAGAGAGATATCAGGTTACAGTCTTGAGTAATCTAGAGTTCCGATGTGGGTCACCAGCTGGGGGTATGCTTCAGCTGGGTTTGTCCCACGTTGGTAGTGCCACTTATGGAGGTTATGGGTCCCGCATCCACTCCGCCACAGGGTACGGCTGCTCGGGGATGCCGGCAGTTGACCATGGTTACCCCATGCTGTCGCCAGGTGGGTGTTGGGCCATAGGGCAACCCTCGGACACTGCTCAGGGGCGGGGAAGTACAGTTTGAGGTACAGGAAGAGCTGAGAACGGGGTGGGGACTTGCAGGCTGGATCTAGCCCAGGGCTGAGGGAAAAGTGGTGGGGGTGGGGGGCGGGAGCTCCAGCTGGTCCCACGGTGGAGAGTTCTTGGCTTAACAGTCTTGAGCTTGGGCTCGGTGGAGGCCATGGCTGGGAGCACAGAGAGGCCTTCTACAGGAGCTTAGACAGCGGCTCTGTAGGCAAAGGCCTTCTCCATGGCTCCCCACAGTGGGTCTCGATGAAGAGAGACAGTCTGTGGTTTTAAGGTATTTATTGTCATGGCGGAAAGCAGATGTGTAAAACCATACCCCACTTCTCAGGATGGGTCTGAGGTTAAACACATTTTGCAGGGAGGAATGTCTGGGAAGGGAAGCTTATTGGCTAAGCCCTCCAGGTCTTTAGGTACCTCATTAAAATGGAGACCTGTCTTGAGCCTACGTGTCCACAGGTCAGCTCCTCTACAAGTGGAGGAGCTTGGGGCGTTGCCCTTATGTGACTGATGGCCACAAATCTATGGAGGATTGGGTGGGCTTCAGCTAGTGACAGGGAGGGGCCTGGTGCCTGGGAACAATCGAAGTACCTACTGTCCCTTCAGGGTCTCTGGGGTTTCTAGCCTTAGCTCAACCAGGAACCAGGCTACTTTTATGTCCCACAGATAGGGTGGGGTTTATTGATGGACCCCCTGACTGCTCAAGTCTGCACTGCTGCACAGCCCCCTTCAAGGCTTCAAATAGTTTGGTTCTTGGGGACATGCCACATGCATTGTGGAATATCCAACAGTATTCACCTCTGTCCCCAAGGTGCCGGTAACCTTTACTGTGACTGCTGACATGTCTCTGGATGGAAGTCAGCACTGTGTTACTTCCTTTTGTCTGTGATAAGATCTCTGACAGAAAAGCTTGAGGAAAGACAGCATAGTGACAATTACTTGTAAACCCAGCACTCAAGAGGCTAAGGCAGGAAGATCCTGAGTCTGAGTTCAAGGCTAGCCTGGGCTACAAAGTGAGATTCTAGCTCCAAAACAAAACAGAAGAAATATCTAGGACCTGGGGAGATGGCTTAGTGGTTCAAAGCTATTCCAGAAGACATGGGTTAGATTCTCAGATTCTCAGCACCAATAGGCTCACACTACCTGTAACTCTGTTCCCAGGGGATGCTATGCCCTCTCTTGGTCTCTGCAGTCACCATATGTCCATATGGTACACAGGCATACATACAGTCAAATCATCTATACACGGGCTGGAGAGATGGCTCAGCGGTTAAGAGCACTGACCGCTCTTCCAGAGGTCCTGAGTTCAATTCCCAGCAACCACATGGTGGCTCACAACCATCTGTAATGGGGTCTGACGCCCTCTTCTGGTGTGTCTGAAGACAGCTACAGTGTACTCATATACATAAAATAAATAAATCTTTAAAAAAATCATCTATACACATAAAATAATAACTGGAAAAAAAGGAAATGGAGAAACAGGCATAAGTTCAAAGCAAAATTTGAATTGTCCAGAATGGGTGAGGAGGAGCTTCAGGGTGCACATCTTTAATTCCAGCACTCAGAAGGCAGAGGCAGATGGACCTCTGTGAGTTCGAGGTCAGCTTGATCTACAGAATGAGTTCTAGGCCAGCTAGGGCTACATAGTTAGACCCTGCCTCAAGCAAGCAAATGTTAAAACGTCCATGAAAAGGTGGCCATTCACTTTTTGTGCTATATAAAATACTCCAGGGACTGGAGAGATATAGTTCAGAGGTTGGATAAGAGTGCTTGCTGCTCTTGCACAGGGTGTAAGTTTGATTCCCAGCATCCATCTTTGCAACATCCATCTACAAACCAAGCGTCAATCATTTATTCATCCGTTTAGCAATCCCTGTCAGTGATTTTTGTTGTTGTTGTTAGGGTTTTGGTTTGTATGTTTGTTTTTGTTTTTTGGGGGTTTTTTTGTTTTTTGTTTTTTATTTTCCTTCTCATGCTTGTGACTACGTCCCTGACAAGAAGCAACCGAAGTGGGAAGGGGCTTACTTTGGTTCCCAGTTTCTGAGAATCCAGTCAATTAGGTAGGAAAAGCATGGAGAGAACTGTGGTATCTGGAGGCCACCAGCTCAACCCATAGTGGTCAGAAGCAGACAGAGGGGATGCTGGGATGCCAGGCTCTCTCCTAGGACCCCAGCCCATGAGATGGTGCCACCCATATCCCCCAGTTTATCTTCTCTGGAAACAGCCTTCCAGGGGCACCCTAGGGTGCCCCCACTAATGCCAGGGCTACATTTTCTTTTTTGGAGAAGGATCTCATATAACCCAAGTTGACCTTAACCCCTCTAGGAAGCTAAGGATGGCTTTGAACTCCTGATCTTCCTGCCTCTGTCAGTAAGATGGCAGATATGTGCTACCACACACAGTTTATGTAGTGCTGGGGTCAAATCCAGAGCTTGTATGCACACGAGGCAAGCCTCTACCCAACGAAGCCTCTCCAACCCTGCTATGTGTTTCTAGATCCAATCAGATCGACAATGGGAATTAATAATTAATACCACACTAGTAATTTGACTTCCGTCAAATGAGGCAGACAACAGTTTGATGCTGTAGACAACATTCCTTCAGTTTCAGTGTATTTTTTTAAAGATATATTTATTTGTATTATGTATATGAGTACACTGTAGCTGTCTTCAGACACACCAGAAGAGGGCGTTGGATTCCATCACAGATGGCTATGAACTCAGGACCTCTGGAAGAGCAGACAGTGCTCTTAACCACTGAGCCATCTCTCCAGCCCTTCGGTGTACTTTTATATGTGAACAAAGTAACATTGAAAGCAATCAATAGCCCGAAGAAGGTTGTTGGAGTTCAGAAAAATATGTAAATAAACGCCAGCAAGCACGTACTAAATATTAACAGAGCAGCCCTTTCCCAGAACTTTCTCAGGACACAATTTAAACACAATTTCCTGGCACGTATCAGGGAAAGCAATGCAGGCAGCTGTATTCAGATTTGGGGTACAACTGACAAGATTGGGTTCTATAGCTGTGTTCTGACACTCAACAAGGACATACATGTCTTATACATTGAACATAAATGCTTGTCGGGCAGTGGTGAGCACGCCTTTAATCCCGGCACTTGGGAGGCAGAGGCAGGTGGATTTCTGAGTTCGAGGCCAGCCTGGTCTACAGAGTGAGTTCCAGGACAGCCAGGGCTACACAGAGAAACCCTGTCTCGAAAAACAAAAACAAAACAAAACAAAAAAAACCCAAAAAACAAAAAGAACATAAATGCTTGTCACGGTACAAAATCATGTCCAAGAACAGTCCTGGGAAGAAAATATGCCTGAGGTCAAAGGCCTTCTGCCTTTTTTTTCCTGGAGTCTCTCTCAGTTCCTCAAGACACTATTCACCCATGCATCAGACTTCTAACCGTGTAATTAAACATTCTATCTGTCACCAACCTTCTATCTATCTATCTATCTATCTATCTATCTATCTATCTATCTATCTATCATTTGTCTATCATCTATCATCTGTTTATCTATCATCTATCATTTTCATCATCATCTTCTCATCAATCAGTCATCAATCAATCAACCAATCAATCCATCTACCTCCGACTCTACCCACCCATTTATTTGTCTGAATCATTAGATAGTAGATTATAAACTTCACTTTTTTTCTTTGAGGTGCTGGGCCAGGGTCTTGGACCTGCTAAGCAAACATTCTACCACCAAGCTCTACCCCCAGGCCTCAAACCTCACACACAGTTTTGATTCTGAATGTCAGCCTGCTGCCCTACAATGTGCAGCCATGACACTATTACCTTTTCTAACTGAATTCCAGAACTCTGTGTGTGAGTGCCATGGTACACCTGTAGAGGTCAGTCCATCCCTTCTCCTATGTGGGTCCTAAGATTTGAACTCCTGTTGTTAGGCTTGGCTGCAAGTGCCTTTACCTGTTGAGCCAGCTCATTGGCCCTCATTTTTTTTTTCTTGAAAAAAACGGAACAGTTCACAATTGTTATCTGCAGGCACCCTGCTGACTAATAGCCCACCAGAACGCCTTACTGTCTCTGAGTCAGCACCTGTTCCCTGCCCTAGTCTCCTGGCTTCCAAAAAAACAAAACAAAACCACCACTCCTGTCCCTGACTTTCATTATTGGCTGCTCTGAGTCAATGTGAATGAGCTGGTATCTGTTGGGGTCACAGCCTCTTGATGTGGATGTTGGGACCAGCTGTCAGGATCCTAACAGAGTTACAGCTCTCAGGCGTGGAGTGTCTGGGCTCCTCCGCCCTCTATTCTTGTTTCTCCCTGGACCTCTCTGGCTAAATGGCTGGGTGGCTGGGTGGCTGGGTGGCTGGGTGGCTGGGTGGCTGGGTGGCTGGGTGGCTGGGTGGCTGGGTGGCTGGGTGGCTGGGAAGGTCCTTTAGCCTTAGCTCTCTGCTCTTTCTCTCTTGTCCCTACAACCTCTGGTGTCTGTCATCTCTGCCCTCACTGCTTTCTGGAACTCTTTTTTTTTTTTTTTTTTCAAGACAGGGTTTTTTTTTTTATGTAGCCCTGGCTATCCTGGAACTCCCTCGGTAGACCAGGCTGGCCTCGAACTCAGAAATCCACCTGCCTCTGCCTCCCAAGTGCTGGGATTAAAGGCATGCGCCACCACCGCCCGGCTCTGGAACTCTTGCATGGTCTCATCTTGCCACTCTGCAACCCCCCCTTTATTATTTATGTATGTGAGAACACTGTCACTCTCTTCAAGCACACCGGAAGAGGGCATCAGACCCCATTCCAGATGGTTGTGAGCCACCATGTGGTTGGTGGGAATTGAACTCAGGACCTCTGGAAGAGCAGTCAGTGCTCTTAACCGCTGAGCCATCTCTCCATCTCCCTGCCCCCTTTTAACATCTCCTCTTCCTGTTACCAACTCAGCACAGTTTATTAGTGATGGAGACTTAAAGCAAAACCAAGCAGAACAAAAAAAAAAAAAAACAGGGCCAGACGGCAGAGAGTGGCTTTTTATTGGTGCTGATGTTGAACCATCAGGGGGAAACACAGGAACATCTCCAGGCTGGTTCAAAACGTGGGCTAAGTGGTTAATTTACTTAAAGGTGTTACACGAATCCAAGGCATCCGCTGAGCCATGGAGCAAGGGAAGAGGGGTAGGGGAGAAATAGACCCTCTTTGGCTTGGCTGTAAACTTTCCCAAGGTTGCTGATGGCAGAGAGATCTAGGGTGAGCTTTCTTAACCAGTCTTAACTGGAGGAAGGCATTCAGAAGCCAGAGTTAATGCTTCAGTAGCTAGCAGCTATGGTTCAGTTTCCTTGTGCCGTCTGTGGCAAGCCCAGAGAAGCCAGACTGTCCCGATGGTTGCCCAGCTGGCTGCTTGCTGGAGACTCTTCCACTCAAGGCAGCCAAGCACCAGGTAAGGTTTTGACAGTTTGACAAGCATGCCTGACCTCCAACATCTTAGCATATTTATTGGAAAAATAAACATTGAAACTAGTACCTATGGGCTTATATGATGTCACCAGGGGCAAGGATGCTTGATGCCCAGTCTAGTCTGACAGCTTGGTTTCATCCTTGGGGACTCCACACATGGAAAGAGAGAACAAATTTCTGCAAGTTTTCCTCAACTTCCATGTATGTGCTGAAGCATGCACATAAATGCTAAGTAAATAATAATATGTAACGAGAGGCATACTTGTAAGAAAGTCCCACGGCTAACCTTATTTGATTCACCCAAATTTGTTGGGTGCAACAGAGAGAGTTGAGCTTTTCAGTTGTCTTGAGTTGCTAATCACACGTAACTGATAACACATTGCACGTACACCACGTTAGAAAGCAGACAGGCATGGTAAGAGATTGTCCTAGTTAGGGTTTCCATTGCTGTAAAGAGACATCATGACCAAGGCAATTCTTATAAGGAATTGATTGGGGCTGGCTTATGGGTTCAGAAGTTCAGTCCATTATCATCAAGGCAGGAAACATGGCAGCATCCAGGCAGGTGTGGTGCTGGAGAAGAAGCTGAGGGTTGTACATCTTGTTCAGAGGGCAAACAAGAGAAGACAGACTTTCAGGCAGCTAGGAGGAGGGTCTCAAAGCCCACCTCCACAGTGACATACTTCCTTCAACGAGGCCACGCCTCCCAATAGTGCCACTCTCTTGGGCAATGCATATTCAAACCACTACAGTGGTACAGGTCTGCCCTCTCAGCACTGGGGAGGTTGAGAAAGAGGACTGCCATGAGCTCAAGACCAGCCTGGATTTCAGAGTGAAGCAGAGAATTGGTGCTGACACTCTGAAGCATAGTAAATTAACTGCACTCAGATAAAAGTTTCCATGGCAGATGGGCCACAATGCTGGGTCCTGAAACCTACTCACTAAGCCTCCCCGCCCCCAGCAGGGTTCCAGTTCTTCAGACATGGTCCAACTGTATCTGAAAACAGTACATTTTACTTTTTTCCCTCTCCTAAGTCCTCAGGGACCCAATGTTTTATTATTCTTTACTTCCATCTTTCCAGGTCTTGGTTGGAACGGGGAACTCTGATGAGAGTGAACACCAAACGTCTTACAACTTCCAGGAGGTGGTTTACAGCGGCCACCAGCAGATGAATGCCGGAGCATCTTCCTGGAGTATTTTTGAAGGAGGCCTGAGAGATGCAGAGGTGGAAATAGTGTGGTACCCATTTCACACCTTACTTCTTTCTGGTCTCATCCTCTGCCCCTGGACCTCTGGCACCAAGATGCTGACACTTTGTCTTTTGTGCCTCCTGGTCATGAGTCTTCACCTGCAGAGCATGGGCAGCTTTGAGGAGCTTCAACATTTCATGTTCACTGTCCCAGTGACTTCTGGGATACAGATGGATGCCCCGAGACAGGAAGAAATCAGGCTGACCTGAGGGCTGAGAAGAAGCATATCTGGAATGTTGTATCCTTCTTGTTAAAATCATACCAATTGTTCTTTAAAGGCATAAACATGCCTGGGACAATGGAATCACGGGACCTAATAACAGGAGACGGACCCCAGGGGCAGCCCCTGCCTTTGAAGGACAGTGGCTTCTGGGTTTTCTCCTGCAGGAGCAGGGACACAGAGCATAGTATGTGCTTCCAAATCCTTAGACAACCCCCTGTCACCCCCTCCCTTGCTGTGTGTGTGTGAGTGAGGTGTGTGTGTGTGTGTGTGTGCGTGTGTGTGTGTGTGTGTGTGTGTGTAGCAGGTTCTTACTACTTGAGACAACCTTGACTGGGCAGGCTTGGAACTCACTTTGTAGAGAAGACTGGCCTTGAACTCATAGAGATCAGCCTGCTTCTGCCTTCTGGGTGCTGGGATCAAGGGTGTGTGCCACCCTACCCTGGCCCCATTTGGTTTAAGAAGATAATTGGGGATGGAAGAGAGGCAAGAAGGTTCAGAGGCTAGAAGTGCTTGCCCACAAACCCGACAACTTGAATTACACTCTAGATGCCACAAGGTGGCAGAAGAGAACCGACTCCCAAGAGCTGAGTCTGATTTATATACATGAGCCACGCATTCGTGTACACACACACACCCCACAGAGACAGAGAGACATATATACATATATACGTATATATGTATATACGTATATACATATACATACGCATATCTGTATATGTGTATGTATATGTATAGATATAGATATGTATGTGTATATATATCCACGCCTTTAGTTCCAGCACTCAGGAAACAGAGGCAGGCAAATCTGTGAGTCTGAGGCCAGCCTGGTCTACAGAGTGAGTTCCAGGATAGCCATGGCTACACAGAGAAACCCTGTCTTAAAAAAAAAACAACTAAATAAGTAGGGTAGTTTGAGGGTTGGTATGTCTCGGCAACAGATCGCTCGCTGAGCATGTGTGAAGCTCTGGGTATGCTCTCTAGAATTAAAAAAAAGAGCTACATATGATTTCAAAATGCTTTTTATTATTACATGTAGCCTTGTCTTGTTTTTATCCTCATCCACAAATATTGCACTGTGTGACTCAGCACCGTCCAGGCTGCCAGTCATTAAACTGACACATACGGCCGTTCAAATTAAACTACCCCAGACAAGGTAGTGTACACATGGGGACACAGGAAGATCATGGGCTCGAGCCCACCGTGGACTATTCAGCAAGACCCTCTGCTTCAAGAAGAAAGGTACCAGATAGCAAAACAAAGAGATGACAGTTAGCCTGGCATGGTGGTGCATTCCTTTAATCTCGGCACTGGAGAGGCAGGTGGACCTCTGTGAGTTCAAGGCCTGTTTGGTTTACACGATGAGTTCCATGTCACCTGTGGCTACATAATGAGACCCTGTCTCAACAAATAAATACAATCAAAGCAAAAGAAAGCAAGGGTCTGGGACACTTGTCTGCAGACCCAGGTACCTGAGAGCCCAAGGCAAGGGAGATCATTAGAACCCAGGAGTTTGAAGCTGTGGAGATCAAAAACTCTCACTCACCCTGGGCCATCCACCCAGCTTGCTTTCTTTTTCTTCTTGGTTTCCTTTATTCTCCACACCCCCTGCTCCCGCTCTCCCTCTGTTTCTGTCTGTCTTAGAGACAGGATCAACCATGTAGCTGTATGTAGCCTGTCCTTGAACTCATGGCACTCTTCCTGCCTCAGCTTCCCAAATGCTGGGGCTACAGGTGTGAGCCACCACACTAGAGTAAATTTTTATTTTTTATTTTATTTTATTTTGGTTTTTGGTTTTTTGAGACAGGGTTTCTCTGTGTAGCCCTGGCTGTCCTGGAACTCATTCTGTAGACCGGGCTGGCCTCGAACTCAGAAATCTGCCTGCCTCTGCCTCCCAAGTGCTGGGATTAAAGGCGTGCGCCACCACCGCCTGGCTAGAATAAATTTTTAAAAGTTTTATATACCGCTCACTAAGTTGTCTAGGGTAGCTGGGATGATGGCCGTGTGCCACTGGGTTCTGCTTTAGATCTCTCTCTCTCTCTCTCTCTCTCTCTCTCTCTCTCTCCCATTTAATTAATTAATTCATTTAATATGAGTACACTGTATCTGTCTTCAGACACACACCAGAAGAGTGCATCGGATCCCATTACAGATGGTTGTGAGCCACCATGTGGTTGCTGGGAATTAAACTCAGAACCTCTGGAAGAGCAGTCAGTGCTCTTAACCACTGAGCCATCTCTTCAGATGACCCCCACCCCTTTAAAAAGAATTTTTATTTTTATTTCGTCTGTATTGGTGTTTTGCCTGCGTGGATGTCTGTGTGAGGGTGTCAGATCCCAGAGTTACAGACGGTTGTGAGCTGCCATGTGGGTGCTGGGAATTGAACCTGGGTCCTCTGGAAGAGCAGTGTTCTTTGCTGCTGAGCCATCTCTTCATCCATCAGATCTCTTAAATCAGTGGGGTTGTGGAGGCTGGGGAGACGGCTCAGAGGTTAAGAGCAGTGGCTGCTCTTTCAGAGGACCAGGATTCAGTTCCCAGCACCCACACGGACGCTCACAACCATCTGTAACTTCAGTTCCAGAGGATCTGACACCCGGAAGACGGTGCTCTTAACCACTGAGCCAAATCTGCAGCCCAATAAAATTGTTTTAATTTCAATTATGTTTTTAAAATCAAATTTGTTTTTGGCTTGTATTTTCCATCTTCGTGAGGTACGGAAGCCTCCAACTAGGGTTGTCATGGCTACCCAGGAGCACAGCATCTGCACGCACCGAGTTCCTCCATAAATGCTTGTGTCTTATTTACTTTTTTATCTATTTAATTTTATGTGTATGGGTTTTGCTGTCACATGTCTGAGCACCCATGTGCTTGATTGGTGCCCAAAGAGGCCAGAAAGGACATCTGATCCCCCGGAATTGGAGTTATTGACTATTGGGAGCCACTCTGTAGGTTTGGGGAGGCAAACATGGGTCCTCTGGAAAAGCATCCAGTGCTCTTAACCACTGAGCCATCTCTCTAGCACCTGCAGCGATAGTTTCAATGGACCAAAATCTAGGCACACACACCTTCTTGTCAGATATTTAGGTGGCTTCTAATAATAATTTTGCTAGTACGATCCGTGAAGCAAAAAACTTTTATTTTGTGCTGTTTTGGGAATCCAAGCCAGAATCCTCCACGCATTAGGAAAGTTTTACTATTTACTACTCATCTACACACCAGCTCCACGAGGATGACTCCCGTGGAACTCCAGCTCTAGGGGCACAGACACTCTCTTTTGGCCTCTGTGGGCACTTACAACTCACATGTACACACGTGCAGACATGCTTATTTACACATATTTAAAAGTTAAAGTTCTTTGTGGTGGCACATACCTTTAATCTCAGCACTAGGGATGCAGAGGCAGGTGGCTCTCTGGGAGTTGAAGGCTAGTTCCACTCCAGTCAGGGCTACCCAGTGAGACCCTGTTTCAGAAGAAGAAGAAGGAGGAGGAGGAGGAGGAAGAGGAGGAGAAAAAGAAAGAAGAAGGAGGAGGAGGAGGAGGAGGAAGAAGAAGAAGAGGAAGAAGAAGAAGAAGAAGAAGAAGAAGAAGAAGAAGAAGAAGAAGAAGAAGAAGAAGAAGAAGAAGAAAGAGGAGGAGGAGGAGGCGGAAGAAGAAGGAAGAAGAAAGAGGAGGAGGAAGAGGAGGAGGTAGAAATGGAAGGAAGACAAGAAGGAGGAAGAGAAGCAGGAAGAAGAGGGGTTGGAAGAGGAGAAAGATGAGGATGATCAAGAAGAGGAAGAGCAAGAGAAAGAGGAGGAAGAGGAGAAGGGGCAAAAGAGGAGGGGGAGGAAAAGGAGGAAGAAGAGAAGGAGGAAGAGGAGGAGGAAGAAGAGGGGAAGGAAAATGAGGATCAAGAGAAAGAGGAGGAAGAAGAGGAGAAGGAGAATAGGAAGAGGAGGAGGAAGAGGAGGAGGAGGAAGAGGAACAAAACAAGACATACCCCAATGCCTAGTCATACCTAGATGACTTTTGCCGTCTCCCACATACTTACTGGTCCCCACACCCAGACTACACAGGAGCCTTGAGACTTTGATCCTTGCTTATCTGCTTGTAAAGTAATGGTGTTCGTGATAGTTTTACCTTCAGAGTCACTTCGTGTGTGTATGTGTCCTTGAATAAAACAAGGACCTTGCTAATTATCATTCTTGGCAGAGTCACTTCCAGTGTGGAAACCATGTCTGGAAGCTGGTCTCTGCAGGGGGACTTTGCTCCCAGGGAGGCTGCTTCACCATGACATATTGTGTCCTGAAGCACCAGACTGAGCTGTTCATAGGAAAGAGAATGGCAGGGGACTGTCTAAGGCTCAAGGCACCTTTAAAAAGAGTGTGTGTGCGTGTGCGTGTGCGTGTGCGTGTGCGTGTGCGTGTGCGTGTGCGTGTGTGTCTGTGACATTTTAGTTGGGAGATCTGGTGATAAAGCACTGAGCATCTTAGTGGTTTGAAGAGACAAATGAGGGGCTGCCCTTTTTTGCCTGCCCTTGTGTGGAGTGGCTGACAGTCCCAGCTCAGTTAACCGAGCTGGAGTATGTGACAGAAAACTCACTATAGTGTCTTTGTCTTCAGCATCACCATAGTCACACAGTCCAGAGTAGAGAAACATCCTGCCCATCATGGGATGAACAAATCAGAATGTGGTGCCCAGCCAGCTGTCCTGTGGTGCCTTACTTGTCAGTGTGACATAATCTAAGATCATCTGAAAGCAGAGTCTCAGTTGAGGAATTTCCCAGACCAAACTTGTCTGTGGACGTGTTTGTGGGGGCATTGTCTTGATTGTTAACTGATGCAGGAGGGCCTAGCCCACTGTAGGTGGTGCCATTCCCTAGGCAGGTGGTCCTGGGGTGAATAAGAAAGCTGGCTGAACATGATTCTGTGAATGAGCCAGCAAGCATCCTCCTCTATGGTCCCTGCCCTGATTTCCTTCAGGGATGAACTGTGACTCGCAAGTATGAGTTGAAATAAACCTTTTTCTCCACTAAAGTTGCTTTTGGTCAATGCTTTATCACAGCAACAGAAGGGAAGCTAGGACAGTCCCCACCCCGGACTCTTCTTCCATAATCCCTGCATATTTCTGGAGTGCCAAGGGAACCTAGAATCTCATTCATGCCAAACTAGTGCTCCACTACTGAACCATGCCCCAGTCCTCACTCACTCTTGAAGGAAGGACATTTGACCCAGACTGCAGTGGGTAGACTGCCAGGACACTGAGCTAGTGAAGTAAGCCCCTATGGCAGGATATAAAGCATATACGAGCTGGTGCCTGGGGCACACAGCTTACTGAAACAGAGCCGAGGGGGCTGTGGCTGTGGAGGGGGAGGGACTTCGTGTTTCAGGGCACAGAGCTTCAGTCTGGGGAGATGGAAAAGTTCTGCAGATGAACAGTGGGGAGGATCGTGGATATGCTTATATTTCCCACTGGAAAGCAGATTAGCCGGTTTAATCCAGTGTTTCTCAACATGTGGGTCGCGACCCCCCTGCCCCCCCACCGTGGGTGCTCGGCCAAGTCTATATATCACATATCCTAAGTATCAGATGTTTACGTTATGATTTCCAACAGTAGCAAAATTCTAATTATGAAGTAGCAACAAAAATAATTTTACGGTTGGAGGGAGGGGTCACCACGACATGAGGAACTGTATTAAAGGGTCACAGCACTGGGAAGGTTGAGAACCACTGTTTTGATTAATGGAAGACTGCCGACTGCTGGGTAGATTGTGAAACATGGCTGATCTATTACCCCAGTCTCCTTGGAGTCTCCACATGCTGATGGCCAGGAGGAGAGAGTCTTAAGTCCTCTGCAAGTGCAGCCTATGCTCTGACCCACCAGGCTGTCTCTCCAACCTTTGTGACTGTGATGGGCAAGTGCTCACCACTTCAGTGTCTCCTGCTCCTCTCACGATTCTCCAACTTTTATCCGCCACTAGGCTTTCAAAATGGCCCCCTGGTTCTTGGCCATCCCTTGCCTATAGTTCCCACAGAAGATCCCAAGAGGCTGCCCCAGGCCTCCCCTCAGCAATATTTCCCAAGAGGGTCAGAGGCTGTCCAATCTGTCCCCAAAGATACGTCCCAGGCATTTAGTTCCACCAACCGGGCCCCGCCTCCAGAAGGACCTCCTCCCTGTGACACTGGCTTTATTTCTTCCCCCTCTTGTTACACTCTGGGACCATGAAAGCGTTAAACCCAGCATCTAGCTCCTGCCCACATAGCCCGGACCTGTGCACTGCCTCTTGCCTCTCAGTCTTTCCCAATGGTAACAGACCAGACCCTGCCTCAGGCCCTACCCGCCTACTGCCCTGTTACCCAGAATGCTCTGCGTTCCTCGGAGACTTCTCAACCTCTTATGTCTGTTTCTGATTTTACTCTCTCTTGATAGAGTGTGCTAGCACAGCCCTTTAATCGGGTGGATCTCAACGACTTTTTTACAGAGTGAGTCCCTGACCAGTCAGGGCCACATAGTGAGACCCTGTCTCAAAAAGTAAATAACAACAACAACAACAACAAAGAAGGAGCCTCATAGGTGGGCTGATCAGCCCCCAAGATGTCCCCTTCCTAATCACCTGGACCATGCCACTTCATCTGTGGAACGAGAAGGTCCTATTTATTTTCTCACTGAATTTGAAGACCTTGAGATACCCCCATACCAATCTTACCTTCCTTGCTTTTTAATTAACTAATTAATTAATTAACTTTACATCCCTACCACAGTTTCCCCTGCCTCTTCTCCTTCCCCCAGTGCCACCTCCCCCACCCCCAGGGATATCCATCCACTTGTCTTGGCATACCAAGGTTGCAGTAAGCCCATTCTCCTATCAGGTTAGAAGAGGCAGCCCAGAAGAGGGAAAAGGTCCCAAAAGGCAGACAACAGAATTAGAGAGAGCCCCCGCCCCAGTCCCACATGGAGACCAAGCCACACAACTGTTGTTACGTACATGCGTCGGGCATAGGTCGGTCCCATACATGCTCCCTGATTGGCAGTTCAGTCTCCGTGGGCCGCTATGGAGCCAGGCTAGTTTACTTTCCTTGTCTTTTTGTCATTGGTTTATTTTGCTTTTCCGCAGGTCTCATCCACATTATAGCTTCCTTTTCAAAGCTGAGTAATATTCTACAGTGCTAATCTATTCAGTGACCCATTGGGAGATTCTTGGGTCGATGCTACTTTCCGATTCGTAAACAATATGGCTTGTTGACATGATGCACAGATGTGTCCTCGATACCTCATATGGTAGACTTTGTGTCAGTGTGGGAAAACCCCTGACAGAAACAACTTGATAGGCAAAGGTTTATTTTGTTTGTGGTTTCAGAGGTCTCTGTTCATCATGGAAGACGTGTGCAGGGAGCCGTTCATCAAAGCGGACAGGAAGTTGTGACAGGAAGTGCCCAAGACAGAAACAGCTCCCAAGGATAAGTCCCAAGCATCTGGTTCTATTAACCAGGCTCCGCCTCCCGAAGAGTCTCCAAACTTCAAGTCCATCCATGGGTTAAAACACTGATCAGTTCAGAGTCCTCAAGAACTAACCAGCTCTGGAAACTCCCTCACGGACACACCCCAAGGTGGCTTCAGTAATCTGTTAGGCATTCTTTAATACAATCAATTGAGGTCGCAGGTCCGGATCAGCTGGGGCACCTGGCCACCAGCACTTACAGCTGTGCGACCAGAAGGAGGAAAAAAAAAAAAAAAAAAAAAAAGAAAACACGTTCCCAAACGCTATGTTTGAACTGAACACGTGAAACGGGGGATGGGATGTAGAACGGTGTACTGCGCATGAGCAGAATGTTCTCTTGGCATTCGTCCTTAGTGCAATCTGCCAACTGTTTGTGTTGCAGCTTCACGGTGTCACGAAGAATAAGCAGACAAGATGTGAATGGAAGCATGAAAGAGCGCATGTGGGGCCAGCAAGAGGGCTCACTGAGTATGGGTGTTTGTCACTAAACCTGATGACGTGAGTTTAATCCCTGGGACCAGCATGGTAGAAGGAGAGAACCAACTCCTTCCTGCAAGTTGTTCTTTGATCCTCTAAATATGTACCTTGGTATGTGTGCGTGTGCACACATATACAGACATATATGTATATATTTATATACCAGATATATAACAAATATGTATTTATATGTTATATATACTATATATAAACATATATGTTATATATATACACAAATATATACAGTATACATAAGTATATATATATATGGTATATACACACATATATGTACACATGTGTATATCATATGTGCATATATTATACACATATTATATGTATATGTGTATATGTACATGTATGTGTATATGATAGAGTCCCACTATATAGATCAGGGTGGCCTTGAACACACAGAGATCTGCCTACCTCAGCTTCCTGAGTGTCAGGGCTGCTAGGTTATTCACTACCATGCCTGGTAGAAATATAGCCCTCTGAAAACAAAATTTGTTGTGTGTGTGTTGGGGGGAGAGTGCATATCACACCCAGAATACAGAACGACTTAGGGGAGTTGGTTCTCTCCTCTACCATGTGGGTCCCCGGAATGGAACTTGGGTCGTTAGGCTTGGCGGCAAGCCCTTTTACTTTCTGAACCCTCCTGCCAGCCCCTCCCCCTTCCTTTTATAAAAGAAAAATTGAGTTCCCTTGGATTCTGGTATCTGTCATGGCTCAGCAGGGATACTTCCATAAACCATTGTTCAATTGCTGAAGATAACCTAGCTCTCAGAGGGGGCTATCTTGTCATAAGACAATCCTTTCTCATGGGAAACAGTAAAAGCAAATCTTATGTGACTTAGTGCCTGATCCTGAGATTGTCTCACAGTTTTCAACGTACCCTTCAGGAGGTAAGTGGTTCCTAACAGGAGAGCTCATGCCTGAATGGAGTCTTTTTTTTTTTTTTTTTTTAAACAGGCTTTCTCTGTGTAGCCCTAGCTGTCTTGGAGCTCACTCTATAGACCAGGCTGGCCTCAAACTCACAGAGCTATTCCTGCCTCTTCCTCTGCCTGTCTCCTGAGTGCTGGGATTAAAGGCATGCATCATTCCTCAGTTTAAGATTTAGGTATGGGGCTCGAGAGATGGCTCAGTGGGTAAGAACACTGACTGTTCTTCCAGAAGTCCTAAGTTCAATTCCCAGCAACCACATAGTGGCTCACAACCATCTGTTAATGGGATCTGATGCCCTCTTCTGGTGTGTCTAATGACAGCTACAGTGTACTCATACAAATAAATATTTAGACTGAAGGAAAGACCATCCAGAGACTGCCCCACCTGGGGATACATCCCATATACAGACACCAAACCCAGACACTAATGCGGATGCCAAGAAGTGCAGTGCATGCTGACTGGAGCCTGATATAGTGTCTCCTGAGAGACTCTGCCAGAGCCTGACAAATACAGAGATGGATGCTCGCAGCCAACCATTGGACTGAGCATGGTGTTCCCAATGGAGGAGTTAAAGAAAAAACTGAAGGAGCTGAAGAGGTTTGCAACCCATAGGAAGAACAACAATATCAACCAACCAGACCCTTCAGAGTTCCCAGGAACTAAACCGCCAGCCAGAAAGAATACCAAAAAGAATATACATGGAGGGACCCATGGCTCCAGCTGCATATGTAGAAAAGGATAGCCTTGTTGGACATCAATGGGAAAAGAGGCCCTTGGCCCTGGGAAGGCTCAGTGCCCCAGTGTAGGGGAATGCCAGGGTGGGGAGGTGGAAGTGGGTGGGTGAGCACCTTTGTAGACGCAGGGGGAGGGAGGATGGGATAGGGGGTTTCTGGAGGGGAAACCTAAAAAGGGGATACTATTTAAGATGTAAATAATTAAAATATCCAATAAAAAAAAAAGAGCACTTGTTGTTTTTGTAGAGGACCAGAGTACAGGTCCAAGCACCCACACAGAGGCTCACAATTGCCTGTAACTCCAGTGCTAGGAGATCTGATGATCTCTTCTGGCCCTGGAGGGCACCAGACACATGCAAAGTGCATGTATACATGCAGACACTTATATACACACATAAAATAAGTCAGGGTTGGAAAGATGGCTCAGTGGTTAAGGGTACCGGCTGTTCTTCCAGAGGACCCAGGCTCAATTCCCTTTGTGTGTGTGTGTGTGTGTGTGTGTGTGTGTGTGTGTTCTCAAGCCAATGTTTCTCTGTGTAACAGTCTTGACTGTCCTGGACTCACTTTGTAGACCAGGCTAGCCTCCAACTCACAGAGATCCACCTGCCTCTGCCTCTCGAGTGCTTAGAATTAAAGGCATGCACCACCATGCCCAACCAAGCCGTGACCTTTGAATACAGTTTCTCATGTTGCTATGTCATAAATGTAATTTTGCTACTGTTGTGAATTGTAATGTAAACATCTGATGTTTCTGATGATGAAAATATCAGATGGTGACCCCTGTTGAAAGGGTCATTCATCCCCAAAGGGGTCATGACCCACAGGCTGAGAACTTCCGAAACAAAAGAGTGCAATGCTAGCACAAGGAAAGTAGAGGCTGAGGGATGAGAAGTTCAAGGCTAGCCTGGGCTGTCTAGTGAGTCTGAGGCTAGCCTGGGCTACAAGAGACTTTGTGTCAAAAGGCAAATAAATACTATCCCAGGAACTGACTGGATAGTGGTGGTGCATGCTTTTAATCCTAGTACTTGGGAGGCAGAGGCAGGCAGATCTTTGAGTTCGAGGCCAGCCTAGTCTACAGAGTAGCCTGGTCTACAGAGTGAGTTTAAGAGTAGCTGGGGATTACATAGAAACTCTGTATGGGGATAAAACAACAACAACAACAACAACAACAACAACGACAACAACAACAACTAGGCTTGCTCACTGAGACCTACAGAGATCTCAGGGTCTGAATCTTGGCACACCCTTTCCCTTTCTGCCGCCTGAAGCTTCTAAGGCACTGGTTCTCAACCAGTGAGTTTCGACCTCTTTAGGGGTTGCCTAAGACCATCAGAAAATACAAATATTTACATTATGATTCCTAGCAGTAGCAAAATTACAGTTGCGAAGTAGCAATGAAAATAATCTTGATGTTTGAAGAGGTCACCTGTATTAAAGGGTCACAGCGTTAGGAAGCTCTAAGGGTTTCAGGGCTGGTGGAGGCTCAGGGCCATCTGGCTTGCAGATGTGCCTCACCGGTCTTCCCCATGAGCAACTCTCAGCCTCCAGGAAAGGATGCTCTACTTAGTGGCACATGGGTTGGGTGGGGGGTGGGGTTGGATGAGGGCCATCTGGTTCAATGTGGTTCTCAACTCACTGTCATCTACAGAACTCTATTCTAAATGAAGGGATATCAGCAGTGCCAGGCAGGACGTGGACATATCCGTAGAGTTCTGGGGTACATGGTTCTACAGAAGAATTCCAGAAACAGCAAAAGCAGAGGAATCTGAGTGGTGGGGGAGGGAATGCAGGCTGAGAAGTACCCTGGTAGCGCTCTGTTCTGCCTCCCATGAAAACTCCTCCATCTCAGAGATAGGGGGAGCTGGCGCCAGCTCTGGAGACAGCTGAAAGGGTCCTTTGCCCTGGTAAATAGCTTGCCAAGTTTCCTCCCTTTCACCTGAACACTCTTCTGGCTCTATGAAGAGCAGCTGGGGATTGAGGGAAGGGAGAACAGGGCTTGTTCTCACTTGCTTGCAGTCAAGCCATTGATTGAATCTACTCTGGCTCAGGGCACCCGAGAGCCAAGTTCTATTTCAAGGTCCTTGGGACCCAGGAGCACCTGTAGTGGTTCCAAGTCATAGTTACCTTGAGGGAAGGATGTACAAGAGCCAGAAGGGAGCCAGAGAGCATGAGCATGGTGTGCGTGAGTGATTGTGTGTGTGTGTGTGTGTGTGTGTGTGTGTGTGTCCATCCATCCATCCATCCCACGAGAGGAACAACCCCCAGTACTCTCAATCCCTGGGGGGCTAGTGATTCACAGGTATAGGAGATGGCTGAGTGGTACCTTGGCCTGCCTGAGGAGGGAGCCAAAGCCACTTAAAGAATTTTCAGAATAACACTTGGCCCCTGTGTTGGACCCTAGACTCTGGGGTTTTCAGAGGGCTGCCAAAACACCAGGGATCTCCAGAGATTGTATCAGTTCCAGTCTTTCTCGCCTCTCAGATGATCAATCAGATACCATGGGTTCACAAAGCCTCACCAGGTCCTCCCTCCTTCCCTCCCTCCTTCTCTCCCTCCCTCCCTCCTTCCCTCCATTTCTTCCTTCTTCCTTTTGAGACTTGTGAAAAAGCAAGCAGCTCAGGTTGTGGCTGATTCGAAACAGAAGGCACAGTGGCCATAGCTGTGGTTTCAGACAGGCTGGAGCTGAAGCTCGGAGATGTTGCCATGGAAACCCTGAGGCCTTGTCACATGAGGGGCATTTGAAGCAGGGGCAGAGTGTGTTCAAGATGCTAGAGTGGCTACATGGGGGTCTGGGAGAGGAGTGTGGTGTTGGCACAGAATGTGACTGAAGCATCTCTTTGCAAAAGGGCCACAAAAGGGAGTCCACAAAAAGGGAATGTTTCCTCTGGGAACATTCCCTCAGACATCACTATAAGGTCTTGGTGTGACAGTCTGCATAAGCTGGGATCAGGGAGACAACAGCTGGTGCATCCCGTGTCCTCCTGGCCTGCTGAAAACAACAAGGTCTCAGCAGTGGAGCATCCAGGGATCCACTCGGCATGACCTCATCCTGCCCAAATCGACACCATTTCTCCTAAGCCGGGGAAAGTATGCTGTTCCTGGCTTGCAGAGACAAGTTCTGAACCTGTTTCCACCTAGTGCCAACCCTGTGTCTTAGCCAAGTGCCCAGAAACAGCTCTTGCCTCATAGTCAAAGCACCACAGAGGGAAATTGATCTCTGTTACACCGAACGTTGCAGGACAAGGGTGGGTACTGATCCCAGGGCTCCCTGTGCCCAGTGGCCACAGCATGCTCCTTTAGCCTAGCTATTCTGTGGTGCCAGAGTCACCTGTTTCACAAGCCTGATGGCATCAGACCTCCAAGATGCTTGCAAGTCTGTAATCCCAGCATGCCCTGTTGGAGATGGGAAGCAGAGACTCAGAGGGCAGCTAGCCTGGTGCATGAAGCAGTGTACAAGAGACGCCGATTAAACAAAGAGAGAAGGGAGGCCTGACGTCCGAGGTTGTCCTCTGATCTCCACACGTGTGCTGTTGCACATATGTGCAAGCATTCACACATAAAAACCCAAAGCACACACATCTAACACATACACAAATAAGAACTAGACAGACTGAAGACAGAATAGATGAGCAGTTCTGAGTAGCTTACAACAGAGTTTACAGGTCATAAACTCTAAATAAACTAAATCATAAGAGTAAAATCTTATGATTGAGCTTGCACGTAGGAATCCACATACAGGCTCCCTCTCTGATTAACTTGTTAATTTACTTAAACAGGGTCTGACTATGTAACCCAGGCTAGCCTCCAACTTTGAGCATTCCTTCTTCCTCTGCCTCCTGACTGCTGGAATTATAGGCCCATGCTACCATACCCACTGCCTGGACTAATTTCAAATTTTCAGTTCTTCTGCCTCTGCTTGTGGCCCCTGGCTAGAATTACAGAGGTTTGTTGAAATAATTCTTCTTCTTCTTCTTCTTCTTCTTCTTCTTCTTCTTCTTCTTCTT
>JANHMN010000023.1:27007268-27022354 GCA_030674055.1 Rhabdomys pumilio
GGTGGTGGTGGTGGTGGTGGTGGTGGTGGTGGTGGTGGTGGTGGTGGTTCGTGTCTTAATCCCAGCACTTGGGAGGCAGAGGCAGACAGATCTCTGTGAGTTTGAGGCGAGCCTGCTCCACAGATTGAGTTCCAGGACAGCTAAAGATACACAAAAAGAAAATTCTGTCGTGTGCACCTGGGTGTAGTGGGCATGTGAATGTGAGTGCAGTGCCCACAGAGGCCAGAAGAGGGCAGTAGATCCACTGGAGCTGGTCTTCCAGACAATTGTGAGCCTTCATGTGCTGGGACTTGAACTCACATCCTCTGTAAGAGCAGCCAGTCAGTGCTCTTAACCACTGAGCCACCTCTCTAATCTTTAGAAACTACTTTGTAGGAACAAGAGAGTGACTCTGTGGTAGACTTGTTAGTGGTTAGTGTGTTCGAAGCCCAAGGCTTTACTCCCTGACGTTGAAATACTTTGCCTATTTGTGGCTGTCTCTGTCTGTTTCCACTCTCTGGCATGAACATCTAGAAAAACAAATTCTCCCCATGGATCTTTAGATCCCAGCACTGGACTGAGCAGGAGGGGTGCTCTGTGAATGGTCGAACGGATGAAGCACCCAAACTAGCAGCTGCCTCCACCTACATCCATTGGGACGCCCTGGAGCGGAGACCTAGAAAGAACAGGAAGACAGAGTCCGCAGGAGAGGCAGCAGCTCCAGCTGTGCCAGTGCCAGGCTTTTGATGAAGATCCACGTGTCACAAGCTCTGATCAGAAGAAAGCTACTATCTCTTTGGTACCTCACCTAGGCAGCCAGCGTCCAACAGGGGAGCCGATGTGCTTGTATGAAGGCCCCTTTTAAAGATGGAGCCTCGTGTAGCCCTGCCTGGTCTTGAACTGGGAATGGCCTTCTGTCTCCACTGCCCAAGCTCTTGAACTACAGGCATGAGCCACCATGCTAGGCTTGCAGGTTATTATTATTATTTTTTTTTCTTAGCGTGTGTTGGTTGGGGGTAGGAGGAATTGCCTCAAGAATTCCTCCACCGTTTAATTGGTCACGTGTCCTCTCCTCAACCAATCGTAGTGAGAGGCACGCGGTATTAGCCAGGTTGACCTAGGCAATGAGTGGGGTTTTTTTGGGGGGTGGGGTGGGGGAGGATTATATCTTTTGCTGTTGGGGCCTTAGATTCCTCTTTTCCGAGCGTGACTACAGGGAGAAATAAATCTGCAAGAAAGAAGAGGGAACAGACGCTGCAACATATGTTTGTAATCCTAGCAACGGGAGCTAAGGCTGGATTGCCATGAATTCAAAGCTAACCTGGTCTACCCAGTAAGGTCCTGTCTTAAAATATAGGAGAGAGAGGAGGGAGGGACAAAAGAAAGAGAGAGAGAGAGGGAAAGAGGGAGGGAGGGAGGGAGGGAGGGAGAGAGAGAGAGAGAGAGAGAGAGAGAGAGAGAGAGAGAGAAGCTGGGATTGGGTACGTGGTGGTACACTCCTTTATTTAATGCCAGCACTCAGGAGGCAGAGGAGGTGGCTCTCTGAGTTTGAGGTCAGCCAGGTCTACAGAGGGAGATCCAGGATATCCAGGGCTCTGTTATACAGAGAAACCCTGTGGCAAAAACAAACAAAAGAAAAGAAAACCAAGGCTGAAGAAGGTAGTTTAGGGATACAGAGCTTGCCTCCTTGTGTGCATGAGGCCCCGGCAGGACGTTAAGAAGACAGTAGAAAAGAATTTGGGAAAGCTACCAATTGTGCCTGTGCTGCTTGCTCTTGTTACCATACTCGCCCCAAATCCTGGGATGTATTATTTGTCCTCCCAGTGATGTCTAGTACTGAGCCCTCCACTGCGGATCAGCAGTGGGTGTCCCAGGGTCGAGTAATGCTGTCTCATTGCAGTTTTGCTGTGTCAGATGTCTGCAGGTGCTGTGGCTGGAGCCTGTGATGTGGTCTCAGGAGTCCTGGAGAAACTCCACACCTGGCACCTCCTCCACAGAGAGCTGCAGAGCAGCCATGGCGGTGATTGCTGTCCGTGGAATGTGACACAGTGACAGGGGGACATAGGGTTCAGTGAGTCATCACGTCTGGATCCTTTGGGACAGGGTCTGGCCTGTTAAGTGTAAATGACTGAAGCATTAGTCCCAGCACTCTGGAGACAGAGAGGCAGGCAGATGTGTCTGAGTGTGAGGCCGGTCTGGTCTACAAAGTGAGATCCAGGACAGCCAGGGCTATGTAAAGAAACACCCTCAAAATCCAAAACAGCAACAATCACAACAATAAAAATGATTCTCTGCATTTCTTGTTGCTGTGATAAAAAGATCCCGTTAAAAGCGCTTTAAGAGGGATGGCGAGATGGCTCAGTGGTTAAGAACACTGACTGCTCTTCCAGAGGTCCTGAGTTCAATTCCCAGCAACCACATGGTAGTTCATAACCATCTGTCATGGGATCTGATGTCCTCTTCTGGTGTGTCTGAAGATAGCTGCAGTGTACTCATATATATTAAAGAAATAATTTTAAAAACACCTTAAGGAAAAGAGGATTTGTGAGTCTGAGGGTGCTGGTCCATGAGGTGCAGGAAGTCCTGACGACTGGATTATGAGGTAGGTAGGTAAGCAGTCGTTTTAGACCAAGAGTCAAGAAGCAGAGAGCAGTGACTTCTGGTACACAGCTCTTCTCTCTGGCGGTCCACCCCCGAAGCAGCGGTGTGACCCACAGTCAGGTCAGGGCTTTCCTCCTCATTAACCTAATCCAGATCATCTCTGACACACACGGCCAGAGGCTAACCTATTCTCGATGACCCTTCCCAGGAATACCTGGGAACTATGATTCAATATCCTAGTCCAAGTGGCTGGGATCTACTTAGGTCCCCCAAATGACAAGGCACATTTTGGTCCAGGGAGTTGGGGTTTCCTCTTATCCCACAGGCCAAACCGCCTCCCTGCCCCCTCCCTGTAGCTTTCAGTGTTGGCTATAAAATGGCTCCCAAGTTAAAAAAAAATGGCTCCATAGAGTCCCCCAGAGCCTCACTATGAGGAGCCTACCTACAACTCACCCCTTTGTAGCCTCGCCCCTGCACCCGAGCTACCCCCTCCTTAGGGTGAGAAGTAGATGAGCCCACCCAGCCGCTGGCCTTCCTCTCCTCCTCCGGACCCATTCAACCCAAATGCTGTGTGTATTGATTGACCTGCCTCTGAGAGGGAAAGCAGATAGCGTGCCCACAGCTGGCGACTGTCATCCCAAACTTGGGTGGCAGTGGAGAGGATCTTGAGTGGAGGCTAGCCTGGGCTACAGAGTGAAACCCTTTCTCTCTCAAAACAAAAACACCCAGGCTAAACCAAACCAACCAGCGGGTGGCCTGAAGGGTCCTGGAGGGACTCCTGGTGGAGGAATTCAACAGTAGGCATGTGTCTCCTCCCAGTGGCTTCCCCACAGTTTTAGGACACCTGGGCCACACGTCAAGAAGCGCTCCCAGAGTGAGTACGTCTCTTGGGACAATGTAGTATTCATTTCTTCCACATCCAATTAGTTGAAACAATGGTCACACTGTCTGTGGAGAATTAAGGAGATCAACACAGCCTGTGGTTTCATCTAGTGACCCAGAAAATGCCTAGAGTGTTGGGAGCCAGAGCCCACCACTGTCCCTCTGTGTCCCTTTCAGTTCTCCCAGGCCATGGGCATCCTGAAGCTGGAAGGCCAGGAGGCTGCAGCGTGTGTGGTGGAAAGGGGTTGCTCATCCAACAGTACCATCTACTCAAAACCCTTCTAGAATTCTCCCCCGTGTCCTTAGAGATCTGCATGATAAGGTAGATAAACTTGCCTTCAAGAGAGCCAGACCAGGGACTAGAGAGATGGTTTGGCAGTTGACAGCACTGGCTGCTCTTGCAGGACCCAGGTTCAAAACCCAGCACCCATATAGTGGCTCACGACCATTTATAACTCCAGTTCCAAGGGTTCCTAGTCCTTCTTCTGAGCTCTGTGGGCATGTTACATATGTAGAACACAGATATACGTGCATGCACACACACTAACACGTGAATAAAAATTATAAAATTTTGAGAGAGAGGGAAAGAGAGGAGAGATATGAGAGAAGATGGGGGAGAAGAGGGAAGAAAGGAAGGATGGAGGAATGGAGGGAGGAAGGGAGAGAGAGAGAGAGAGAGAGATAGAGAGAGAGAGAGAGAGAGAGAGAGCCAGAACAAGGAACTAAGTCTTCATCCAGTAATATCCTTCTGGCCAGGTACAGTTGAAATTCTCTATCTCTTAGTGTCTTTCCAGGTAACCAGGGATGGTTTGTAGAGGCGTACATGACCTAAAGCCACTAAATCTTACATTCCTTCTCAGTTGTCTCTTCCTGTAGCTGAGGAAGGGTTAACTCAGAACAGAGGTCAGTAATGATCATACTCATTTTACAGAAAGAAACTCAGAGCCGCTGTTACAGATGACGCAGGGCCCCTGAGATAACCTTGACCAGAAAGAGGGTTTCAGGCTGCCTCTAATGATATAATCCATGGGAGAGGGTTACACAAACTTTTTATTTATAGGTTTATGGGTGTGCAGCTGTTTGTATGTGCACCATGCAGGTGCAGTTCCAGCAGAGATCAGACGGGGGCGCCAGATCCTCCAGAACTGGATTTACAGATGGTTATGGACTGGTGTAGGGTGTGGGCATCTGAACAAAGGTCTTCTGCAAGAACAGAGGATAGTAAATGCTTTTTACCACTGGGATGTCTCTCTAGCTCCACTTTTTTTTTTTTTTTTTTTGAGACAGGGTCTCTTTATGTAACCCTCCCCGGCTGTCTTGCAACTTACTATGTAAGCCAGGCTGGCATTGAGTTCACAGAGATACCTCAGCTTCCCCAGTGCTGGAATTAAAGCCATGCGCCACCATCACCTAGCTAACTTTGTTTTTCTTTATTGCTGGGTAGAATTCTGTTTTGTTTTGTTATTCATCCATCTGCTGATGTACAATGGGGTTGATTCCAATCTTTGCTATAAAGAATAAAGCTTGTCAGTCGGGCGGTGGTGGCACACGCCTTTAATCCCAGCACTTGGGAGGCAGAGGCAGGCAGATTTCTGAGTTCGAGGCCAGCCTGGTCTACAGAGTGAGTTCCAGGACAGCCAGGGCTACACAGAGAAACCCTGTCTTAATCCCACCTCCAAAAAAGGATAAAGCTTGTCTATCCCTCCCCAGGCAGGGCTGTCAGGTGATGTCCTCTTGTCTCCTGCCACCAACCTTGTGGGAAGCCAATCTCACATTGGCAGTGTAACTCAGCAGCCCATGGGGACTCCCTCAGTCAGGCACCATCATCCGAGACAGTTCATCTGTGTACTGGCCTCACCCAGGAGATAGCTCAGGTTCTGAAACCAGGGCAAAGGTGAGCTCTAGCTGGCAGTCCCAGGAAAAGGGAAGTCCCTGAGAAAGGATCACAGGGACACACAGAGGCAGGTCTCTGTGATTTATACTGAAACGGAGTGCCAGAGGTATGTATTTGGTATTGGTTGTTTTTGAGACAGGGTCTCATGATTTAACCTTGGCAGTAATTCATTAGGTAGAATCTCTTACAGAGATTCACTTACCTCTGCCTCCCAAATGCTGGGATTAAAGTTATGTGTTACTACATTCTGTTTAATAGTGTGTTTTCTTTCTTTCTTTGCTTTTATCTTTTAGCTTTTTGAAACAGGGTTTCTCTCTGTAGCCCTGGCTGTCCTGGAAGTCGCTCTGTAGACCAGGCTGGTTGCAAACTTAGAGATCCACCTGCCTCTGCCTCCCAAATGCTGGGATCAAAGACGTGCGCCACCACCTAGCAAACATGCTGGGCTTTTAATAGTATGTCTAATCCTGTTTTTCCAAATATTGTCATTCTTATGTGGAATCAATTTAGAATCTTGGAGACAGTTCACACCTTTCTTTTCCCAGATATGTTTGAAGATTTGTTGTAGAAGGTAAGGCACACACACACACACACACACGCACACACACACTCACACACAGTGCACCCACACACTGCACATACACTACACACACATCCACACCACACACACATATATCACACACACATACACACCACACATACACACAGATGCTACACACACACACACACACACACACACACACACACACCACTGCACAGATAAGGCATACATACAACACACACACATTACACACAGACCATATCACATACACAACACATATATTGCATACCTCTCACAGCCACCACACCATATACATACACTACACATGTAGTCACACCACACACACATTCACACCACACACACACATACATCACATACACACCACACATCATACACACACACACATACACAGTGCACCCACACACTGCACATACACTACACACACACATCCACACCACACACACACATATATATATCACACACACATACACACCACACATACACACACTTGCTACCCACACATTCACAACACACACACACACACTATCTTTGAATCTGTCTGCTTCAGGGCCACCGTTGGCTCTCTCCCTTTCTCTTCTTGAGACAGGATCTCACTCTGTACTCCAGGCTGGCATCAAACTTCTTCTTCTTTTTTTTTTTTTTTTGTTTTTTTGTTTTTTGGTTTTTCGAGACAGGGTTTCTCTGTGTAGCCCTGGCTGTCCTGGAACTCACTCTGTAGATCAGGCTGGCCTCGAACTCAGAAATCCGCCTGCCTCTGCCTCTCGAGTGCTGGGATTAAAGGCTTGTGCCACCACCGCCCGGCTGGCATCAAACTTCTAACAATCCTCCTGTCTCAGCACTGAGATTACAGGTGTGCACCATCACAGCTGGCGTATCCCCTCCTCATTCCTGTTTTTTGGCTCAGCAGTGTAGACTCTTCTCTGTGCTTGGTGTGGCAGGTTGGGTACAGGGCACCGCTGGGCTGAACAGCTGCTCCAGACTGAGCCCTTGTCAGGTGTGTGAACAGGATTCATCCACTGTGTACTAGAAACCTCCATTTCCCTAACTGTGGATGAAGAATCAGAGGGTTTAACAGCTTTTCACGGTACAGGAAGAAGGAAGCCAGGGAAGCCAGAAAGCCCATTGGCTGCCTGCTGAGTGGAGATAAGTCCAAGGGGAAACGGACAGAGGGAAGGAGATGACCAGGATATTGAGTGCCTGACATTTGAAAGGGTAGACAGGAAACAAGCAGTTGTTGATATGATGTTTGAGCAAGGATGGAGACTCTCCAGGCTGCTGGGGAGAGAAGCATCCCAGTAGACGGAGGGAGCTGATGTGCAAAGGCCCTGAGGTAGGAACTGACAGCTTGAGAGACAGGTGTGGCTACAGCAGAGAGTGACAAGAATGAAGACCTTACCAATTACAGCAAGGACTTGGGTCTTTATTCTGAGGGAGGAGGGAGCCAAAGAAAAAATGGATATATATATGTGTGTGTGTGTGTGTATGTGTGTGTGTGTGTGTGTGTGTATCTGTGTGTTATAATTTTATTTATATAGTATATATTCTATTTTATAATTTTATTTGCACATGGTTAACTCATTTAAAGTGTAATACTGAAGACACAGTGGCACACACCTTTAATCCCGGCACTCGGGAAGCAGAAGCAGGCAGATCTTTGTGAGTTTGAGACCAGCCAGGGCTATACAGTGAGACTTTTTTTTTAAAGATAAATAAATTAACTGTAAGATTCAGTGGCTTCTGGCCCAGTGACAGAGTAGGAAGGAGGGTAGCAGAGCTCAGCCCTGGTCAGTGTCTGCCCCTTCTTCAGCCCTGGAAGCCATTCAGTGTCTTTCTGTTTGGGTTCAGCTACATGCCTGTTTCATGCACGCTTGGAACCACGCCCTTGTGTCTGGCTTCTCTACCTTACACGTATCTTTTCGGACTCATCCATATGCGTCAGAGCCTCGGTATCCCCTCTTCCTCACAGACCACGTTTGACATGCCCATTTGACAGCTTAGGTGCCTGAACCACTATGGAACACAAGACACGGGATCTTGTGCACAGGGGTTGCTCTGGATGTGTGCACACTTTCTCTCTGGGTACAGACCTGGAAATGGAGCGGTGAGGGGATGTACATGGGGCCTCTAGGTCTAGTGCCAGCGGCTACCCACTAACGTATACATCCTGGCTTTTGGCATCCTTAGCAAAGTTCCTTGGTGTCTTCCTTTCTTCCTCTACTGGAGACGGATCCAGGACCATTTACACATTGCTAGGCAAATGCTCTTTTGCTGAGCTACCCTGCCCTCTTATTACCCTTAGAAATGCGCTCTCGCTGAGTTGTTAGCCTTGAACTTATCCTGGGCCCTAGGCCGGTCTTGATCCTATGGTCCTTTTGCCTTAACCTCTCACATTACTGGGTTGACATGCCTGGCTCCTAGCTGTGTTTTGATTGTGGAAAGTTCTGTATTGAAGAGCCTCTTCTGACAGAGTCTTCTTTTTGTAACATCACTCTCTCTCTCTCTCTTTCTCTCTCTCTGTCTCTCTCTCTCTTTGACCTTGTGCTGGTTAGTTTTGTCGATTTGACACAAACTGGAGTCACATGGGAAGAGGGATCTGTTCTATCAGATCCGCCTGAGGGCAATAGTATACTTTTTTTTTTTTGGATTTATTATTGATGTGGAGGAGGTCAGCCCCCTGTGGGTGGTGCCACTCCTGGTCACACGGTCCTGGGACGTATAAGAAAGTCAACTGAGCAAGCCATGAGGAGCAAGCCAGGAAGCAGCATCCGTCCATGGCCTCTGCTTTAGTTCCTGCCTCCAAATTCCTGTTCTGAGTTCCTGCCTTGGCTTCCCCTAATGACAGGCTTTAACTTGTAAGCCGAAAGAAACCAAGCCCTCCCCAAGTTGCCTTTGGTCAGTGTTTTATCACAGCAAGAGAAAACAAACTAGGACAGACCTTTCATGGTGGGACCTTCCCTACAGGCCTTCTCTGCCACGCAGGATCGATTGACTTTCCTCTTCCCTCGTGGGCCAGCCTGTGTTGTCTCCCTGGCTCTGCTCAGCAAGGCCATGCCTCTTTACATATGCTGTCTATCTTTTAATGTCTGATCTCTCTGTGTGTCATCCAATGACAGTGTTGTCTGTCCCCAAAGCCTGGCCCTGGCCTTGGGCTCTCTGAGGTAAGTATCACGTAAATTTGGGCCTTGAAGACTTGGCAACAGTTTGGACTGCGTGAGTTGGTCAAGGCAAGTGGGTATCAGGAAAGGGGGGACGGCAGACTTGAGCTTTCAACTGACTGGCAAACTCCCAGCAACACTGGCGTCAGCGGGAGAAAACAATCCAGGGTTGAAAGATGTTTGAAGGCCTCAAGGAAATTTTATTTTTAAAATGATTATTTATTTGTTTATTTTTTAATCATTCCATCTCTGTGTGTCTGTAGACACGAGTGCAGGTGTGGAGAAGGCCAGAGGTGTCAGATCCCCTGGAGCTGGAGTTAAAGATAGTTGTGAGCTGCCTAACGTGGGTGCTGGGAGTCAAACTCCTGTTCTGACGAAAGGGCAGCAAGTACTTTCAATCACTGAACCATCTCTCCAGCCCCTTTCCACGGAACTTAATTAATGTTATTAATCATGAGTCCATGATTCATGAAAATGAACAAATGACTCTCCTAATAGTTTGTTTAAACCTTTTTAAAAAGTGTTTTATGTTTGTTTGTTTTGTTTATTTTTGAAACGAGGTCTCACTACATAGCCCTGGTTAAGTAGACCAGGCTGGACTTGTACTCCCAGAAATCCACCTGCCTCTGCCGTCCTTAGTGGTAGCATTAAAAGTATACACCATCATGCCTGGTTACGTGTATTTATTTTGTGTATATGAACCTTGGAGGTCAGAGGACAAATTGAGGGAGTTTTTAGCTTCTACCAAGCGGGTCCTGGGGATTGAATTTAGTTCATCAAGCTTGGCAGCAAATGCTTTTCCTTCACAGAAGCATCTTGTCAACCGGAATGTCTAATTTTCTATCCGGTTCCTGCTGAGTGGTTTGCTAGGCGTGGTTCCAGATGCCAGGGATACACTGATTCTCAAAAAGGACCAACTTCTGGGATGGAGAAATACCTCAGTGGTTAAGAGCGCTGGCTGCTCTTGCAAAGGATCTGAATGTGCTTTCCAGCATCCACGCGGTGGCTCACAACTGCCTTTCACTTTGGTTTCAGGAGATCCGTTGCCTTCTTCTGGCCTTGTGAAACTGCACAAATACACGAATTTTTTTTAAAAAATCATTAAAAAAAAAACCTCTCTCTCTAGAGAGATAAGTAAAACATTTCAACTGAACAAAATTCTCACTTTTCTTTCTTTCAATTTAAATTTTATTCATTATTATTATTGTGTGTGTGTGTTGGGGAGGGGGTTACCATGGCACCTGAATCTGTTCCCTCCGTCCACCACGGGTTCTTGGATTCCAACTCAGGTCTTCAGGCTTGTGTGTCAAATGTCTTTATTTGCTGAGTCACCTCACCTCACCAGCCCTTTTCAATGGCTTGAGAGAGGAGTTCATGTAGCCCAGGCTGGCCTTGAACTCCTGTTTCTCCTACCTCTCCCTCCCAAGTGCTGGGATCACAGGCACACACCACCATACCTGCAAAGACCCCCCATTTTCAACAAATTGAATAGGAAGCCTTCTTTGATGAGTAGGCTTTGGGTTGAGACTTGTGAGAGGAGGAGTCAGGCACTGAGGATCTAGAGAATTCCTTCACATGGTGGATAGTCACAGCTGAGAAAACGCAGTCCCACCGGTCTGAGATGACGTCAGCACCCTTTGGACAACCTCTTGCAGACCAGGTCCTTACTTCTTTAGGATACTGCTGTCTCATTCGACTCCTCCTAGGTCACATAGAATGGCTCAGTAGTGACATCAGACACTCCAGGCTAATACTCCTAACGAATATGGGACACTCCAGCTCCCGTTACATTCTAGAAGGCTCCTCTTTGGGACCAGCTTCCGCAAACATGTCCCCGAGCACCAAGTCGTTTCTGGAGAGACTTTCAGCCCCGATCTCTGTCGAGGACAGAGCTTTAAAGCTAGTTAAAGCTCATTAGTCTCTGAACCTGGAATGTGTAGGCGGAACACAGTTGGCGTTCCAAGGCTCCGCCCATCTCTGCTCCTTGGTCCCCTGAACTTCTAGCCTCCTTTCTGCCTTTCTCCTGTGTCTATCTGTGTGCACGTTTGTGGATATTCCTGAATGTGTTCTGTGAGGCAGAATATCCTTCTGGGAACTGGGTCTCAATGGTTAGAGAAGTCTACCTGGCCATCCGGCCCCACAGATCCTCCTTCCTGTCCCTGTCTTCCCAGCACTAAAACTACCAGCATAGAGTTTGTTTTTGTTTTGGACTTACTTATTCTATGCGCGCAACTGTCCTACATGGACGGCTGTGCACCATGCGCATGCGTGGTCCACTCAGCGGTCGGAAGAGGGCATCAGATCCCTTGGAACTAAAGTTAAGGATGATGAATGGCCATGTGGGTGCTGGGAACTGAACTCAGGTCCTCTGCAAGTAGCAGCCAGTGATCTTAACCACTGAGCCATGTCTACCGCTGAGGCATCTCTTCAGGCCTATGTGGTTTATATGAGTACGGATGCTGGCAACTAATATCGGGTGTCAGATTCACGAGGCAAGCACTCTACTAATATGGCCCTTTCTCCAGTTTACTCTTAGTCCCGTGTGACTGGTGGAATCTGTCCGGAGCTGGAACTATGACTTAGCTGTCTCTGCAGAGCCTACTCTGACTCAGTATGACCTGACGCTGGGTCATATTGCTGAAGGTGGTCCCTAAGAGGAGTCCTTCTGGGTTTTAACAGGAGCTGAGACTTCTGGGTTTTAACAGTTGTAGGACTGGGTTTCCTCAACTGCATATCCACCCTTCGCGTCCTGAGTGGGAAGCAGGCCTTGGCCTCACTGAGGAAGTCACCTCGTGCCTCAGTTTCTTTTTTTTTTCTTTTCTTTCTTTCTTTCTTTTTCTTTTTTTCTTTCTTTTTTTTTTTTTTTTTTTTTTTTTTTTTTTTTTTTTTTTTTTTTTTTGGTTGTAACGGAGCATTTAGAATTAAAGGCTCTGGGTGTGGGCTTGGAATGAGCTAACTGGGCATTGAGCAGGGCAGGGAAAGACAGAGTCCCCACCACCCTGCTGGTATTCTGAGTGGGGTTTATGGCCAAAGAACTCATAACTGAGCTCAACTGAGCTGGTGTCTCTGGGTGATAAGGAAGAGTCAGTAGAGAGCATAGTGGCCAGGCAGTCTGATAAGCCCCTCGAACACCTTCCTGGATGGAGTAAGGGGCCCAGCGTGTGTCTGGGGCCTGGACTTTGGAGTGGAGTGTGCTTAAGGCCTCGAGGGGCACAGAATCTGCGCGAAGGGTGTGCAAAAGTCCCGGGAGACATGGAATTCTGAGGGGACAGTGTGCAAAGGCCGCGAGGGACACAGAATGGAGGGTGTGCAAAAGCCCAAAGGGATATGGAATTCCGAGTGGAGGGAATGCAAAAGGCCCCGAGGGACACAAAATTCTGAGTGGCAGGCTTGCATGGCCCGGAGGCTGGCCTCGGCGGACTGCAACTGATGGAAAAGTAGGGGAGCGGGAGGCATTCGCAAGAGTCGGAAGAGAGAAGAGGTCGCAGGAGCGGGGGTAGCGGGTGCAGACTGTGCCAGGGTCCTCTGCCCTCTGCGGAGCGCGCATTGGTTCCCACCTAGACCAGCGATAAGATCAGGAAGCGGGGAGTGGGGCGCACAGCGGGAATCCAGATCACGCAGGACCTGGGAAAGGCCAGCAGCTCGGAGGGGCGGTTCCCGAAGAGGCCACGCCCATGCCACCCCATCAGAGCACCGCCCACTCTCCGCCTTTTCCCACCCCCAGCCGGAATCCCGCGCGGAACTCGGGGGCGGGCTGCCCCGGCCATGGCGCATAAAGCCTCTGGCCACCTGCAGGGCTACCGCTGCGCCGGCCACCTCCAGGCACACACCTTGCTGCTAAGGGAGCCTCGGCTTCTGTCATCTCTGTGGCCTCCGTCGCCTCTGTCGCCGACCCCTTCAGGTCCTGAGCCCCGGGAGCCCCGGCCGCGCACGCGGACATGGGCGGCAGCTCCAGGGCACGCTGGGTGGCCTTGGGGCTGGGCATCCTGGGGCTGCTGTGTGCTGCGCTCGGCGTTGTCATGATCCTCATGGTGCCCTCGCTCATCAAGCAGCAGGTGCTGAAGGTGAGTGAAGTGTCCGGGGATTGGGGGAGGGGATCGGGACGCTGGGTACCACCTTCTCACCATCTGGGAGGCCCAGACTCACCCCAGACACTTGGAGGTCTGAGTCACCAGCGTCCCGGGGGCCTGAACCTCACTGAAGCAGAAGTGTGGCCTGGTTGGTTGTCCCTGAGTTTCGACTGCAGCTGTTCTGACCTCCAGCCCTTCAGCACACGCTGGCCGGTGACCGTACCTAGTAACCCCAGGGCTGCGCGAAGCCCCTGTACATCTGTGAGGGTCCCAAGGGTTGCCAGTTCTCTGCCTGTTTCCTCCCGCCCAGATGCCCCAGAGATGCCCTGGCTCGCCCCCACACTGCCTGCCAGTCTCGAGAGTTAAGCAGCTTTCTGCCCCCCACGCTCTGGCAGAGGCAGACACTGCTCAGGTCTACCGAGGGCAGGCAGCCGGGCCTCTCCCTTGATCTCAGCCGTAGGCCCTGTTTTGCCCTTTCAACCGGGGACCGATATTAGGCGGGCGGTGCCGGTCCAGCTACAGACTCTGCCCTGGGATCCGGTGTCCTCCGAATAAGCCCGGAGCTCATTAAGTCCTGGAGATTACCGAGTAATTGTGTTTTCTGAGACGCTGGGTTACCGCGAAAGGGGAAACGGAGGCTGGCCTTCAGAGAACATCCAGTTAGAACTGGACCTGGTATCCAGAAGGGGCTGTTGTCACAGGGATTGACTGACATCTTTCCTCTTAGCTCGGTTTGTTTACTGGGAGTTTAAGAATGGCAATGGCTTCATGTATTGTGTCCCATCGCCCGCTGAAAAGGGAATGAATGAGGGATACTCCCTCTTGGGCTGGCCGCCACCTCCCAGGTCCTGGCTGGTCTTCCGGATGGAGCCACAGGTGGCTTTCCTGGAGTTGTGGTGGGCATTTCCCGAGTCCTCTTGGCAGCACCGTCTATTTCTATCGCTTTGGATTTTCAACCCTTGTACGTGAAGGTCCCAGGAGTTGCTGTGTCTTGGGGTGGAGGGAAGATCCTTCTTGTTGGAGCATCAAAAAACGGCTCTGAGCATTTCTGTTAGATTTGGCAAAGTAGCGATGACAGTCTTGTCTCAGCGACAGCCTGTGGTTTCAGTAAGGACCCGGCCCTGTGTACCCGTATACCCAGCACGTGGACTGGGCTGCCTGCTGAGCCAGCTTGTGGGTAGAGTGAGCAGGTGTCCCCTGTTCTCCTATTTGGGGGTGAGGGGGAATCCCAACTGGTTCTTTCCCCAAACTCTTTTCTGGACTGTTTTCTTTTTTGGAGAGTTGGCATAGAGACTAAGGATTTCGGGGGTGGGTGGGGTGTGTGTATTATCATTGGGACTGCGCATGCCTGTTCCATCAGTGAGGGTCCCATCTGCCCCGTGCTTGAGAAAGGAAAGCCATGTGTGGCTGAGTTGCCTCATAGCTGGTAGCTTGGGGCTTTACGTTGAGCCAGCGGCTTCCACAACCCTACTTATGAAAATCCCAAAGGCGATTGGTTGGGGGCTGAGTGGCGTGAAGGAAGGAAGACCGAAAGACACGCCTAGCCCAAGACAGCCTCTTCTTAGAGGCCCTGGCTGCAGCGGAGCCAACCTCTTGAGGGAGGAAAAAAGAAAAAAAAGAAAAAACTCACTTCAGGGGATGGAGGGAGGGTGGCAGCGGAGGGGAGCAGGGAGGGACCCTGGAGTTGACTTTGGACACTTTCGGTCTGTGCTACTTGAATGGAAGCCTTGTCTTTATGTGTTTTTTTTTTTTTTTTTTAATTTTTTTTTTTTTTTATGAGTTAAAGAAGTCGATGTATAAAAGGCAGGAATACTTAGTTGTTTCAGGAAAAAAACATCAGGACTGGGCTGTAGCTCGGTGGTAGAGAACTTACCCAGCATACAGCAGGCCTTGGGTTCCAAAATACACACACAGAGAGAGAGAGAGAGAGAGAGAGAGAGAGAGAG
>JANHMN010000023.1:27043495-27113495 GCA_030674055.1 Rhabdomys pumilio
TTAACACCTGCACAAGAGGGGCTGTGGGATAGTGTGAAGGGCTGCAGTGAGTGTGTGGTGGGGGAGGGGCCTCTGGTGCTGAGGAGAAGTAGCCCCCTCTGAGGGCCAGACAGGGAGCATTTCCACCTGACAGAGAGTGTTCAAAACAAGATGAGTGTCCAAAGTAGCTCACAGGTGGTGGTGGCCTTGGAGCAGATAGATGTTCAGGACACCTGTCAGGGCTGCAGGTTGCCGAGGGTCAAAGGTCATGCACACTCACAAGGACAGCCTCTGTCAAACTTAGTAGGTCACAGGTGTTGTTGGTACTGTAAAGGGTGCAGCTGCCACGGGGAAGCCGTCCTCCTGGGGAATCTGGACACCACACAATAGCTGAAGGAGTGTGTGTGTGGGGGGGTCCTAGTCCTTAGTGATGCTGAGTAGGTGAATAGAAAAAACAAATGAAAGACAGAGAGGTGAGCTGGAGAGATGGTTCAGAGCTCATACAGCTCTTCCAGAGGACTCGAGTTCGAGTCCCAGCACCCACATCAGGTGAGTCACAACTGCTTGTAACATCAGCTTCAGGAAATCTGGAGCACAAAGCCCCCCACACACATTCAATCTTCAGAAATGAAGAGAGGACTCTCCAAGAGGGAATAGTATACAGCCTTACAGAGGAAGAGAGATTCTTTTTTTCTTTTTTTTTGAGACAGGGTCTCGCCATATAGTCCCCAAATATATAGTTTAAACTCATGATCCTCCTGCCTCAGCTTTAGAGAGCTGGGATAGCTGCTGCAGAGGAGAGAATTCTCCCTCACGCTACAACCCAGATGAACCCTGAAGTTAGATTCTGAGAGATGGCAGGATGGTTGCAGTATGATTGTGTTTACTGGGGCCCTTAGAGCACCCAGGTGATGGGGTTGGAAAAATGGGGTGCTGAGAAGGGAGGGGGAGGAGGAAGGGGTGGGGTAGAATAAAGACAGGGTCTCAGAAGGACAGATGGAAGGGGGTCTGTGGCCATTGATAGGGACAATTGCCCAAAGCCATGGGTGTGCATAACACCATTAGAATGGATGCTTTAAAATGACTGTGCTTTTAATCCTAGCACTTGGGAGGCAGAGGCAGGCAGATCTCTGAGTTCCAAACCAGCTTGGACTACAGATGGAGTTCCAAGACAACTGAGGCTACAGAGAAACCATGCCTGGGGTTAGTGGGGCAGTTAGATGAGTGACCAAACAACGAAACTCAAGTCTCGAGACTTTACCACAATAAAAGTGAATCAATCTTTATGGCTGATGTCCCTCAAAGGGACATGGGTCACAGCCCTCCTTACTCTGGCTTGTAGAAAGAAGATCTATTGGTTCCACCCTGATGAATGTCTTAGAAGACCCCAGTTCTCTGGAAATGTGGCCCTGAGCCGATCGATAGCTGGTTACTTAGCCACTACCCTTCCTCTGGGGTTTGGCCTGACTCTGGCATTGTTCTTGAACCTCAGCCAATGCACAGCTGGAGGCTCTGTGGTATTGTCTATTGTCCTCACTGAAGTGTTTGTGAGTTGGTATCTTCCTAGGGACAGTCTTGTGCCCCAGGCTGTTGGCACCCTTTGCCACTGGAAGGGGTCCTCGTGGGACCAGACAGCATCTCTGGAGATTAGGCTGGAGAGAGCTGAGGATAGGGGCCCTGGCCAACCCCAACAGCCTTGTGTGGCGCTGGCTCAATGGAGAACTCACACATTTCCAAAGGTTTAGGTCTGTAGCTGCTACTGAAAGAATTCTCTATAAGTCTCCCACAGACCTCTCACTCAGTCTGAAGTCAGAGCCACCTTCCCTGTGGGGTTAGGCTATACCCAACAGGTAAACCACCTGTGTTTCTGGAGGAGTAGGAGCCAGAGAGGCCTTGGGTGGGCAACAAAGCAGACTGCTTCTGTGTCAAACGCATATCTGGCACATGGCTATCGGGAAGCAGAGATAGGAGGTAGATCATGAGTGTGAGGCCAGCCTGAGCCACACACTGAGGTCCAGGCTAGCCTGGGTGGCATAACCTGTCAGAAAGACTACAAGAAAAAGATTCCCATTTACCACCTGGCTTGGATGTTGGTAAGTGATAGCCATTGTTATTGGCTGGACACTTTGGCACCAGGATCAAGACAAAGAAGCTCCCAGAATCCCTTTTGTTTTGAGACAGGCTTTTGCTGTGACTCTGACTCTTGTGGAAGTCACACAGCAATCTCTTTGCCTTAGCCTCTTAAGTGCAGAGATTATAAACATGATAACATAAGTTATCATGCTAGCTTCCTCTGCATGGATTGGCTTGACCTAAACTGAGCTGACCTCTGCATCTGTCGACTTGCCTCTGTGATTTCAGAGCGGGACCCTGCCCTAGCTCTGCAGTGGCTTGGTACAGCCCAGCCTGAGGCTGGTGAGATGCTGGTGAGAGTCATAGCTAGTTGCTTCTTGTTACTGGGTCATGTCATGGGCAAACTGGTCCCGGGTCAGTGGGCTCCGGATTAGGGCTGTGATGGGGGCCTCTAGAAACATCATTAAGTCTTTCACTGGTGTTTTCGTCTCTCTGAGTGATTGACAGATAATTAGGAGTGGGTGACAGGCTTCAGGATTCTGCTTTAATGCCTGATACCCAATGACACTGCACTGCAGTGCTGCCACCTCACGCGTCTGATGCTCTGAGTGCATTCTTCTCACGTCCCTGAGTCATGCAGATTAGGAGGCCTCTTCTCCACTCAAAACCGCTCCCCTGAGGGCAGAATCCAGTTTGCCTCATAATGCTAAGTAAGAGTTTGGGGCCGTGGAGGTGCCGGGGGCAGGTTAGAATGAAAACGAGGGAACAAGGGAACAGATTCATGAATAAATGACTGAATTAGTGAATGAAAGGATGAATGAATGAGTGTTCTCAGCCTGTGTTGTTCAGGGCTGAGTGGGAGTGTCAAAGAGTTCAGCCACTATGTGAGCCGTGGGGTTAGGGTTAGAGGGAAGGCTGCCTGTAGGCTGCACCCATGTTTAGTTTTTCCAAAGGAGCCAGAATCGAGGCATTTGAGTCTAACCTTGGTTATATCTGACAGGGGTAGGGAATGGGAGATGGGACTGAGAAATCAGATGCCACTTTAGTTTGTTGGTTTTTTTTTTTTTTTTTTTTTTTTTTTTTTTTTTTTCCTTTCTGGGGAGTATGTGGTGTCAACTTGATACGGTCTAGAATCACCTTGGAGACAAATCTCTGGATGTATCTGTGACGGAGCCACCCTAACTGGCCGGACCAGATAAAAAAAGAAGAGAAAGGGAGCTGGGCCTCAGCACTCATTCAACCCTTCTTTGCTTTCTGACTATGGACACAGCCTGGCAAGCTGCCTCTGGCCTCTGCCTCTGTTCCCTTCCACAATGATGGGCTGCACCTTTGATCAGTGAGCCAAATTATCCTTCCTTAAGTTGCTTCTGTCATATGTATGTATGTACATACGTACATACATCTGTAAGTATATATGTATGAATGAAGCCAGGGCCCTGTGCACATACCACACAAGTGTTCTGGTGTTAATATTTGCCCCTTGAGACTTGAGAATTGGAGTTTCTATCGAATCTGGGAAAAATCCCTGCTCAATAGAAGCCCGTTAAACAGTAACAGGCCCCAGAGTAAAGAGCCAACCTCACACGACTCCCATAAGGCCTCTCTCACTGACAGCTGTCTGTGGTCCAGACAGGGTTGCTCCCTGTTCAGCACTGTGGGGGTTCTCCTCTATGGGACTTTATCTGGCCAGTCCTTGTTGCAGGCTACCTTTGGGAGCAGAAGAAGTATGGCCCAGGGATTGACATACACATAGGTGCCCACGTGTCTGTCTGGTCCAGTCCAACCTGGGAGCTTCCTGAGGCCTCTGGAGCAACTCTCACTTCCCTTGTCCCCAAGAAAACCCACTAGGTCCTGATGTTGCCCTGAAGGGACCTTCTGATCAGACCACCTTAGCCCTCTTTCCTGAGGCTCTGACTTTTATACCAGGACAGGTGCTCTACCCTGTCAAGCTGGGGTCAAAGCGAGGTCGCAAGGCTTGTATCTTGAGGACACCTTTCTAGCTCTGTCCCTAAGATGTGTCTGCCTGTTCCTGTGTGTCACAGGAGCAGACAGAAACCAGTTTTCCTGTAGCCAGAGGGACTCACCAGCCACACCCTTAGATATCTGGGGATCATTTGAGGATGGGATTATGCATCCCTCAGTCACTTGAGTGGGGAGCTTGGCATCACCCTTGTGTATTAAGCTACTATAGCAAAACTCTTGAAAACATTTATGGACAACCGGTGGGTGGGTGCTGACATTTCCCCAGGATGTACGGTGAACAGGTACTTAGCTCTAGAAGGCAAAGCTATGGCACCGACTGTCCCACCAGCGTTGTGCGCGCATTCTGGTTGCCCCGCAGCCCTGCCAGCACTTGTGATTACCAAGCCTTCTCGTTTTAGCTGTGCTGGTGTATAGAGTAGAACTCACAGTGGATTTGGGGGATATGTCCAGAGTTGGTGGGGTGACTTTATGACGCCACAGGCCACCAGTCTTTATGTTCTGCCATCCTTTGGGTATGACTTTCAGTCTCAAAGCTGCCTCATGACCCAAGGTAGCCGTGTGGCTCTGAATTTCTGGGTGGGGGTGGCGAGTGTTTTACTGAAGCCACCAGAGCTTTTAGTGTGGTAGGAGGGGCTGTTTTTACACAGATTGGTCCTGGCCATTTTCTTCCCTGGTTTAGGCCTAGCACACAGCCCTCGTGTGCACTGGGAGCTCAGCAGAGGCTGTGTGGATGCTAAGAACTTAACTCAAGTCCTTTGTAAGAGCAGCCAGTGCTCCTCACCACTGAGCCATCTCTCCAGCCATTCCTGGTATGTGGTGTCTCTACACCCTAGGATAGATTGTCCTTTGGGGCCCATCCTCCCTGTATGCATGGCTGGTACATTGTGACTGGCTGGCTGGCTCAGAGCTGGCAGGGTATGTCTCAACCCAGATCCAGGGTTGGTGAACCCATTGGCAATGACCAGAACTGTTTCTTCTTCTTCCTCCTCTTCCCTCTCTCTTCCCCCTCTTCCTCTTCCTCCTCCTCCCCTTCTTCCTCTTCTTCTTCCTCCTCTTCTTCTTGTTTTGAAGACAGGGTTTCTCTGTGTATCCTTGGCTGTCCTGGAACTCATTTTGTTGACCACCAGGTTAGCCTCGAACTCAGAGATCCACCTGCTTCTGCCTCCCAAGAGCTGGATTAAAGGTGTGAGCTGACCTCTACCTGGCAAAAAAAAACACACACAAAAACCTGTGTTTTTGAACCTGAAATGTGTTTGCTGTGATTCTTGGTGGAGGAGGGACTGGATTTTGCAATTTCCCAGGTCAGATTAATGATTGCTTTGTGAGGCTGCAGTACCTGAGCTGAGCCACTGGGCAGGGCCTGGAGAGGCTCGAAACAGTGTCCTGCAGATCTTATGCAGTCCTGTGTGGAGACAGAGCCCGGGTGAGCTTCCATCTCTGTGATCTTCATGGACCAGAGGCCTCTGAGCTAGATGCCTGTGCCTGGGATATACGGTCAGAGAATCGATGAGGTGAAGTGACCAGAAGTGTCTTGTTACCCACACAGAGGGTCCCTTGGGTCCCTAGCACCTCCTGTGTGTGTGATGTGTGTGTGGGGGGGGCTTGATCAGCTCCATCTGACTTTTTGTTTGCTTTTCTTTGGTATGGAGCCTCTGACATCCAAGTGTGTTTGGTTCCTGCAGGCTGACCTTTACCCAGGCCATCAGAATACCCACTAACCCCAGGACCCAGTGCTCACTCCCAGTTTGGCTTGCCCAGAGCCTACCTCAGACTTAAAACATTTGTTTATCTGGTGCCCAGCCACCCTACCCAATCCTACGCTGGACGGAAGATGGCTTACTCAGTTCCGTTCCACACACCTAGGTCACTGCTGGACACGACATGCCTTGTGTGTATTGGAGTCGGAAGGGGGGGGTGGCGGGGGGGGGGGGACAGGAATCCAAGCAAATGATTGGAACACACACAAGTCCTTGTGTAGAGCGTGAAGATTGCTCCAAGTTTTCCTCTCTCTCAGGCACTTGGTGTGTATTTTGGAAGTCCCTGAGGCTTGCAGAGTGGAGTCTGGTTAGCGTACGGCTCCACTCAGAAGGAGAACACCTCTGTGTATTAGTCTGCCAGTATTGCTGTAATAAAAGATGTAGCCACCACCACCACCACCGCCACCACCACCACCACCAGCCCTTTCCCGGTGAGGCTATGCCTCTCCTGAGGGTCCCATCGGTCTCACAAAGCTTCATGTGGGAGACCAAGCCTCCAACCATGACCCTAAAGCATGAGAATAAAGTTTTTGTAAACATTTTTAAGGTAATTTCGGGGTGGGGGAGTGATGAGTATTCTTGAAGAAGACAGAAAAGGGTGTGCAGAGGAGAGGTAACAGAGAAGCAGAGACGGGAGCCAAGAGGCTGTAGGAGGCTCATCGCTGGAGCTCAGGGATGCTTTGGCGACAGCTGACCCAGGAGGTTGGTGCTTGGCAAGGATCCCCACATGGGAGCTGTGGTCACTGGGACCTCTAGGCCTGTCTGGGTCCCCACCTCTCAGGACCATGCTCACATTGTCTGGTCAGCAGTCAGTCCATACAGGAGGCTGGCTGCAAACCTCTTGTGTGGAAGCCAAGGGTCCTTCCAACACTTCCACCATGTGCTACACTGGGCTGGGGACCAGCTGGAAAGTTGAAGCTTGTGGAAGCTGAAAGTATCTTTTCTTTTTTTTTCCAGACAGAGTTTCTTTCTTTCTTTCTTTTTTTTTTTTTTTTTTTTTTTTTTGTTTTTTGTTTTTTGTTTTTTGTTTTTTTGAGACAGGGTTTCTCTGTATAGCTCTGGCTGTCCTGGAACTCACTCTGTAGACCAGGCTGGCCTCGAACTCAGAAATCTGCCTGCCTCTTCCTCCCAAGTGCTGGGTTTAAAGGCATGTGCCACCACCGCCCGGCCCAGACAGAGTTTCTCTGTGTAGAAAGTATCTTTTTTTTTTTTTTTTTTTAACTTTTGAGAATCACTTAATTGAAAAATAGACAAATTGATGACAGTGAAGGTAGAATTTTGTGCCTCATCGCACATCCCAAGGCTCTTGTCCCCAACCTGGATCCAAAAAGCCCAAGCCCTGGGTCAACTCAGAAATATTCTCTTGGAATAGAGGCACAACTTAGTGGCACTGTGTGAGGACTGGGGTTCTGTCCTGGCATCTCCAAGTGCCATTATTTGTGTTATGTTTGTGCATGGATGTGTGTAGAGGTCAGAGGTCAACCTCAGTGTTGTTCCTCAGGCCCAATTCACCTTTTTTTTAAATAAACATTTATTTTTATTTTATACATACACATATGTGTATGTATGTCTATACACCGTGTGCATACTTGGTGACTGCGGAAGCCAGAGGATGGTGTCATATTCCATGGAACTGGAATTACAGATGGTTGTGAGCTACCAAGTGGGTGCTGGGATTTGAACCTGGATCCTCTGGAAGAACAGCCAGTGCTCTTAACCACTGAACTATTTCACTTCGTTGTTCCAAGGCAGGATCTCTCACTAGGTTCTGAGTCTCACCCTTTTTAGGCTTGCCTTGCTGGCCAGCAAGCCCCGGGCATCATCCTGTTGTCTTGACCTCTCTAGAGCTGGGCTTACAAGCATATGCCACCATACCTGGCTTTGTACCGGCGTGGGAGGGGCAAATTCAGGTCTTTATACTTATGAAGCAAGCACTTTATGACTGAGCCATCTCCCTAGGATTCAAAACTCTGTTCTCAAGAACACAGTATTATGTCAAAGGTGCCCACAGGATGCTGAGATCTCTGGGGATTTGTTCTCCACAATGGCCTAATGGATTATGGCACTCCAGAATTGGCTTGGGCTCCTTCCTCAAAATCCTCTGAGGTCCTGCCAGGTGCCTGGCGCTGCTCAGAGTTCACGGATGCAACGTGAGCATCATTGGTGGGGTTTTATAACCTGGCAAGGAGACAGAAGCACTATACACAGGATGAGTTATTAACATTATCGGGAAGGCAGGGAGAGCCTGGGGAAAAAACAAAAAAACAGAAAACAATTAAAAAAAAGGGGGGGGGAAGCTCAGGACTCAGGGTGGGCTGTGTGGGGGTTCCTGAGAACAGACACAAGATCCCAGGAGACCTTGCCCATGAGCCTTCCTCTGCAGACATCGAAAGCAGAAAGAACAGCCAGCACAGGTCCTGGGTACTAGTGTGTGAACATCCAAGGTAGAGCAAAGATGCCAGGCTAGCCTAATGGACTAATGGGCACAGTGGTAAGAGATGCCATTGGGCCAGACAGGCAAAGGCTCATAGGTCAATGCTAGCATGGTAAAATTTATAATTAAAACAAGCCACTTGGTGGGGACTGGCCATACATATGGCAGGACACTTGCAGAAGAAATAGGACAGTTTTCTAGAGTCTGTTCTATCCTTCTGATATGTGGGTCCCAGGGACCCAACTCTGGTCCTTAGGCTTGGGAATTAAGCACCTTTATTTTTTGCCAGCCAAAATCTGAAAGATGATATTGAACCCTGAGTTTCAGATAGGGGAAGGCCACACCCCACAGACATTTTGTTCTCCACTCTGGTCGGTATACCCAAGGTACCTCATGCTTCAATCTCCCACAACAATCTCCCAAACATCGGCTGTCAGAGGGAACCGCCCATCACCCCATGGTTTTGAGTAAGATTCTGGCTAGGCCTCTGTGCCCAAAAGAGCCAAGCAGGATCTTTGTCTTTGGGGAGCCTGCCTTTCCAGCTCTCCTGAGAGTCCTCTGGGCAGCAAAGAGAGATAATCTGTCCCAGATGAGGGCCTACGGGCACTCTTCTCTACTCTGTTGGCCTCTCAAACCTTGAGAATCCCTCTGGGGTAGAGTTTTCAAACTGGGATGTTATCTTTCTGATATGGGTTGTGACATCCCTGAGGTGTGTGGGCAACTGATGTCTAAAACATGGTGTAATCGTGGTGGTGATGGTGGGGTGCCAGAGAAATGGCTCAGAGGTTAAGAGGAATGTGTGTGTGTGCATGTGTGCGTGTGTGCGTGTGCGTGTGTGTGTGTGTGTGTGTGCGCGTGTGCGTGTGTGCGCGTGCGTGTGCATGCAGGTGCCAGAAGAAATTGTTGAATTTCCTGGAAACTGGAGTTATGGTTTTGAAAGCTACATGATGTGGATGCTAGGAACTGAATTCAGTCTCCTTGAAGAGCCTCAAGTGCTTTTAACCACTGAGCCATCTCCCCAGCTCCCCCCGACCCACTCCCCACAAATTAAAAACAAGCGAATAAATAAAAAGTCTAAATCACGGTAAGAGCCAGGTGTAATGATATCCCAGGATCCCTATAATCCAGACACTGAAGAGGCAGAGGCAGAAAGATCAGGAGTTCTGAGTCAGCCTCAGCTACATAGCGGGTTCAAGGCCAGCTAGGGCTACATGAGACTTCATCAACATTATAAAGAAGCCCCCAAACATCCTAGCAGGTAGAATATCAAGTCAAAAATACTGGAGTTGGGGTGGAAGTCATTTTGTACTGGGGAGGTTGCCCTGGTTGGCAGGTGGCATTTGGAAGCTGGTATTTGGAGTGCCGTGCCAGATTGGGGCTTCACAGATCCATGGGGCACTGCACAGATATGATCTACTTCAGAAATGCACACAGCTGCCAGCTGACTGCCCAGGTCGTGTACCTCACCCATCCCCTTACTTGTTTAGCTTGGGCTTCTGATAAAACATCGTTTTGCACAGTGTTCTGGGAAATTATATCCTACTTGATGTTACAGTTGACCTTTTAAAAATGATGGGTGAGTTCCGGTTTGGGTATACAGTGTTTGGGGCCAGCAAGATGGGTGAAGGAACTTCAGTGGGTGAAGGCACTTGCTGCCAAGCCTGATGGCCTGAGTTCGATCCCCGGGGCCCACATGGTGGAAAGAAGGAGAACTCCTGTGAACTGTCCTCTGACCTCCACACATGTGCCCTGGCGTGTGCAACCCACACACATACCCATATACACAAACAAGTAACTGCAAAGATTAAAAGAATAAAAACCTTTACTGAGACATGCCAGCCTTGCCTGCTGTAGAATTTCTCACAGTAGGACTCACACCCTGTGCATTTTTGCTTCTGTATTCTCTCCTCCAGTAGGAGACTAAATCTTTCTCTTTTTCTTTTTGAGATGGTCTTATGTAGCCCAGGCTAGCCCAGGCTAGCCCTGAACTCACTATGCAGCTGAAGATGACCTGAGACTCCTGATCCTTCCTGCCTGTGCTTTTAGAATGCTGGTGTGACAGCCGTGACAGCTGTGGCCACTGTGGCCACTTTGTTCAGGGCTGGGGATGGACCTGATTTAGTCCACTAGGTCACACACACATGGAGTCATGAGCACCCGTGGAACTTGTCTCCTGTTGCCAGAGGCAGGTTGATAATCTCTCAGCAGCTCTCCAGATGTTTCCTAGAGCCTCGTTTTATAAACACTCCTGTCACGGGTGGACACAGAGCCCCACACGCTCTTGCAGCAGGCCAGCCTTTGTTGGAAGGCCCTCCTGGGACCTTTTCCTGGCCAAGCCTGTTTTGTCTTTGTTTTATCCTCTTGGTGTTGTGAGGCGGGCCACTGCTGTGCAGCAAGGCTGGCCTCAGAAAGTCAGCCAACCCTCTGCCTCAGCTGCCTGAGCACTAAGGTGACTAACGCATGCAGCGTGCACCCCAACACCCAGCTCTTCATCTTTTTTTGGGGGGGGTTGTTTTGTTTTTGTTTTGTTTTGTTTTGTTTTGTTTTGTTTTTTTAAGACAGGGTTTCTCTGTGTAGCCTTGGCTATCCTGGAACTCACTCTGTAGACCAGGCTGGCCTCGAACTCAGAAATCCGCCTGCCTCTGTCTCCCAAGTGCTGGGATTAAAGGTGTGCGCCACCACTGCCCGGCTAGTTTTTTGTTTTTGTTTTTGTTTTTTAAGTTTTTTACAGTGTGTTTATTTGGTGGTAGGGATTAAACCTAGGGCCTTGCACATGCCGGGCAAACTCTCTTCCACTGAGTGACATCTTTTTTTTTTTTTTTTTTTTTTTTTTTTTTTTTTTGGTTTTTCGAGTGAACTACATCTTTGTCTATATTTCTCTTTTATTTTAAATATAATATCGCTTATTTAGTCTTTGAGAACCGCAACTTTCACACAACGCATTTCAATGATACACAGTTGCTACTCCTCCCAGATCCCAATACAGGCCACTTCTGACTTTATAGCCATTCGTTTTTGTTTTGTTTTGTTTTTGTTTTCCCCCTTTGAGTCAGGGTCTCACTATATAGCTCTGGCTGGTCTCAAACTCACACAGATCCTTGTGCCTCTGCCTCCCAAGAGTTGAAGTAAAGGCATGCGCCAGCCACCATATCCAGTACTTTCTTCTTGTCTTTTCTCTTTCCCCCTTAATTACTCATTCAGTCCAATTACTGTGGCTCATATGCACATAGGTGGGGGGGGGGCTATATGGATTTTACACTATACAGATTTAGACAAATAGCAGTACTGGGCGGAATGGGGGTACAGCAACCCCAGAGCCTGTGAGCTCCCAGTCATTGATTCTTGGCCAGATTTATAGTATCGGGTATGTTTTTCATCCTGTGGTGAAGGCCTTAAATCCAGTCAGAAAGTGATGGGCTAGCAACATAATATTTATGTTACTAATACATCCATGGGCATACCTTACCCATGATAACCTGCAGAGTAGCATGCAGGAGTCACAGCTGGATGGGCCTGTGGGTGGATTTTTTTTCCACTCCTGCAGTCTGCATAGCACCCTCCTGCAGTGTGAAAGCTGAATGCCAGCCTTCTTTCTCCGAGTCCTGTGATCGAAGTGTGTGGGTCAGCTGTAGGGTCTAACCATCAAGTTCCTGAGCAACTGAGAACAGTGGGTAACAGCCTGCATTGTTGGTGATCGCCAGGTGACAGCGATGCCAGGGTTCTGCCTGATCTAGTCACCGTTCCTTGCCAACTTCTGTTCTTTGCCAACTCTCATTTAGACCTGCCAGTGGCCCATGCGGTGGACACAGTGCTTGGTCCATGGCAAGACCTCATATGTTACCAGGGTAAAGCAACCATGATTATCACTGCCTCATGGTGTTGGCCAAGAATGGGAGGTGTAATACCTGGTTTGGTGCACCCTGGGACACTCTGCCTGCTGGTGCCAGGGTCTCAAAATGCCTCTCTGTCTGCGTCAGATGTTCAGACTGTGGGTAACCAACGGCCACAGCTGTAGGAAGGGTATGCAGGCATCTCTTATGCGAATCCAGCAGAGGATTTTCTTTCACTGAGTCCCATTGAGGACAGGATAGACCCAGCCATGGCTTCAATGACTCAGGCCTTGAAGTACTCAAGGATAAACTCAGACCCAGAGAGGCAGGCTAGGCCTGGGAGAGTGTGACCCAGTGTCCGCCTGCCTTGGAGTCCACCCTGTCACGGGCCTGGACCTGACTTGACAGTTCTGGCTTGCCACCTCTACTGTAGTCTCTGCCTGTTGTTTCTGGCTGTTTGGGGACAGTAGGGTGGTTGTCCTTATCCTGGCAGGTCTAGTTCAAAGACAGTCAAAGGTGATGTAAGCTGCCCGAGACTTGGCTTTTGGACATTGCTGTCTCTCTCTGATGAGCTGGGGGTGGTGACTATTAGCTCTGTGGCATAGCAGAGGTCCGAGGTCAGGAAATGGTCCACCTCTTCCCTCTAGCCTTGGAGAAAATCAGAAGTTCTGTTTTGAGACAGAGAGTCTCATTCACTGTGTATCCCAGGGTGACCTCAAAGTTACCATCTTCCTGCTACTGTGTCCCAAGTGCTAGGATGACAGCCCTGCATGACTGCACCCAGGGCTGCCTGCCTGCTAGGCAAGCACAAAGTCATGCCCACGGCCCTGCTTGCTGTTTTTCTGTCCCTCACAGCTGGTGACTCAAGAATCCAGTCCTCTTCCCTCTCTCTGCTCTCTCAGTAAGGCACAGAGCACTGGCTTCCCCTCCAGGCAAAGAGCCCCTGTCTCCCCGATTTGGTAAAAACTTCACGAGGCTGGGAACAGACAGCAAGTCTACTTCCCACTCCTGTATGCCACTGGGGGAACCTCACCTGTCAAAAGTAGCTGCTCACAACACGCTTGATGAATGAATAAGTGAGCGAATGAGGAAATTAATGAATGAATAAAGAAAACAAAGGGATGAGGGAGTAAACGTGAAATGATCAGTGAATGAATGAATGAACGAACAGGTAACAGCCACCTGTGCAGGGATCCAGCCCTAGGAGCACCTCCCCTGATGAGCACTGTCTTAGCCAGTGTTCTGTTTTACTGTGAAGAGAGACCAGGATGAAGATAACTCTTATAAAGCATTTAACTGGGGCTTGTTTACAGTTTCAGAGTCTTAGTCCATTATCCTCATGGTTGGAAGCATAGCAGCAAGTGAGGTGGACTTGGTATTGTTGGAGACCTTACATTCCTGAACCACAAGCGAGAGAGAGAGAGAGAGAGAGAGAGAGAGAGAGAGAGAGAGAGAGAGACAGAGACAGAGACAGAGACAGAGACAGAGAGAGACACCCTGCGCTTAGAGTGGGTTTAAAAAAAAAGACTTGTTTATTTAATGTATATGAGTGCACTGTCGCTGTCCTCAGACACACCAGAAGAAGGAATCAGATTCCATTACAGAGGGTTGTGAGCATCTCTCCAGCCCTGGGGTGGGCTTTGTAACCTCAAAGCCTGCCCCTAGAGACACGGCTCCTCCGACCAGGCCACACCTCCTCTGACAAAGACTCGCCTCTTCCTCTAACAAGGCCACACCTCCTCCGACATCGACACACCTCCTAATCCCTGCCCCTAGCGACACACCTCCTCCGACAAGGCCACGCCTCTTCCTCCAACAAGGCCACACCTCCTACGAAGGACCACACCTCCTTCAGCCAGGACACACCTCCTAATCCTTCTAAGCAGTTCAACTGGAGACTATGCGTGCAAATATCTGAGCCTATGGAGCGGTTCTCATTCAGATCACCACAGCCGCCTCTCCAGATGAGCCATTGAGGTCCTTGGCACAGGCCCGTCTCAGGCGGCTGTTGCAGAGCCATAAAGTGGGGAAGCCCCTCCTCATACACCTCCCTGTGTCTCCCCACAGAATGTCCGCATAGACCCGAGCAGCCTGTCCTTCGGGATGTGGAAGGAGATCCCTGTGCCCTTCTACTTGTCTGTCTACTTCTTTGAGGTGGTCAACCCCAACGAGATCCTAAGCGGCCAAAAGCCAGTAGTCCGGGAGCGTGGACCCTATGTCTACAGGTGAGGCCAGGCAGGGTGGGGTGCGGTTGTGAGGGTGAGGGATCTGCTACGCTGAGCCTTGGAAATTGGTTGCTCCAGAGACAGAAGCGGGAGGCCATAGTGGCTGACAGTCTGTGGAGAGACGATGTGTGTCTGAGGAGAGTGGGTACGTGCATGTGTGTCCTGGGGTGAGGGCTAATGTGCGTGTGTATTGTGTCATCATGGGGGTGGGGCACAGAAGACCCGAGAGCGCACAAAACGGGAAAATGGCTGCTACTGAGTCAGAAAAGTCAAAAAGATGCAGAAGTGAAGCCAGTTACAAGGCACCTAGAGATGAGCCGCAAGCAGGGAGGCGACAGAGAGAATGGAGCCGGCTTGTGTCTTAGACATGGCCTGTGTGGGCCTGTGTGAGGAGACTTGTGACTTTAAGCATGGGAGGGAGACACGTGACCCTGGGACAGTAGGATGACCAGTGCAAAGGTCCTGAGGCAGGAGCATTGGGGAACAATGAGGGGGCCAGGTTGTGGTACAGGTTCCCCTGGGGCAGAGAGGTGTAGGGTCTGGGGCTTGCCCGCCAGTAGCTCTCTCCTTAGATCCCTGTGGGTACAGCCACCTGCTGAGGTGAGAGTTCCACTCTACAGATGCAAAAAATGAGGCCCCACAGGTGAACAGACTCATTCAGGGCATGTCACAGTCCTGGACTCTCATAGTTAAAAACTGTGGATTCAGGAGTGGCTGCCTGGACCTCCACCTTAGACAGAGAATTTTACTTCTGTATGCCTGTTTTCCCATCTGTGAGATAGAGGCAGTGGTACCCACTGTGGGTGGGTTCAAGGATCAGATGAGATAGTTGGAGCCACTTAGCCCTGTCTGGCGTGCAATAAACTCTCAGTAAACGTTGCCTGTGTAGATATCTGCTCGGTGCTGGTTGTCAAGTGGAAGGGAGACGTGGGGGTTTGGGGTTGTTTTCCAGAGAGGCTCAGAGAGCCTTGTGGCTCACTAGGGAGAGCAAAGATGAGCTGGTTGGGGTTGGCAGTGTCTTGCCCTGGGCAGACAGCGAGGAAATAAACAAGAGGTAGCAAGCTTGGTTTGGTTGGCCTTAGTACCGTTGGGTATCCATGTACCATCATCCCCATCTCCCAGGGTGTGTTGGGAGATGATGGGCACTTCCATGTGACCCCACAGAGCCAGCTCACTCAATGTCTTTTTACAGGGAGTTCAGACAGAAGGTCAACATCACCTTCAACGACAATGACACGGTGTCCTATATGGAGAACCGCAGCCTCCATTTCCAGCCAGACAAATCCGAGGGCTCGGAGAGTGACTACATTGTTCTGCCTAACATCTTGGTCCTGGTGAGACTGTGGCCCCGTGTCCACCCCATGCCAACCCTGCTTCCTCCCCGATTAGCCTTCATGGATCATCGAGCAAGGGCCACCCCAGCCCTACTGTCTCCATGGTGACCACCCCCTCTTTCTCATTGCCTTATCTCCCATCTGAGTCTCTGGGACCTCCACTGTGGTCCCTGGGGAAGCACGAAGGTCAGCGCCACTGGGGCCACTGGGCAGGTGGAAGTCAGGAAGAGCAGGCATTTATTGAGCACAGTACTGGATCGCTGAGTCTGTGCCTTGGTGCATGCTGGGATCCGCTCAACCCAGCTGTTCAGGGGAGGAAGCAGAAGTCAGTCAGAGGCAGGGAATTTACACAGGGGCCAGGAGGACCCTCTCCAAGGACAAGATCCCAGATACCAATTGGGCCAGCGTTACCAAGCCAGGATCGGATTCTGTGGTCAGACACCATGGTTCTTGCTGGAAGTTTGAGGACTGGATACATGGTGGTAGTGGGGTTGGGGGAGGTGGGGAGACAGCCAAGGCATGACATCACCAGGTAAGCATGGCCATTCCCGGTGACACTAACTTGAGAGATTGGAAATGTGAGCTTTGTGTGATTTTCATACTTTTTGGAAGATTCTTTTGATCCCCCCCCCCCAAGCCACCCCCAACCATAGGAAATTGTTGAAAATACCAGCTCCCCTGCAGCCAATGTGGCTTTACCCTTCAGCCACCTTGCCTCAAGTTCATTTTCAGACGTGTCCCCAGGGCTCGATGGGGCTGGAGGGACACTTTTAATTTTTATTAATTTATTTTATTATTAGCACCATCATTATTTTTGAGACAGGGTCTCACTGTACAGGCAGACGGAGCTGCCCTGCAACTCATTATGTAGACCAGGTTGGCTTGAATTCCCAGAGTTCTGCCAGCCTCTGCCTCAAGCGCTGGGCGTGGGCCACCACATTTGGCACTATTTATTATCCCATTTTTGATATTGAAAAGCAACAGCATTCTGTGCCAGGCCAGCAAGATGGCTCAGTAGGTAAAAGGTGCCTGTCTCTAAGTCGGAAGATCTGGGTTTAGTCTCCAGGGCCCACATGACTGCCTCACATTGTCTTTTGACCTCTATAGGTGCACTATGGCACCCCTCAATAAATATAATAAAAGCCCTGTGTTGAAGGAGACTTGTAAGTGTCGGTGGGCAGGCAGCACGCGCTCGCTGAAAAGAACCTGGAAACACCAGCCATGCGTTGCCTTGGAGGCAGAGGGTGGCTTTTGGTTGAACGGCCTTTGGGAAAAACCAAGGGCCCAGATGTTCCGTGAGGAAGAAAAGCAAATACAAGAAACTATAAACTCAACTGCACTCGGGGTAATTAGACCCTGGGGGGCTTGTGGGGGAGGAGATGTTCTGGGCTTCCAGTGTTGAGGTGGGGAGGAGACATGAGAAGTGAGACGGTATCCCTGTAAAGAGACTGAGGCAGGAGAATGCTGAGTTCCAGGTCAGCCTGGACTACCCGCTGAGACCTTGCTGGAGAAACGTTCAAGAGGAGGCCATGGGGAGTTGGGGAGTCTTCCTTCCCCCACTTTTTTGATGTTGTTGTTCTGTTTTGTTTTGTTTTGTTCTGTTTTGTTTTGGTTTTTCGAGACAGGGTTTCTCTGTGTAGCCCTGGCTGTCCTGGAACTCACTCTGTAGACCAGGCTGACCTTGAACTCAGAAATCCACCTGCCTCTGCCTCCCGAGTGCTGGGATTAAAGGCACCACTGCCCAGCAGGGAGTCTTTCTCAATATGTTGTGTTTCTAGGCTCATGTTACTGATAGAGTAGGGTTCACATCCTAGTTATATACAGGGTATCCACATCTTTGCTGGGCCCCTTCTGGGTTAGGCCTTCTCTTAACCTTGGCTCTAGCCTCAACTGTTCTCTTTGGTGAGGGATGGCATGGGATCTTTCTTCTCTGTGCCCCGGTTCTGCAGAGTGTCTCCTGGTGGGTCACTGGCTCCATTCAGGTCTCAGGTGTGGCTCTACGGCTACAGTGGCTGAGGAGGGCTTCTTGGACGTCAGGCCTGAGCTTCCTGTCTGCCTCTGAGTCCTTGTGGAGCTCACTCAGTCTGAAGCCCTTGGGTGTACAAGTCCATGTTGTCCTGGCAACAAGGACCAGAAAAGGGTCCACACTGAGGGCCCAGGCTCTTTGCCTGAAGCCCGGTTGAAATTAGGGGGGGTGGTGTCTCACCATGTCCTTGGCTTTCCAGGGAGGTGCAATGATGATGGAGAACAAGCCTGCAAGCCTGAAGATGATAATGACCTTGGGGTTGATCACCATGGGCCAGCGTGCCTTTATGAACCGCACGGTTGGTGAGATCCTGTGGGGCTATGAAGATCCCTTCGTGAATTTTCTCAACAAATACCTCCCAGATATGCTTCCCATCAAGGGCAAATTTGGCCTGTTTGTTGGGGTAAGTGTCTTCCTTCCACGCAGAGAGTTGGGGTGTCTCTCAAGGACCCTAACTCAAACCAGCTTAAACAAAACTGGAAACTTATCAGCTCATATAAAAGAGGAGATGCCAGGATTCCATTCAGATGCAGCTTGATCCAGTTCAAGTCAGGGATGTGACTGGGGTTTAGCCTAGAAGATTAGAGGTGCTGTTTGGGGGGAGAGGGGGACTGGATCCTCCAAGCACACATCTCAAATGTTCCCACCAGTGCAACTCAGAGGCACCCACTCATTCTCAATGTTGGCCTTTGGTAACCTGAGCGAAGTAAGATTTGGTCTCTGACCCCTGACCCCAACTCCCTGCTTTCAGCTCAGCTTTCTCTGTGGGGTCTACTGGCAGGGTGTGCTTTCAGTGAGGGTCAGTAGCATAACCCACACCCTCCAGGACCTGTTATACTGAGCTCACATGAGATTTACTACCCAGTGGTTAGAGCACTGGCCTGCTTCTTCATGAGGACCCAGGTTCAATTCCCAGCACCCACATGGTGGCTTCACAACCATCTGTAATTCCGGTTCCAAGGGCTCTGACACCCTCTTCTGGCTTGCTCAGGCACTGCATGTAGATGGTGCACAGACACACATGCACTGGAAAGACTCAGACACATAAAATAAAACTCCGTACAATCTTGTGGAGAGCAGACTGTGGGTAAGGTACTTGTGTCTCCCAGTGACTGGATGAGGACCCCATGGGTTGAACACGTAACAAGGGCAGTAGGTTGAATGCCTAGTTTACAGAGTCAGAAGCCCCGGGTAAAGCCCTGTTCCTGCACCTGCCTTTCCCAGCACCCCCTATGTAGACTCCCTCTTCCTTTCCTCCTCACAGTGGAGGTGTGGGGCTCCAGGGTGGGGCACTTGTGTGAACAGTCGAGGAGACAGGAAGAGAGCACAGGAGAGCACATTCCACTGAGCCCTGTTCCTCAGCCATTCTGTGATTGACAAAGCTCTTGGTTCTGTAACCTTTGACATCACTGGCCCTTCCACTAAGCTTCTAGATCCTTTTCCTGGGGAATTTGTATTAAATTCCTTTCTTTCTCTGTCTTTTTTTTTTTTTTTTTTTTTTTTTATTGAGACAGGGTCTCTTTATGCAGTCCTGGCTATTCTGGAATTTGCTATGTAGACCAGGTTGGCCTCAAACTCACAGACATCTGCCTGCCTGTCTCTCCCGAGTGCTGGGATTAAGGGTGTGTGCCACTAAGCCCCACTTAATTGCCCTTTTTCTTAATTAGCTGTTGAGCCTGATTGAGTAGGTTTGTCATCTATACGCATGGAAGTATGAGGCAGGAGGACGGCGAATTCAAAACCTGGACAATTTAGACCCTGTCGCAAAATGTAAAAAGACCGGCTGGGGGCTGGGGGAGGGGTGGAGGTAGAGAGATGACTTGGCTGTTAAGAGCACTGGCTGCTCTTCCAGAGGTCCTGAGTTCAATTCCCAGCACCCACATGGTGGCTCACAACCATCTGGAACGGGATCTGATGCCCTCTTCTTCTGTGTCTGAATGAACACAGTGACAGTGTACTCACATATATAAAATAAATAAATCTTTTTTAAAAGGGGGAGGTGGAGGAGGAAGGCTGGGGGTATGGCTCAGTGGACAAGCACTTGCCCATGTGTGTAAGGCCCTGGGTTGTGTCCTTGTCATTTATATACAGCAGTGAGGGGACAGGCCAACAGCTAAAGAACAGGTGGGCTTGTGCCTATGTCCAGATCTATGCCCGGGGCTAAAAGTGCTGTTCTCTGCTGTCTGCAGATGAATGACTCGAGTTCTGGGGTCTTCACCGTCTTCACGGGCGTCCAGAATTTCAGTAGGATCCATCTGGTGGACAAATGGAACGGACTCAGCAAGGTGAGCAGGAGGGGAGACGGCCTCCAACAACTGGAGTAGAGACTAACCTGGGACAAGCCTTGGCGGATGGCGAGTCCTTTGGAGAGAGTGTTCGGGTCACCCAAGGGCGTCACGGATCCCACAACTGTCCCTGCAGTGTGTCTGTCGGGAACTCTGTACTCCTCTTTCCTGAGTTTTCATTTATAAGGCAGACAGGAAGACAGTCCCATAAAGATAAGACAATGAGGCCCAGCACCTTGCTTAGGCCCACCCGGAAACCCCCAACACTGCTTATAGAACCCAGCTTCCTGGCCATTTACCCACCACCACGCCTCTGTGTACCCAGAGAAATGTGTTTTCCTTCCTTCTTCGAATACACAGAAATCCTGTCATGTGCTATTTTGCTGCTGGCTTTTCTCCTTAGGGCATCTTTATGTATGTGTTTTTGTTCTGCTGTGTTGCCCAGAGGCCCAGGTACTAAAGATAGAGCCCAGGCTGTGTGAATCCTTGACAAGGGCTCTACCACTGAGCTACACTTTTGTCCCTCACTGGGGGATTCTAGGCAGGGGCTCTACCACTGAGCCACGCCCCCAGCCCCTCACTGGGGGATTCTAGGCAGGGGCTCTACCACTGAGCCATGCCCCCCCAGTTCCTTAACTGGGGGATTCTAGGCAGGGATGCTATCACTGTCCCTCACTGGGGGAATTCTAGGCAAGCTTTCCCTGTTAATCTCACTGTCTCTACTTTTTCTTCTCAAACTTTTTTATTTTATTTTATGAAATAAGGTCTCAGTGTATATCCCAGGCTAGCTTCAAACTTTCAAGACTCCTGTCTCAGTTGCTTTGCAAGTGTGTGTTACCATACCCAGCCAACAGCCGTACTTAGTGGGTACTGTTCATAATAACCAGCTCCTGTTTTATAGTCATTGGTGTTTTGCTTGCACTTATGTCTGTGGAACTGGAATCACAGACAGTTGTGAGCTTCCGTGTGGGTGCTGGGCATTGAACCCAGGTCCTCTGGAAGAACAGCCAGTGCTATTAACCAGTGAGCCATCTCTCCAGCCCCTAATCAGCTTCTTTCTAATATGAAAAGCCTGATTGAAAGAGCTCTTACTGCAGATTGGCATGTGCGTTGTTTACTTTTGTTGTTGTTGTTGTTGTTGTATTGTTTTTGAAGCAGGGTCTCTGCATAGTCCTGGCTAGCCTGGAACTCACTATTATACAGATGACTTAACTAAGTCCCCAACAATGCTGTATGTTCTGGTCCCACTGTGGGGAGCAGGAAGCTGGGCTGGATGCTCTGTCCACACAGCCTGCTCACGAGTTTGGATATGACAATGTCTGCACTAGGGCACGTATTGGGTGTAGGCGTTGGCTGTCCCTCAAGGCTATGTCTTATCCTGTCCTCCTGCAGATCAACTTTTGGCATTCGGATCAATGTAACATGATCAATGGGACTTCCGGGCAGATGTGGGCACCGTTCATGACACCCAAATCCTCTCTGGAATTCTTCAGCCCGGAGGCCTGCAGGTAATCCTCATGTAGAGACTCCCTGCCTCCTAACAGGAAAATCTGCTTCTCAGATGATTCAGGGTCCACTCAGATAGCTCCTAGGGAGTGTACTCCAAGTGTCTGGCCCTCTGTGTACTATGGCTCAGTGGTTTTTCTTGTTCCAGTAACAGAATACCTGACAGAGGTGACTTGGGAGGTCGCTGAGGGCTCTGTCATGGTGGTGGTGGTGAGGGATGATGGTAGGAAAAAGTCAAGGTCATGTGGCTTGGGTTTCACCATCCCAGGGTCCCAACTGTGGCCTGGCAAGGCACAGGTGGGTCTTCGGAGACCCATTCCCAGGTGGTTCCCTAGCCCGTGTTCCATTCTGGCCTCGCTGGAGTTGACCATGGCCTGGGGACTCACAGGGGTGATCTTTGAACTCTCTGCTTCTCTAGCTAACACAGGCAGCCATGTTTCGTGCCAGGTGTGAATACAGCCACAACAGGTGGGCAAAGTCTGTATGCTTTGGTGGCTGTGCCCCATAGGGAGCTTTCAAAAGCAGAACTTTGTTGTTTTTTTTTTTTTACATTTTATTACTGTTTTTTAATTACATGTATCTGTGTGAGTATATGCACATGAGTGCAGGTGCCTGAAGAGGCCAGCAGAGGGCGTCAGATCACCTTGTAACAGGTGGCTGTGAGTTGTCCTACGTGGATGCTGGGTATTGAACTTAAGTCTTGCTCTTAACCACTGAGCCACCTCTCCAGCCCATTTGTTTACTTATTTATTTGTATGTGTGTATGTGTGTGTGTGTGTGTGTGTGTGTGTGTGTGTGTGTGTGTGTGTGTTGATAATGGAACCCAGGGCCTCACACACACTAAGTGGTCTGACACTGAGTCATGCCACAGACCCTAAATAGGATTTCAGACTTAGAGAAAACATCTTCAGCCCAGCCAAACCAGTGATCTCTGTCAGTGGCACAGATGACTTGAATGGCTCAGGGCTGGGGAGATGATTCACTCAGTAAAGTACACACCAGTCAAGCAAGACCTGAGTTCAGCCCCAGAACCCACAGAGCTATGTATGCTTAGCAACTCAGCTCTGGCAAGGTGGAGAATCTCTATAGCTGGCAAGCCAATTCAGCCTGGCAGAATCCTGTGAGAGCTGTGTGCAGGCCAGGTGCCCCTTTCCTTCAGTCCTTCTGGGGGTGGTCTCCAAAAGCAAAGGCCTCTTCTTACAGTCACAAGGATCAAAATCAAGGAATTTAACATTGACCTAATAAGAACCTCTGAGTCACTGCTGCTGCATAAAATAGAAAACAAACGTGCTTATAACTTCAGATTAAGGTCCATCCTTGTGGCTGGGGGTAGGTATCAAAGCAAGAACTCTGGGCAGCTAGTCAATTCACTTACAAGAGCAGAGAGTCAAACTGAATGTACTCATGCCTACGGCTCAGATGGCTGTCTGTCTCCATTCTTATACAGTCCATGACCCAAACCTAGGGAATGGTGTTGCCCACAGTGGGCTGGGTCTTCTCACATCAATTAAGGGAATCCAGACAATTTCACACAGTGAGAGTCTCCTCAGAGGAGATTCTAGCTCTGTCAAATTGACATTTAAAGCTTACCATCACACTGTGTGAAAATATTTTCTGAGAAGAGCTTTTGCTTAGTGTTGTGTCTTAGAAATCAGGATGTTGGCCAGCTGTGGCAGTGCATGCCTTTAATCCTAGCACTCAAGGCAGCGGCAAATAGATCCTTGGGAGTCTGAGGCCAACCTGGTCTACATAGCCAGTTTCAAGCTACATAGAGAGACTATAGGACTACACAAAGAAAAGAAAGAGAGAAATACCCAATATCTTGTCCTTTTTTTTTTTTTTTGGTTCATCCCAATTGGCTTCCCGTTGTTTTGTTTGTTTTGTTGTTTTGAGATGAGGTCTCACTGCATAGCCTGGAAAAAGTATCCTCCTGCCTCAACCTACTCAGTCCTAGGATTAAAGTCACAAGCCACCACACCCAGCGCTCTGGACTCTCTCTGTTTCGATGATTGGCCAGACGTGTTTGTGGTGTTGACCATGAATAGCATGGGTCACCCTGGCCTTGTTATCCATCAGAAGAGTGTTTGAGGCCAGACAATGGGGTGAGTGGATGGAGAGGAGTCAGGGTGGACAAGGGGGACCAAGAAAGCTGAAGTCTGATGGTCTGCACACTCTGGGCTGAGGGAGAGTTGGGAGGCAGAGGTTCAGGGGCAGGAAGGGACATGATGGAGAGCACCTGTGAGGCCATTGGCAGATACAGTGAGACAGAAAGTGGTGAGGGAAGCTGTGGATGACATCTCACTGCAGGCTGACAGCCAGGCCATGGTGGTCCCTTGTCCCTCAGCGTGCACAGGAAACCATTGCCCAAAGCCTTGGTTTCCACGGTCCTCAGCTCTTAAGCCCCTATCAAGAGAGCGTGGCACTACTCCATTATAAGTGGAGCTTGTGTAATCTTCAGATTATCTCAGGTGACTGGCCACACCTACTGCAGCCGGGTGCTGTGCACGTGCTGGCTTTCTTTACAGTTTGGGGAACAAGGAGAAATTTTACCAAGTTGGCTGTGCACAATTTTCTTTTCTTTCTTTCTTTCTTTCCTTCTTTTTTTTTAATTTTGAGTTTTTAAGTCAGGGGTCTCATATCTTCCAGGCTGGCCTTGAACTTGCTGTGTAGCCAAGAATGACCTTGACCTCCTCATCCTCCTGCCCCCACCTCCTCGCTGCTGGGATTTCATCACCGTACCTGGTTTATACAGTACTGGCAGGAGGCTTATCTAACCCAGGGCCTGAGGCAGTTCTCAACCTTCCTAATGCTGTGACCCTTTAATATAGGTCTTCATGTTATGGTGAACCCCCTCCAACCATAAAATTATTCTTATTGCTATTCATAACTGTGATTTTGCTTCTGCACTGTTATGAATCGTGATGTAAAATGTCTGCGTTTTCCCAGTGGGCTTTGTGAGGGGTCGAGACCCACAGGTTGAGAACCGCTGGCCTGGGGCAGAGTTCTGGTTTTAAACTTGCCTCTCGTTGTGAGGTTGAATTAGTGAGTGGGGAAGCCAAGGGAGCAGGCAGAACATTGAGGGACGGCTGAAGTTTCCTCGGCGACAGGTGACTAGTGTCACTGTGGCTTCCCGTGGTTTCTTCTGCAGGGGTGCCCCAGCCTCTGTACACAGGGAACAATCCTCACCCCGCCTCCCCTTTGCAGGTCCATGAAACTCACCTACCAGGAATCAAGGGTGTTTGAAGGCATCCCCACTTATCGATTCACGGCCCCCGATACTTTGTTTGCCAATGGGTCCGTCTACCCACCCAATGAAGGCTTCTGCCCCTGCCGCGAGTCCGGCATTCAGAATGTCAGCACCTGCAGGTTTGGTGAGTGTCCTCTAAGTGTTCCTCGCCTCCAGGCTGAGGTGAGAGGGTGGTACCAGGATTTTATCTGCTGCCAGCTTGCTGTCCCATTAATCTCTGGTCTCTGCAACCCTGATGATCTCAGTGCTCCAGATAGGGAGTTAAAGGTAAGTGGAAAAGATAACGCCACCCTGATCAATGTCCCACCCACCAGCACGCATTAGACACAAGCCTTGTCACTCCGAAGTCCGAAGGGTCCTGCCCTGAGGTTAAGATTCCAACAGTGGGGTCACTGCTTCTTGACCGTGGAGAGGAGTCTACCCTCATCCTCTTCCTGCTTCCAGAGGCACTGCATTCCTTGGCTCATGGTCCCTTCCTTTCAACCTAGCATTCGGTTTAAGACTGGGTAGTGCTTTGTGGCCCAAGTTAGCTTGTAACTTGTGCAGCCTTCCTGCCTCTGCCTTCTGAGGTACCAGGATGGAAGGCATGTACCCCGACACCATATCCCCCCAAAGTACTCCATCCTATGACCTCTTCCTCTGCTCAACCCATAGTTTTCGGGACCCCAGAGACTAACTGGGTAAAGGCCACTGTGAGACCAGAGTCTGAATGATAGCTGGTCTATATCCTGGTGGCTGTAACTTCTTTGCCCACTAGGACGTGGGTGGAACATTCCCTGTGGCCATTCACCTGCTGGGGAACAAGGGCTTGGCAGAGTCCTGCTCTTCATTCAAACTGGCCACTGTCCTATTGTGTAAAACTCTCCTCTTCAGCCGAGTTGGGTGTGAATCTTGGTACTGGCTGTGCCCCCTGCCTGGCACGTCTGCTCTGCGTTCTAATCCTGTGCCAGGCCTTGTAAGACCCTGTTACTATTGCTTAATTTGTAATACTTGGGTGTCAGCTGCATGCCACACCTCTCACCCCTCACCTGGTGGTCAGGCCCAGGCAGCTCTAAGTACCTCCCACACAGCTGGCTGTACTTCCCGCCCACCTTCTTCCTGAGTCTGCCACTGTGGTCCCATGCTCTCGTGCCAGCTCCTTTGTGCCCCAGATATAAATCAAACTGAAATTAAAAGCTTCCTCTCTGATCCTGATCGCATCCTCCCAGATGCTCTCCCTGATCTTCCGTCCCCTCTGGCCCTCCAGCCATTCTCTGGTACACTCTCTCTGTGGCTTGCTCGTGGTTATTGATGTTATTTGTTTAACCTTCCTCTGCCTGTCTCTTCCTTGGACTGAAAACCCTGTAGCCATGCTCCTTGCCCTCCCCCAGCCCCTCAGCATACATGCATGGCCTTACAGTAGCTGTTCACAGAGTGTAGAAATTTGCAGAGACAGGGGAGTGCCTGTTCTAAAACCTAGAAGGCCTGAGGCTAGCTGGTTTTTGGGATGGGACCTCTCTCTAACTGGGTCTGATTTTCAGAGCCTGTTTGGGTGAAACACTATCTTAGAGCCAGAGAAGCAGGCTCTGGGGATGCTGCCACAGGGGTAGGAAGAAGAGAAGCCAAGAGATGACAACCGACCGACCCAAGTCTGGGATTTCCCTGTCATCTGCTATGCAGAGCCCTCAGACATCTGTAGCAAGTGGCAGGTGACTGGCCTAACTGGGAACTCACTGGTTAGTGGGAGTCAGGCTTCTAAGGTAGAACCCTACACAGACATAGGGTCCGGGGCTTGCCTATGGGCAGGAAGTTTCACTCACAAACCCAGCTCTGCCTTCCCTTCCACACTTGGTGAGCTGCTACTCCTTGCTCCAGCAAAAATCCCAGGGCTTGGTTCAATTGGTCCAGCTATGACCTAGTAACACTGTGCTGAATGGCCGGGCTGGGTCACACACACCGCAGGGGCAGCAAAATTTCAGCGTTGTAAGAGAGTCTAAGTGTAGTTGTGTCTATAGCTTGTTGGTTTTTTTGGGGGGGGGGGGGAGACAGTAGGTTATAAGCATGAGGGAGGTGTGTGCAGGCGCATGCGTGGATGGAGGCCAGAGGTGTGTGTGTCTTCCTCCATCACTCTCTATTTGTTTTAATTTTTTGAGACAGATTCTCAATCACGAATCCTGGACCTTGTCAGCTCCAGGGATCCAACTGTCTCTGTCTCCCAGTGCTGAGGTTACAGATGTGACACAGCTGGGGACCTGAACTAGGATTCTCACACTTGCACAGGAGGCTCTTAACGGACTGAACTGTTTTCCCCGACCCCTAAAGCTTGCTCTTTTAAATGGGACAAGAACAAGAAAGGGGAAGAGAGACAGGGGATTCAAGTGGTAGGGAACGGAGCTGTGTGGCCAACAACCCCACAAAGAGGCTGATCTCGCCACACCCAGCATCTCCCCTTCCTGTTCCTCCTGTCCGCTGGCCTGACTTTTGGTCTCTCGGCTCTCTGCCTGGCATTAGTGTTTACGTAGATGGAGTCACAACTGAGTTCTTTCTCCCTGGTTCCCTGTTACCTCCTGCTATCATGTTTATATATATGGTAAATCTTCGAGATAGCAGGTGATAGCCTAGATTGTTGTGTAGTATTCCATGGTGGGGATAACTCTGCTTGTTTCACTCCTTCCTGGATCATGGCGCTTTCTTTTGGCATTTCACCATTACAAGGGTGCTTCTAGAACATTCTCGCACATGCTGTGATAGGAGTGCACCTGAGTCCGATTTTCTGTGGCATTTTATCTGAAGATAAAGAATGCACATAGGTTTCCCTTTCTGGGTCACGAGAATTTCTTGGACTCAGGACTCCCCGTGTCTCATGTCCTTGTCTTGGGAGCACCTTGGATCTTTCTGAAGCGCCCCTTAATCACAACTGGGATAATCCTGAGCAGTTAAGTCTGGATACATGGCCATAAAGCTATAAATTAATTATGCTTATTGCCCGGGTGCGTCTCTCTGAGGGTGTTTGGAAGTAAAAAAAAAAAAAAAAAGACGAGCCACACCTGTTGTTAGAAAGCTACATGGGTGTGCCATCTGCAGCAAGTCTCTGTGTTGGCAGCCGTGACAGTCCCTTGGAATCTGTGCTTCCAGGTCTGGTTAGGTGGTGGCTTCATTTCCCCAGGATCCATAGCATCTCTCTGAAAGAAATGGGTTTCTGGTGTTTGCTGGTGTCTCCTTTCACAGTTTGGTTGGAAGGATGGATAGGGTTTTCCAAACAGGAGGCTGTGTACCTCTGAGTGACTTTGGTGGGTCCGTGGAGGTGATGTTAGACTTCAGAGACTAATCAGGTCTCTTTTCTGTTCTGTTTTATCCTTAATGCTTGAAGGCCTCTCTGAGGATCCTTCACCTGTCTTTCTGACAAGACCCGGTGTCTCTCTGGAGCCTCAAAGGTTCTAGGATTCACCTGGATTCTCAATGATCCTTGTTCTTTACCGCATCTCTGCCCACACGCGCCTCCTGGCTAGGCCATCGTCTGCCAAGTCTACCACAGATGCAGCACCCTTGTGCCCAACACCTGCCCTTGAAGATGACCATGGCCGGGATTGGGGGCAAGAAGCAGGGGTTGGCTTTAAGCAGTAGATTTTCTTGGAGACCAGACTGGGATAGAACTCAGAGCTCCACCTGCCTCTGCCTCCCGATTAAAGGGGTATGCTATCCCGCATGACTTTGGATTTTAAAGATTTATTTTATTTTTAACTATGTGATGTATTCTCTGTGTTTAGTGCTGGGCCCTACGGACCCCAAACTACTGGAGATACAGGCGGTTCTGAGCCTTCTGACGTAGGTGCTGGGAACTGAACCCACGTCCTCTGCAAGAGCGGGAACCCTCTTACCTGTTGAACTGCCTCTCCAGCCCTCGAAGTTTTCCATCTTTAATTTTAGAGCTCATAAAATATAAAGGCTTAAAAAAAATGGAACTTTTTTCTTTTTTTTTTTTTTAAAGATTCATTTATTTATTTTAAAAACATAGGAGTACACTGTCACTGTGTTCAGACACACTAGAAGAGGGCATCAGATCCTGTTACAGATGGTTGTGAGCCACCTCGTGGTTGCTGGGAATTGAACTCAGAGCCTCTGGAGGAGCAGCCAGTGCTCTCTTAACCACTGAGCCATCTCTCCAGCCCTGTTTGTTGTTTTTTGAGACAGAGCTTCTCTGTGTCGTCTTAGCTATCCTGGAACTAGCTATGTAGGCCAGGCTGGCCTCAAACTCCGAGATCTGCCTGTCTCTGCCTCCTTTGTATTGGGATTAAAGGTGTGAGCCACCAGGTCTAGCGAAAACACAATTCCCCCAGTGGATCTGTTGCCCTGGAGCCTCTTGTAGCCTCCCCAGGGAGACATGTAACACACACCAGTCCCTTGTCCTGAGATGGCTGGGTTGGGCCACTTTGTTGGGTTGGTGGTAAAGTCCCCACCTCAGGGTTCTGGGTGAGAATCTCTCAATGGTGCTGTTGCCTTCATTCCTATGGATGTTAGAGACCCACTCATGTGTACCCCTAAGCTACAATGCCTGCAGAAGCAGTCTGTGTGCCTGGCTTGACATTCAGACTCTGTTTCCACTTCCAAATTCATATGACCTTAATTTTCCCTTCCACCTCCATCTCCCGTGATTCACTGATGCGCCTCCAGACCTGGGAGTGGGGCTGGGGGCCTTGAATCTCTGTGTCTGAGCTCTCAACTCCACCACACTGCTACCCAGAATGCCTTTCCCTTGCCTGGTAGCAGTTGCTCTCTCCCTTCCTCCACCCACTCACCCCCACCCCCAACACTGGAATCAGCCACCCTGGGTCCTGTGTTGTGCTCAGCTTCTTTGCACAATGAAGGAAAGATTCTCCCTGCCTGGTCACCAGTGTTTGCATCCCTGCATCCCTGGCACCGAGCCAGGCCAACATGGCGCTCCTGTCTTCTGACTCCTCTTTTCCCCTCCTCCAGGTGCGCCTCTGTTTCTCTCTCAGCCCCACTTCTACAATGCTGACCCTGTGCTGTCGGAAGCTGTTCTTGGTCTCAACCCTGACCCAAAGGAGCATTCCATGTTCCTAGATGTCCATCCGGTAAGCACTGGGTCCTACTAGTGTCTGGGGCCAGTTCCCATAGATTGCCACTGGCCACTGCCCTTCCCCCCAACCCCCTGGCCCCGGCCCCCAGGACAAAGCTGGCTCCAACTGAGGCAGGGGAGTTCAGTTGCTTCCACAGTGGCTGCTCCTAGAACCTCGAGTCATCAAAGTCTTACTTTACCCCAATTCCAGAGTTCAATGATATCATTACTTCTTTATTGGGGCCTATAAAAAAGATATAAGATAGTAAATTAATTAAGAAGTATCAGCCGGGACGTCTCCTTCATCAGAGATACCCTTGACAGTGTCAAGACACTAAAGATTTCGAGACATCAGCTCGGGCCACAGTGTCTCACAGAGAAATCAGTGTGAGGAATTTGTCCTGTGTTAACTTCTCTCTGCCTCTGGTCACTAGAAGATGTGTCCAGTCCAAGTTGGTGTCTTCTCCTGGGAACCTTCTGGGTTTCTGCCCTACGTGGATACCCCTGACACCCTGAAGGCATTTTGTGAAAACCACTTTTGTTTTACTGGATGGGGATGGAACCCCGGGTCTTGAACACACAAGGCTGAAGTTCTGATTCTGAGCTGTGCCTCCAGTTGGCTTTGAACTCGCAATCCTCCTGCCTCGGCTTCCAAGTGCATCTTCACACCTGGCTCACAGTTGAGGGTTGTCGCAGAGGAAGGGTGGTCACATGGGAGGAAGATATCTGAAGTCTTCCCCACGTTGTACCTAGCTCCCCAACAGGGAACTTGACACGTAGGGTAGGTGTTTTATATCAGGAAAGCCCCTCAGGATAGGGGCCTGGTTGTTGACTGGGGACCTGTCATGTGGGCCCCTCTCCCTGGGGCAGATACACGCTTTAGACTCCCAGAGTACGGAGGTATCTGGTATTAACTGTCTATGCAAAGGGTTGTGGTATAGTGAGGCCAACATACTAGCTTAGAAAATGGGGGACCCCCTCCCCCACTCCCAGAACTCAGGTTCCAAGACCAACACTGGGCACCTACCCTGGCAGACTTCCTGGGGAGGGTCATAGGGCCCACCCATGGTATGCACGGTTAGGATATCCATGCCTCTGTCCAAAAGTCATATCAGGTCTGGAGGCCTTTGCCCTGTGGGGCAGGAGGGACCTGGGTGCGCTGGGCCTAGAAGGTTAGATGCCCCAGTGTGTGTTACCTGGATTAAGTGGATGAGGGTCCCTTGGGACTGGAGCAGGCTGGAGCCTCCCTCCACCCCCCACAGGTCTTATATCTGTCTTTACTGTGTTACGACCTAGGTTACTGGAATCCCCATGAACTGTTCTGTGAAGATGCAGCTGAGCCTCTACATCAAATCTGTCAAGGGTATTGGGTGAGTGGAGTTGGGGCGGAGGCTTCCTGCATTGGTGGATGCAAGGCACAGGACGAGGCAGGGCCCAAGCGTCAGGATCCACCCACCTCTCTTTTCCTGTGACGGTATCATTGTTCTGGATGGAGACCCAGGCTGCATCCTGAGGCTCCTTCTACCCTCCGTGCCTAAGGTCTCTTCTCCCATTAGTCACATTGGTCAATCCAAACTGTCTCCCCGTAGTAGAATGGATTTGCCTGCTTGTATGTCTATGTATCATGTAAGTGCAAGAACCACAGAGGCCAGAAGAAGGCATGGGATCCCAGGGACCTGGAGTTAGACAGAGTTGTGAGCCACTGTACAGGTGCTGAGATTTGAACCTGGGTCCTCTAAAAGAGCAACCAGTGTTCTCAACAACCATTCCCCGGGTTTACTTTATTTTTAGCTATGTGTAATGTACAGAGGGAGACTGAGAGTCCTCCCTCCCGCCCCCATTCCCTGCTTGCCAGGCAGAGGCATGGTAATAAGAGTTCAGCCTTGGGACTGGAGAGATGGCTCAGTGGTTAAAAGCACGGAAGGCTCTTCCAGAGTTCCTGAGTTCAATTCCCAGCCACCACACAGTGGCTCACAACCATCTGTAATAGGATGTGGTGACCTCTTCTGGTGTGTCAAGACAGCTACAGTGTACTCATATACATAAAACAAATTAAAAAAAATCTTTAAAAAAAAAAAAAAAAAAGGACCCACAAGCTGGTCACTCATCAGCATCACAGACCACATGTCTGGAAACCACTGAGAAGGATGTGGGTTTTATGGTCCAGAGTCCAGAAATCACCAGATTCCTATACACACACACACACACACACACACACACACACACACACACACACCAGGACCACATGCATGCTAGAAAACAACTCTTTCACTGAATTACACCCCAAAATCTCTTCAGTTTTGAGGTCTCAATAGATGGCCCAGACCTCTCCTGACCTCCCTCTATAGTCAGCCTATCATGGCCTTGAACCTGGCCACTTGATCTGGCTCATCCGGGCTCTTGAAACCGGAGGCCAAAGTGGGCCGGCCACGGGCTTGAGTTCCTGAGGTCAGCGTCCAAACATTGATTTGTTCCACTGAAGTCAAATATTCCTTAGAATCTTTATAGATTTATGGGGAGGGGTCAGAGATGTAAATCTTTGTTCCCTGTCTGCAGTGCATTCAGCACTGTCAGCATCTGTCACAGTAGGGAACCAAAGTCTAGTGTGGTGTCGTTCTTACAACCCCAGCTGTTATTGCTACAACCCCAGCTCCTCAGCCTCAGCTCAGGATACAGCCTGCTCAGGCCTCCCAGCTCCTGTGGCTGGGGATGGTTTGTTTGTTTGGTTTTGTTTTTTTTTTTTAATCTTTGTTTCTTGTTGGTGTTGTGAATGTTTTGGGTTTTGGTTTTTGGTGGGGAAGGCGGTTCATCCAGAGGCCAGAAGAGGATGCTGTGTGTCCTGTTTCAGCCCTTTTCCCTTTCTTCCCTTGAGACAGGAATTCTCATGGAAGTCCCAGACAGCTGCTATCCGGCTCAGCCTTGGGGTCAGAGGCTCAAAGCCACACAGCTTTTAGCCTGGCTTCTGGGATATGGCCTCAGGTTCCTAAGCCTGAGCAGCAAATGCTTTACCCACAATACCACCCCCAGCCCCGTGACAGTTTCTCCTCTAGCTTCTGGGGGGTGTTAAAGTACTTGCTGGATCTGGATCCATGTGGCATGGTCAGGTTCCACTGTAGGTAGCAGCAGGGCAGCCACCCAGGCTTCAGTGAGAGGAGACATTATCATTATTATTATTATTATTATTATTATTATTATTATTATTATTACTGGTAGTAGTATTATTACTATTTGGCTTTTTGAGACAGGGTTTCTCTGTGTTACTAGCCTTAGCTGCCCTGGAACTCACTTTGTAGACCAGGTTGACCTTGAACTCACAGAGATCCAACTATCTCTGCCTTCCAAAGGCTGGGATTAAAGGCGTGTGTGCCACCACACCCAGACATTATGATTTATTGTTAAAGTTGTATTTATGTATTTTATGTAGAGTGGTTTGTCTGCATGCACACCTGTGTGCCAGAAGAGAGGGCGTCAGATGCCATAACAGATGGTTGTGAGCCACCATGTGCTTGCTGGGAATTGAACTCAGGACCTCTTAACCACTGAGCTATCTCTCTAGCCCCATTTTTAGTTGTATTGTGTGTGTGTGTGTGTGTGTGTGTGTGTGTGTGTGTGTGTGTACAGGTGCATGCCACAACGCACATGTGGAGGGGTTGGGACAACTTTAGGGAGCCTTTTCCACCTTATGGGTCCTGGGGATGGAACTCAGGTCTTCAGGCTTAGCAGCAAGCACTGTTACCCACTCAGCTGAGCCTTGCCACGCCCTTAATTAATTTCTTTGAATCAGGGTTTCATGTAGCCCAGGCTAGCCTCAAACTTGGCTAAGGATAGTCAACTGTACTGAACTTCCCAAGCTCCCTTACATCTTTCTGTCTCGTTTTCTTGTGAAGCGTTTTGGATTGAGCCAAGGCCTTACAAATGATAACCAGAAGCTCTCCCAGTGAGCAACATGACGCCCCGAACCCCGAACATAGCTTCCATTCCGAGGGCGGACCCTCACTCACTCACTTTGTGTCCCTTGTTTCCAGGCAAACAGGAAAGATCGAGCCAGTAGTCCTGCCGTTGCTGTGGTTCGAACAGGTGAGTCGATGAAGGTAGACGGGAGTCTGGGGGACTCTGCATGTTAGCTGAGGCTTTTACTTCACTTTGATGCTAATGTTGGGTTAACTTCCGGTACGTAAATTTAGCTATTTGTATGTTTTGCCTGCCTGTATGGATGTATGTGTATCACGTGAGTGCCTGGTACCCACAAAAGCCAAGATGAGAGCATCAGAGCTCCTGGAACTGGAATTACAGATGGTTGTGAGCCATCAAGTGGATGCCAGGAATGAAGACTGGGTTCTCTTGAAGACCAGCCTGCGCTCTTAATCACTGAGCCATCTCCAGGTTTTGTTAATGGCCCCCGAGGGGTGAGCGGAGATGAAAATCGGCGCCAGGCCACCCTGCAGGCTTCTTGATCTTTCTCGTAGCCCTTCAGGTCTTAAGACCAGATTCTAACCAGCGAAAGAGACGACTCTCGTGCGAGAAGGCTGGTGGCCAGATCCACCTTCCATTAGCCAGTGTCTCCTTACATGGGCGTGCCAACAGCAAGGGCGTCTGGGAAATGTAGTTCTCTTTGGACTTCTAGCAAAAGCGCCCCTGAGGCTGTCTGTTCTGAGTTGGGGCGGGGCGGGGCACAGGGGGAGGGTAACTGGAGACGAGCCTGTCCTTTCTTCTGCAGAGCGGGGCGATGGGAGGCGAGCCCCTGAACACGTTCTACACGCAGCTGGTGCTGATGCCCCAGATTCTTCAATATGCGCAATATGTGCTGCTGGGGCTTGGAGGCCTCCTATTTCTGGTGCCCGTCATATACCAACTGCGCAGCCAGGTAAGTAGGCGGGGCGGCCAGGCTCGGGGTCTCTGCTCGGGTTGCAGCCGGCATTTGTCTCCTGCAGCTAGCTGTTATTTTCCCAACTTTCTCGCATCCTGCACTAACTTTTCTCTACATGTCCTGGAAGGCCCAGGACCCTCCCGGGTGGGTGCTGGGCTAAGACAGGTACTCAGTCATTTGACCAGCAAGTGGGTGCCACGGATGCAGTCTCTGTGAAGTGCCAGCAGAAGGTGGAGGTGGGGGGGGGCGGGGCGCTGACCTGGTGAGAGAAGCAAATGAAAGCCAGGTTAAACCAAACAGAAAAGTTCATTTTACCCAAGAAAAATGCTCGAGGCCAGAGCCGGTGTGAGATGGAAATGAGAGAATGTCGAACTTAAATTTTCTAAGAGAAACAAGTGAAAGAATTAGTCATAAACTTTGCTTAACTCAAATATATCAGAATATGAGGTTGAAGTTTTACATCAGCAATAGAGCGATTGTTTAGCCAATGCAAGGCCTCCGCATTCAGTCCTCAATGACAGAAAAAAAAAAAAAAAACCCATGCTCAAAAATAATGAAACAATTTGAAAAAGAAGGTCTAGAGGGATGGCTCAGTGGTTATGAACACTTACTACTTGCAGAGGACCCAGGTTCGATTCCCAGCACCCAGTCACTGTTTCGCAACCTTCTGTTAAAACCCCAGTTCCAGGTGATCTGAAGGCACGCACACAGTGCACAGACTTGCATGGAAAACATTCACACACATAAAATGAATACATAAATATTTAAAAAGGAGAGAAAGCATGCATTCAATATAAAAGACACAGAGCCTCTCTCCATACCTTTCCGGGTTTAATCTTTTAAATCTGGTGACCATTTCACAGCAAGCGTGGGGATGGCTCATGTCTTATGACCCCAGCATTCAGGAGGGAGGTTGAGGCAGGAGGATCTGAAGTCCAAAGTCATCCTTGGCTCCATGGAAAGTTTGATCAAGGCCAGCCTGGGCTACGTGAAATCTTGTTTCGGGAAATAAATTTAACTTCAAAAAAGGAATAGTGTGGTTTGGACAGGGGTAGGGGTGACTTCCAGAAGGAAAGGAGCAAAAATGAATGAGAAATGTGACTTCAGGGCATGCAGCCACTGAAAGCAGGAAGTAAGAGGGGTCATGGCTAGAACCTTAGTTCACTTCTGGCCTCAGGGATACCCACCCCGCTGGTGGTGTAAATCATATTCATAGATCTTAGGGTCACAATGGTCAATTTCCCTGACGGTACTGATAGCTGTGATTATGGAACAGGGCATTTGGGGACAGGACTGTGATCATCAGCTCTGATTCCGGAGGGTTGCTGTCTGCAACCAGGGGAGCTACGGGCCACCTTTGAGTACCTGTAGAAGAGCCACCAACAAGGTCCCACCTGAGATGTCCTGGGGCCACAGGCTGAGCTTTGTCGGGGGCCAGGGGATCTTCCTACCTGCTCTCTTGCCTCAGTCAGCCAGCTGGCTGGCTTTCTTTCTTAAGGCGTGCTTGCTTGCTTGTGCTTGCTTGGTGTAGGGAAGGATTGATTCCTCTGGAGTCACCAGCACCCCGCTTCCCTTTCCAAGCACTGGCCCTGAATCTCTTGTCATTTCTAAGGGGCATCTGGTTGCCACTGGCTCTCCATGTTTACTGTAACCTTGAGAATCTAGTGGGCATCACCGTCTGGGCTTCCTGGCTGGTGTCCCTCTTCCCTCCCGCTGCCCAGTGAGAGCTGAGCCAGGCTTTTCCAGTCAACCATTGGAGGAGAGAGGGGGAACAAGATGAGGAACCCAAAAATAGAAGGCATCTCACTGGGGTCTGGGAGCAAGGTTGCTTGCTCTGCAGGTTTCATCAAAGGCCAAAGAAGCAAACCATACCCTACCGGCCTTGACCTAATAAAGCGAGGCCTCACCTATGTATTTGTACATTTAAGCATCTTAGGTTTTTTTTTTTTTATAACTGTTTGCTGGTAAGCAACATACTCAGTCATACGCCATTCATAAGGAGAACAAATCAAGAGTATGTATGTTAGCCAGCGGTGGTGGCGCACGCCTTTAATCCCAGCACTTGGGAGGTAGAGGCAGGCGGATTTCTGAGTTCGAGGCCAGCCTGGTCTACAGAGTGAGTTCCAGGACAGCCAGAGCTACACAGAGAAACCCTGTCTCGAAAAAACAAACAAACAAACAAACAAAAAGAGTATGTATGTTAACGTTTCCCTCTGATTGAAAAACTCCATGGACTTAGGGAAGAGGTTAAGTAAGCCATTGTACTCAGTAAGCCACAGGCCCTGGGTTCAATTCCAGCCCCACCAATCCAGACCAGAGAAATCCAAACACTCACCAGGCCTGCCCCTCTGGGCTATCTCCGTCACTTGCTTCCTGTCGGTGACTTTCTGCTTGCCGGTTTTCCAGGGCGGTTCTCTTCTGTGCTTCTGGGGGACCCAGCGTCACCCCAGTGACAACAGCATGCCATATAAACTAGCTTGGTTGTCTTCCAGGAGAAATGCTTTTTATTTTGGAGTGGTAGTAAAAAGAGTTCACAGGATAAGGAGGCTATTCAGGCCTACTCTGAGTCTCTGATGTCACCAGCTGCCAAGGGCACGGTGCTCCAAGAAGCCAAGCTATAGGTGCGTACCAGGTAACCTCCGCCCTCACCCTCACCCTACCTACCCATAGCCAGTAGACCTGTTCTACCCTCTCGACCTATAGCATCTGCCTGGGTGTCATCCACATGGAGAGCCACCCTCCTGCCTTCTCAGTGGGTCCCATCTTCTTGGACCTTCAGTCACTGACTCTCATTTAAAAGGTCTGGTTAGAAGATGAAAGTTAGGCCAGTTGCTTCCCAGTGTTCCATTCCCTGCAGTTTGCTAAATACAGGTCCCTGGGCATCCCGGAAGCCAAAAGACTCTCATAACCCAAAGCATTTGAAAACTGTTTTTTTGGTTTTTTTGGGTTTTTTTGTTTTTTTTGTTTTTTTTTTTTGTTTTGTTTTTTGGAACTTCAAACTGCAGTCTAGAATAAGGGACTAAAAATGAAGAAATTTAAACATTGGTTACAACATCAGCTGCATTCTCGGGCTGGGGCCTGAGGATAGGATTTCATGGTCAAGCACACAGGGTGTGTGACAGACTGGCTGATATAGTCTGAATTTAGATCAAGTCAATGTGTCTGCCCTGTGCTTTACTGGGATGGGTGGTCCTGATGGTGAGCCACCGATTAAGGTATAGCTGGCATCCTAGCTTGCTTAGCAGCCCACCTTTCAAAGATCCAGGACAGCACTTCTCTGAGAGCTCCAGGTCCCGTAGGGCTCAGGGCTTAGGAGAGGCTGAGCCTTACAGGGTGTGTCCCTGCCTGGGAAGGGACAGGAAGAGCTTTGCCCCCTGCAATTTGGGGGTTAGCAGAGGTGAGTTGTGTCTCAATAGAAGCTGCTATTTTAGCTTGTGAGCCGGCTTGGATATAAACACTTCCTTGGAGGGAACTGGGGGTGGGGCCACAGCTCAGCTCCTGGGCTCCTGGGCTCCTGGGCTCCTGGGCTCCTGGGCTCCTGGGCTCCTGGGCTCCTGGGCTCCTGGCGCCAGGGCCAGCTGGCTACTTCCAGCCATGTCAGCTGTTTGAGAAGAAAATACAGCAGAACTCTGGTGACTGTGTGATTGTCCTGGTGGGTGCCACATCCGTGGAGGAGGAAGGAGGGCAAGGCCCAGTAGGGGAAGCTGTGCATGTGTCCGTGGAGCTGAGGGAGGGCCCTGCCTGGTGGTGCTTCCAGGAAGAGTTTGGGGAGATGGTTATTGTTGCATCTGGCAGTCTCCCAGTCATGGTGATGTTTGGTATTGCCAGAGGGCAGGTAAGGCATTCCTGAGGAAGGGGATAAGGGACTCCCAGGGGTCAATTATAGGCTCCAAGCAGAGGTTTCATAGTCCCTTTAGCCGAGCCCATAGGTACACAGCCATAACCCTGTTCAGACCCTAATAGAATGAACAAAATTGGGGTTCCCTCTTTACTTTCCCAGCTCGGTCTAATCCTCATTTGGCTTCAAAATTCCCCTGGGCTATGGAGAGTAGATTGAGTCTCACTCCAGGGGACACCCTAGCCCTGGCCATGTGCTAGGGAGGCCAGTGTCCTCTGAGGATCAGCTTCAGCATGTGGGGTAGACACCTGGGGTCCTTGCCCTACCCACCCACCTAACCCCCCACTGCCTGGCTAAATAAAGTTTGGTGAGGCACCTGGCTGTGGGGGTGGTCCCTAGAGGCTGTGGAAGGGAAACAGAGTTGCCACTAGATCAAAGGGTATTATTATATGAATAACGTCCTTCTGGGTGGATGGGCGCTGTTGTAAGAAAGGGGGCGGGTGGAGGTTGGCAAACAGGGTTGGCTGTACGGCCAGGTGCTGTGAACACAGTGGCCTTTAGGGAAGTGCTCTGAGCCTCTGCTTCTCATTGATCTGTTTCTCATCTTAAATTCTCTCTCAGACAGTACGGGGAGGAGCCTAGACAGGGGAGGGGAAATCTGTCCACCCGCCCTGGCTGCCATGGCTGCCCTGGCTGCCCTGGCTGCCCAGTGCCTTGTGGCTTTGTTGTGTATGGTTTTCATGGGAGAGACCAAGCCAAAGTTTGCTCTCATCTTATTCTCTGGCAACAAGGGCATTCTGGGCCACTCACACTGGCTTCGAACTCGTGCCTCAGTCTCCTGAGTGCTGAGATTCCAAGCGTGCACTGCTATTGTGCTTCGCGTCTCCTCCCCCCTTTACTTCTGATTTTGTCTGTCCATGTGTCTGTTTGTCTGTGTGTGATGCCAGGGATTGAAGCCAGGGCCTTTTACTTAGTGTATTCCCCCTCTGGGCTTTGCTCCCTAGTACCCCCTGTTTTAAGTCTGAGTGAGACTTTCTTGAATGCTAGGGTGCTGTAGCTTGGTGGGGGGGGGGGGGGGGGAAGGCCTCCTGCAGTTTCCTTCCTGGCCACTAGGGGAGGAAGGATGGGGATTACAGGTTAGGGATGCCCAGTGTTCTTATCCCTGCCTTGGATTTATATTCCTAAATTGGGAAGTCTTTTCAAGTTGGAGTCTCTCGAATTACCTGGGCCATCTTTTTCTGTTCTGTATCCTTTGCCCAACATCCTACTGTCCTTGAGGCCCCGAGGCCACCATTACAGTAGTCTGCTAAGAGGGTGTCTCTTACCTCTATGAACGAGTGCCAGTCTTTACTGCTGTTCCTGGCTTGTCATGTGACAGCATTTTAAACATGTCCTCCTGTGGACAGACTTTTAGGCCATTTCTAGTTTATCTGTTTGACGGTGTTATCTACCTACTCCGGACTCTGTCCCTATCACTGTAACAGGCTAGTCTCTCTGGCCTCAGTTTCCCCATCTCTAAAGGAAGAGGATGGAACCCAGAGATCTACATGACCGAGGAGTCCCTGTGTATAGGGAGTGACATCTCTGGGTTCATGGCAGACAGTGCTCTTATGGGACAGGAAGTAGTTTCCATGCTGGGGGGATGTAGTGTGGGAATGGGGAGGTAGGCAGGGCAGGGCTTAGGTGACAGGCTTGTGACTCGGTTTCTTTTTTTCTCCACAGGGTCCTGAAGACACTATGAGCCCCCCAAACCTGATAGCTTGGTCAGACCAGCCACCTAGTCCCTACACCCCGCTTCTTGAGGACTCTCTCAGCGGACAGCCCGCCAGTACCACGGCCTGAGCCCCCAGATGTCACACCTGCCCGCGTGGCACTCCTGTGCCCCCGCATGTGCAAAAACACTCAGGGACCAGGGACAGACCCGCTGCCAAGTGAGCCTGTTGGACCACAGGCGCACTCTTCTAAGTGGCCCCCAAGCCAGGCTGTGGGACTGCAACTGCCATGAGCCCCTCCTGTAGGAGCTGGCCCCGCCCAGGCTCCTGACTTCCCTTGTCTTTCTCCATCAGTTGAAAGCCTTAGTTCCCACCGAGGACGAATCTGTCACTCCTAGGGGCTGGGCATACATCAGGCTTCTTGTACTGAGGCCAGGCAAGCAATTCCAGGTCCTGACCAATTTGCACATACACCCTGGAGCTGTATCTGGCTCTTTTCTATAGTCTCTGCTATGTCACCTGAACACTGAATTGGCCACTGTAAGTGGCAGAGGTGGCAGGCCCCTCAGGGTCCTTATTTTTCAGGCATGGGGGTCAAAGTGAGAGGTGTGAGCCGTCTATTCCTGGCACCTAGTGTACCTCACCAGAGGGTAGGGTATACGGAGGCTCAGCGTCCCGAAACCGACCCCCCCCCTTTTTTTTTCTACTGGAAGAGACATTTTACCATCTTTTGAAAGAAACTCATGACTGAAGCAATAAACCTTTTCACAATTTCAACGCTGGCTTCTGTGACTGTTTGCTGGTCAGGACTGGGGCCCCAGGATCCAGGTCACATCAGTAGGTGTTTCCATGGATGTCAGCGTGTCTCCTGGTGTGAGGCCAGCATCGGCCTCAAGCCTAATGTGGTATGACTTGGATGCACCAGAACAGGCTAGCTCTGTCCTTTCTCTGTCCCGTGGAGCCCTCTGAGCCTTCCTACAGTCAGTGTCCAAGGCCAGAGCATCCTTGTTACCTAAGTAACAAATCTAGGAGGGTCTGGACAAGGCTTGGAAGGGGAGGTCTAAGTTTTGTCCCAAGTTCAAACAGGAATTCTCCCTGGTTGTACCTGTTTTAGAACAAAATGGTGTTTTGCTCTTGAGGGACCCACTAGGAGCTAGGCAAGAGATTTTCACTACGACCATTAAAAATACATAGACACTCAGGGTTGCAATGGTCTGTACCCAATCCCTTTCTCAGAAAAAAAAAATGTTATTGTGTATGGGCCTATGTCATGGCACAGGTGTGTAGGTCAGAGGGTAACCTGTAAGACTTGGTTCTTTTCTTACCATGTGGGTCCTGTTGGGGTAGTGGGGGAGTCGAACTCAGTTCCTCAAGTTTGGCAGCAAGCTCCTCTATCCGCTGAACCATCTTGTTGTCCCTGCACTTCCTCAACTGGCACCACTCTCTTCCTGCCCTGGAACCATTGAAAGTTTCCTACCTCATACTATTCACTCGATTATACTGTGCGACATAAACATCTATATAAGGCAAATATTTTTATTTTTGTCTTTTAAGACAGGGTCTAGCTTTGTAGGCCAAGTCGGTCTGGAACATCATCCTCTTGTCTCTCTGTCCCTAAAGCTGGGATGACAGGCATAACCTCTACCATATCCAGATCCCTTTCTTCCAAGACAGGGTTTCCCTGTAGCCCTGGATGTCCTGGAACTCATTCTGTAGACCAGGCTGGCCTCGAACTCACAGATCCACCTGCCTCTGTCTCCTAAGCGCTGGGATTAAAGGTGTGCACCACCAGGCTCAGATTGTACTATTTCTAGGACTGGGAATAACCAGCCTTTCTGGGTTACCCAGGTTGGCTGTAAACCCTTCTGCGGAGCTGGGACCAGAGACATGCACCTCTGTGCCTGGGTTCCTTGTAACTTTCCTTGTCTGTTGTCTGTGCCTGCTTCTACTGCACCACAGATAGAGGACAGGGGGACTCAGAGGCAGGCATTCCTGCTCAGGACTCTTGGGGGTTCAAGAGGGTTGGGGCAGGCTGGCTGGGGTTCTGGGGACCTTCCTCCCCTGCCCTGCAGATGTCTGTGTCTTACTTGGCTTTTATGGGTGTGTGGAAACTCAACCCTAGCCTGGGACCTCCGTCCACCTTCATCGTTTCCTAGTGTTACCTGCAAATAGAGCCCCATGGAGTCACGTCTTCTTTCACTGGGTATGGGACTAAACATACTCAGCCCCTAACAGTGACAATCCATTCCACTCCCGTCACTAGGTCCCATGCAACCTCATCAGTGTGTCACGTTTTGCTGAGAGTGGTGGCCCTTTCTGCCACACATAGTTTACATAGTTTCCCTGCACACAGAATCACCCAATCCGTGCACTTCTATGAGTTTTAATGTTTGGTTCTATCTGAGGACCCTCTGCTCAAGTGTGTACACAGAATAGGGCCTGGAGCTGGGGCACAGTGGGCAGACTGTTCACTTGTGTGCAAGAAGCTTTGGGATCGATTCCCAGCATCAAATGAACTGGGGGCAAAGGTGAGGTAGGGGTAGGAAGATCAGAAGTTCAAGGTCACCCTGAGTTCAAGACCAGCCTGGGGCTACATAAGACCTGGTTGAAGGAGGAAGAGGAGGGGGAGGAAGGAAGAGGAGGCTGATTCGGTGGCACAAACCTTTAATCCTAGCACTCAGAAGACAGAGGATCTCTGTTGAGTTTGAGGCCAACCTGGTTTACAAAGCAAGGTATGGGATTCTGTTAAAAAAAAAAAAAAAAAAGAAAGAAAGAAAGAAGTAGCCGGGTGGTGGTGGCGCACGCCTTTAATCCCAGCACTTGGGAGGCAGAGGCAGGCGGATTTCTGAGTTCGAGGCCAGCCTGGTCTACAGAGTGAGGAGTTCCAGGACAGGGCTATACAGAGAAACCCTGTCTCGAAAAACCAAAAAAAAAAAAAAAAAAAAGAAAGAAAGAAAGAAAGAAAGAAAGAAGTAGCTGGGTGGCACTCTTAATCGCAGTACTTGGGAGGCAGAGGCAGGCAGATCTCTTGAGTTCGAAGACAGCCTGACCTATAGAGTGAGTTCCAGGATTGCCAGGGTTATACAGAGAGCCCCCCCCCCCCCCCCCCGTCTCAAAACCAAACCAAAAAAGCAAGGCTTAGGGTTCAGGTTCCACTTCCCTCTTGCCACCTCCCCTTTTTTTATATACACACTGACCTCGCTCTCAGTGAGTAACAGTTGGCAGCCGACAAGCTTTGTCTGTTCCAAATATTCTCAGAAGAAACCAGGCAGCGGGAGAGCCTGTCCAGTTGGCTGCGGGGACTCCTCCCCTGCCGAGCAGTGCAGGGATCGGATCGCTGCCACCCGTTGTCAGCCGTCAATCATCCCGGGTATTTTTACCCTGAGACGCCCACTGATCTCTCTCTCTCTCTCCACATTTATAGAAAGCCAGAGAATGGAAATAACCCCCTTGCAAAAGCTGGTTGCCCAATCTGCAGCCTTCTGGGAACTGGTGTGGGAAGGTTCCCCCATGCGGAGGCCCCAAAAGCCCCAAAAGTCTAGACCTAGGAAACAGCCGCTTACAGCGCCCCCTGCTGACTCCTGGGGGAAGGATCCTTTTTGGTTTGGCCTGCCTCTGTGTGTGTGTGTGTGTGTGTGTGTGTGTGTGTGTGAGAGAGAGAGAGAGAGAGAGAGAGAGAGAGAGAGAGAGAGAGAGAGAGAGAGAGAGAGAGAGAGAGAGAGAGAGAGAGAGAGATCCTCCTCTTCACCCTCTCACAGTGCTGGGATTACAAGCACACACTATCTTTCTTATGGTATTAGAACTTGAACTCAGGGCCTTGTGTTTATTTTCTGACTGAGCTGTCTGTCCAGCCCCTCCTTCTTTTGTTGTTGTTGTCGTTGTTTGTTGTTTGGTTTTTGAGACAGGATTTTTCTGTGTAGCCCTGGCCGTCCTGAATTTCATACTGTAGACCAGGCTGGCCTTGAAGTCAGAGATCTGCCTGTGTCTGCCTCCCAAGTGCTGGGATTAAAGACATACACCTGGCTTCAAGAATTAAATTTTCAAAGAAGAAGCCATGTGTCTGTGAGATTCTGGACTTGTCTGGCCAGCGATATTCTACGAAACCTATGTGACACACAGCCCTTGGTCCTGCAGGCCCTTCAGTATCCAGTAGCTCCTAGTTCTTGGAGGATGCTCTGTACCCTGCTACCATCTCCTACGCTGCCGATGATGGAGGGTGTGTCACCTCTGATCATCTCCTGCCTCACCCGCCTTCACTTTCACCCGCCCTCACTCTACCCAAGCTGCACTGCCTCCCCCAGGAAGCCCTCCGTGCTGCTAAATTATAACTGTCAACTTGACACAACAGAGACTCATTCAAGAAGAAAAGGTGAGGGAGGGAAGTCCTCAGAGAGGAATTGCACAGATCAAACTGGCCTGGGGGTCCATGTGTGGGTATTTGCCTTGATCAGTAATTGAAGTGGGCAGACCCACCCTGAATATGGGAGGCACCATTCCCTAGGCTGGCTCCTGTGAAGAAAGCTAGCTAAGCATGAGCAAGCAGGCAGCATGGGTGTGTCCGTTTCCTCTCTGCTCCTGACTCTGGCTACAATGTGACTCACTGCCCCAGTTCCTGCCTTGACCTCCCCGGAATGGTGACTTGAAGCTGTAAGTGAAATGTCCCTTGATTCCCCATGCTGCTCTTGTCAAAGCGATAGAAATGAAACTAGGACCCCACCCCCACCCCCCAGGTGACAACTGCTCACTCAATCTTTCCACCTCAGCACCCCTGGAGTGCTTTTGTACCCCGTCGAAGCTTTGGAATAGTTGAGATCCTAACTCTGGTTGTTGGAGCACCCCACCCCCATCCCCAGCCCTGGCATTGTGATGGAAACTCTGGTATGTGACCCCGGAGCAGGTCAGCCTTCTCAGGAAATATCTGCCCAAAGCCCGCTGTGTGCTTGGCACCAGGGTCCTGGGGTGGGGTGCAGGCGGAGGCGCTCCACCAATGCTCTTCCTCTCAGGTGGCTTTGCTATCACCCCGCTGCTTCTTGCAAGGGGCATGGACGAGTCACAGACAGAGGCAGAGATGGGGGTATCAGGAATTCAAGAAATAAACGAGCTATAAAACAAGGTAGTACCCAGCCTGGGCTGCATGAGACCCTTGCCAGACAAACCAAAATGAAGCCAGACTTGTTTGGTGGAGCCCAGGATTCATGAGGCTGAAGCAGGAGGACTGAGAGTTCTAGGACAACCTGGGTTGAAGGTGAAGCCCTGCCTCAGGAAAAAAAGCAATGAGCAAAAGCCAGAGTCCCGGCAGTGGGTGGAGCAACCAAGGGGGTGGGTGGGACCTCTGTATTCACGTTCACTGCATTCATGCTTTGATGGGTCCGCGGAGTATTTACACTGTCTGCCGGGCCGCTCCTGGCTCTCATAAGCAGCCTGGGCCTTCTGTTCTTCCTGTAGCCACCCAGGCGTCTTTCTGAGGTATCATCTGCCACAGCTTGTCCAGCACGTAGGCAGCTTTCGCCTACTCGGAAGTCAACCCCCTCAATCGTCATCCTTTGCGTACAGGACCAATTTCTGGGCAATTCCAGGATTGACCACTAGAGGGCGGGCTGCACCACACATAGGATGTCTAGTGGCGCCTTTAAAGGCTGGCCTGTGTCCCTCAATTCTTGGGATGTGGAAAATCTGTCTTTAACTGTCCACAGGCTGGTTCGGGGATGAATAACCTTGAGGAAATTTGTTTTATGAGCGTTCCAGAGCGCCTCTCCCACGCCAGAAATATTTCTTTCTTAATCTTTAGAATTTGAAAGGGTTTTAACACTAAGAGGCTTGCTCAGGGGCCCCTAAGCTAAAACCCAAGGCTCATGATTAGGACTTTGGCCATGAACAACAGCCATCTGTGTTGCTGACCTCTGTCCCACTTGCTGGGCTGCCTTGAAGCAACTCCATAGGTCTCTGAACTTACCGTTGACAGTTCATGAAGGGGCTGAAGATTAGATTATCGCCATGCAAAAACTCTGGCAGCATCTGTGAAGTTAGAACACAAAATGTTGCACGCCTTTAATCTCAGCACTTGGGAGGCAGAGGTAGGCGGATATCTGAGTTCGAGGCTAGCCTGGTCTATAAAGTGAGTTTCAGAACAGCCAGGGCTATACAGAGAAACCCTGTCACGGGGAGAAAAAAAAAAAAAGAAACAAGAACACAAAATGCATGACGGTGCAGAGCTCAACAGGCTGAGGCAAGACAACCATGAATTTGAGGCCAATCTGGGTTACATAGCAATTACGTATTTACAACATAAATGAATTAAAAATGAGCGTCTGAGCCGTCGCTCCAGAGACGGGACTACAGTGAGAACACTTGGATGCCCAGCTTGCAGAAAGCAACTATTAGACACCTGCTGTATGCGGAGCCCTTTCCACTGTGAGAGGTTGCTTTGAGTCTCTCAGTCAGCAAGAGACCGGGTGGCCACCATATACCCAGCGCTTTTCTGTGTATCGGGATCGTGTTGGACTGTGTTCCCCAGAAAGAGAGTATGAGGCAGAGGCTGGTGGCTAAGGAATGTCCGCCCGGGGGAGGGGATGGGCCTAGGCGCCAAGGACAGTTGTGCAGTAAAGGCTATGGGATCAGAAGTCTAGCAACCGGGAGCATGGAGTAGCTTGAAGCAGCTGCAGGTTCAGAGAACGGCCACCAGGGGTCACTGTGGTTCTAGGCACTAGAGCAACCTCAACTACTCCAGGTTTCTGTGGCAGTTTTGACACCAAGGAACATCTATTTCTTGAGGCTCTGGACATGTTAAGAGAGAAAAACAAACAAACAAACAAACAAACAAAAATATATAACAAACCGAGCTGCAAGATTTGCTGTTGGATAGGTTTGCCTTTAAAAGGCTATCTCCACTTTTCTGCTCTCTGACCCTTTTCTCTCTCCACTTCCCCCTCCCCTGCTTTCTCTCCATGTGCCCCCGGCTGGCCTCTTCCCTGCCTTTCCCCCTCTCTCTCCTTCATTCCCAACCCTCTTTCATATGCTCCACTTTCCATACCCCAAAGTAAACTCTATGTTATATTAAAAAAAAAAAAAAAAAAAGCTATCTCCAGCTCCCGCACCCAGATGCTGTGTCCTGTTGTCAAGTCATGGGGCTTGCAGACAATGTCTATGGAAATAGTGACAGTTCTTTAGCCCAGGAAGCCAGGCACTGAGATGGGGCATTCATATGCATCTCCAAAGTGGACTCGGTACTCAGGTTGCACAGCTGTCCTTAGGATAATTATGAAATGGTTATTGGAATCTATGTCCTTGGGAAACGTGAAATGGCAGATTCTGGGGCCTGGAGAAACAGCTCAGAAGTTAAGAGCACTTTGGTGTTCTTGCAGAGGACTGGAGTTCAGTTCCCAGTATCCCCATCCGGTGGCTCACAACCTTACCTGTAACTCCAGATCTAGGGTGGTCTGGCGCCCTCTCCTGGTCTCTGTAGGTATTGCATTCATGTGTACACACACTCACATACAGAGAGACACATATGCATACACATAATTTTAAAAATAAAATGGAGATTGCAGGTTCTGGCCACCACCTACCCAGTGAGACCAAAGCTGGCCTCTGGTTTCTACATCCCTGAGAGGTTGTCATCACTTGAGTACTTGCTGTGTACTAGACAAATGTCCCACCTTGACCACCTGTGTTCAGTATTTGTGACATGAGAAAGTGCTGATGTCATCATTCCCATTGTTTTTAAAATGAGAGATGACGTCATACATAGTCCGTGGCTTCCTGGTTGTCAGGGAAACAGGTTTGCCCTTCAGCAGCCAGGCCAGCTCATGTGTACTGCCCACTGTTCCTCTCTGTGCAGTACCCAAGGACTGCCCATTGTGCTGGTGACCCCAGAAAGGACATCTCAACCCAGGTCAGGAAGCATGGTCAGTGCTGGGGCTGGGGACCTCAGGAGGCCTGGGTAGGAAGGGAGGTCACGGGCTCAGGTCCCAAACTGCATCTGTCTAGATCAGGGGTTCTGAGCCTTCTTAACGCTGTGATCCTTTAATACAGTTTTTTATGTTATAGCGATCCCCTCCCCGCAACCACAAAATTAATGTTGGTGGTACTTCATAACTGTAATTTTGCTGCTGTTATGAGTCATAATGAAAATATTTTCGGAGATAGAGGTTTGCCAAAGGGGTCTCAACCCACAGGCTGAGAACTGCTGGTCTAGAAGGAGCCCCATTTACTGACCAGGCTGCTTTTGTGAGGGCCCTAGGCCTGCCCAGTTCAGGCTTGTCCCAGACAGGTGGTAAATGGTGGGTGAAACAGGAAGAGTCACGTATCTAAAAATAGTGCCTGTCTCCCAGAGCCTGTCACAGGACAGAATGAGGTAGTAAGGGGATGAGAAGGATCCCTGGAATTTGGGGGATAGGTATACAGGTTCAGGGGAGCTGCCCCACTCTGAGCTGGGCTGGAGAGTTGAGGTGCTAGGGCTGCATACAGTACCATCCTGGAGTCAGGTTGACGTCCATTCCTGGTCCTGTGTTTTGCAGGACACATCTTGTATGTAGGAACCAGAAGGAGCTTTGCAACATGGCCATTATACCCATTTGTCTCATCTACCCGTTTAGGACATGAGTCTCCACCCCCAACCCGCCCCTCTTCCACCGCCACCCTACTTTTACCCTACCCTTACCCCTGCCCCGAGACCACATCGCCCACCACAGATCAATAGGAAAGGCTTAGCGCGCAGAAGGACTTGTAAGCCAGCAGACACAGCCCAGTGTCCTCTCTGGTCTCCCTCTGTGGCGATGGCTACCATCTGCCCTCTGTTGGGCCACAGGAATGTTTTTTGTTTGAGGGGCAGGGACTCAGTCACAGATCTCTCTGACCCAGCTTTGTATGGCTCTTGGCCCTGTGGTCTCAGACTGTGGGCAGCAGCTGTTTAGGGGCCAGGACATGGTTTCCTCATGACATCAGCGTTGGCAGGGGAGCAGTCAGGGGTGGGAGGCCAGCCCTGTGGCGGCAGGCTGGATGCATTGCATCTCCCTGGGCAAGACTCTATGACCATACCATGCCCACATACCATGGGGAGGGGAGTTAAGAGGATAAGCCACTTCCTGCCCCACCCACTCCAAGGTCCAGATGAGGGCGAGTGGGAGGGACTTTGGATGGACATTTCGCTCACGGCAGTTGGAAATGGTTTTCAGATGTATCACGGAATGTGGAACAAACCCTGTGACCTGGGGCCGACCCAGGCAAAACTCTATGCAATCCCAGAAATCACCAGCAGATGCCGCTATTGGACACACGGCAGGATTCGGGCATCCTGGATTGCTCAGAGGCAGAACTTGAACCTGGGGCTGAAGGAGAAACTCTCAGGCCAAAGGCTTACACACTGCGGGTGGTTTACAGCAGGCAGATGAGAAAGGCATTCCCGGCCCAGAAGCTGGCCAAAGAGGATAGCTGCAAGGAGCAAGTGGGGTTCTGGGTAATGGTACCTCCTTCCTACCAGACTGTGGTACGTACCTACTATTCAGGGAGGCATCATATTGGTCTTTCTGAGTTGAGGCCTCGGCTACGACTCCTCACAGAATTAATTTCCTGGAAGAAGAAAAAAAAATAAAAATCAATGCCCGTCCCTCGGTGCCAGACATTCAAGTCCTCAGGATTGGCGGTGGCGGGCTGTTTTGACAGGGATGAGAATGGAGACACCCGAGAGACTGCTGGAAGCGCAGTCAAGATGCCTCACTTCCTGACACCCGTGCTGCAGAGCACACTGTCATTGAGTCGGGACACGCAGCCACCCGCCCCTGCAGCCATTCATCCCTCCCCACCCCGCCTCCCTCGCTTCATTTGTGAGCCCCTCAATGCGCAGCTCGGCAGAGGGCCGTGGCGGAGCAGAAACCCCAAATGAGCTATTTATGGGCCATCTCTCCGTGTTGCTTGCATATTGTAATTAAGAGATAATGTCAGTGGAATAGGACGTTGTCACCCAGTAACGGCCTCCTGCCGCCTCGGAAATGTCACGGCAAAGTCACAGATATATCAAGCGTAAAACTGACGTTTGCTTTCAGAGCAGGGACGCAGATTGTGGGACAGCGATACAGCTGCGGCTTCATTTCTGTCTTGGGAGTGATGAATGCTGGTGGAGAGTCAAGCCTGCAGGAGGAGGGGTCTTGTCTGTGGTGGAGCCCAACTGCGGCTATGGTTATGCATCGCTTGGCAGGCGTTGGATATGGCTGCCCTCTGTGTCCCATAATCTGCTGTCGCCATGAAGGTGGCCTGGGTGCCGTGGCTCCCGACTGGGCAGTGTGTTTTGTGCAGCCCAAGCGGCTGCCAGCTGGCAGGGTCCCCCTTCCTGTCACCGTGTTGCCTCTGGAGAACTAAGCTGCTGCTGGGGTGGCTTGTCCTTGGACAACCTCAGTTTCCGAGTCACTCCCCCGGAGCCACAGGCCTTGGGAGGACAGCAGTGACTTTGTGGAGTGGCCTGGCTGATGGTATATCCGCCCGCAGCAGTTTCATCATTGTCTCCACTGACCTAGCCCGGCCCCCAATATACCTTGTCCTTGTTTACCAACCTGCTAGCTCTCCCCACAGCCCCTGCCAGTCAGACCCTCAACCCATCCCTTGGTCTTGGGACATCCATCCTTTTCCCCCATACACGCCCTCCAGGCTGGTGTCGGACCAGAGCACAGAGTGACTGCTTCCTGAGTGTATATTGGAATAGCTGAACGAGGGAAAGACAGACAATGACAACCGTATGGTTTGTATCTGCCATTGACTAGCAAGTGGTACCATATAACAAATTGCCTCAAAAGCCCAGTGACCGTGACATATTTAGCTCCTGCTTCTGCAGGCCAGTGAGGGAGGCTGGGATTGCCCAGAGGGTTCTGTCTCAGCTGGGATCACGCATCCATCTTCAGGGTGGTCTGAGGCCAGCTGTACCTTACGGGGGGGGGGTGAGCATTTACCAGCCTGGGGGCTTTCAATGGGCATGAGCCTGATACACACCAGGCTAGAGACAGGAGGTTAGCTCTAGAGTGTGAGGAGACCTACCCACCACCAGAGCCCTGGATGTGCTGGGGACAGATGGATAGTCACCTGCCCTGGAGATGTAGGGTCCAGAGCAGACATAAACTGTGACCATTAAGTGGCTCCTGCTACGGAGACTGCCATCTGGCACTTGCCAAGCAGCTGGCCTGGGCCCTACCATGCATACTGGGAACAGCATGCAGCATGAGAGATGGAGCAGCCATGTTCCCAGGAGGTCACATTGGCGTGAGGAGGACTGCCTTATAGTGTAGTCTAGCTGAAAGGCTAGGCATACCCCATGGCTACATTCTTGCCCCGTTCAGATATGGACCGAGTCAACATAAGGGCGGTCAGAGGGGTTGGGGGTGACTCAGCAGTGGTGGCCTGCTGTGGACCCAACTCTTCATCAACAAAATGGTGAGCTTCCCACCCCATATCTAGGGGTACAATCTGTACACAGAAGCAACGAGTGCTATGTTTGTGTGGTCCTTACGAGACCCTGTATAGTCTCCACCTGTGTCACGGTATGCGACATACACACCCTGGCCCCAAGCACATATCTTCAGGGGGATGAGAGGCAGGTGACACTGAAGCCCAGCCTGGCCAGAGAGATGATGGTGATGATGATGGTGGTGGTGGTGGTGGTGGTGGTGGTGGTGGTGGTGGTGGTGATGATGATAAAGGATGGTTTGGGCCACTATGTGTGGGGCTCTTTTGTTAGGAAGCACTTTGAAGCGGTAACTGACTGATACAACCTGTGACCTAGTAAACACTCTCAGTAGCCCCATTTTACAGTGAAGAAATCTATGACCTAAATCCATGAGAAAGGTGACCAAATGCCCTCAGGTAGAACCCGGTCACATTGAAGGGCACTGACCCAGGCAAGGCCACATGCCTACCCCATGGCTGGATACAGGGTGCCACCACCCCATACCCATATACTGAAAATGGAAGAGAAAGGTTGTCTGTCCTTGTTTTGGGGGTACGAAAGCAATGCTGTGTTCATTAAGCCCATAAGGGACCTTATATAATCTCCACCTGTGTCACCCCGGCCTCAGCGCTTATCTGAGGGATGAGAAGCTGGTAGAGAGGGAGGGAGAAGGGAGATGTCACCAGCAGCAGACCTCAGCCCCGAGGCACACCACAGAAGCTCTGTAATCCTCTGCAAAGTCCCCCTGGCTATGCCGAGCTCCCGGCCTCCGACGCTCCCCGGCTTGGAGATCATATGTGATTTATTCCTGGCGCCGGCGCCGTGAGGTACTCTGCCGGAACAATGAGTTACGAGGCCATTTATCTTGTTGGCAGCTTCTGATAAAACGGGCAGTCTGGACAGACGGGGCCGTTAACGAACGCGGCAGCCGAGCTGATCATTTAGAGAGCTGGAGACCTTGAAACTGACTTTGATTGAAGGGGTTTGCAAGCCAGGAGCTTGCGGGCCTGGGTTGAGGTGAGACCCCCACACCTCTGGTTGGAGGGAGTGTGGTGTCACATTGCGTAGCTCTAGCTGTCCCCGCAGACTTTCTGGGTGTGACTTTATACAAGCTAGGTCCCCAGCCTTGCATCCAACCCTGTGTATTAGTCAGCGCCAGTGGGGAAGGGCCGTGGTAACAAAGAGATCCAGGGTCTCATGGCCAGAAAACAGCAAGGTCACGGTTCACTTGAATTTCTGGTGTGCTGCGGTCACCTGGGGTTGACTTGTATCATGTCCCTCTCTCTGCAACCCAGACTGTGCATATGTATCCATGTGTGCATATCTGTGTATTTGTATATATATGTATGTACATGTGTATATGTATGTGTATATGTATGTATATATGTGTGTATGCATATATGTATGTGTTTATATATGTGTATATGTGTATATATGTGAATGTATGTGTATATGTGTATATATGTGAATGTATGTATATATGTATATATGAATGTATGCATGTGTATATGTATATGTGTGTATGTATGTGTACATATGTGAGTATATGTGTGTGTGTGTGTGTGTGGTATGTATGTGTGTGTGGTATGTATGTAGACCACAAGTCAACACTAGGTGTCTTTCTCAATCACTCTCCACCTTATTTTCTGAGACAGGGTCTCTCACTGAACCTGACGCTGGCTGATTCAGCTAGGTTAGCAGCCAGCGAGACCCAAGAGCCACCTGTCTCTGCCCCCAGCACTGGAGGTGCAAATACACACCTGGCTCTTTACGTGGGTGCTGGAGATCCGAACTTAGGTTCTCAGGGTTGCACGAGACACTTCTTTACTGACTGAAAGGTGTCCCTAGCCCTCCACAGAATTTTGTTGAGCACCCTACTGTGTGCTGGAACTCTATTAGGTCCAGTCTGATCAGTGGCTCAGCCCAAGTCTGATGGGGAAAACAGTGGCATCGTTCTTTCTGGAGTGTGTGTGCACGCATGTGTGCGTGTGTGTGTGTGTGTGTGTGTGTGTGTGTGTGTGTGTGTGTGTGTCTGTGTGTGTATGTCTGTCTGTGTGTCTGTCTGTGCATGTGTATGTTTCTGAGTGTGTGTGCATGTGTGTATGTCTGTCTGTGTGCATGTGTGTGTATGTCTGTGTGTGTCTGTGTGTGTGCATGCGTGTGTGCATGTGTGTGTGTCTGTGTGTGCATATGTGTGTGCATATGTCTGTGTCTGTGTGTCTGTGTCTATGTGTGTGCACGTGTATGTGTGTCTGTGTGTCTGTGTGTGTGTGCATATGTGTGTGTCTGTGTGCCTGTGTGTGCATGTGTGTGTGTCTGTGTGTATATCTCTGTGTGTCTGTATGTGTGTGTCTGTGTGTGTGTCTGTGTGCATATGTGTGTCTCTGTCTGTGTGTGTCTGTGTGTGTCTGTGTTGAAGCCCATGGCTTTGTGATCACCAGGCCAACACTTTGCCACTAAATTGGCCATGTCTTTGAGCACATGGTCCTTGGGTCCTTGTGGGACTCCTCTCCCCAACTCATATCTGTAAGTCTTTGCTGATCAGTCACATGGCCATGTCTGACCTGTGCCAGTGTGCGTAGGGGGAAGTCCCTGTAGGTGGCTGTCAGCTGGCAAACCAACAGTTGCTAAGAGAGAACCCATCTCTCCTGAGCTGCCTTCCAGCCAGGGCTAATCCACTTGTCTGGCCTTTGTCACGTCTCTCCATCTGCTTGGGAGAGAACAAGCCAGGCAGAAAGAGCCGAGAGCCTGGTGCTCTTATCCAGCTGTATATCCAGCATTTTCCACAGTCCCTGGCACACGGCAAGTGCCCGATACTCGGGTGCTGTGACTGTGAATGACCCACATGTACCCTGGAGACCTTTGGCAGTGTGGTGCCGAGCCAGACAGGACTCCTGACAAAGTGCTCACTGTCAGGCTCCGTGTCAGACTCCTCCCACTGCAGGCCACCCTTAGGAAGATGCTTACACCATTATCCAAAGGGCCCCATCCTGCTTCTGCACCCGGTCATCCCTCTCCTCTCCTCACAGAGGGCACTCAACCGTATCTTGAATTTTGTTTTATTTTTGTTTTGTTTTGTTTTTGCAAGACAGAGATTTGAAGTTTCTGTTTTGTTTTTTTTTGTTGTTGTTGTTGTTTTGTTTGTTTGTTTTTGTTTTTGTTTTCAAGACAGGGTTTCTCTGTGTAGCCCTGGCTGTCCTGGAACTCACTCTGTAGACCAGGCTGGCCTCGAACTCAGAAATCCGCCTGCCTCTGCCTCTCAAGTGCTGGGATTAAAGGCGTGTGCCACCACCGCCCGGCTGATTTGAAGTTTCTAAAAGGCGACTCTCTATATCTGCATCCTGTGTCTTTGTGGGCTTCAGGTTCAGGTTCTGTTGCTGGGACAAGGAGCCCCTGGTTAAAGCGAATAAGAGTTTATTTCCCTATGACACGGGATTCCCGTGGGGCAGCTAGACCAGGGTCAGTGGCAGATCTGTCCCACTGTTATTTGGGGACCTGGGTCCCTCCAAGTGGCTCTTCTGTCACCCCTGGGACAAAGTCATTCCCCACAGAGTGGAAGCACCCTAGAATCGGCAAGATGAGGGCCCAGGGTTTGTTGGGAGGGGAGGTTGCACCCAGCAGGGGGTAGAAACAAGTCTACGTCTGGGTGTCACCAGTGTCCCCCCTGATGGCCAGCACAGCTGGGCTCCTAAGGAATTGGGACTGATTCCAGGTTGGATCCAAGAATCGAGACAGATGGCCACACCCCAGGGATAGAGGAGAGGCTGGGTGGGAGGCAGACCTGGAGACTCACATGCCACGCTAGGACAGAGACCTAGAATCTGCTCCCAAGGCTGCTGGACAGGCAATTGGTTCTATGGTTCTGATCCCAGGCATCTCAGGGAACCTAGTGACCAACAGTGTGCCTGGGATATTTGATGTGGACCCCTGATGTGTAGACCCCTAAACAAGGAGGAAGCAGAATCGTCCTCCACCCTAGAGAACAAGGGTCTGAGACTGGTACTGTCAGTGGGAAAGAAACTCAAACCCAGGCCCAGGTTGTGGCCTGCACGTCTATCTAAGGCCTTGATAGACAGCTTTATTGTATGAGGCATCAGGGGCTCAGAGAGGTCGAGTCACTGCCCTGTAGACACACAGAATGGTCATTCTAAATAAAACTGGGATTTGGAATGGGCTTTTGTGTCCAGCTGACCCCAGGAAAGTGCTGCTGGGTATGTGGTCTTGTGTGTCCTTGCTTTGTGTATGTGTATGGAGGGGCTGGACACAAGGTCAGAAGGAGAACCAGGGTGGTAGAGTGTTCTGGATGCCCAAGGAGACAGATGTCTGTGAGTATTACATCGACCTGTCAGCCAGTTTAAAAGGTCTGTCAGACTAGTTCGGCAGAATTTTCTAGAAAGTTCTAGAAGTCTCTAAAAGGGCTTCTCTAGAAGTCTCTGGAAGGGCTCTCCATCCACAGGTATTTCAAAAGCAAGGATCTTGTTTCCTAAATCTGACCCCTCCTACCCTGGGCTGGGCTGGAAGCAGCTACTGAGTTTCTGGAGGTACCTGCCTGGGACAGAGGGGAAAGGCAGCACAGGGCAGCTGTTCAGCCCATGTGAGCCAGCCCATGTGAGCCAGGCCTGCCAATTTACCTCCTTGAACCTTGGTGCCTTCCCCTGACTTGGAGATCACAGTACTGTAGGGTTACTTCTGAGAGAGAGAGAGAGAGAGAGAGAGAGAGAGAGAGAGAGAGGAGAAAGAAGGAGAAGGGAGGGAGGGGAGAGGGAGAGAGAACAGGGGAGTGAGAGAGAAGGGGGGAGGATGGGGAGAGGGAGAGGTAAGAAGAGGGAGGAGGAGAAGGAGGGGGAGAGGAAGGGAGGGGAGGGGAGGGGAGGGGAGGGGAGGGGAGGGGAGGGACCAGGTCCATCACCAAGACTAAGCCTGACCCGCATGCGTTTTCCTGCAAATGCTAGTTTGAAGTCACCCTCAAAGAGAAAGCCAGTGGCTCCCTGCCCACCCCCCATCCATGGCAGCCACCGTGTCCTCCTCTGTCCTCCTGGAGCCTCTCATAGAGACAGTTCACACATCACCTGGCTTGTGCAATATGGGATTTCAGCCTTCACTTGGCACGACGGTTGAGTTTATCCATTGGGTGGCAGTCGTCGTGCTCCGAGGGCACCCAGTCATTCGGAAGCATGGCTGGGATGCCATTCATCCATTGTGCAGGCATCAGCTTGTTTTGACTTTGGGCTCTATGTAATGCATAGCTGTATTTCTCTTGAGACCACCGACTTATAGGTTTAGGTCATTCTTCCTTGGGACACTACCCTGCCCAGCTCTGGTGTCCCCAGCAGTCCCTGGAGGCAGTGTTGCCTCTGGCTGAGCCTCGATGGTACAGAGTGAAACCATGGGGATTCGGAGGACACTGCACAGAGAACCCGACTAGGGAGGCAGAGAACACACAGCTCTGTTATTCAACTAGGGTCCCCAGATGGGCAGCAGTGTCCCCTGGGGATGTGTTAGCCATGTTCTTGGGCCCTGAGTGACTCTGATCCTGGGATTCCCTCAGCCCTCTGAACACACTCAGTGTGAGATTGTTTGTGCACTCACACTTAATACACCCTAAGAACTAGGTAGGGAGCCATGCCTCCGCACCAGAGGAGAGATCAGTAGTGTTAAACCAAAGAGAATGCTCTTTGGTGGTGGCGCACGCCTTTAATTTCTGCAGTCGGAGGCTTAGGCAGGTGGATCTCTGAGTTTGAGATCAGCCTGGTCTACAGAGTGAGTTCAAGGACAGCCAGGGCTACACAGAGAAACCCTGTTTTGAGGGGAAAATTGCAAAAAGGGAAGGGAGAAGAGGAAAGGACAGAAGGAAAACCCATAGGGACCCCAGAGCCTCCATCCATAAGCCTCCCGTCCTCAGTTGACTCTCTTTAATCTCTGAATTTGGGGTTGGAGAAGGGAGGGGTGTCTGAATAGCTGAACAGACTGCCTGCTGACTCTGCCACTGACACCCATCTTACAGATGGGCAAACTGAGTCTTGCGAATGCTAGGTAACCACTCAAGTTTCTCAGGGAGTTGAATGGAGCCCCGAGTCTGGACTTTCCTTTCCTTGCTCCCTGTTTGGCTGGCACAGAACCGTTGGCTGTCATCCATCAAGAGTCAAGTTCAAGGCTTCCTACTTTATTCTTCCGTGACAGTAGTCATGGATATTGAGGTGCTGGCTGGTATGGGATCCTTGTCTTCAGAAGTCCCCATACTCAGTGGTGTGAAGGGTACTGTCCATGGGCCTCGGGACATTTGTCCCTTCACCCTGCTATGGCCAATGGCACCCGGCAGGTAGGGCTGAGCCCTGCACAGGTATCTGTTTTCCTCACCCACCCTCCCTCCCAGTAACCAGCCAGGAGCCCGATACCCACGGTGTGTCCTGCAATCTGAGTACAAGTTTGCTACCTTCTGCTGGGGACAGGGAAACCAACTCTCCTCAGCAAAAGGAGGCCAGGATCAAGCTCTAAAAGAGGCTAGCCAGCAACGCTTGCTCCATGCCGACCACAGCCTGCCCTGGCCCTTCACCCTAGATTCTTATAGATGGGAAAGATAAAGCACAGAGAAGTCTGGAGATTGGTCCAGGGTCACACAGCTCAAAAGACAAGGAGCCAGACTCCAACCCCTCCTCTAGGCTGACCTCTCAAGTCGCCAGGCTCTACTTCCCATGGGTGTGGTGGGCTTTGGACTACACCAATCACCTTAAGGTGGTTTCAGGTATTTCTCATGTTCCCTCGGGTCAGCCAACTGGGGTGGGTAGCTCTCATCCATGCCTAGCCGAGGTCAAGGAATGCCACAGCCCTGTAGCTCTTGGTCATTCTGAAAACCAGCAGATTGTGTTTCACCTACTGGGGAGGGGACAGGAACTCAGTCACCCATTTACAATGGAGACTCTATCCAAGCAAACGAGAGCAGGGTGAGCAGAGCTGTGGGTCGTGGTGTCCCTGGCATAGCTGGGAGCTGGCCTGGCCTGACCTGCCTCTTTCTCTTACTGTGGCCCCGCCTCCCTATGGTCTAGGGGTCCCTTTCCTAAGGGGTCACTCTAGAGGAACCTGAAGCCTCTTGGTTCACAGAACTGTGCCCTCCACTGAAAGCTAGTGTCTTTCTTGAAAAGATTCTGTCACCCATCCCATCCATCTACCAACTTACTCACCCACCCATTTCTCCATCCACCAATCTGCCCATCCATCCATCTATCCATTCATCCATCCATCCATCCACCCATCCACACATCCATCCATCCACCTATCCATCCATCCATCCATTCATCTACCCATCTATCCATCTGTCTACGCATTTATCCATCCACCCATTCATACATCCAAACATCCATCCATCTACCTATCATCCATCCATCCATCCATCCATCCACTCATCTATCCATCCATCCACCCACCTAGCCATCTAATCATCCTTCTATCCATCTCTCCATCCACCAATCCACTCATCTACCCACCCATCCATCCATCCATCCATCCATCCATCCAATCATCTATCCATCTGTCTACCTTTTCCCCCTCCTTCCTTCCTCTCACCTACCCGAGAATCAAACCAAGTCAGAGGTAAGTGTGGCAACCCACGTCTGTAGTCCTGGAACACATGAGGCTGAGGTGGGAGGATTATCCATCAAGATTCGGTCTCAGAAAAACCAAAATATAAATAAAACAAACAACAAAGCAGAGGAAATGGTAACAGGGAGCCCTGCTGGTGACTGTGGCCTGCGGGCTGCCTGGATCCAGGCAGGCCCCAAACTGGAGAACTCCATCCAGGCGCTCAGGGGCATGAGCCAGTGAAGGGGTCTTGTCACCAAGCAGCAGGCCTTCCCTCTCCATCATTCCATAAGACAGTTCCCACACTCTGCCTGTGGACACTGCGCCCGTGGACACTGTGCCTGTGGACAGTGCATCCATGGACACTGCACCCGTGGACACTGCGCTTGTGGACAGTGCATCCATGGACACTGCGCCTGTGGATACTGTGCCTGTGGAAGGGGGAGTCATTGCTACTCCATTCCAATAAGGAGAAACTGAGGCACAAGAAACATTCAGAGCCTGACAGCCATTTGTTTCCATGTTGATGATCTCTGAGAGGGTGATGGTGAATGGAGGTGACCCCATCTGCCGGAGCCTGGACATGGGAGGGAAGGCCACTGGGGCTGGTGCAGCTTGGGACAAGCACCTGGCCCCTGGGGATAACTCTGTCATGTCACTGCTGCCTCAGTTTCTCTTTCATGAAATCTAAGGCTTATGGTGACAGTGAAATAGACAATGGTAGACATTGAGGTGTCTACCCATGATGCCCGAAGCTCTGCCTACACCCTCAGGGGTTATCTGCAGAGTTACCCTAGGGCCGGTTTGCCATTTCTACCCAGTTTCCCTCCATGACAACAAGGAACAATGTTCCTGGTGGGAGGGAAGGCATGTGCAGAGGACCGCCATGCACCATGCCCAGTGCCTGTGGGATGGGACACTGCGGGATGCTATCTTGCCACTCTAGAGTGCCGCTCCTTGTGGGTTCACAGATGACAAAGGAAGTGTGAAAACAGCAGGTGACCCATCTCTGCTTGTCTCAGGTGGCAGGTGGCAGGTGGCAGGTGACACGAGATAAAAGGCAGAGCCTGCTGCTGAGGTGTCTACCAGCCCTACAGGAGCCTTGTGGACTGTGGTAACACGCAGGCTGTGGTTGTCCTTGTAGGGAGGGGTCTCCCCTCTGTCTCCTCCCACTGTGAAGCCCTCCCCACAGCCCGCAGCTGTGGAAAATGCCGAGTCTGCCTTTTCCTGAGCAAGACCCCAGTGACTTTCTACGGACGGACGAGCTGCTTCCTGCCCTCGAGATGACTCAGATGGATTCACTGGGGTGGAGGGAGGGGTGTGTGTAGAGGGGGAGGCTGCAGCTGCCATCCTGCATTATCTGGAAGTGCTGGCTCAGGAGACGGAGTTGCTGACCTCTCCAAGGTCACCATCTCTCTCCACTCTCTTGGGCTTCTCTTTCCTCTAGGTCTCGAGGGGACTCTAACTGAAGAAGCCACACATACACACACCCAGAGGTGTCTGTAGTGGCCTTTAGGGACTCTGCAGAGGCTCCTCTGTCCCCCTGTTCCAGTAACAGCAGTTAGAGGGAGTGCGTAGGGAGATGGCTCTTCAGTTGTTCAACCAGTAAATTATTCAATCAACAAACTTCCACACCCATCTGTTCCTAAGCTTCGGGCTTGTGGTGAGAAGTAAAATAAAGGCATTGTCTTCCCTGTCAAAAGAATTCCAGCCTCCCAGGAGACCTGTTTACAGAGAAAGAAAGCAAAACCCTTTAGTCTGTTTTGACCAAAAGGAATTGAATGGTCACTGAGTCATGTGACTAAAAAAAAATTAAGTCCATACTTTCAGGTATGGCTTGATCCAGGCACTCAAAACATTTTCCAGGGGCCGGGGAGACAGCCCCGATCAATAGCGCTCTAGTTATGCACGAATAGGCCTTGAGTTCAGTATCCAGAGCCTACATGAGAAGCCAGGCATGGCAACACAGGTAAGAGGCAGAGTCAGAAGGGTCTGTGGGGCTCACTCACGTGGAGACAATCAGTGAGAGACACTGCCTCAAAAGATAAACTAGAAAGAGCATGTGATGGTCTTCAATCCCAGCAGCAGAGGCAGGTGGATCTCTGTGAGTTCAAGGCTAGCCTGATCTACAAAGCAAGTTCCAGGAAGCATCAGATCTGCGGCAGGGAAGGAGGGCCATGGGGAGTCCCCCCCTAGTCCTTTCCTAGCTTCTTGGCTTGGAGCTGTGTGACTTTTGGTGGATGGAGCAACTTCTCTGGTCCTCCTTTTCCTCACCAGTAAAAATTAGTCAATAGTCAGACCCATGTCTCTTTCTGGGCTGGGCCCATCCTTGAACGTTGCTGCCTGTGCTGGCTTTGAACTGGTCCTGACCTGTTTCCACTGCCCTAAGAGGAGGAGCCTCTCACTGGGCTGGCAGGGCTCCCTGCCTTTAGTTTGTTCAGAGAGAGAAAGAGAGGCTCTCCCTTATCTGGGTGTGAAATGGAATCTTTCCTAATGACTCAGACTTCAAAGCTTCAAAGGACGGGGTGTGACCTTCTGGGCTGGGACCTTCTGGGCTGGGCTTCCCACAGTAAGAAAGCCTTGATAGTGGGCCAAGGAGGCTGGCTTCTCCCTTTGGCTTGGCTTAGAGAAGGCCAGGCACCCTTCTCGCACCGCACCAGAGGCTACTATCAAAGCCTTCCATCAGGTCCCAGAAACAAAGCCCACTGTCATCCCCTCCCCACCCCACCCGTCCTCAGCACATCCTCCTGTCTTCCCAGAGACAACCCAGCTGCTGGGTTTGATGATTTAACCCTCATCATCTATAGAGGACAGATTGTGTGGTCAGAAGCAAGCAAGAGGGTATCCACCATCGTGGGGACTGTCCCCCAACCCACTCAAGACACTAAGCTCCTATGTGCCTCCTCTCCCCCTAATCACTAGTCTGCTCTCTCTGTTACAGCTTTTGTGAGTTTGACCTTGAATTCTTTCCTCCTCCTGCCTCTACCTACCTTGGCATGCCAGAACGTTGGGTGTTCAAAGCCAGCCAACCACACCCAGCACCAGCCCTAGGATGCCCCTGGGTGCTAGTGCCCCTCCCTTGTTGACTACCAGGATGGCTAGAAGGGCACCAGCATGCTGTGAGGAACAGTGTACACACTTGGCTGGTCCCTAGGAAGAGACCGCCTCCTCCCGCTCCATTTAACTGGGAATTCAAGCCCGCAAGTCATGTAAGCTTCATGGAGGTGTGAACCATAAATCCCCGGATATGTTCCCGTTGGCCTGGCCCAGGCTTGTAGACTTGGCCCGCTGTCCAGCTCATTCTAAAATGTACTGTGATGTTCCCACAGAGGGAAACGAGAAAAACACTTTTTCTTCAAGATTTGTTTTTATTTTGTGTATGAGTGGCTTGTTTGCAGGAAAGTTTGCGTACCACATGCATGCAGTACCGTCAAAGGCCAGAAGAGGGCTGTATCCCCCTAGAACTGGAGTTACAACTGGTTGTGAACCCGCATGTGGGTGCCCAGAATTGAGCCTGGACCTACAGAAAGCCACTCCATGTTCTTAACCACTGAACCATCTCTCCAGCTCCACAGCGGCAGGCTGAGCAACAGAAGCCAGCTGCAGAGAGAGCATGCTGGATCAAGAATGGACAGGGTCGGGATAGAAGGCTCAGAGCAGAGACAGAGATCCTATAGTGTACCAGTCACCTGATCTGTCCCTAAGGCCTTACAGGTCCCCCTCCTGCTCTCCCTGCCCTGCTTCCTGAACATAACGCAGAGTCCTGTTACAGGTTCTTTGTACTGGCTGTGCCCTCTGCCTATGGACACATGTCTCCAAATCCAGATGTGACTCCAGAATGCACTACTGCCTTCTAGCCTTGGCCCAAATGTCACTTTTCCAAGAGACCTAAAAGGATCCCTTCCATAACCCTCACACAGTGTGCATGTGGGGTACGTCTGAACATACCCCAAGATGGATGAGCCTCAACTATTACATAGGACTGGGGGTGTTGCTTAAAGGAAGGTTTTTTTTAGAATGTATAAAACCCTGAGTTCAAACCCGAGTCTTGAAAAAGAAGGAGGAGGAGGAGGAAGAGGAGGAGGGGGAGAGGGAGGAGGGAGAGGGAAGAGAGGGAGGAGAGGAGGAAGAGGAGAAAGAAAAGGAGAAGGAACAGAAAGAAATGAAGGAGGAGAAAGAAGAGGAAGGGAGAGAGTTAAATGATAAAGACCAGATAAAGACCTGCATGGCTCCATTGACGTGAATAATTATATATAATTATATATAATCATATAAATTGTCTGCTTACAGCTGTATCAACAAGGGTCCCAGCCACCAGTCACATGGATAGAACCCTTGAACTCTTGACTGCAAAACAGAGAAAAAGAATTTTATGTGTTACCTTATTTTAATGAATTTCAGTCGGAGTAAAAGTCAAAGAGGCCGAGTGTGATGACTTGCACAGCGTCTCAGGACTCTGGAGCCTGAGGTAGGAGGATGGCCATGAATTCAAGGGCAGCAGCCAGGACTATGGAGCAAGTTCCTATTGCCAACCGCTTCTCCCCATTAAAATTAAATCAGAAGATGTCTCTGGTGATATGGACATGAGTACTGACAGTAAAGGATATTTAGGGTCTGCGTCCCAGGGAAGGGTTCGTCTCTGTAGGATAGTTCAGTACTATGTTAAGTTGCACGTGTCTGTGAGTGTCTTCCTCTGCATCATTCATTCACTCACTCATTCATTCATTCACTGTATGCATGTACCGTGGGACACATGGAAAGATCTAAGGACAACGCTTAGGCGTCCGGTCTCTTCCTCCATCACATGGGTCCCAAAGGATTATCAGGCTTTTCAGCAAGCACCTTCACCCAGAGAGTCATCTCTCCAGACCTGACGTTTAAGATAGGGTCTCTCATCAAACCTAGAATTCATTAGCTCAGCTAGGCTGGATGGCGAGTAAACTGCCGGGGTCTGCTGTCCACCACCTCCCTGGCACTGGGTTCATAGTCCTATAAACACTTGATGATTCTGATCTCCTCAAGGCTGCGGGTCCCAGGCCCTGGGGTTCCCATGGGCTATAGGGGTAGCAATGGGAAGCTTTTACATTCAGATTCCAAAATCTCAATATGGACAAACGCTTGTGAATATCCTAGAGACAGATTTTTTTTTTAAAAAGGGATTTCTTTCTTTTTTATTTTATGTGCACTGGTGTTTTGCCTGCATGTGTATCTGCCTGAGAGTGTTGGGTACACTGGAACTGGATTTACAGACAATTTTGAGCTGCCATTTGGATGCTGGGAATCGAACCAGGGTCCTCTGGAAGAGCAGCCAGGGTCTTAACTACTGAGTCATCTCTCCATTCCTCGGGGACAGTTCATAGGTGGATCCAAATCAGACAGTCACTTATGGGGTTGAATTGGATTATAATGAATTTAAAATTATCTGCACCTGGCGTCTGTCTAGTCCCGTATCTTGACATGACAGCTGGTTTGTTTTAATCCTGCCCAGGTCTGTGATTTGACCTCCGTGAACACGGCTCACTGGCAGATCTACCTGCCAGCCTTTCTCCATCACACCCTCCTCTGCCCTCGCTGGATTCTTTGTGTGCTGAGCCTGTCATCCAGAGTCCCCAGGCACAGGAGGTCACCTACAGCCAACTAACCTCCACTCCTTGCTCTTTGTCTGCCCATAGCTGACTGGGCAGGTGTCCCTCTGCTGGCTGAGGGCAGCAGCTGAAGATCAGACCCATCAGGAGGGACCTGCAGTGTCCTTCGTTGCTTAGGAAACACAATCAATACGGCGTGAACCACTTCTCCCGGTGCAGGTGCCACCAACTAGGACAAGGAATCAAACTAGGATGCTGGTGACATCTCTGGGTTCCCTGGCTGCTTCAATTTGTTTTTAAAGCTGTGGTTTGCCTCAATAGAGACAACAAGAAATGGCCACTTGAGTCATCTGTAAACACCCAGTTCCACAGATGGACCGCCTTGCCAACGATGTACAGCTGTCTCTGCAGGCTGCTTCCAGAACCTTCATCCTTGTCGTTCAATGGCTTAAATCCTCAGGCAAGGGGGTTACTGGAGAAAGAAGTTAAGAAAGGAGTGTGGGGGAGGCCAGGAGCCCCGTATGGATCAAAACCTAGAAGTTGAGACTGAAGAGATAGCCCAGTGGTTCAGAGTGCTGGATGCTCTTTCAGAGATCAGTTCCCAACACCCACATGGCAGCTCAGAACCATCTTTAACTGTAGTTCCCGAGATGTCTGGCGCCCTCTTCTGTCTGTATTGGGAACTGCATACATGTGGTGCACATACACACGAGTCACAAATAGGCAGTTCCTGTAGAATATGCTATAGGAGCTGGGCCGGCAGTGACAGGTACACAGGATGGGGTTTCTCTGTGTCCTGGAACCCACTCTATACACCAGGCTGGCCTCAAACTTAGAGATCTTCTTGCCTATGCCTCTGGAGTGCTAGGATTAAAGGTGTTTACCACCACCAGCCAGCAACCATGCCGGGCTTAAAGGCATACACCACCACTGCCCATGTCATCTAGGGCCGTGACCAGGGACCAAACAAAGCAGCTCTCTGCTCCTCCTGGGTCCAGCCTGGTTTTAGTTGGCTGATCAGAGTGAGTTAGGCCCCTTTGCAGAGACTGACATTCTCAGAGATTTTTTTTTTTTTTTTTTAAAGTTCAACAGGAACGCTGAGTAAGCGGCAGATGGGGAACAGCAAGCTATCTTCTGTCTCTGGTCTGTGTTAGCATTATGTCGACACCAAGCCAGGCAGTGCGTTTGTTCGGGGACAGACCCCCAAGGACTGGTCCTGTTCAGCTGCCAAGAACCACAAGGCCTCGTGAGTCAACCAAGTATTTTGACTTCAACCTGAGCCAGGTTCCTGTCTATAGACTGAGTCAATCATGGTCCTTAGTCTTTGGGGTTCTCCTAGGTCAGGGGAGTCCCCTGTGCACATGGACTCAGTGATACAAAGGCATCTTAGGAAGGCAGGGATGGGGTTGGTGGGCCAGGGCTTCCATGAAGTATCTTACTGTAAGCATGGACAGCTCTTGGGCTACTGTGTCTGGGAACATCTTGTGGCTCCAACCCCAGGACATCTAAACATGGCTGGTTAGAGAGATGGATCTGTTATGGTTTGGGCCTGCTCCCAATAGGCTCATACGTTTGGACTTTTGCCCCCCCCCCCCCAGTTGCAGGTGCTGTGAAAGTCTGTGGGACCTTGGGGACTTGTCTAGCTGGCTCAGTGGGCAGACCTTGGTTGTGTTCCATTCTGGTTATGGCCAGAGCTGTTTGTGTCCTGATTCACTACGGTGAGAGAAACTGTATACACTTCTGCCACCACAGACAAAGCCACTCACTGTGGCAGTCCCTTCTGTGATGAGTGTGAGCCAAAACCAAAACTCACCCCGCCCCCCCGTGCTATGCTGTGCACCTGGCTGTAGCCCACGCAGCTTCTCCCTCATCTTGATCTCAGTCAGGAGAAGGTGGGTTTTGCTTCCGTAACAAATGACCCCTGAATCCCAGCTTGTGATGGACAGAGCAGTGACTACTGTAAGGGACATGCCAGGGGCTGAGAAGGCAGCCTTGTGGGCAACACAGCACTGTGAGGTGGGAGGTTCAGGTCCCCAGTACCCAGGAAAAAGTATGACATGTGTGCTGGCAACTCACCTGTATAACCTCAGCAGTCAGAGATGGAACTGGGCATTCCTCAGAGCAAGCAGCTAGACAAGCCGGGATCAGTGAGCTCTGGGTTCAAATTGGAGAGCCTGTCTCAATATATTCAGCAGAGAGCAATGGAAGAAGATGCCACTGTCACCCTCTGCATATCACATACTTATACACGTGCATGCATACACCCAGCTACTCATCCCTGAGCCCCACACACACACCCAAGGGATGTGAACCTCACTAAATAAATCTTATACTGTGTCTCCCCCTATCCCCACTCCAGTCTTGCTTTATAGCTCAGGCTAGCCTCAAACCTACAACCTTCTTGCCATCACCTGCCAAGTGCTGGGATTAGAGACATGAATCACCATACCCAGCTTAGCAGTCGTTCTCAAAATGGTACACCACCTCTGATTCACTCCCCCAGAGAGTCAGAAGGGAGTGGCTCACCTCAGCGTCTTTAGTAAATTGCTATCCTTACCTACTGTGGGATGAAGAAGGAAGCCCAGAGAGGCCAGGTACCTTGCTCAAGGACACGCAACAATGACATCTTCCCCATGTCCTCAAGAAAACCCTCTCTTGCTGAGCGTGGTGGCACACACCTTTAAGCCCAGGATTCAGGAACAAGAGGTAGGAGATGGAAGTCAGGGTTTGAGACCAGCCTGGTGTGCATAGCAACTTCCAAGACAGCCGGGGAGGGGGGGCAACATGTTTCAAAATAAAACAAAAACAACCTTCATCTCTCCTTTTGCTCTAGATAAATCTCACCTCTATTCTGGGACACACACATACACATGCACACACACACACACACACACACATACACACATACAGGCACGCACACACGTGAACACAAGCCTGCTTGCACACAGGATGGTAATTTGGGGCAAGAGGGGCCTGGGGGCCTCTCTTATTCCCTCTTAGGGACTGAGATCACTGTGGCTTCCTGTCCCGTGTCGGTGTCGTGATTCATGGCGTGTCTAAGGTGCCCGCCCGCAGCGTGAGCTCATCCAAATCCTGTCTATTGTCTGAGCCGCTCCAGGAGACACATCTGAAGCCGGGGATCACAGGGGCTGATTTATGACGCCAGCCTCCCCACAGCGTAAGGCAGAGGCAGAGCTGCTGAGCTCAGAGGAAGATCTGGTTGGCTTGATTAATCCCCAGAGGAGACAGAGCCCCAAGGCTGAGCCGAGATGAGCAAAGGTTCTGGATTCTCCAAGGCAGACAGCGGCATCCTGTTTCCTGCAGCGGGGGTCCCAGGAGGGAACTGAACGCCATGGGGTGGCAGATGGCTCATGGCATCTTGAACTTGCCACTGCTGGAGATGGGCCTCAGGCCCGCTTCTTGCAGCTCTCATCTCTGCCAAACTGAACCATCTGTCTATGCCGTGGACTAAGGACTCAGGGTCACCCCTGGCTGCTTCTTCCCCCACTCCCCCGCCTGTTCTGTAACCAATTCATTAGCCAGGACCACAGTTCCTGGTTCCAGCCACCTTTGTTGCCTGGACCCATGCACTAATCCAGTCCTCTGGATTGCCAGTGGCCACCCCTCCCCCACCAGCTCCAATCTCTCTGTTACAGCCTAAAGCATCTACTTCTCTGCTCTAAAACCTCCTGTGACTCTCACCTTCCTCAGAGCAAAGATCTTGGATGCCCTCCCCTCACACCAGCAGGCCCCTCCCTTCAAACCAGCGATCCTGCTCCCTCACAGGGGTGACCTCTTTTGCCCTTCACATCTGCCTTCCTGATGGCGCCAAGGTTTTTGGAGGCAGCCCTGCCTCCCGGCCTCTGCCTCGGCTGCTCTACATCCTGGGCTGCTCCTGGCTGGAGCTCACCTCTCTGTAAGTGCAGGCAAAAATCAGATCTTCTTGCTTGGGCCTTTCTGCTGCTTGCAGCTGGCTTTCCCTCTGTGCCCCCCTCCCCCACTGCCCCCTCTGCATTTTTCCAGGCTTGCTCAGGATTGTGGCCTGTCACCAGCTCGTTTTGACACACAGTGGGTCTCTCTGACTGTCTACCAAATGTGTACGTTTTACACCCACTGTTAGCCAGGCATCAGGGAGGCTCGGGTTCCAGTAGAAAGCAGACGCAAGTTACAGTTGAGCACTGGGTTCGGGAAGGCAGATGGCTCCTGGCGAGGCCTATGTGGCCAAGATGCTTCTCAATTGGCTCCAAATCTGTCCCACAGCCAGGGCCAGGCGCTGTGTGATGCTTGGTCAGTTTCAGAACGTTTCTGAGCCTCACAGTGCACAGGGCTGTTAGAGTTTGCTCTCAGGATGGTGATGAGACCAGGCTGGGAGTATATCCCGTTCTCATGTCTTCCCCTGGGAGAAAGAGAAGACAAGTCTTCCTGCCTCTGTGCCCAGGGTCTGTAGCTGCTGTGACTGAGTTGAAGCTCAGCCTTAGACCCCTGGCCCTCCTAATTCCTAGTCTTCTTTCTCTATGAGCAAGTCTCTGGCCACAGGACCTTTGCACCTGCTGGACTTGGTCTGTAGTCTTCTTCTTTTCCCCAACTCCCCCAGCCACTCCCCCACTCCACCCCCCACCAACACACATATTAAGTCCCTTGGGAGCCTCCCTCTTCCTAGGCTTGGCTGACTCCCTGCTGCGGGTCTCCATGCTCTGAAAAAAGAAACTCTATTTAAGACAGGAAGAGCCGGGGGAGAGAAGGGAGTTGTACCACATGCTCTGACACAGAGACTCAGCTAAGAAGCAGCCAGCCCCCAGATGGCAAGAGGCCCCGTGGGAGGCAGCTGCAGCTGTCACACGCACAGATGGGAGGCGGGACACTGGGTGCCAGGGCCGAGGGAGGGGTGTAGCTGGGACTCAGCAGCAGAGCTGGTGCTGAAGAAAGATAAAGATCTGCTGGATGTGGGTGGAAGGGATGATTTCACAGAACAATGGCTGCTCCGTAAACATCACATGCAAACACACACACACACACACATAGGGACATACACACCCGCGCATGCGCGCGCGCGCACACACACACACACACACACACAAATACATACGCATGCACGTGTGCACATGTGAACACACATAAACACACACATATATACACACATGTATGCACAAACACTCTGACTTCCGATGGGTGGGCCCTGGTGCAGGGCAGGCTCTAGAGCAGGAGAGGACCAGCCTAAGGCTTCCTTCTGTCCCCTTTCCCCAGAAAGTCTGTCCTGGAA
>JANHMN010000023.1:27118495-27161779 GCA_030674055.1 Rhabdomys pumilio
CTTGTGTTACTCCAGGGTCATCTGGGTTATTGTTGTATAGTGGTGACTTGGAGCAAGTCAACCATTAGCGACACGTACACACCAAGCAAGGAATAACACACATAGACTGATTTCCTCTTTATGATACGGAGATTGCGGAACACACGATATGAAAGTGGCCATGTCTGTCCCTCACTTCTCCCATCAGGAAGACACAGCATGACACATTCAAAACAAGTTAGTTACCATGAATACCTGGATCCAGTGATACCCGAGGCTAGCCGTTCCTTCCTATTTTCCAATACTGCGAAAGTAAGCTTTCAGCTGAGCATAGAGCTGGGAACCCATGCTCCTGAGAGTCTTACCTGGTCTCCTGCCCTTCCCGTGGTAATAGTCCAGCCCAGGACCCCAACATGAACAGTTCTCTGTGGACAGTGAGACATCTGGCTCTCTGGTTCTCCTTCATCCCCACCTGCTGGCTGTGCTATTGGCTGCTCAGCGGTGATGTGTATTTAATGAGGGCTCGGAATCAGATTAATTCCGATTAGTTAATAAACGGCAACCTCCGTCTTCCTCTCAGGCAAGCTAAATCTGTGCCTGTTGCTTTAATTTCTTGCCTTTGTGGTCCTTTACCACTGATGAAATTATGAGAAGGTTAGTACTGAAATTTCCCAGATTAGATTAGGCTTGAATGTATTAATACAGTTCTTTCCCGCTGTCCCTGGAGAGAGCCGGTCAGAGGGCCTATGAGAGCATCAGGGGGCCACCCAGAGCCCAGGTTTACCCTGGCACTCTTCAAATAAGTTTCTTTGGGGGATGGATTATGCATTGATTGAGCACCGACTGTATGCACAACCCCAGTTGTGAACGTTTGTATTGAATCTACAGGGACAGGGACAGGCTGGGACAGGCATCAAAGGAGGAGTTAACATCCAAGCTTAGCATCAGGTAACACTAGAATGTTCTAGTAAACCCAGAGCCTGGTCTGAAGGAGGGGTCCTACGCAAATCAGTTTGACCTTTGAGCTGGTGAGCTGGGTGTTCCCTGAGGGAGGGGGGAGAGCATCTCCAAGCCTCACAGGAAGTTGGTAATGGATGGCCTAAGGCCAGACAGAAGACAGAGGCCCAGTCAAAGCCTACCCTGGAGCCAGCCAAGGGACACTAGTAACAGAGGGGGCTCCCCTCTTTGCTGTGGTCACCCTATGGCTGCCAACACCATCATTCTGGAACACGTGGCCTTCCCCTGATACTTCTCAGCAGTAGATGAAGGATCCACAGGAATCTCTGTCTCTCCTTCAGGGCCTAGCATTGAGCTAGCCTGAGAACTGAGCCTGGTATAAATGGTTCTCCCACTATAACGGGTCAGAGTGTGGGGTGCAGGCTCTAATATCCCTGAGAGGGACTCCTGGATTTGTTCTCTTACATAGAGCCAGCCTTTGTGATGAACCAAAGAATGTCAGGCAAGTGACCCCAGATGGGGAGCATCTTTGCCTTGTGGGACCCCACTCAGATTGGCTGGGGTCAGCAGCGTCAGGTTGCCAGACTATCCTTGCCATGGCCTGGCCTGGAGCATGTCCCAGTCCCTGTGGGCAACCTCTCAGTTAGGACTGACCACACACGACCACTCCGGAGTGCTGGAGTGATTTCCCTCCCCAAACTCTGCTCCCCACCTCCACCCACCCACCGCCACCCCCACCCCCATACCCACCCCCACCCCCACCCCCACTCCCACCCCCACCCCCACTGAGAAGCTAGGAACATCAGGAACCAACCTGTGTTGTTTTCTACTTTCAGAATTAAGCCCATGGTAGTTGCCACACCTGGGAAGCTGACACAGGAGGACTGGACACTGGCCTGAGGAGATTTCTCAGCTGGTGAAGAACCTAAGTTTGATCCCCAGAACCTGTGTAAGAAGAACAGGGGTTGGCGGTGTACCCCGGAATCCCAGCACTTGGGGAGGCAGAGGCAGGGGAATCCCCAAAGCTCTATCCCCAGCCAGCCGAGCTGGCTAAATGTGAGTGTCCCAGGCCAGTGAGAGGAGGTCTTGCCTTGATAAGGAGCATGCATGGTACACACCTTATCCCAGCACGCTGGAGGCAGAGGCAGAGGCGGACAGAGCTTCCTGTGTTCAAGACCAGCCTGGTCTATGTAGCAAGTTCCAGGCCAGCTAGGGCTATACAGCCTCTTGGCTGCAGTCCTAGTCATGAAAGTCATGAAGGCTGTCCTGGAACCTGGGATCCTCTTACCCCAGCTTCCTGAATTGCTAGGTAGGCAGATCTCTGTTCACTGCCCAGCAGTTCCCTACAGTGGATGAGGCTGTGCCAAGCAGTGGCTAAGTGGCTGGTATTCTAAGTGGCTGGTATGATGTCACATGTCTGTAATCCCAGCACTAAAGAGGCAGAGGCTGGTGATCTCTGTGAGTTTGAAGCCAGTCTGAACTATACAGTGAGTTCCAGAACTTCCAGGGCTATGTAGAAAGACCCTGTCTCAAAAAAACTAAACAACCCCCCCCCAAATTGCTGAGTGAACAGTTTATTCAATGTGCCCCAGCCTCCCTGAAGAGCCCTGCAAGCTACTGTGTGCAGCCTCTCATCCTGTTAAGGCCACTTCCTGTCTTCCAGCTTATCTCTGCTTTGGAGTGGATACAGACCAGGAGTCCTCACAGTGGCATGCATGCTGCAGGAGCAGCCGCCTCAGTATCAGCTAGGCCGAAATGCAGAGTCCGGCTGGCCTGGCAGGCGCAGGCTTGCGTTGATACAGGTCCTTCTCCGAGGAAATGAACGTGTCTAGACACTCCTCAAAAGGTCCTAATGACAAAGCACAGTTCTACCACAGACCACCCTGGGGAACCAAAGGAGGCTACCGGGCATCCTCACAGACCATGGGTGAGGGGAACTGACAGAGAGTGTGAGGGGCTCTAAAGCAGCCACACTATGAGGTCTGCCCAGGACGGACAATGGCTTTTCCACAGCTGCACAGATGGAGTCCCATGAGCAACCGTCCCCGACCTGTATGGAAGACACAGCAGGCAATCAGGACAGAATGGCATGCAATGTCTGAGAGGAGTAACAGGAATCCAGTACTCCTCCATGCCTCCTCCTCCTCCTCCTCTTCCTCCTCCTCCTGGGAAGGGATATCAACAACCCACCAGCCAGATGGTGATGGACTCTCACAATAGACACAGCTGATCTCATGAAGTCAGTGTGATTGGGCATCTTGTCAAACCAGCTACTCAAAGCTGAGGCAGGAGGATCTCAATTTCAAGGGCCGCTAGGACTACATGAGTAAGTTCAAGGCCAGTCTGGGCAACTTAGTGAGATAATATATCCAAACAAAAAACGGGGCTGCAGAGATGGTTCAGTGGTTAAGAGCACTTCTGAAGGACCAGGTTTGATTTCCAACACCCACATGGCAGCTCACCGTGGACTGTAACTCCAGTTCCAGGGAATCCGACACCCTTCTGTGGCTCCCATGGGCAGTATACATAAATGGTACACAGACACACATGTATCATATATATAAAATATTAATTTTTTTTGTAAAAAGAGGGCTGGCAGTGTAATTCATTTGGTAGAGCACTTGCCTAGGATGTGTGACAACTTGGGTTATGTTCCTAGTACTGGAAGAGAGAAAGAGAGAGAGAGAGAGAGAAAAAGAGAGAGAGAGAGAGAGAGAGAGAGAGAGAACCAGAGAAAATCCTCAGGCCCAGCCAGCTGCCTTTCGTCAGATTTAGTAAGAAGAGTGGAAGAGTGGCTGGTTCTGACACAAGCTGCCAGGGACCTTGGACTCTCTCAATTATAAGAACCACCAACCCAAGTAGGAATTCCTGGGCCTGGAGCGATGGCTCAGCAGTTAAGAGCACTAACTGTTCTTGTAGAGGATCTGGGTTCCGTTCCTAGCTCACTGCCAGCTGTGACTCCAGCTTCAGGGGGATCTGGCGCCCTCTTCTGGCCGCTGAGGACACTGCACTCACAGATGCACATAAACTCAGGCAGAGGCACACCCATAAAACAAATGAAGAAACAAATTCTATGTGGGGATTCCTGTGAACAAGAGAGTTGGTGTACCTGGTCTACAGTGATCCCAACTTACCCACACATCCTTCCCGAATCCTAAACTCCTAATTCTGTTGACACGACACAGGGCCCAATTTAAGCTCTTTCCCCAGTCTCTGTAAGTAGACGCTAGCCTGTGACACTGCTCCAACCAGGATGAAAAAAAGGGTGTTACTGGGTGGAGCTTTGGAGAAAGTGTTTTGAAGGAGGAGAGAAGACATGGCAGATCTCTTGCCCTTCGCTTTTTCTGCTCTTCCTGCCTGGGATATCAATGCAAGGCTGGAGTTGCTATACACAACCTTTATAAGAATGAAGAAGGGTAGGATCGGAGGCAGGGGCTGGAAGCCTACATTTTCCACCCTGCAAAAGGGAGACATGATCAATCCTTGGCAGATGCCAGCTGCCTCTGCTCTTGACTGTGGGTGACCTCATGGGAGACCCTGTATAAAACGACCACCAAGTCTCTCCTTGATTTCCAGACCCAGAAAATAATAAGCACTGATCGCTGTTTGATAGCTGCCGAAGAAGGGACTTCTGTCTTCTTCTTCTTGCCTGTAGGGCAAGAGGGGAGATGGTTTGTCAGAGATAGGCCATCATTGACTCACATGGTGAAGAATAGCAGTCTGGTCTCTCTGCTTGAGAATGTGGCTGTCTTGGACCAGGTGAGCCTAGGGGCTGAGTCACCCATGAGCTGTCGTGTACCTCCTATGAGAAGCCTAGGCCCAGCAGGGCATGGTGGTACACACCTTTAGTTCCCATACTTGCAAGGCAGAGGCAGGTGGATCTCTGTGAATTTGAGGCCAGCCTGTCATGTAGGAAAAACCTTGTCTAAAACTAAAAAAGAAGAAAAGAAGAAGGAAGAGGAGAAGGAAGGAAGGAAGGAAGGAAGGAAGGAAGATTGGACGGACCGACTGACTGACTGACTGACTGACTGACTGACTGACATTTCCCACTAAGTACCTTTCAGTCCCCTTGTATTTATTTTATGGCTGTGGAACTGGGCTGCCTGAGTTCAAATCCCAGACTGGGTGTTTTCTAGTCACGTGCGCTGGCTAGTTTTATGTCAGCTTGGAGCAAACTAGGGTGCTTTGGGAAGAGGTAACCTCAACTGAGAAAATGCCCCCCTCAACTGAGAAAATGGGCAAACCTGTGGTGCATTTCCTTAATTAGTAATTGATACACAAGTGCCCAGTCCACTGTGGGTGGTACTTCCCCTACGCAGGTGGTCTTGGGATACATAAGAAAACAAACTTAGCAAGTCAGGGGAGGGAGAAAGACAGGGAGAGAGACAAAGAGACAGAGAGAGCTAGCACACCAGTAAGCAGCATCCTTCTGTGGCTTCTGAATCAGCTTCTGCCTCTAGGTTCCTGCCCTGACTTCCCTCAGTGACAGAGTATGACCCTAGGGATTAAGATACCACATGACCTTGGAGAAGTTACTGAATCACTCTGTCACCAGTGACAATTCTATCCACATCCCTTTACTGGGTGGATGGATGGATATGGACCAGCAAGGCAGGAGGCCAACCGCCAGCTGGACCTTGGTAAACCACAACTTACGCCTCCTTCCTCTCTCTCCTCTGCTGAAACTGACCACAGTCACTCTGCTTGGGAATGTGGCTGTCTTGGACCAGGTGAGCCTAGGGGCTGAGCCCTCTGAGGTGGCACCTGTGCGTCCTGGAGCTGGGACCGTGGGAGGACAGTAGGAAGGCTAACTATAGAAAGGAAACTCACCCACATTCACACGTGGCTCTGCTCAGCAGAGCAGCGAGCCGTGTGCCCCTTTAAGGGGGCAGAGGCTGCTCCACCAATGGGCACGCTCAGAGCAAGGTCCCCTTTCTCATGAGAGTCACTTGGGAAACACAAGCCCAGCTAAGCAAGCCTCCATCACTGAATAGACAAGGCTGTGTCCCCTGGTTCACCCTGGACAGGCTCCAGGGTGGAACTGGCCTTAGAGATGAAGGCACACCACAGGGTACTGAGGGCTGCCCTGTGAATTTCCATCTCGTGGTTCAGGGAGGGGTCACAGGGCTATGAGAGGCCACACATTCTGAGCCCTTGTATGTGAAATAGACCCACTAAACCATGTCACTGGTAGGGGACTTTTGGAGTTAGGATATTCTGAACTTCAGGACTGGGACGTTACGCACTTTCTCCACCACACAGTGTAAGATTTACCCCTGGGCTTGTGGGTGTCAGAGCACTAGAGGCCTCTCTGCCCAGAACCAGGTGTGACCAGTCTTCCCAGGCATGCTCAGTACATGGCACACAGACTGGACTGTATGCAGAAAGGAACTGTCCGCCGAGAACTCAGGATGGGTGGGAATGGACTGACTCACTGGGTGCTCCAGACTTCAACCAGAACAAATAGCAAAGAGCAAAGTCACCATGTTCACCTGGCTCAAAGGATGACCCAAAAGAAAACTGAGCCGAGGAACAATATACAGAAAGAGAGGGAAGCCCAACACAACAAAATAACAACAAAACCAAAAACAAATAAACAAACAACAAACAAAAACCAGTGAAATGTGTAAATGAAACAGCCAGGAATGGTGGCACGTGCCTTTGATTTCAGCAGAAACAGGTGAATTTCTGTGAGTTAGACGAAGGCTAGCCTCATCTACATAGTGAGTTCCAGGCTAGCCTCATTTACATAGTGAGTTCCAGGCTAGCCAGGACTACAGAGTGAAACCGTTTGAAAACAAACCGTTGAGACTGAAGCAAACCCACCTAAGGTTGCCTGTGGTGTAGAGGTGACTGGCTGTGACCCTGTCCTACTGTTGGCTCTTTTTCCCTAGCAACCTCCATTCATCAGTCTGTGCGGTGGGCACAGAGGGTGACAGTCTTGGAGGTAAGTGGGCCATCCCTAGGATTGGGTTCCTTGATGATTCCAGCTTTGTTGGCTGTGGCTGACACCTTTGCGGGGGGGGGGGGGGGGGGGGGGGGGAACCTTTGGGATTTTTTTGGAATTTTCCGCAGCCCCTCATATGGGTTATTGTGACTTTTTTTGTGTGTTTGTTTTTTTGTTTTTTTGTTTTTTTTTAACAAGAAAGAAAAAGAAAATGAACCTTATCCTGTTTGTGTGGCTAACACCCAGGGAGTCTGGAAGGCCTGACCTGTGACTCTCTGAGGGTCACATGGAGACTGTGGTGAGTTCAGGTGGGCAGCTCAGGGCTGAGGCTGCCTGGTGAAGGCCCAGGCCTGTCAGGGAACACAGAGGGCCAGGCAGGGCAGCCTGCTTCCATTCCCAGCCCTGTACTGCATGGCCATCTTAGGACAGGGGCTTCTAGACAAACAGACAAGATGTGAGGTCCAAAAGCATCCCCAGAGCCTTTCGGGCCTCACTTTGGGGATGCTTGGGGAACAGTTTCATCTGGAAATTTCCACAGCAGGGCAGAGCTGGCCTCAGAGGCCTATGGCCTTGAGCTTAGCTGGGTAGGAGTGGGGAGGTTTATTGAACATTTTCAGTCCTCAGGTCCCAGGCGGTGAGGGCAGGCAGTAGAGAAATTAGTGCGTCCTGTGGTAATCCAGTTATTTGGGAGTTAAGTGGGCACTAGCCCCATATGTCCAATGTCCCTGTGAGATGAACAGAGACGTGAAGAGAAGCCACTGAGGGCAGAGGCAGAGAGTGGACTGATGAAGCTGTCAGCCAAGAGCTGCCTGAGCAACCAGTGTTTCCTCTCGGCCACTTCTTACCCATAAACCTCTGCTAGATTCTACTTTCCCAGCATGCCACACTCTATCCCAAAAGCCAAGTTACAGATACACTTAGTGATAAGGCCAGGAAGAGGTAGGTGTCTTGTTGAGACAGACTCAGCCTCCATTCCACCAGTGACGAAGGTTTAGGGGACAGTGTCCTGATGGCCCAGCCCATCCTTCATTGATCACCCTGGCTCAAACTATTTCCAATCCCTCAGGACCACCCAGGTCAAGCTGGTTAGTAGAACAGCCAGCTTAGCTAAAGAGGTACATTAGGCAAGCCTTGGTCTCCATGACAGCTGTGTAGCTCTGCCTTTGGGTCTGGAAGAAGCCGATAACAATATGTAAAAAGGATATGACAGCGTATCAATACATTTTTATTAACAAAACCAGGCCTGGGGCCAGATTTAGCCAGCAAACTTTTTTTTAAAAAAAAAATTATTTATTTATTTTTATTTATATAAGTACACTATAGCTGTCTTCAGACACACACCAGAAGAGTGTACATCAGATCCCATTACAGATGGTTGTGAGCCACCATGTGGTTGCTGGGAATTGAACTCAGGACCTCTGGAAGAACAGTCAGCACTCTTAATTGCTGAGCCATCTCTCCAGCCTGCCAGCAAACTTTTAACTTATTGAACCTTGGTCTCAACCAATCAAAGGTGACCCAACTCTAGCCAATGAAAAAAGCTCCCCCAGGAAGTTGTGGGATGTTTATTCCCTCTTAAATAAAAGAAGCAGGTGCTGGAGAGATGGCTCAGCAGTTAAGAGCACCAACTGCTTATGCAGAGGACTCAGGTTTGGTTCCCAGCATGCTCACAACTCCCTGCAACTCTGGTTTCACAGGATCTAGTACCCTCTTCTGGACTCTGTGGGTGTTGCATACACATGGTACACAACCTCATGTAAGTATACACATACACAGAAAAACAATTGACATTTGTTTTTTTAAAAGGAGAGAGAGGGAGAAAGGCAGAGAGAGAGAGAGAGAGAGAGAGAGAGAGAGAGAGAGAGAGAGAAAGAGAGAGAACAGGAGGGGACTGGGGAGTTGGCACAAAGGGTTAAGTGCCTGCCGTAAAGGCAGGCATGGTGCACATACCTACGATCTCCGCATTGACAAGAGAAAATGATCCCTGGGGCTCCTGGCCAGCTATATGGGTGATCTCCAGGCCAATGAGAGAGAGCCTGTCTCAGATGAGGTGAAAAACTCCTGAGGAGGCTTGTCCTCTGAACTCCACACACCTCCATACAAACAGGTGTCCATATATACATGCATTGTGCGTGTGTGTGTGTGTGTGTGTGTGTGCACTTGTGAACCCCAGCCTCCAGTAATAATATAAGAAAAAGAAATTTGAGGAAATGGCTGCCCTATATGGGGCTATACTTTGTCCTGTAGAAATGAGTTGACCGGATGAAAGAGCCAGGTCCCAAACCCACGGCTCAGCTGTGCCCCCAATTCCTCCAGTGTGGGCTTCTTCTCATAGGAGTTAAGATGCTTCTGGGGTTAGTGAGATGGATCAGCAGGTAAAGGTGCTTGCTACCCAGCCTGATGACCTGAGTTCAATTCCTAGGACCCATGTATTGGAAAGAAAAAATTGACGCCTACAGTTTGTACACACATACATACATGCACACACGCACACACGCACACACACACACACACACACACACACACATGCGCACTGAACAAATGCATGTACAAACAATTAAACTTACTTAAATTGTTCTTTTTTTTCTCACTTGTTAATATAATCTCCTCCGTGTGCCCTAGGCCCCGTGCTGAAGACCCCACACCCCAGCTGTCTCAGGAGCACAGTGATTTACAGAGCAGCTTCCTGCCCTGAGTCTCAGGGGATTCTGGTCACACCTCTAGCAACTCCACGGGCGGGAACGAGGTCAAGCACACTGGTCAGGCAGGTTGGTTGTGAACTTTACAGCAGGTAAGCCTTGGAAAGACCTGGGACCAGGCTGTGCCTTGTATCTCTCCTGTCCCCCTGACACCAAGATGTCACCTCCTTCTGCAGTGCTCTTAGGTTACTGGAATCTGATCTCACATTCAGGCTGCAAAAGGTTTGTGTATGCTTGCATGCATGCACACACATACACGTACATACATGCACTGACACACGCACGTGCACATTCATCAATTCTCGGGGTCAGGGCAATTGATTCTCCCCTTTTGGCTGAGAGATCAAGCGTTGATCTTCCAAGACTCCAAGAAGCTGACACTACTAGTCCACTAGCCTGATGCAGAAACTAAAGCCCAGAGGGGTTGAGTAAGCCTTTTTTGCTTTCCTGCACTAAATCCCAGCCTCATGATGCTAGGCAAACCGTTCAGCTTCCTGGACTTCAACCTTTCCACCTCTGTCATGGATCTGTGTGAGCCTTAGGAGACCGATGCTCTGCCATTTGAGTACCTCACACACCAGCTGGTGTCTGTGTTTAGGCGAGGGCTCGTGACCTGGTTTTGCCCTGCTAGTCTATGCTTGGCCGGGTATCCATGGGGACCCCCAGATGACCCCTGAAACGGGGGAAAAGGGAGAGGCTTCTCCAGAGCCCTGGCCTTGCCATCCCCAGAGAGGAAGGATGTGGCCCACACACAGGGAGCGGGCCTGGCCCTGTCACCATGGCAGCAGTCTCCAGCGTGTGTGCCAGCTGCCCACGGAACTGCAGCTCCGCCCGGTTCCCTGTGAGAGCCGCCACGGTGGCTGGGCTTTATGCCCACGTCAGTCTCTTGCCTCACAGCTGGGAATGCTTGCTGGCCCCAGGCACACAGTGGGCCATTAAAATCTAGATGATACCATTCAAAGGTAGTCAGAGCTGCCCTGGCAGGTTAACATATAAGCTCTCACAGGCTGGCCCTCTTTCCTGAATCCTTTGTCTCTTCTGGGTGCAGACCTCAGTTAGCCCTACCATCTAGCTGGTGGCCTTTAGCATGAGACTTCATTTCTTAGGAGGTGTTTTAAAAATGTATTTATTATTTTATTTTATGTTTGTGGGTCTTTTACTTGCATATATGTTATGCACCATATACATGCTTTAACTTGATGTATGTGTGTGCACCAAATATGTGGAAGAGGCCACAGGGTCCCCTGGAACTGGAGTTACAGATGACTGTGAGACACTGTGTGGGTGCTAGGAATTGAATTCAGATCCCCTGCCCGAGCAGCTAATGCTCTTAACCACTGAGCCATCTCCTCAGCCTCCTTGGGAGATGCAGTAACAATGAGATGGGGTGGTAGGACTGCTGAGAACACTGTAAGATGTCTAGGCTTTGGGACCTGTGTTAGCCCAGGCTAGACCACCTGCTATGACCACCCCATCTTGGAGACAGGCCCTAGAATCTCCACAATATGGTTCTACTTCCTTGATCTGTGTCACAGGTAAGGAAACTGAGGCACAGGAGGTTACATAGCCACCCTAAACAGGGCATCTATCTACTCTCCAATCCGATTCTATGTTGTTTTACAGAGACCAGTGAATAACAGCCTGTTTTTCTGAGCAGGCATTTATTGGGCACCTCCTGAATGCAGGCATCATACTGATCACCTAGGTGCAGGGGGTACATCAAAGCAGAGGCAGGTCCCCAGGAAGCAGGAAGAAGCTGAGATCCCAGTGGCTACCCCATGGCCTATGGGGTCTCCTGGTTCTGGCATGGGGAAGGGGCTCGAGATCATTCACAGTCCTCTTGCCTGTGACAAATGGAATACAAGCAGCCTATGCCTCAGGCTGGGACCTATGTTCCCCTGGCTTCTCTGTCCAGCCCATGGATGGATACTGAGTCTTTTTTTTTTTTTTTTAAGATTTATTTATGTATATGAGTACACTGTAGCTGTCTTCAGACACACACCAGAAGAGGGCATCAGATCCCATTCCAGATGGTTGTGAGCCACCATGTGGTTGCTGGGAATTGAACTCAGGACCTCTGGAAGAACAGTCAGTGCTCTTAACCACTGAGCCATCTCTCCAGCCCAATACTGGACTAATCTCACACAAGTCCAACTTCACCCCCTCTGACCTGTGTTACATCCCTTCTCCAGATGGCTCAGGTCCCTCCCAGAGAGAATCCTAGCAATGCTTAAGTTCAGAGTTCGTTCTTGGACCTCTGCTGGCTTCGAGTTTCCACAGGCCTCGGATCTTGCTGGCCTCGGGTCCCTGCTGACCGTGGGTCCCCCTGGCCTCTGGTTCTCACAGACCTGTTCTTTGTACCGCGCTGTGGGTCCTGCAGGCTCCAGTGCCATTGAGCTGGGGCTTGTTTTCCCAAAGGCACAGCCCAGATCTGTGCTTACACGGGGTCGTGAATACAGGTAAACAGACAAGTATGTATATGGTTATATGTGTAAATATGCAAACACATGCACGTACTTGCAGACACAGTTACGACCACTGACCCTTGCAGCCAGGCTATGCCACCGTGCACCTGATTTGTGTCTCTCTGATCGCATTCTAATGGGTCTCTGCGGTGATGCTCCTGTCTTGGGGACTCATGGGAACTCTGTGAGCTACAAGGTCCCTTCCTAATCCACAGTAGAGCAGAGCCACTGAAGAAGGCCTCCAAAGAACACTAAGATTCCTTTTTCATTGCCTCTACCTTCCTCACCCAGCACTACCCACCCCTAGAAGTGGGGACCCTGGCTCACCATCATGGCGTCAGAACTGTAGGTACCCCCACCATCACCACCCCGCCCTGGCTCTGTGAAGTTGGAACGTCCCCTCAGAATTTCCACGTTCAAAGTGCTTCCTTTGTGCTAAATAATTAATTCTCGCCACGCTCCCAGGTGAGAGAATAAATAAATGTCATTTGTGTGGGGTGACTAAAGGCAGCGGGAATGGAGGCTGACAGCTCCAGGCATCTGCAGAGGGGTCAACCAGGGACACAGCTAAATAAGAGGATGGAGCTCCTGTCACCCCCTCCCTGCCCCCATCAGGGTGTCAGAGACAGAGACAGAGACAGAGCAAAGCTAAGGGACAACCCAGGGCCCCCTCACCAGATACCAAGCCAAGTGGAGACAGATGGGCCAGGTTCCTTCCCCTCATCTGAGAGCCTCCCTCCAGGTCGGGGAGTCATCCTCAAGGGGAGGGGCTCGCTTCACCAGGCCTCTCTCCCTGGCTCTTTCAGGAGCTGCACAACTCTTGTCTCTGCCTAGTTCTTCTACCTCAGCCCAGGTCGGTTCTGGCTATGTCCTTGTGCTAGAATGTTCTTCCTCAGTCAACTTCATGATGGGTTCCCCACTCCCTTCTGGGACCTGCTTCCTTATCGTCCCTTGGGGTATCCTCCCTGCCTGCCCCTCTGAGAGGACCACAAAGTGAGATCTCCCACACCCTCCATAGGTCCTTTTACTTCTGATCACTTGTCCTGGGTCGTGTATCTGTTGCCACCCACAACTGACATTAGTTCTCTGTGACGGTCTAACCAGGACTGGTGTGGTATCACATACAGGAGTTACTTAGAAAATGGTTGCTTCCGTCTCTGTCTCTAGCAGTCAGAAATGTATCTGGTATGTAGTAGGTGATCAGTCAGCATCTACCTGATGGATGTCACTGCAAACCTAGAGCTTGAAACACAGTCAGCGGCTAACATATTTTCTTTGGGTGGAGCCTGGTCTTCAGCTCCTAGAGCAGTGCTGGCATACAGTTGGCACTCAATAGATGAATTTACTTACTCTTGTTGCGCCTCTGAAACCAGCTCTTTTCGAGACAGGGTTTCTCTGTGTCGCCCTGGCTGTCCTGGAACTCACTCTGTAGACCAGGCTGGCCTCGAACTCAGAAATCCGCCTGCCTCTGCCTCCCAAGTGCTGGGATTAAAGGCGTGCACCACCACCGCCTGGCTTGACACCCAGCTCTTAATAGGCAATGGTTCAATAGATGGATAGGCCGCCCACTCCACCCCACCCCCAAACTGAGAACATTTCAGAACAGAGGTGCTACAATGTGGCGAGAGGTAGGTCTATCTCTCTGGGGAGTTGCCCCCTCCTTCCATGGCTAGATTGCCTGCTATTTAACCCCTGACTCCAGCATGCACATTGCAAGCCTGGAGCAGCCTCCCTCTGTGGGGATGAGGACTGGAGGTGAGGAGAGAGGAGGAGGAAGAGGAAGGGGAGGAAGAAGGACAGTATAGAGGGAGGAACGGGGAGGGGAAGGAGAAGAGCTGCAGATGGTCGGCCATCTGGCTACTCAGGAGTGGGCTGGCAGCAGTCACCACCAGTCTATACCACACCATGCTGACGTAATTCGCTCAGCTGGCCCACACAGGGGCTACAGGGTGAGGGGGATCCCTGAGGCTCCATTGACACCCGGGGTTGCTGGCTCCCCCAAGGTCTGTATTTGAACTGATGCCTGGTAGCAAGTGATAAAATATCAATGTTCCAAGGTCATCCCAGATTTAAGGGTACCATTTGGCATCCCAGGACTCAATGGAGCTGTGGTGCACACCTGGAGAGTGAGTGAGCAAGGGAGCCGGTCTGCATGTATGTGCGCACGCATGTACACACAGGTACATGAAGATTCGAGCCAGAGGCCAAGCGGGTACAGAGGGGATAGAAGTTTTCAGATTCCTGAAGTTCAGTTGACGTCGTTTTCTCTTTATTACTGTGAACACGGATCCTATGGGGACATACGTGTGCGTCTGCATGTCCTCAAGGGGAGAGTCACTGGATTTCACATGGATATCTAGATGTCTGTGCATAGACACGGATTGTCCATGGGCATCGAGCTCACTCCTGGGGAGGATTGTGTGTTTCTGGCTACGCAGGAATATGTGTGCGTGCACACATATGTGGAGGGAGTCAAACACTGTGTTTATGTGTGCGTGTAAGCAAGTGTGTTTAGGTTCAGGTGTGTGTGGCCTGCAGTATAAACGTATGAATTGTGAATGTTATGTATGTCCTGGGTCCGTGTTCTTCACGGGGTGAATGGATTTCTGAGTAGATGGGAATGAATGTTTGTGTAGCTCCAGGGTGAGTGGTACAGACCTGATCCCCTGGGTGTGTTATATCCCAGACTGGTGGTATAGACCTGAGTCCAGGCGTGTTACACAGGTAGTCAGACCCCAGCCTGAGGTATGTTATCCAGAGTGATCCATGGAGCTCCTGGTGTCGAGTTTCACTATGGCCTCTTCTTCTTCCCCCTTCAGTCAGCCCACCTACTGTGGGCCTGTGGATGTGGTTGCCTAGGACTCTGGCTAGGAAACAGGGCTTCCCTGACATACAAGCAGTGAAGGCTTCTGTCTGAAGTGTCTGTCGGGACATGCAAGCCTGCTTTGTCCACTGTCCCAACCACTGTTGGGACAGCCAGGGATGTCAGCTTTCTCATAGTGCTGTGTCTTCCTTTGTGACAGTGTCTCTCAACCTGTGGGTCGTGACACCTTTGGGGGTGGCATATCAGGGATCCAGTGTATCAGGATTTACATCACAATCCATAACAGTAACAAAATTAAGAGTTGTGATATGAAGTAGTACCAAAATAATCGTATGGTTGGAGGGTAACCACAACATGAGGAACTATGTTTTTTTTTTTTTTTTTTTTAAGATTTACTTATTTAGTATACAGTTTTCTGCCTGCAGTTATGCCTGCGCACCAGAAGAGGGCGCCAGAATGCTTATGAGCCACCGTGCAGTTGCTGGGAATTGAACTCAGGACCTCTGAGCCATCTCTCTAGCCCGAGGAACTGTATTGAAGGATCAAAGCCTTAGGAAGGTTGAAAACCACTGCTTTGTAGGAAGAGAGAAGGCAGGAGTTTGTAAAGCTGAGCACAGCGGGTAACGTGGACAGGTCAGATCTGCCTCCATAGCTAGCAGGGATTGTGGGGTAGAGCTCTGTGCTGATGTCCGAAAGCTGAGTGTGGGCATCACTCGAGCTTAGCATTACCCCTTCAAAGGACCCCCTTACCTGCACCCTCTTCCCATTCACATGACATCATCTCCTCTCCAGGCAGCTGGTGCTGAGTAGCTGGCCTACAGGGTTTAGGGTGCCCTAGCCTGAGTCAGAGATGCTGGGCAGGGCTGAGAATGATGGCTACCCCTCCATCTTCCCACCAGACTCAGTTGGAAGAACCCCATGGTCCTCTGGCTGGTAGATTCTACTCCCAAGGTAATGCCCACATTACAGTTGCCAAGTTCCCTCCGCCTGGCAGGGGGAGCTTAGATGGCCATGTCTTGAGTAAGGAATGTCTGTCTCCCGACCCCGTATGTGGGCCACACTGTCTCTGGACAGTGCTAGCTACAGAATACAGCAGGGGGTAGATGGTTAGCTGTGTGACATCATGCTGGGTGGTGTGAGGGGACTTGCTGAGGTAGGACTCTTCTTTCTTGCCATGCCAGCAGTTGCTTTGGGGTTGGTCTTCTCTATCTCCGCTCTTCTGTTGCTGAGTGTCTGAGTGTGAGTCTCTGGAGAGCTGATGGTAGCCACCAGCAGAAGTGCTGAATGGCTGACCGGTCAGACTTGCCTCGGCCAGCCAGTTCTGCTGTAGTGGCAGGCTGTCTTAGGGTTTCATTGCTAAGAAGGGACATCATGAGTAAAGCAACTTTAAAAAAAAAAAATGTATATATATATATATATATATATATATATATATATATATATATAATTAAAGTTTTATTTATTTTATTTATATGAGCATACTGTAGTTATCTTCAGACACACCAGAAAAGAACCTCAAATCCCATTATAGATGAGCCACCATGTAGTTGCTGGGAATTGAACTCAGGACCTCTGGAAGAGCAGTCAGTGCTCCTAACCACTGAGCCATCTCTCCAGCCCTATCCTTTATTTTTTTAAAACTTGAGTCATATCCTCTCTATTCTGTAGCTCCAGCTGTCCTAGAATTTACTGTGTAGACCAGGATAGCCTCAAACTCCTGGAGATCCATTTGCCTCTGCCTCCTGAGTGTTAATATTAAAAACAAGCACCACCTCACCTGGCAAACGCTTGTTTTGGATAAGTTGCCTTGGTCATGGAGTTGTGTTATGGCAATAGAGAAGAATTAAAACAGAAGCTTGAGATAGGCTATCTTTGTTGCTGCGTAGTTTTCACTGAATGGATATACCACAATGTACTTGTGACTAGACATGGCGACCCTTCCCAGCAGCCTTTTGTTAAAATTTTAATGGTTGCCACTTTGTTCTAAATAACATGGTCTGGGGATGTAGAGACAGCTCAGTGGTTCAGGGTCCCTGGTGCTCTCCCGGAGGTCCCAGCAAACCACATGGTGCCTAACAACCATCTTTAATGAGATCTGATGTCCCCTCTGGCATGAAGGAGTACCCGCAGACAGAGCACTCACATACATTAAATAAATAAATAAATAAATAAATAAATAAATAAATAGCATGATCTGATATAGCATTCATGAGATGGGTGGTTGAAATTTGTCTAGCACGCATTAAAATAAATACGCAATTATTTAAAAATGCGAATGTGCGACAAGACCAATTCCGGTCCTCTCACTCCTCCATAAGGCTCAAGGCTCACTTTGCCCTCCATCCCAACCCTGTGGTGACCAGATTAGAAGGTCAGGATGTTGGTTAGGATTGTCCATGGGCAGAGAGGACAAGACTGCCTTCCTGTCCCTCCTTGGCTTCTGGAGCCTGCCCTTGCCTGGCCCAGCCCCAAGCACTGGAGGAGACACTGGGCCCAATTCATCCAGTCTTCAAAGCACTTCTGTGTGAAGCAGGCCCCAGAACCTCAGCCAAGTCCTTGACAGGAACACACTGGGCCCTTGTGAAGGCCACTGCTGCTTGGGCCAAGGTGGCCATCTGCCAGGGAAGAAGCCTCAGTTTGGCCACTGAATATGGCATAGGGGGCTGCTTCACTCCTAGAAGTGAAAGCTACTTAGTGGGAGGAGACCTCACATCAGGGCCTCAGTGGGCCTGGAGGCTGCCAAGATACCGTCCATCACCACTGTTAGCCTCTCAGACATGACACACAGTTGATTTTCCTTTCTTCTCGGGCCCTCTGTGGCTTCTTCCCAGACAGCCTTTTGCTGTTGCCAGAAACCCCAAGACCCATGGCGAGTTCTACTGAACCCACCCATACCTTCTGTGGCTTCTTCTCAGTCAGCCCTTTGCTGTTGCCAGGCCCCCCCAAGACCTATTGCGGCTTCTAGTGAGCCCATGCTCACGCCCACATCACTGTGCAGGAGAAAACGCTCTGTCCCATAATCCTGATGCCCTTCTAAAAATAGAAAGCTTTAACCCAGTCACACACATAGACAGAATGCGTCAAGAACGCGAAGGAAGAAATCAGGATAATGTGTCTGCAAGCCAAGGGGTGATTAACATGGCCAGCGCTCTCCGGAAGTCAGGCAAGAGGACCAGGGCACATTCATATCAGGAGCTCACCCTGCTGACCCTCCCGACCACAGATGCCTGGCTCCAGAGCTGTCAAAGTAAATTCACCCAGTTTAATCCACCCAGCCTGCGGGACTTTATGATGGTGGCCAGAGGAAACAAACACACCTATCTTCCAAGTCATAGGGGGCACTTACAGAAAAGGCAGACTAGCACTGTGGTCTCTGTGTCTGTCACAGAGTGCCTCACACCATCAAGGGGTGCTCAATGGCTCTTAGCTGCACGGTTGCCAATCAGTGGCTTGAACAGAGATAGATTCAGCTAAAAAAAATCCTATGCTCTGGGCTGGAGAGATGGCTCAGTGGTTTAGAGCACTGACTGTTCTTCCAGAGGTCCTCAGTTCCATTCCCAGCAACATCATGGTGGCTCACAACCATCTGTAATGGGATCCAATGCCCTCTTCTGGTGTGTCTAAAGAGAGCTACAGCCGGGCAGTGGTGGCACACACCTTTAATCCCAGCACTTGGGTGGCAAAGGCAGGTGGATTTCTGAGTTCGAGGCCAGCCTGGTCTACAGAATGAGTTCCAGGACAGCCAGAGATACACAGAGACAGCTACAGTGTACTCATATACACAGAAATAATTCTGAAAAAAATATGCTCATATTAATAGGAATGGAAAAGCCAGACAGCAAACTATGTTTGTCTATGGAAAATATGCTCGGTAAACTTCCTTAGATAAAGAAGATCTACAAAGATCTCCTGGTTGATACCTCACTCACGATGAGGTGCTTGGCCCTATTCTCTAAAGATCATGAAAGAGACAAGAAGGTTACCCTCTATTCCTTTTCAGAGTCACCATAGAAGTCCCAGCTAGGGCTGGAGAGATGGCTCAGTGGTTAAGAGCACTGACTGCTTTTCTAGATGGTCCTGAGTTCAATTCCCAGCAACCACATGGTGTCCTACAACCATCTGTAATGGGATCTAATGTTCTCTTCTGGTGTGTCTGAAGATAGCTACAGTGTATTCATATACATTAAATAAATAAATTAAATAAATAAATCTTTAAAAAAAAAAAAAAGAAGAAGTCCCAGCTAATGCAGTGTGACCCATGAGGAGACACCCAAAGCCTGACAAAAGCCAGTTAATGAAGGATTTTTTTTTGGCTTAGAATTGAGGGTGCAGTGCATCACGGTGGGAAGGCATAGTGGGCAGGCGTGTCAGGGGCTGGTCACATTGTGGCCACAGTGAGAGACAAGAAAGGTGAATGACAGTGCCTGGCCTGATCCCCTTGTATATTTCATCCAGGACCCCAGCCAGGAAATGGTACCACCCACATTCCATTCTTAGTTAACCTAATCTAAAATGTCTCTCATGGGCATGCTCAGAGGTGTGTCTCCTAGGTGATTCCAGAGCCTCTCAAGTTGGTGATCAATACTCACCATCTGTCTTAGTCAATGTTCTACTGCTGTGAAGAGATACCGTGACTGCAGCAACTTTTTTTTTTTAACTTTTTTTAAAAAAAGATTTATTTATTTTATGTATGTGAGTACATTGTCACTGTCTTCAGACACACCAGAAGAGGGCATCTGATCCCATTACAGATGGTTGTGAGCTACCATGTGGTTGCTGGGAATTGAACTCAGGACCTCTGGAAGAGCAGTCAGTGCTCTTAACCACAGATCGGCAGGAAGAGTATGCCACATTGGGCTGGGCTGAGCATCTGAGTCCTCAAAGCCCGCCCCCTAGTGACACACTTCCTCCAACAAAGCCACACCTACTCCAAGAAGGCCACACCTCCTAATAGTGCCACTCCTTATAGGTATATGTGAGCCATTTTTATTCAAACCACCACCCCATCACAGGAAGGAACAGTCTTCACAAGTGGGCAGGCTTGTTTATACCTCAGAGCAGCAGTTCTTAACCTAGGGGGCTGAGGGACCCTGTCACAGGGGTTGCATAAGACCACTGGAAAACACAGATGTTTACATTCCAATTCATAAGAGTAGCAAAATTAGTTATGAAATAGCAGCGAAAATAATTTCATGGTTGGGGGTCACCACAACATGAGGAAGTGTGTGAAAGAATCGCAGTGTTGGGAAGGTTGAGAACCACTGTCCCAGATACTCAAGGGTGAAAGCAAGCCAGAACCTTAAAGCAAAACCCTTTGGTGTTAACAGACAGCTGAGCAAGGATGCAGGATGCAGGGTTAAGTACACAAGTGTCAGCTGCTTCCCAGTCTATCAGGATGAATAGCATCCGACTCCGGGCCTGCTTCATCAGAGGCCAAGACAGAGCATTGCAAGTTCAAGGCCTGTCTGGACCATGTAGTGAGACTGTCTCAAATAGTAGCAATGAGCCTGGAGATGGAGCTCTGTGATACAGCGTTCTGGGTGACATCCTCAGAGCCGTGATGGAGAGGGAAGAGGAAGCCACAGTCACCACCTGGCTCAAATTGGCCGCTGTTGGCATTATTTCAAAGATTTATCCAAAGTGAAAGGTTATGTGCACCATGCATGTGTCCAGTACCCTCAGGAGCCAGAAGAGGGCACCAGATTCCCCAGACCTGGAGTTACAGGCAATCGTGAGCTACCTGATATGGCTGCTTGGAACCAAACCCAAGTCTTCTGGGAGAGCGGTAAGCACTCTTAGCTGCCAAGCCTTCCCTTTAGCCCTGCGGACATTATTTTAGCAGCTGGGCTATGTTACAGACTTAGTGGTTCTCTCTTGGGGATGACGAGTTAAGTAGAAGGATCTAGAACACTCAAGTCAATGATCAGATGGTTGGATGAGCAGACAGTCAGGTAGTTAACACTTTCTGAGCCTGCTCGAGATCATCCTGGCTGCTGGAATACCCTCAACCAATGCCACATAGGGCCTGGGTGGATAGAAGTCTCAGTGTTACATGCTAGCCTCTCATGGTTCCCGGGAGAGCTAAGTCCCAGCAACCAGGATAACATTTTTCCATTTTTTTCCTGTGGTTCTGATGAACCTAGAACTTCACAATGTTAGCCAGATACTCCTAGTCCCTCCCTGGGAAATTCTAGGTAGGGGCCTTACCGCTGTGCTACACCCAACAACCTCACTGAGGGGGGGATTCTAGGCAGGGGTTTTACCACTGAGACACACTCAATCCTTCATTGGGAGATTCTGGACACTACACCAGCCCCACCCCATAGCCCCTTACTGGGAGATTCTAGACAGAGGTGCTACCATTGAACCACACCTTTAGCCCTCTTTTTACTTAAATATATATATTTTTTAAAATTGTGTGTGTGTGTGTGTGTGGTGTGTGTGTGTGTGTGTGTGTGTGTGTGTGTGTGTGTATTTGGGGGAAAAATGCTGCATGCTATGAGGTGCCCAGTCTGGGTACTGGAGATAAAATTTGAGTCCTCTACAAGAGCAATAAATATTCTTAACCACTAAGCCATCTCCCCTGCCCCTTATTTTTAATTTTTGAGGTTTACTAAGCTGATTGGGCTGTGTCGTGCTTTGAATAGGAATGGCCCCCACAGGCTCTTAGATTTGAATGTTCAGTCATCAGAGAGTGGCACTACTTGACAAGGATTTGAAGATGTGCTCTTGTTTGAGTGGGTGTGGCCTTGTTTGAGTGGGCGTGGCCTTGTTTGAGTGGGCGTGGTCTTGTTTGAGTGGGTGTGGCCTTGCTGGAGGAAGTATGTTATTCAGAGTGGGCTTCGGGGGTTTCAAGTGTTCAAGTCAGGCCCAGTGTCTCACTCTCTCCTTCCTGCTGCCTGTGGATCTGGATGCAGAGCTCTCAGCTCCATCTCCAGCACCATGTCTGCCTCCACACTCCCGCCATGATGAAAACGGGCTAAATCTCCAAACTATAAGCCAAGTCCAATTAAATGTTTTCCCTATTAGAGTTCCCGCAGACATGGCGTCTCATCACAGTAACGGAACAGTGACTAAGACAGGCTGTCCCTTGCCCTGGCCTGACTCATCTTCCTTGTCACCTCCCCATTCTGTCTCTCTAACCTCACAGGTGTCACCTTCATCAAAATGGCACCTATATCTATCCCTGTCAAGAAAGTAGAAGAGATGGCAAATGCTATCTGGCCTGTATCACATGGGTCTGTTTCTCCGAATTTCCCAGAGCAGGAGGTAGGAAAGGGGGGGATGGCAGCCAGCCTCAACATGCCGTTACCTGGACAGTCCTCATTTCCCATGGTTCTGCTCTACCTGCCTCAGGGCCTTTTCATAGGCTATCTTTTTGTTTTTGTTTTTTTTTCTTTTTTAAAGATGAATTTATTTATTTTATGTATGTGAGTACACTGTTGCTGTCTTCAGACACACCAGAAGAGGGCATCAGATCCCATTACAGATGGTTGTGAGCTACCATGCGGTTTGCTGGGACTTGAACTCAGGACCTTTGGAAGAGCAGTCAGTGCTCTTAACCACTGAGCCATCTCTCCAGCATCTCATAGGCTGTTTTTCTTGCTAGAACTTTCTCTGTCCACCCCTAGCCCAGCTGCCATTGGGCAACCTGAGCTCCTCCTGGGTGTTGGGTCTTTGGAGTGTCCCCTGATCCCTGTCTCCACTAGTGTGTCTCTTCTGTGTAGGGCCACACACTGTTCCCATCATAGCCCAGGCATCAGGCTTGCATGACACCTAGCCCTTTGTCCCCTCCTAGGTCTGAGCTGTACCTGTGAGCTGAGAGAGCCCATCTTAGCCTCTGCTGCTTCTAGCTCCCATCACGCCATAGGTACTGAGGAAAGTCTCGAATGAGAAAATGGAAACAGTGAAACACAACACAGGGCAAGGGAGGGACAGTGACGGCGGAATCTTGACATTGGCAGGACCATCTGTGGGGGAGGGGCACAGTATGGACACATGGTCCAGTGTCCACTCTGGGGAAGGTCTCTGTCTAGGCTGACATCAGAGAAGTCACACCCCTCAGATGTGGGCCTGGAGTCCAGGAAGGATGTGGTTGAGGGTGTGCTGGGTGCCATTCGAGATGATGGGGTGCAATAGTGAGGCATTGTGGGTAATCCACCTGAAGGCTGAGGTACACCTTTGGAGGGCGCTGATATGTGTGGTAGCTTTGGAGCAGTGGGGGACAAAAGCAAATGAAGGGATGGGGTCCTGAGAACTTTGTGGATGGACATGGAGGGACCCAGGGGCCATGGAGGGGTGCAGGTCCCAGGAAGGCCACTAGATGTTGAAGAACCAAGCTTGAAATGGGACTCTGGCCCTGGCTCATTTTGACTTCTCTTTGGCTTCCCAGAATGCCCTGGGCCTCCTGCAAGAGCTACAAGTAACTGTCACTTATATGGCCACTAGGACATCCCATCCCACCTGACCTCAGACACTGTAGACCTACTGGTAGCTGACATGTAGAAGATGCCCAGAAGCCTTTTGTGGGTTTGAGACACTGGGAAGGTATGGCTGGCAGTGTAAACACCACTCCAGACTCTTCTAAGCTCCCCAGCCACCAGTGGGTCACAGCACACAGTCAGCCCCTTAGCCAGGCATCCATCACATTCTCCAGAATGTGAGAATTCCGGAGCCCATAGAGCTTCATTCTGTATTGGCTGTGTGTCTCTGGGACAAGTGCTTGCTCACTCTGTACCTCTGTATTTCCTGGTCTATGAAGTGGGGTCTGTGATAGCCCTTTGCTCTGAGGACTGTGTGAGAGCTCAAACCGAGTTGTTGGAGCCCTAAGAACCAGGCCTTCTATTTGAAAGCTAAGGAGCTCACTGTAGCCAACTGCGCATGCCCAATGCTGAAATGACATGTGGTAGCCATGTCGTAGGCCCAGGTGACTCTTGGTCTTGGGCCTGCAGCCTCATTTTTCTCACAGTTTCCCTGCTTGTGTCTTCTTAGCAGCATGGTAGGTTTTTAGCTGACTGGGAGCAAGGACATTTCCAGCTGAGTAGACAGAATCTGTTGTGGGGGAGGGAAACTAGCATTCCCCCACAAGCACCCGAGAGGCCCAGGAGACTGCCTCTCAGGAGGGGGAATCAGCTGACTCCAAAGTCACAGCCAGGTCACCTCCCGTGGGCACCGAGGACACATCCCTGTGTCTTGTCACAGTGCTAGGGGGCCCATTAATTACAGGGCCATTAAGCACTTGCTCCTTGTAGACTCCGCTGCTGTAGCTGTCTGAGGCCCAGCAGCAGGGTGGGGGAACCCTGTGTCCTTGTCATTAGACACTGCAGCCAGCCACCAGGTTATAGAGACTTTTAATTTCATCGTGGCCATCCATCCGTGTTCCCTTCTAAATCATGTTAATGGAGGATTAAAAATATGTAAGCTTAAATTAGTGGGACTCTTATCGCCTTCATAAATATCTTAAATCAATAGTCAGGCTTAATTGCAGTCGGGTACCACGAGCGAGCTAGGGGGAGGGGGCAGAACAGGATGAGGCTTCCCACCAGCCAGCAGTCTCTTCCCTTGTGGTCCAGGTCTGGCCTGGTGCCCTAGGTGCATCTCCATAGCAACAGACAGTATTACTGACACATATTTGGTGTCCAGCACAGTTCTGGGTGCTTGGTGTACATGACCTCATTTAACTCTCACAAATCCTGAGATGCAGTTGTGAGAACCAGTTTATAAATGATGCTTGGGGCTCAGGGGAGATGGTCGGGTCAGGAAAGTGTCACATAGGCCGGAGGAACCCAGTTTGTTATCTCAGACCTTAGGTAAGAATCTCAAGGTGTGGATGTATGTAGTTATAATCCCAGCCCTGGGGAGGCAGAGATAGGTAGATCCCTAAGGACCAGCCAGCCTAGCCTAATTGGGGGCCCCAGGTCCCCATGAGAGACCCTATATCTCAAAAAGCAAGGTTCAAGACCAGTGGTGTCCAGAGAGATGGCTCAGTGGTTAGGAGCATTTATTATTCTTCCAGAGGACATGGGTTCAGTTCCCAGTGCCCACATGGCAGGTCACAATCTTCTGTAACTCCGGTGCCCAGGGACACCTGTTGTCCCCTTCTGGCCTCTGTGGACTCTGAATTCATGTCGTGCACATACAAGCAAGCAAAACAATACACAGAAAATAAACATTAAAATAATTTTTAAGCTGTACCTACCCCAGGACCTTTGCTCTCACTGTATGAAGATTCCTGCCTACTGGACCCCTCAATTTCTTCTCTCTCTCTCTCTCTCTCTCTCTCTCTCTCTCTCTCTCTCCCTCTCCTTCTCCCTCTTCCTCTCCTTTTTCCTCTCCCTCTCCCTCTCTCTCTCCCTCTCCCTCTTCTTCTCCCTCTCCTTCCCTCCCTTCTCCTCTCCCTCCTCCTTCCCCTCTCCATATCTCCCCCTCCTCTTCCCCTTCCCTCTCCCTCTCCCCCCTCTCTGTTTCTCTTTCTCTCTCCCTCCTCTTCAAGGTCCTACTATATAGCCCAGGCTGGCCTGGAACTCACTATGGATAGACCAGGTTGGCCTCAATCTCAGAGAGTGCTGGGATTAAAGGTAGCCTTGGGGTAACCACACCCTCTCTGAAGTCACAGACTCCCCCCCCCCCATCAATATCTGGAATCATCCTTAATAAAGTCTATGATCTGTGAGGGGATATTCCTCAGATTACCACGAAATCCGACTGTAAAAGGAGCCCCGGGTGAGGTGTCTGCCCTACCAACTCCAGTAGGAAAGGACTCAATTCAAGACCTTGCTGCAGAAGCTGCAATCCCAGAGGCTCCGTGGAGGAGGAGTCATGATCCTTTCAGGTTCATCCCTTTGGGGCTCCAAGTGATGCCTTTATTCCCAAACTCTTCTGAGAGCCCCAGTTTCCCTTCTCCAACCCCAAGCTGGTGTCTCCAAGCTCATGATCTCCTTCCAGCATGGACTAGAACAATCTCTTCAAGAATGCCCACAGTCAAGGTCAGGGCCCCTAGCCTGGGGAATGAAGAGTCTGGGCCAAGCCATCTGTCTGAGAACAATTAGCAGTGACTGAGCCAGCTCCTCGGGTTCAGGTCACAGGGGGATGGAGCTGTGGGGGCTGAGAAATCCCAGAAGGTTCCCAGTTGAATAAGCCTTCCTGTGTGTGGGCCAAGAAAAACCTACCGAGTTGGAGCAGGATCCCGGAGCAGGAGGAAGCTTGCCCAGAGGCTCCGGCAGGCAGGCAGGCAGGCAGGCAGGCCGGCCTGGCAAAGACCGGGTGGGGGTGGGGGGCTCTGACGCAGGCGGCCGGGCGAGCCTCACAAAGCAGTCTCAGCTGCTGAAGCGTGGGACCATCTGGCGAGGGCTGGCGGCAGAGCAGCAGCGTGTTTGCGCAGTGTTGGGCTTCCTTTCTACAAACACGCCACACACTGTGAGGGGGTGGCTGGCGGCCACCTGGGTGAGGGGACTTAGTGGGCGAGGGCCCTTCCCAAGCTGGGGAGGAAAGAGGCCCCTGGGGTGGGGACCCCTTTGAACAGACATCTCCAGGCGTTGCTGCGAGCCCCGAGCCCCGTGCTACCATCCCTGTCCCTGTGCTCTGGAGTCCCCTTTCCCCTAGAAGGGAACAGTAGCTTTCTGGCCAACCTTGACTATTTATCCACATAAGGTTCAGCTCCCGACTCATTTTTCTTTGTGTTAATTTGAATAAGTTACATGTATTTTTTTTTTAAAGAAAGAAGAGAGAGAGAAAGAAATAGAGAAAGAAAGAAAAAAGTTTTTACAGCTAGAGCTGTGTACTTGGTGTCTTTTGGAAAAGGAAAGATCCAGAAGGTCTGGGCAGCAGCCCAGCAGGCTGGGGCCAAGGTCAGCTGGAGCTGGGCGGAAGTGGCTGCCCCTGCAGCCAGGTGCTGGCTTTGTGCCCCCGTTTTCTGCTCATTTAGTCACTGGCTCAACACCCAAGGGAGAGCTACCCACCACCCTACTGGCTCCAGTCAGCCTGAGGTATTCTGGGACATTGAACTCCTGATATAAAATTGGGGCAGTCCCCGGCATGCATGGGTAGACCTGTCCAGTGGTTTTGAAAGGCATCCACAGCGACTCTATCTGGGATAGGAAGGGTTAAAAAGCTCCCAGCATCCCAGGAGAGGGGTGAGTGGTGACAGACAGGGGATCAGGTTTGGCTGGATCAAGCTGCATAGTGAGGTCATTGCTTATCCCAGGAAGAGACAACTTCACCCTCAGAGGAGGAGGAAGCACAATCCAAGGCCAGAGTGTGGCCAGAAAGGGACATCCCACACCCTGTGTGGACAGAGCTGACAGAGTGACCCATGGCCCAGGACAACAGATGTTCCTCAGTCTTCCAAGACTCTGCTGACAGCCAAAAGCCACAGTGGATGCCATTTCCCATCAGAGAGCCAGGATGAGGACCAGTGAAGAGGCCAGCATCCAGGGAAGCTGGTAGAGGCCAGAAAGAGGGTGTCAGATCCCCTGAAACTGGAGTTACAGATGGTTGTGAGCCATCCTGTGGGTGCTGGGAACTGAATCCGGGTCCTCTGTGAGAGCAAGCGCTTTTTAACTTGTGAGGCATCTCGCTGGCCCACAGGTAGCTATTTTGAAGTTTCTAAACATAGAATGATAGCAGTCAGCTGTCAGCCCATCACATGGGAGGCAGAAACTGGAGGATAGGAAGTTCAAAGCCAGCCTAGCAAGACCCTGTCTCTAAACAACTCTGTGACCAGAACAAAATTCTGCTCAGATCTGCTATCTCCCCAGACGCCTCACCCTGCTCACATCTGTTAGCGCCGAGGGCTGGTGAAGCCAAGCACCAATTGGTATTTGTTACTGGTATTCTTCCGTAACTCAGACACTGGTCACACGCAGCACTGGGCCAGCATCTGAGCCCCTGGGCTTGGTTTCCTCATCAGTTAAGATAAAGGTCCTCTCCAGACTATCACGGCTCCCAAGGTTGTCTCCAAGAACATCAGGGACTTTCCCAGGATGGTTTAGAACAGTGGATGACGGCAGGCAGAGGGAGACACCAGAGCAAACAGCGTCACACATCCTGCCCTGTGGAGCCAGGGACATTGATTTATTCTCCTGCAACCCTGGGTGACCATAAGTACAGTGACCTGCCAGCCGCCAACGCTCAGTTAAGATTTGCCATCCCAGGCTCTCCTTGGAGGATCAGGGTGTCCGTATGGCTGGACTCGGTCATGTGGATCCTCTTGGTCTCAGAGTCTGCCCTGGAGGTCAAACCCATACAAGTGCCACCAGGGGCCCCAAGCTAACAGAAGTAAGTCTTCACGGTAACCTGTAGTAGCCATGTAAACTGGTGAGGCCACATCTCAGGCGTAAAAACACACCAAGGCAGGACGGACATTCTAACAACTTGATGTCATCACCCAGAACTGATCAAGGGCCATCCTTCCTTTAGCCTGTGTGGGACGTGGCAGCCTGGGCCTGTATAGTGAGCCCTTGGCGCACACATTAGAGGGATGCTCCTGGGATAACCCCAGTATCACCTAGTGTTGGGTTCCATGGTTACAGCATCCGCTGATGCTTCCAAGGTACAGAGCCTTGAGGATCAAGCAGGACTGTACCTCCCCAGCTTCTGTATTCTCAGCAGGGACACTACAATAGTTGAGATGACACGGAATCCTGTGAGATGTCCTGTGGTGGCCTCCAGGACCTGGAGACACGTTGGTGTGAGATTTTTTCCATCTGCTCTCAGAGACTTATAGGTAGGGAGCTGTAATGTTTGTTGAGTGAATCACCTATTGTAAATCCTTTCTTGACCGCAAGGCTAGTAGATGGTGAGAATGAGATAAAGTATGTGGTTCCTGACTACAAGGGGGGATAAGAAATAGTGAGGACATGTCCAGCATCCTCACCAGCTTGCACCAGGTCAAGTGAGTGAGCCCCCTTAGGCCTCAGGGCCATCTTTGTCTGGGCTAGTGGCCTTCCATGGCAACAGATCATAGGAGGGTCTGTAAGGTGGCAAGAGGCCTTGGTGACAGTGGTGAATGATAATGGCAAGCATCACGGGTGATTGTCACCAGGGGTGGCCCAGGGTCGGGGCACGGTGGCACATACCTGTAATCCCAGCACTGGAGAAATAGAGGCCGAAGGATCGTTGGTTCAATGTCATCTTTCGGCTACATAGTAAGTTCAAGGCCATCCTGGGCTATATGACTTTCTCACCGTTCTCTGGCCGTTTTGGAGTTTGAGACAGGGTTTCCCTGTATAGTCCTGGCTGTCCTGGAACTCCTTCTGTAAACCAGGCTGGTCTCGAACTCAGAGACCCACCAGCTTCTGCCTCCCCAGTGCTGAGATTAAAGGCGTGCGCCACCACCGCCCAACACTATATGTGCCTGAATTAAAAATTATGACAAAGATCTGGAGAGGGATGAGATGATGATGTGCCCAGCTTTGGGGAAGGAGGCAGTGGGGTTTGGGGGTAGGGAAGCTGTGTTGAATCTAGTAGCTGGGGAGGGGTAGGTGAAATCTTCCAGGTGCTTCCAGAAGAAGCCAGCTCTGTCCTTGAGTTGGCACCCACAAGACCTCCAAGGGTCCCCAGTTCTCTGGGACTGTAAAGTCACTGTCCTGAGCCCTCGAGCTGTGGTAGTCATTCTGGAACCTATAGAGTCAGCTGTGACAGGTCTGCAAGGCCACCTGCAGGAGCCCTGAGTGGCCCCAGAGGGCAGAGCCTCCAACCTCAGTCCTGGAGGGTGAGTACCAGGGATGAGGATGCTAGCCTGTCCTGAACCCTCAGCGCACTCCACCAGAGGCCAGGGTGGAGCCTGTCACCCACTCAGGGGATACAGAGCAGGCACAATGGGAGATAAGTCTCAGCTCCTGTGGGAAGGATTCAAGGCTGAGACTGGACCCTGGCTTCCCTTTGGGCTCCTTTTCCAAAGGAGCTTTGTCCACCTTGCTCTTAAGCACTATTGCTAACTCAAGGCTGTGGGACAGGTTAGGAAGGTGACGCTGTACCCAGTGGGGTGGGAGGAGTTGGGGCTCCCCTACCCAGGTGGGCCTGTGCCTGTCCCCATGACCAGAAGGCACCAAATGTGAGTTGCTGTAGGTGGGCTTGCCTAATGGGTCTTCTGTGAGCCACAGAGTCCCACCACAGGTAGTGGGTTGCTCGGGGTTAAAGGAAAGGATGAGGGGGTGTCCCTAAGACAGAGACACAGGGGACTCCATTCCCTGTCCTGACACCAGGATCTATCCTTCCACCACTAGATGCCGAGGCAGCCATTGGGTTTCTGGGCTCTACCTTGGCTCATCCCAGTCTTCCCCACTGGCTACTGTGGTCTAGCACATGCTAGTCCCACTGGGGAAGATGCTGTTCCTTGCTTTCCTGGCTGTCTTGTCTCTGTTATAATAAAACCCCATCCACTGGGTAGCATTTCCCCAATTCTAGAGCATGGAATCCTGGGATCAAAGTGTTAAGGTGTGGTACAATGAAATTCCTTCTTTTTTTTTTTTTTTTTTGTTGTTGTTTTGTTTTGTTTTGTTTTGTTTTGTTTTGTTTTGTTTTTTCGAGACAGGGTTTCTCTGAGTAGCCCTGGCTGTCCTGGAACTCACTCTGTAGACCAGGCTGGCCTCAAACTCAGAAATCCACCTGCTGGGTCTGGAACTCTCTATGTAGACCAGACTCAAAATCACAGAGATCCACCTGCCTCTGCCTCCTGAGTTCTAGAATTAAGGGAAGTTTATTTGGTGAGGGGCCTCTTCCTGACTTGGGAATGGCTCCCCCTCCACGTTTGTTTCCTGGAGAGTGAGAGGGCTTCTCTGGTCTCTTTCTCTTCCTGGAGTTGGGGGAACAATGTTCCCTTCATGTGACCTGCTCGCTTGTACAGTTCTAGACCTAGCCCCTAATGCTCTACACTGGCTTCTTCACGTTGTACCTTGGATCTTCTGACCTGGTAGGTGACTTCAGAACACACCGGAAGAGTTAGCCGTATATACTCTGCCATAGCCTAGAAGCAGGCTTTGGGCTTAGGTTCAAATCTCAGCTTAGCCATGTGTTACCTAGGTAACACATGCATCAGCCATCGCTGAGGATGACACCATCTCGGATGTTCCTGCCCCATGGAGCCTTCACAGATCCTCTAATTGCATCTGATTAGAAACACCAAACAGAAACCTCCAGCTAAGCTGCCTGCAGCCCCAAATTAATACAGAATTCACTGCTGCAGAAGGAGCGGGAGGCCAGGAGGCGCCCAGGTGAGGTTGTGGTTCTGGGGTTCGGAAGCTCCAGGGTATGCCACATGGGTTCCAGGCCACCAAGCTCCTACCAGTCCCAGGAGTTGTTGGAGCTGTGCAGACAGTCTCCAGGCTCCTGTCAGTGCGGCTACTCCTCCTCTTCCTTGATCTCACTGTCCTTGAGCCTGTGCCTCTTGGCACAGTCTTCACAGGGGAGCTTGCCTCACCGAAACCCATCTCCCTCAAGGACTGCCGAGGATGAAGAAACAGATCGAAGATGCTACACAGGGGTTGGTACCTCAGTGTGTCCTTCACTCCCTTCCCAAACCATATCTTATTTACGTGTTTTTAAATTATTATTCCTTTTTTCGTTTTTCACAACATTATTGGTTTAGTGTGTGAGCACGTACACATACATGTGGAGGAGGTCAAAAAGCAAAGAGGAGCTCGGCCTCTCCTGCCATGTGGGTCCTAGAATTCAGATTGCCAGGTTTGGTGGCAGGCAGGCTTCCCCCCACCCCACCCCCCATGAGCCTACTTGTTATCCCACCCCTCCCCCAGCTTGCGGTTTGGACCCAGTTTCTTTACCTCTCGGTCTCCCACCTCTGATTGGCACCAGTAGTTTCTGACAGGTTTTGCTTTGTAATGCCCCAGATTAATTTGTGCTAGGTATCCAGTTGGTGCCCAATATACAGATACTGATGGGCAGTAGACAGGAGGTGCTGAGCGGGTGTCGGGCACTGAGCACAGGGTAGGTCTGTGGGCATGAATAGATTTCTAGAGTTCTGCAAGACAAAACGGGAAACCTCGGCGCCCTATAGAACATCTGGCAGCCTTGGTGGTGAAATGTCTTCCTTACACCCAACCGCTGGGTGCCAGCTGCAGAGAAATGCCCCTTTCCCCTTAGTTTTTGCTGGCACCATTACTGCTGATCACTGTATAGCCTGCCACGCCCACCTCTGCCTTTTCCAAAGTGCAATCCTTTAGGCTGCAAGTTGGGGACTTTGATTTTAATCCTTTCCATACTGGGTCTCAGTTTCCACACACTAAAGGAAGAGTATCCATGGTCCTGGGTATGTACCCAGGCTCTGGAGAGTGTATAGTATAGGCGTCTGTACATATGTCTGGGTGTGTACACAGGTCTGTGTATCTTAAGTGTGTGCATGGGTCTATGTGTGTTCATGAGTCTAGAGTCTAGAGTGGGTACCCAGACTCTGGGGAGTGTACAGTATAGGCGTGTATACAGGGTCGGGTGTGTGCATATGTCTGGGTGTGTGCTCAGGTCTGTGTATGTTTGTCCATCTTAGTGTGTGCATAGGTCTAGAGTGGGTACCCAGGTCTATACAGAAGGTGTTTGCAGTGAAAGAGTATCTTGCCTGTAGGGACCAAAGAACGCCACAAAAATCACACCACCCAACAGACCTCGTGCAAGAGATTTATAGTGGGGAAGGAGGGACACAAAATGGCTGCCTTTTAGCAGGGACAGAACCAGTCCACAATGGCAGGCTTTATAGGGGACATGAACAAGTACATACGGGAAATACGGTATAGGTTGTTGTGTGCACAGGTCTGAAGTGTGTGCACAGGTCTGAGTGTGTGCACAGGTCTGGAGTGTGTGCACAGGTCTGAGTGTGTGCACAGGTCTGGAGTGTGTGTACAGGTCTGAGTGTGTGCACAGGTCTGGAGTGTATGCACAGGTCTGAGTGTGTGCTCAGGTCGAGTGTGCACAGGTCTGAGTGTGTGCACAGGTCTGAGTGTGCACAGGTCTGGAGCGTGTGCACAGGTCTGAGTGTGTGCACAAGTTTGGGTGTGTGCTCAGGTCTGGGTGTGTGCACAGGTTTGGGTGTGTGCACAGGTCTGAGTGTGTGCATAGGGTTGAGCATGTACACAGGTCTGGAGTGTGTGTGCAGATCTGGGTGTGTGTACAGGTCTGTGCGTGTGTTCATAAGCCTCAGTATATGTACAGGTTAGGGTGTGTACACAGGTCTGAGTGTGTGCACAGGTCTAGAGTGTATGCACAGGCCCGGTGTGTGTGTGTGTGTGTGTGTGTGTGTGTGTGTGTGTGTGTGTGTGCCAAGGTGTGGATGTGTGTGTGCACCCTGTGGTCACATTGGTGTGATCCCTGGGCCTCCCCACCCCTGCTTCTCTGCTGATACACGAAGACCAATCTGTCCGTTCCTAAGATCTCTCGGGTATGCTGAACATACCAGCTTCCACCTTCCTCCCCGGGAGGCGATTGCTTGGTGAACTCTCCACCCTGCTCGCAGGAATGTGGAGCCTTGTCAAATAAGGGACCTTTGTGGGAGTGAACAGATCCGTGCTGGAGAAGAGGGGAACAGAGGCGGCATACTAGACAGGTGCCCTGCCTGTCTACAGTCCAGCAGGCCTAGGGAGGAGGAATCCATTCACCTATTCACATCTGAGAGGCCATTGACCGAGTAATCTCTCCTGAGAGATAATTACAAACGCACATTGGAGAATGTCATTTCTGGGCGTCAGCTGTCCCATTTACCTTGTGTGATAAGGACGAACAGAGAGGGGAAATCACCATCCTGAAGACACACAGCAGGGAGCAGTCCTAGCACCTGCCAACCAAAGCTGAGTTAGGTTTCCTGGGGACCAGAGGACCTCAGTGGGAGATGGTTGCTACATGCTAAGCCCTTGGTTAGGCAAGCACTCCTGTGGTCCCCAGCCACCTCCTGGTGGGCAGCCAGCCCTGGGCGGGCAAGGGGCGGAGCTGTGGGTGGGTACCCCTCCCCCTAGCTGCCTGTTCATCTAATCTTGCTTGTTCCAGTTCCTGCAAGTAAGTCATTATAATTTTATGCTTTTTAGATGAATATTTTTACGCAAGGGCGCAGTAATTATCTTGGCTGAGAGTTTAATGATTCCAGGCTCCATTGAAAGAAAGTTCCCTCATAAATCAATATCTCTCTCTCTCTCTCTCTCTCTCTCTCTCTCCTCTTCCCTTTTCCTTTTCTCTGTGTGGCAGAGTCAGTTTCTCAGGCTGGCTTTTGAGTCTAGAGCCTGAGACACCTGTTCCCCAGGGAGGAAGGATGAACAGGGAAGCAACCAGAAAGTGACTCCATCTTCAAAGCCAGCAGAAAATACGTTAGGTGGTACAGTCAATCATGTGTCTGGCATCCCACAATACCTCTTTCTTTCCACCAGCTGCAGTGAACCCCTAGGGTGACTCTGTAGCCAGATGGACCTTAAACTTGTGATCCTCCTGCCTCAACTCCAAACATCTGGGATCCCTGTGGTCATTTGGAAAGGCTGGTCCAGCATCTACACACCTTCTGCCAGAAGCCTCAGCAGCTGCCCCATGCCCCCCAACCCCCAGTCAGGCCACGCTTCTTAGAGCCTGAGCCTCACTCTGTTATCCTGAGATCTCTGCAGGACGTGCCCACTCTGTCTTTCAGGCTGAGTCCCCCCTCCAACCCCTGGACTGGTCGCCCCAGGGTTGGTAAGCTGAGTGGATGGAAGGAACTGGCCGGTGACCTTCATACAGGTCATGGGCATCAGATGCTCTAACTGGGCTTAAGTACATGATGGGAGGAGGACATTGTGTACAGCCGTTCACGTGGAGGTCAGGGGACAACTTGCAGGAGTCTATTCTCCCCTTTCACTGTGTGTGTGTGGGTCCCAGGGATCAAACTCAGATCCTCAGACTTAACAGCAAGAGCCTTTATCCTCTGAGCCATCTCGCCAGCCCCAGGTGCTCACAGTTCAGAAACAGATGTCACTCCAGTCTCTTCCCCACATGGCAGGCAAGGGGCAGGCAGTGCCAGGTGGAGAGGCTCCATTCCTCATGGTCACTGAGGCTTCCGGCTGCTGCTGGCTTCTGGCCTCACCAGGCCCCAGGGGTTCACTGCAGCTGGTGGAAAGAAAGAGGTATTGTGGGATGCCAGACACATGATTGGCTGTACCACCTAACTTATTTTCGGCTGGCTTTGAAGATGGAGTCACTTTCTGGTTGCTTCCCTGTTCATCCTTCCTCCCTGGGGAACAGGTGTCTCAGACTCTAGATTGGCCGTGGCTGGGGGGTTAAAGGAATTCTAGGGTTAAAGGGCTTTAGTAAGAGAGGCTATCCAGGAGTGCAATATGATTGGAATGTAATAGCATACCTTAACTCTGAGTGCTCACACTTTGATGTACACCCAGGATAAACAAAGGGCTGTGACCACATCCTCTCCCACACAGATGTGCACAGCAGCTTCAGCACGACAGAAAACTAAACGTAGGCCAAGATCTGTCAGCAGACGAGCAGATAAACACACTGCTGGGTGACCACACCATGGGATACCACTCATCCATGAAAAAAAGAAAGAAATCTATAAGATTTTATGTTGCCGACTATGGTGATGTGCCCCCATGATCTTACACACTCAGGAAGCTGAGGCAGGAGGATTGCAAATTTGAGACCAGCCTGGGTGACATAGTGAGCCCCTGTCACAAGATACCAAAAATAGAAGCTTGGCAAGATGGTTCCTATTTTTTCCTGAGGACTGTGTTTCCGCTTCCAGCACCAGCATGGTGCTTCATAACTGTCTTTACGTCAGGTTCCAGGGGGATCTGGTGCCCTCTTCTGGCCTTCATGGGCATTGCATGCATGTGGTACACATACAGACAGGCAAAACACTCATACACACCAAATGAAATAAGCTTTGGTGGGGCACACCTTTAATGCCAGCACTCTGGAGGCATGAGCAGGCAGAGCTCAGTGATTGAGGCCAGCCTGGTCTACAGAGTGAGTTCTAGGACATCTAGGGTTACACAGAGAAACCCGATCTATAAAAATAAATAAATAAATAAATAAATAAGAATTAATCTTTAAAGTAAATATTCAAAATAAACTATTATGCTAAATCAGGAGCTGGTTGGTCCTCCTGTAAACAGGACAGGCTGCTGTGAGCTTTGTGGGCCTGCCTTCTTTTAGCTGTCTTTCTCATTCTGTCAGAGAATCTAGCATCACTAAGAGCAGCCATCAGAACACCATGACAGTGCGTTCACCCACTGCAATGAGGCCAGGAATGTGAGCCACCCTCAAGGAGGAAAGTCAAGTTTGAAGGGATGATGATACATTTCCGAGCAGACTGTGGTGTCAGCTCCAAGAGGTACCATCTGCTAGGAGCCAAGACACTCTGTACCCCTCTTCCCTGAAAGCCTGCGCCTCCCCCTTGAGGCTCAGGACCAGCAGGTGGCTTACTGATGCCTCTGCCAAATGCTACCCTTTGATGGTCCAGCAAAATACCACTTCCCAGGGGAGCGACCGCCTAGTTACCTCCAGCATTGCAGAACTAACCATTGCTCTAGCCTGCCCTCCCCCGGGATGTCTGGGGCTTGATGGTCAGCCAGGCTTGCTGAATCTGTGAGCTCCAGGCCAATGAGAGGCCCCGTCACAAAACAAAACAAAAACAAAGTGGAAATCTCTTGAGGAACAGCTCCCAAGGTTGGTCCCTCAGCTCCAAGGAGGTGTACACAAACATGCCTGTGAACCACACACACACACAAGGAAATTCACACATACACACGAAAATAGAGGTTACCCAGTGTGCAGCGACTGGTATTACTCAGTTGAAAAATGGACTGGCGTGCCAATGTGAGCCACCACCTGAGTCAGCTTCAGAGACCTTGTGCTTTGTGACAAATGCAGAAGGCCGCGTTACCCAGAACTGGCAGATCCACAGAGGAGACGCAGGATCGCGGTTCTCAGAGGCTGGGGAACTGGCAACAGGATGGCCTGAAAGATGTCGTTTCCCTGCTGAGTGGAGATAATGTTCTAGCGAGCCGGAAAGCTCTAAGAACTCTGAGTCACTAGCTGAAGAAGGTGGGAAGCCAGGCGAAGTGGTGTTAGCCTCCTTTGATCCCAGCACTTGGGAGGTGGATGCAGGAGGAGAAAGGGTTCAAGGTCATCCTTGGTTGCAGAGTGAGTTCAAGGCTAGCCTGGGCTACGTGAGACCCTGTCTCAATAGCAACAGACAAATCAAAGAACCCCAGTACAAAGGATGACTAGGACACTTACAGGCCACCATGACCTACCGGTCAAGAATTCAGGGATGTGAGCTCAATAGCTCCCAGCCCTAGGTTCTGAGTGACCGCCTTGTCTCTCTTGTCCCCTCATTGATGGCAGGCTCACTCGCTTCAGAGGGACTGGGAAGAGGCTGGGTACCTGTGGGCTCTAGTGTCCCCCACCAGCTCCCCTCCTGCTGCCGGAAGAGCAGAGCACAGGCTGCTTCCCTGCAGCTGTCCCCAAGCAGACTGAGGCCGCTGACACGTTCCTGCTGAAGCCTGTGGGTGTCTCCTGACTCCCCCTTTTGTGCTCAGGCACTTCTCCGGTAACGTTCCCGTTGCCATGGAGAGAGGCGCCCTATTCTAGCAGAGTGACAGTCACCACCTAACTGGGACTGGAGCCAGCTCAGCCCAAGGGCAGATTAATTCCGCCGCCACAGTCTGGCTCTGAGCCTCAGGGGACGCAGCTGCCAGCCACCTAGCTGCTCCTGAGGAGGAACTGAGCAGAGTGGGGGCATGCGGGGGGTCCCCTCTGAAGCCATCCCTGAGGGATTCTGGGTTGGAGGTGGTCCAGCTGACATGGATCTCTCCTGTGTGCTCTGTGTGTGAGCTACAACACCCTGAGCCACCGTTCCATTATTTTAAATAGGAACATCTGAAACCTGCCTTTCAGCTTTGTGTTAGGGACCAGGTCCAGGGGCAAGCTCCTTGTTCTGGACATCAAAGGAGAGGACATGGAAACTTTGCTGTGGAACCAGGACGTCCTGGTGAGGGGTGAGGATGATGAACAGACACAGGTGTGCTGAGGAAGATTCTGTAGAGATAACCTGGAGAAGCCCTGAGGCCAAGCCAGCCATCAGGGAAGCCGGTGTGTGCAAAGACCCTGGGACAGGTCTTGCTCGGTGTGTGTGTTCAGGGAGTTGGAAGGCAGATGTGAGCAGTTGGCCTGTGAGTTCTGGAGGTCAGTGACCCCTCTGGGTCTTAGAAGAGCAAAGGGAAAGGAAAGGAAAGTATTTTGGAAGCACTGCCTTGCATTTAAACGGTAGCTCTTGCCCCTGGTGTGACACGTGCCGTAACTGGTAGTCCAGAACTAGGTGACAGAGGTTACCACACCCCACCCTGAGGCTTCAGCCTAGGAAACTCCAGAAGCAAAACCTCTTGCTTCCAGGCTATACAGAAAAGCTTTTGGCTGTGAGTCTCAGGCCAGAGGACTGAACAAATACCACCCCAGCTCTGTGTGCTGGGATAGGTTCTCTGGCGACAACATGCATCCATTTCTGCGTTTGCCAAATGGGGATCAGAACAGTCCTAGGTCACGGGATTGTGCGGCTCACAGTGGACGGCTTGCGTGAATCCTTGGCTCTGCCAACAGCCACCCAATATGATCTTAATGACTGAAGAATGTGAAATCAGGGACCTGGCCAAGTGACCAGATAGGACCCCCGAGAGCCGGACACAGTGTCCATGTAGAATATTACAGGGAGTCGGTCACCATTGAATGCCACAATAGAGTTTCTTAGGAGGAAGAAGGGTCCCCAAGGCAGCGCTCACACCGTGTGCCCTGTCACCTACCAGACATCATCCTGGTTCAAGAAAGCTGGTGGCTAAGTGTCCCTTGTGGGGGACCCCTGGCTAACCAGCCTGAGTAGCTGCCTAGGGGAAGAGTTCCCAAATGGTGACTGAAGGGATATGGAAGCCAAAAGAGAGTGACTGGGAAGGAGATAACACTCAGCTGGCAGGGACACTCTGGGGTCCCAGTGAGCCTTATATTTGGGGACCCAGGCAGGCTCCACCGGCCTCAGTCATGTGTGCACATGGCATGGAAGTGACACCACCTGGCATACAGCCCAGAAGCTTGTCCCTGCCCTCCTGGGGAAAGGGTGAGTCTCTCTGCTCTCCGGCAGGAAGTTGACCCAGCTCAGGTGGCCTTTCTTGACACTTTCAAGTAGCAACCTGTGGAGGGAGCCACTGGACATAAAAGGGGTTCAGAGGGCCACCCTTGGCCTTTACACACACACACACACACACACACACACACACACACACACACACGGGCGCACTATCTGAGTAACTTCAACTTTAATCTCACCAAAACCAGTTGCCTCTGCCCACCCCCAACCCCAGGGTCACCAGAAACAAGGAAGGCCACAGTGTAGAATTGCCCATGGCAGACTGGAGACTTAATAGCACATGGACTCCTGGGGTTGAGAAATCTAGGAGACCTGGAATAAGCGGTTGCGTCATTTGCTGTCAAGCCCCATCACTGATTCATGGAAATGGTTGAAAGTGGGGCTAAGGCATCAACAGGCTGGGACTGGGTGGTGTCTAGGGTACCTTTGGACAACCCCGAAAGTTCTCTAACTCTGAAACTTGTAAAACACAAATGTCACACACAGACGCAACGTAAATGAATGAACATAAAATACAATGAACAAATTAATAAAAAAGCTTTGGGGCTGGAGAAATGGCTCAGTGGTTGAGAGCTTATTACTCTTCCAGAGGACGCAAGTTCAGTTCCCAGTGCCACATCAATTAGCTTGTAACCTCCTATAACTGCAGCTCCAGGGGACATGACGCCCTCTCCTGGCCTCCATATGGCATTGCACTCATGTGGCACATAATGCCCACGTGCAGAGACATACACCTACTTTTAAAATAATAATAATTTAATAATAATTTAAAATAATAATTTTTCTGAAATAAAGGTTATATTTTTTTAAAAGACATAGTTTTAATGCTGGGTTTGTGGCTCAGCTGGAATGAGGCTTACCCAGAGCACTCAAGAGCCCTGGGTGCCATCCCCAGTATTGCATAAACTGGATATGGTTAGTTCGTGCCTGTAATCCTAACACTCAGGACAAGGAGGTGGGGTAGAAGAAACAGAAGTTCAAAGTCACTCTCAGATGACGTGCGAATTTGAGACTCCTCTGGTACAGGAGACCCTGTCTCTAAATAACTAAAAGGGACACCCTTTTAAAGTTATTGTTACTGTTTTTTTTATCAAGACAGGGGTCTCACTATGTAGTCCTGGCTATCCTGGAATTCACTATGTAGACCAGGCTGGCCACAAACTCACAGAGATCTGCCTGCCTCTGCCTCCAGAGTGCTTAGATTAAAGACTTGGACCACTACACCTAGCCTTAAAATTAGTTGTTTGTGTACCACATGTAAGCGTGTGCCCAAGGAGGGCAGAGGAGGGCATCGGAACCTCTGGACTAGAGTTACGAGTGACTGTAAGCAGCCCAATATGGGTGCTGGGACTCAAACCTGGGTCCTCTACCAGGGCCGTTAGCCAACTGCCAAGCCATCATCTCTCTGGTCCCCTAAGAGACTTAGTTTTAAAGGATCAGATGGTTTATACATCAAAGACAAAGGCATCTGGGGGTTTTTAGGATAATACCTGCGTTATCTACTGTATCTTTAGAAATAAGACCCAGGGCTGGTCGTGGTTCACTGCCAAAGCTCCTGCCCGGAATCTGTGAGGTCCTAGGCCCTGTTCTAGATTTGCAAAAGATTTACAGAGTGAAGAGAAGACAAGGCTTAGGGCCGCTCCACACCCTCACTGCAGGTGACCAAAACAGGGGTCTCCAGCCACAGAGTCAACTGCCTGTCGTGTGTGTCCTCACCTGCCCTGGGCCTCTTGCCATTCCCTCTGCAGATTGACTTTAGAGAACCTGGGGAGAGACTTAAAACAACGATGGTTTAGCTGATCAACCGATGGCCCGGGAAGGGCCTCTTGGAGCCATGGCATGAAGAAGAAAGAGCATTCTTCACAGCCATGCAGACGTTTGAGGGTGGGCTCCGGACAGAAGGAGGAGCATATGTGAAGGCCCTGGAGTCTCGGGCCATGCTTCCAGTGTGTGTGACAGACTGAAGCTGAAACAGTGGCTGTTACTGTGACAGGTCACGACAGCTTCAGGGTATGATTACCATTGTTTTTTTCTCAAAGCAGAGTCTCACTATGTAGTCCTGACTATTCTGGAACTCACTTGGTAGACCAGGCTGGCCACAGGCTGGAGGGTTTGAACCACTGCTGGAGAGTCCCTGGAACAGTGGTCTAAGAGAGACCAGTGACAAGGGCGCTACACTAGTCCCAAGCAAGAGAGGGCAGCGGCAGGTACCATGGTGCACTGTGATAGGCTGAAGACCAAGATTACTGGCTGGGCCACAGTGGTGTCATATCAATATACTCAACCAAAATGGGGTGCTTAATGCGACCAAAATGCAGACATTGCATCTTCATGGCTCTGGGGATCGGTGGCCTTTCTTTCATTTGCTTTGTTTCTGAGATTGGATCTCATGTATCTTGGGTTAGCCTGGAATTAAATATGTAGCTGAGGATGGCCTTGAATTTCTGGTCCTTCTGCCTCCAGCACCCCCCATCCCCGAGATTCTGAGTGTACTACCATCCAGAAAAGGTTTCTTTGCTGTTGCAGATGGAATCTGAGGCTTCGTACATGCTGGGTAAGCATTTTCCCAACTGAGCCACGTTCTCGGCACTTTTATTAGTTAATACTGATATTTCTATGTACATGGGTGCGTTCGTGCTTGTGGGCACCCACGGAGGCCAGAAGAGGGCATCAGATCCCCTGGAGCAGTGGTGAGCCACCTGACATGGGTGCTGGGAACTGAACCCAGGTCTTAGCAGTCAGCTCAACAAACTTCTTTGACCTCAGAGCTCTCTCTCTAGCCCCCTTTGTTTTGTTTTTGATTTTTGTGACAGGATTTCATTGTGTAACCCAGGCTAACCTTGAACTCCATATATAGTATGTAATGTAAGCTGGTCTTTTTTGGGGGTAGGGGGAGAGAGTGTTTCGAGACAGGGTTTCTCTGTGTAGCCCTAGCTTTCCTGGAACTCACTCTATAGACCAGGCTGGCCTATAGACTCAGAAATCTGACTGCCTCTGCCTCCCAAGTGCTGGGATCAAAGGTGTGCACCACCACTGCCCGGCTGTGTAAGCTGGTCTTAAACCTTCAGCAATCTCCCTACCTCAGCTTCCCAAATGTTAGGCTGATCCATGTCTGGATTCCCAGAAGTTCATCAACACTTCCTCAGACCTCTGCCCCCAAAGCCCCAACTCTGATCCCGTTACAGCGTTCCTTTCTAGCCTAAAGGTTTTTATTTTTGTATGACAACCCAAGAGGCAGGGCTCCCTCCATGGTATCAGAGCACTGAGTCCTCTGCAGAAAAGCTGCTGGGCACAGCTTCTCAGGGGCTACAGTCAGGAGGGCAGGCTGTAGCCACAGCATCAGGGCCTTGTGTGGAGGTCAATCCCTGGGTCTCTGGAGCAGAACTTCATTCAGTATTGCACGCAGTGTGCAGGGCCCAGTGGGACCTGATAAATGGACTGTGTCCAAAAAGCCAATCAAATGGCAGGGTGTCAGTAAGAAAGCGTTAAGGAGAACAGTTCTCATCCTGTTTCCTCGGCTCCCTTGTGCAGGAGCCTGCAGGCAAAACAAAGCAGAACAAAGAAACCAAAGCAGGGGCTGGAGGGATGGCCCAGTGGCTAAAGGGTTCTTGTTGCTCTTCTAGAGAAGAATTCAGTTTCCAGCTACTGATGGGTGTGCGCACACACGCGCACACACACACATACACACACACAAACACACACACACAAATAAAAATTCAATAATAAGCCAGATGTGATGGTTTATTATTCTAATCCGAGTACTCAAGAGGCAGAGACAGGAGTTCAAGCCAGCCTGCTCAACAGAGTGAGTTTCAGGACACCCAGGGCCACATAGATCCTGTGCCAATAAATTAATAAACAAATTAATTAATGACTTTAAAAAAAAAAAAACATGAAGACTTGAGTTTGGATTCCCCAGAACTCACTTAAAATACCAGCCACAGTGGTATTACAGTGGTATTATAGTGTCTGTAACCCCGATGCTGGGAAGGCGGTCCCAAAACAGGAAGATTGATGGACAGCCAGCCTGGCCCAATCACTGAGCTGAACGTTCAGTAAGAGGTTCTGCCGCAAAACCAGGAGGGACAGTGATTGATAAAGACACTCACTCTCAATTTCTAACCTCCAGGGGCCTCACAGGTGAGCTCTCTCTCTCTCTCTCTCTTCTCTCTCTCTTTCTGTCTCCCTGTCTCTGTCTTTCTCTGTCTCTCTCTTTCTCTCTCTCTGCCTCTCTGTCTCTCTCTCTCTGCCTCTCTGTCTCTCTTTCTCTGTCTCTGTCTTTCTCTTTCTCTCTCTCTGCCTCT
>JANHMN010000023.1:27161789-27178011 GCA_030674055.1 Rhabdomys pumilio
TCTCTCTCTCTGCCTCTCTCTTTCCCTCTCTTTGCTTCTCTGTCTCTTTCTCTCTCTCTCTCTGCCTCTCTCTCTGTCTCTGCCTCTCTCTGTGTGTGTGTCTCTCTCTCTCTCTGTCTCTGTCTCTCTCTTTCTCTGTCACACACACACACACACACACACAGATTTTGTAATGAGAGGAAGTACTAATTGTAATGTATTGGACTGTCTAGAATGACTTCCTGTGCTAGACTTTTATGGGCACAGCCTGTGGAGAGGAGGCAGGAAGGGGACCACCTCACAGGTACAGAGGTAGAGGCTTCTTCCCCTTGGGGTGACAAAACATTCAGGAAGGATGTGGTAGTAGAAGAGAATGTGCTAACTGGCCCAAGTGTGATCTCTCTCTCTCTCTCTCTCTCTCTCTCCCTCCCTCCCTCCCTCCCTCCCTCCTTCCCTCCCTCCTTCCCCCTCTGTCTTCTCTCTCTGCAGGTGGTATGTGCATGTATGTGTGAGTGTATGCGTGGTATGTGTGTGTATGTGATATGTACATGTATGTGTGTGGTATGTATGTGTATGTGTGTGTGCATGTGTGTGTGCATGTGTGTGTGCATGTGTGTGTGAGTGTATGTGTGGTATGTGTGTGTATGTAATATGTGCATGCATGTGTGTGGTATGTGTGTGTGCATGTGTGTGAGTGTATGTGTGATATGTATGTGTGCAGTATGTGCGTGTGCATGTGATATGTGTGTGCATGTGTGTATGTGTGTGTGGTGTGTGTGTGTAGTATTGCATGTGTGTGAGTGTATGTGTGGTGTGTATATGGAATACGTGTGTGTGCATGTGTGTAAGTATGTGTGGTGTGTGTGTGTGAAGTATGTACATGTGCATGTGTGTGTGGCATGTGTGTGTATGTGTGTAAGTGTGTGGTGTGTGTGTGCATGTGTGTATGTGAGTGTGTGTGGTATGTGTGCAGTATGTGCGTATGCATGTGTGTGTGCATGTGTGTGTGTGTGGTGTGTGTGCAGTATGTGCATGTGTGTGTGAGTGTATGTGTGGTATGTGTATGTGCAATACATGTGTGTGCATGTGTATAAGTATGCATGGTATGTGTGTATGCATGGTATGTGCATGTGGAGGAGGTATGTGTGTGTGCATGTGTGTAAGTGTACGTGGTATGTGCATGTTTGTGTGCGTAAGTATGTGTGATACATGCATGTGTTCATGTGTGGATTTTATCTTTGAGCTGAGGGTTTTCCATAGCCCAGGCTGGTGCTGAACACCTGATCCTCCTGCTTCAGCCTCCTGAGTGCTGGGGTGACAGGTTTGCCTCATCCAAGTTCGCAACAAATTTTTGTTGGACAAACAGGCAACAAAAAACATTGTATATTAAGCTTGTTGAGCCTGGGATCCCGGAGTGAGGAAGCACTCTACCCCACCTCCATCAACCCCATGTCTTGGGTCAGGTTGGCCCACTGGCTCTGTAATGGAAATGAGGAAAAACAGCAAACAAGACAAGGCATTAAATACCTGTCCTGGAGAACAGCGAGGCAGTGAACCACCGTCACCAACGGGGTTATTTCTTATCCCATGGGATAAAAATAATGTCTATAGTGGGAAGAGAAGGCAGAAGCCCAGCCATTCAGCATCTGTTGGATAGCTGTGATTGCTTGATCTAATGATATATTATTTCTTTTTTAAAAAAAAAAAAAAGCATGCCGGGCGGTGGTGGCGCACGCCTTTAATCCCAGCACTTGGGAGGCAGAGGCAGGCGGATTTCTGAGTTCGAGGCCAGCCTGGTCTACAGAGTGAGTGCCAGGACAGCCAAGGCTATACAGAGAAACCCTGTCTCGAAAAACCAAAAAAAAAAAAAAATCATTATTTTTTCTATTTTATGTGTGTGGGTATTTTGCCCACATGTGTACATGTGTACCTGCATGTATGTCTATGTACCAAGTGCTCAGGAAGACCAGAGGAGGGCTTTGGATCCCTGGAACTAGAGTTATAGATAGTTCTGAACTGCCATGTGGGTACTGGGAATTTAACTTGGGACCTCTAGCAAGAGCAGCCTGTGCCCTTAATCAGTGAGCCGCCTCCCCACCCCTGGTGATGATTTTCTGTCTGCTTCTTCTATCTGCCACTTGATATTTGTTCTTTGCTTGCTAGGCACTTAACAGACTCACTCAGCCTTGCACCAAACACAGCTTTTGTAGATCACTGTCGGAAGTGTGCAGAGCACCTGTGCGCACGTATCCTGTGATACGCCCAACGTGTCCCAGCAACATCGAGCCGACTTGTGCCTGCTGCCGGAGACGGAAACCAGGGCTGGGGAACCAGGGCTGGGGAACCGGGAAGGAAGGCCTTTGGATCTGTGGGACGTTTGATCTCACGCACATGTTGCTGCAAGGAAACAGACTGCTCCCAGGTGAACTGAAAAGGAATCCGAGAGACTGAGGGTACTGGGAGCTGGCAGGCAGTCCCGCTTGGGGAGCGAGGAGCTTGTGTTCAGGCGGCGGGTAGAGCGCCAGGTTCAGCCTTTGCACTGAGGACAAATATCCTTTTTGTCCCAGGGGAGGGTCCGCTCTGAAGTAGGACTGAATCCAGGAGCAGTGCGGGAGACATTACTAGGACACAGTGGAGTCCGGAATGGGTCAGGACTCATTTTTTTTATTTAATGTGTTGGTGCTGCCTGCGTGTATATGTGTGCCCCACATGCGTGCCTGGTGCCCTCAGAATTCAGAAGAGGATGTTTGATTTCCTGCAACTGTTAAGGATGGTTGTGAGCCACCATGTGGATGCTGGGAACCAAACCTTGGTTCTCTCCTCTGTAAGAGCAGCCAGTACTCTTAGCCTCTGAGCCATCTCTCTTTTTTGAGGCGGGATCTCATGTAGCCCAGACTGACCTCCAACTCACTTTGTGGACAAGGATGACATTGAACTGCAAGTCCTCCCGCTTCTGTCGCCCCAAGTGTTTAGATTACAGGTATGCAGCACCACGCCCAGTTTAGTGCTGGGGATGAAACCCAATGTTTCTTTTTTCTTTTTCTTTTTTTTTTTTTTTTTTGGTTTTTTGAGACAAGGTTTCTCTGTGTAGCCCTGGCTGTCCTGGAACTCACTCTGTAGACCAGGTTGGCCTCGAACTCAGAAATCCGCCTGCCTCTGCCTCCCAAGTGCTGGGATTAAAGGTGTGTGCCACCACCGCCGGCGAGAGGGTAGGTCCTAATGGGTCCTGGAGTTACCCAGAGTGCTCTGTTGCTATCTCCCTGTACTACATCCCATAACTAAATAAAACAGCAGTTCTCAACCTGTGGGCCGGAGACTCCTTTGGGAGCCCACTCATCAGGTATTTACATTACAATGCGTAATGATAGCAAGATTACAGTTAGAGCTATGAAGTAATAACAAAAATAATTTTATGGTTGGGGGTTATCACAACATGTGGAACTGTATTAAAGAACTTCACAGCATTAGGAAGGTTGAGGACCACTGGGCAGGACACTGGTGCTCTGAACAATCCTGTGGTGGTGTGTATTCTCATGTGAAGTCACTTCTGGACCAAGTAGGTCCCTGAAGCCCCGAAGGTCCTGAGACACTGGTATTGGTGAAAGATTCTGAGGAGCAGCTGTAAGGGGCTGGGGGAGGGGAGACAAGTTGGGAGAAATGGTTTCCGGAAGTTTACTATGTAGCTCCTGACAGAAGCCTCTGGCCATTTGTCTGCAAGCAGAGATGTCTCCTGGGTGTGACTCTACAGGGCTAAGATTTAGCACGCCTCAGCCAGGCGGTGGTGGCGCACGCCTTTGATCCCAGCACTTGGGAGGCAGAGGCAGGCAGATTTCTGAGTTCGAGGCCAGCCTGGTCTACAGAGTGAGTTCCAGGACAGCCAGGGCTACACAGAGAAACCTTGTCTCGAAAAACCAAAAAAAAAAAAAAAAAAAAAAAAAAAGATTTAGCACGCCTCAGCAGAGGCAGGAGCAGGCATTTAGGTCTGCAACTTATAGAATAGCCAACCCAGGGTGTAACTCCTTTAACAAGACTGCAAGGAGTTAAAGAGAGATTTGGAACCACTGGATGATGGTGCTTGAATCCATTAGTGATGCCAGCCCTGGGAGTAGCGGATGATAAGCATACATCGTGTGTCAGTATTTGCTGAGATGTTTCCTGGTCCTATCAAAGCTTTCAAGAAGGAGACATCGGAGACCACCCAGTGACTGAGGACATGCTCCGTCAGGAGCTGAAGAAACAAGAATACCCTCTTGAATGGTATTTAAAGGTAGCCTCCGTCCCAGCTCCTTCATCTGCATCTGAGCATTAACTTTGCTCAGTTTTCCCAACTGCAGCCCCTCACCTCAGGAGTGATAATGACTGACGCTGATATTGAGTTTTCCTGGTGCCTCAAACACCTTCAATATGCCTCCCACACCCACACACAGTGGTTCCGGGGGCGGGCCGGGCAGCCGATGTTTTCTTCAAGTTGCTACATTTTGAAAGCTTTCTGTTGAAATCCAGTAGGCATTCAGAAAAACGCACAGGCTTTCCTAAGGAAAATTTGGATTGTGTGTACATACACACATGGAGAGGTCAGAGGACAAAATGCCAGTTCTCCTTCCACCACGTGGGTTTGGGGGAATCAAACTCAGGTTGTCCGGCTTGGCAGCAAGCCCCTTTACCCATTGCACCATCTTACTCACCCATAGTTTTTTTTTTCCTCTTTGGTTGAGATGGATTCTCACACTGCAGTCAGGGCTAGTGTTGAACTCAGTATGTACCCCAAGCTGGTGTCGAACTTGTGATCCCTCTGCCTCAGTATCGGGGATACAGGTGTGTGCCACTACTCCTACCTAGGGATTTTCATAAAAGAACCACATCTGGGTAGCCAACCCAGCTTCAGCCAGTTGTACCAGCCCAGCCCCAGTTTTCTCCCCAGAATCCCCCTCAATCACTGGCCCCCAAAGTTCCCATTGGGGTTCGTTGTACCTGATTTGAGACCTTTTTTCGAGAAAGAGTTTCTCTGTGTAGTCCTGGCTGTCCTGGAACTCACTCTGTAGACCAGGCTGGCCTCGAACTCAGAAATGGTTTGAGACTTTAACAGAACCCACGGAGCTGCATGCCTCCACGGCTGGTCTCATAGCATGTCGCTATGACTTGTTCTGTTGTCTTGCTATATGGAACGCCTGGGCAAATGACTACACCAGGCCTCTGTGCCCCTGGGTCTATGTGCACAGGCATCTGAGACCCATCTACACACATGGGTAACCTTTCTGCAGCCTCCTAGTCTGTCTTCTTTTCTTTTTTTGTTTTTTTTTGAGACAGGATTTCTCTTTGTATCTCTCTGGCTGTTCTGGAACTCCCTCTATAGACCAGGCTGGCCTCAAACTAGGAAATCTACCACTGTCTCCCAAGTACTGGGATTAAAGGCATGCATCACCACCGCCCAGCTCCATCTGCCTATTGTTCTAAGCACAGGAACCCATTTCTTCCTTTTTTGTTGTTTTGTTTTTGTTTTTTGAGACAGGGTTTCTCTGTGTAGCCCTGGCTGTCCTGGAACTCATTCTGTAGACCAGGCTGGCCTCGAACTCAGAAATCTGCCTGCCTCTGCCTCCCAAGTGCTGGGATCAAAGGCGTGCGCCACCACTGCCCGGCTGGGAACCCATTTCTCAAGGGATTCTACCAGGATGGGTACTGTGGTCACAGGGTAGACGGAAGGTCACATAGAATGGATGGAATTTTCTAAGGTGGTCCAAAGACCTTATACTGTCACTTGTATGATGACCCTGTGCGTACACGCCTGTGCATAAATGTGTAGAGTGTGTGCATGCACACACAGGGGCACATGACACTGGGGATTCACCAGGCTTCACAGGTACTAAGTGAAATGTTCTATCTCTGAGCTTATGTCCTGGCTCAGACTTCAATATTTATTTATTTATTTATTTATTTATTTATTTATTTATAAAATGAGGCAAAGCTTGTTTTCAAAAGACATTGAGTATGGGGGATGGGGCAGAGCTGGAGAGATGCCTCAGAGGTTGAGAGCAGCTCTAGAATTCTGCTTCCTACTCCTGCCACAACTGAAGGTTTCGTGGGAACAAATGGGCCCCGCTCCATCTGGCCCAAGCTTCTCACTGCTGTGTCTCTGAGTGTAGCGCAGGGTGGTGGGTGGGGGGCTGTGTCCCCTGTCACCTTCTCACCCCCCACCCACATGCTCTGCCACCTTTTCCTTCAGCTGTTCCCATCCTGAGACCTTCAGTTTTCATGATAGTGGCCTCCCCAACTCTCCCTGCCTGGTGATCTGAAGAGACAACCTTGACCATACTGCAGAGCCTGCTGGGATAAAAACCGGCCAGGCTCCCTGCTGCACACAGAGAGGGGCAGGCTGGTAGTATACACTCAAGGCCATTGGTGCCTACCAAGCTCGCTCCGACTCTGCCTCAGGACCTTTGCTCTTTTGGTTTCCTTTACCCGAAACGCCTTTCTATGGCTATCCTCTGAGCTGCTTCTCCCTTCATTGAAGGTCTGTTGTGTCCTTGCCATCTCCCCCAAAGAAGGGGCTGCTCTCGGTTCTGCCTCAGTCTTTTCTGTGTGCACACGTGTGTGCAGGCCTGACCTGAGGACCACTTTAGGCGTACTTCTTCGTGTGCCTTGAACTTAGTTTTGAGACAGAGCCTCTCAATGCCTTGGAACTTGCCAGAGTAACCTGGTCATGGGAGGGGTGTCAGTGAACCTCAGGGATCTGATGCCTCTTTACCTCCCAGTATGGAGATTAGCGTGTCAATATGCATGAGATCTGGAGATCAAACTTCGGTCTCTGTGCTTAAACACAGCGAGCGCTTTACATACGGGGCTATCTCCTATACCCGCCATTGCACACTAATTTCTTTGTATAACACCCCTCACTAGGACCTAGGTGACACAAGTGCTCTCGGCAGAGCCCTAAGTCTGCTTAGCATCGACTCTGTCCTCTGCAGCGTGATCGCTGAGCCTCCGTTTCTCCCTTTACCCCTTGCATGCGTCGTAGTCACGTCAGTGCTAGGTGGAGCTGAGTCTAGTGCATCAGTCAGCTACAGAGCTGTAGCTGCATGACAAGCAAGCCCCAGCGTCTCTAAGAGCAATAGGAGAGGCGCTTATTGCAACCTGTCGAGGAAGCCACGGATCAAGTAGCATGGTTGCTGCAGCCACAGGAGCTCCCTCTAGAGTGCTCCTGGCTTGCAGAGAGAGGGACACCTCCAGGCTGTGATTCAGGTGTCCCTTGCCTCCCTGGCTCTGTCCACCATGGCTTGGGGCAGGTGATGGATGCGTAATGTATAGAGTTGAACAGGCCCAGCAGGAGAGAAACCACCCCACCCTGCTGTCTCCTCCTGTGGAGACAGCTGGCTACAAGGGAGGCTGGGAAGTGCAGCCTGGTCCCATCCATAAAGGGTGACTAAAGAGATTGGCTTCTTACATAATGTGTCCTCAGGGATGCTGGCTCAACACATGCCTCTAAGTGAACCTTGCTTAATCTCAGAATCTCAGAAAAGCCTGGGCGAATGCTAAAAGCCTGAATGTGTCCTGTTTGGGAAAGTTCAGACCTGCCCCGCCTATTGGCCAGTGCCTCAGGCAATGGTCTGGGGGGCTGTGGAATCCCTCTGCAGGTGCTGGGTGTGGAGTCCACAGATCTGCTGTCAGAGCCCCACCCCCACCCCCACCCCCCATCTCAGGCCATGGGGAAGCAGAATGGATGAGGGAACAAGAAAGAATGGTCACTATACTTCAGTTGCTTGGACCAATTCAGTCCTGCATGAACAGTGGGGGAGGGGCTGGTCTGTCTTACTACTGGGTAAACTGAGGCACAGAGCTGTATCTGGCCTGAGATCAGGGGATCAGTACTCTGTCCCTGATCTCCTGCTGTGCCTGCCTCAGTTTACCCAGTAGCTGCAGGATAAAATGCTAGGAATTGGATCCCAGGATAGCCTTGGTGGGGGGTGGGGGGTTGGAGGAGAGCTATAGTTTAAGGATGGGGGTCAAATTGGAGTCTCTCAAGCCTGAGGTCAAGGGTCATGCTGGGACCTCCCGTGGCCATCCCATCAGATATGAGTGGCCGAAAGACATGGCTCCTTGTCTTGGGGACATCTCAGAGGCCTACTTGAGTGTCCTCAGAATGTGACCTTAAACATGAGAGACACAAAGGCTGCAAGGCCTTTTGTGAACAAGTTCACATGTCGCACCATACCTGCAAATCCCTGCTGGTTGTACAGGTCAGCCCTGTTCTGTGTGACAGGAAACACGCATTGATCTAGACACTCGGGCTCCCTCCAGTCCCACCTCCCAGCAGGTGGCACTGTTGAGAGGCGGTAGAAGCCAGAGGGCGGAGCCTAACTGAAGAAAGTGTGTCTCTGGTGGGGGGGGGGTAGAGGAGTAGAGGTGTGTGTGTGTGTGGGGGTGTTTCTCCCTGTATCCCGCATCCCCTCTGAGTTGCCTGTCCACCAGGTTGAGAGCAACCTTCTCTCCCACACATTTCTGTCACCATGACCTTGCTCAAGTGACCCCAGATTGACCCCTCGGAAACCCTGAGTCAAAAGCATTAATCCTTCTTTTAAGCTGTTTCTTCTAAGAAAACTGACCCAGAAGCTTACATTCTTGGATGTTGTTGGACTATTTTTGTTTGTTTTTGTTTTTGTTTTGCGATAAGGTTTCTCCATGTAGCCCTGGGGCTCACTATGACTCACTCTGTAGACCAGGCTGTCCTGCAACTCACAGCGATCCACCTGTCTCTGCCTCCTAAGGTGTGTGCCACAAGTGCCTAGCTGAAGTTTACATTCCTTTTGTTTATCTGTTGACTCATTCACTCAGTAACCCTTACGTCAGCCAGCGTTAACTCTGCCAAGTGCTGTTCTGGGTCCTGGAGACAGAGTACTGAACAAGACACACTAGGTCCACATTCCCACAAAATTCACATGCATATTATGTATACATGTATCAGAGGAGACAGATTCTTCCCAAAAGATGCCCTGTCAGGAGATGGAATGGTGTCCAGACCTTTGGCCAAACATCAATCCTGGCCATGATTCGGGATGCACCAACTCTTGAGTGAATGGTGCTCCCCAGTGTGGGCGGGGCTCTCCCCATCAGCAGAGAAGGCGGGAGAAGAAAGAGCTGACTCTCCTGGGAGTGAGAGGAAGTTCCTTGCCTGGCTGCCTGAGAACCAGGACAGCAGGTGTCCCCCTCCTTGTATGTGTGAACCAACCGGAAGCTGAGCTGAGCTTCTCTTGGGCTTCCAGGCTTTGGATGGAGAGACACGGCAGCTGTCCTGAGTCTTAGCTCCAGACTCAGAGGGAACCGCTGCACAGCTTCCTGGGCCTCCAGCTGGCAAACTGCTGACCCTGGAATTTTGTAGCCTTGATGACTGTTAGCCAGGTCCTAAGACTCTACCCATCAACCGCCTATCTGCCTATCTACTGATCTATGTATTGCCATTCATATATAATCTTTCCATATCTTCTATCAGTCTATTTTTTATCTGCCTGTCTTCTATTACCTGTCTGTCTATCTTCTATCTATCTTTCTATCATCTATCTATTTATTATCAATTTACTACCTATCTCTATTTCTCTTTCTGTCTGTCTGTCTGTCTGTCTTAGGATTTCTATTGCTGTGAAGAAACACCCTGACCATAGCAACTCTTGGAAAGGAAATAATTTAATGATGGCCGGCTTACAGGTTCAGAGGTTTAGCTCATCGTCCTCCTGGCAGGAAGCATGGCGGCTCACAGGCAGCCGTGGTGGTGCCTGCTGGAGAGGGAGCTGAGAGGTCTACATCTGGAGTAGCAGGCTGGAGGAAGCAGGTGTGAGCCCCTGAGCCACGGCCTGGCTTCTGAGCCCATTCCCCCCCCCCACCCCCTAGTGACAAACAACAAAGCTGCCCCTATCCTACGACAACAACAAACTCCACACCTCCTAACAGCAACAGGCAGGCTAATTCCCCATGGGCCAAGCATTCAAACGCATGCGTTTATGGGGCCCATTCTTATTCAAATCACTACTCTATCTGTCTGTCCATCCATCCATTTGTCTGTCCATCTATCATGTAGCTGTCTATCATCTTTCTGTCTCCTATGTGTATCTGTCTATTATCTATCTATCTATCTATCTATCCATCCATCTATCCATCTATCTATCATCTATCCATCTATCTATCTTCTATCTATCTATCTATCTATCTATCTATCTATCTATCTATCATCTATCTATCCATCTATCTATCATCTCTCTTCTCTAGTCATACCACATGCCCTATTGGTTCTGTGACTTTCAGTGAGACCCCTGACTATACAAGGGTGACAAGCCATACTGAACGTGAAAGGGGGAGGGGTGCTGGGGGAAGGGCAGATTTTTTCCAAGCACGCTCAGGAAGTGAAGAGGGATGGTGGATCTGAGGCAGTCCCAAGTGCCAGGGATGCCCCTCATAGGTCCTGAGGACCTGGAGCAGGTGACATGGCAGAGTTGGGGATGAGTTGTAGGCTCTGGCTTGACTCCCTGCCTAGTGCTTTTCTTTTATTGGGGGAGAGTGTGTGGTTGAGACAGGGTTTCTCTGTATAGCCCTGGCTGTCCTGGAACTCGCTCTGTAGACCAGGCTGGCCTCGAACTCAGAAATCCACCTGCCTCTGCCTCCCAAGTGCTGGGAATAAAGGCGTGCGCCACCACTGCCTGGCTTTTTTTTTTTCTATGTTTTTCTCTCCTGGGTACCCTTATCACTTTTCTTGCATCTGACACAACCTGGGAAGTTCTGGCTGGCCCTGGGGTGGCAAGTACCACAATAAGAGGGTCTAGGTGGCTTTACCCTCTCTGGCTGCTGCAGCTGACACTGGTGTGTTGTCTCCTCAGGGAAGTTGGAGCCCTGTCCCCAGGACCTTGCATCTGCTTCCTATGGCTCTAGAGTCCCATGTGGCTGTGTGCTAATGGTAACTGCTTGTGGAGTTGTGGAGGTTTGAATGAGAATCGTCCTATAGACTTATCTGTTTGAATGCTTGGTCCCAGCTAGTGGAACTATATAGGAAGGTTTAGGAGGTGTGACCTTGCTGGAGGAGGTGTGTCACTGGAGGCAGCATTGAAGTTTCCAAAATTCACACCATTTTCAGGTAACTCCCCCTGCCTCATGATTTGTCTCAAGATATGAGCTTATGGCTAGTGCCCTTACATCATGCCTGCCTGCCTGCTGCCATGCTTCCTAGTGCCACCCATGGTCATGGATTTACCCTCTGAAACTGTAAGCAAGGTCTGAATAAACCGTTTCTTCTATAAGTTGCCTGGGTCATTGTCTTAGTTAGAGTTTTACTGCTGTGAACAGACACCATGACCAAGGCAACTCTTATAAGAACAACATTTAATTGGGGCTGGCTTATAGGTTCAGAGGTTCAGTCCATTATTACCAAGGCAGGAACATGGCAGCATCCAGGCAGGCATGTTGCAGGCAGAGCTGAGAGTTCTGCATCTTCATCTGAAGGCTGCTAGTGGAAGACTGGCTTCCAGGTAGCTAGGACTAGCCAGGCGGTGGTGGCGCACGCCTTTGATCCCAGCACTTGGGAGGCAGAGGCAGGCGGATTTCTGAGTTCGAGGCCAGCCTGGTCTACAGAGTGAGTTTCAGGACAGCCAGGGCTACACAGAGAAACCCTGCCTTGAAAAAACAAAAACAAAAACAAAAACAAACAAACAAAAAACCCCACTCCAACAAGGCCACACCTACTCCAACAAGGTCACACCTACTTCAACAAGGTCACACCTACTTCAACAAGGTCACACCTACTTCAAGAAGCCACACCTCCAAATAGTGCCACTCTCTGGGCCAAGCATATACAAACCATCACAGTCACAGTTTCTCATGTCAGCCATAGAAAATTAACCAAGATGCTGCTTCTCAGCTGGGTGACATTGAGGTACAGATGCTTTCCACATCTTTATGGGGATGACGGCAGGAGTTCCATCTTCAGATTCCTTGCAGGCTCAGCGACATAGTTTACCATTTAATTCCCACAGTAACCTGTAAGATTTGGATCAGAGGGGTTGAGTGACTTATCGGACGTTGTTCAGCTAGCAGTCTACTTGTGAATATGGGTGCCCAGCAGCCACCCCACGGAGCTCCCTAGACCAATACCCTCTCTAAGGTGCCTAGCTACAAAGCTCTGGGCGGGGAACCTGCTCTTCCTAGTTTAGAAGAGAATACCAGGCAGAATCTGTATCGGAGCATGTCTCATCCTCTATCACCCAGAAGGCTGCTGTAACCTTCTTAAACATCAAATCATTAGCAAGACCCCTAGATCACCCACTGCCTCCCCCCCCCTTTTTTTTTTGAGACAGGGTTTCTTTGTGTAGCTTTAGCTGACCTGGAACTCACTATGTAGACCAGCCTTGACCACGAACTCAGAGATCTGCCTGCCTCTGCCTCCCTAGTGCTGGGAGTTCTTGCTTCAGCCTTCTGGTTTTCTAGGTGGTTTCTGGTTTTCTAGGTGGTTGCCTGGAGGCAGCTTTCACCTGTATTCTGTCTCTGCACTTGCTTTTGGACATTCTCCATGCTCTAAGGCTAAGTGGCCTCCAAGGGATTTTCCAGACACAGGTCCCGTGTTGAGGAAGCTCTGGCCCCACAGAGGCAAGAAGCCACCCTCTCAGCGAGATCCCTTGTAACCTGTTAGCCAGGGTCAGCGCTTGTCTTCAAAGAATGCCCTGGATGGTGGCTGGAAGGGCTTACCTAAGAAACCTCAGGCTGGGGAGCCTGGAGAACAGATCCAGTGGTTTTCCAAGAGCCAGGTAACAGTGGGGTGATGGGTGGGGGAACAGGGAGCTGGCCACTGTGGTATCCTTCCTTCCTCAGGTTTGCCAGAGGAACGTTCCCGTGGGGGAGTTGGGTCAGCTTCACCTCTATTGGCAAAATGGCATGAGGATATCTCAGCAGGGGGCAAAACCCAGAGGTGTCCCCTTAGAATCTGAGTCCTATCCATCCAGGATTGCTTCTTTTGCATAGGCCCTCAGTTCTTGTGAGCTTTTAAGTCCTTGAGACATCTGGAGGGCCCTGTTGAGCCACAAGATAGACAGGCTTGAAGTCTCTAGATGCTTTTTTTGATAGGTTTTCTCTGTGTAGACCAGACTGGCCTCAAACAAAGAGATCTGCCTGTCTCTGCCTCCCCAGTGTTGGGATCAAACATGTGTGCCACCACTGCCCTGCGAGTTTCCAGAACCTTAAAGAACCTTAAAGAGACTGCCATACCTGGCCCAAGGGTGGCCAGCAGACACTAGAGGGGCTATCCATGGGCATATCCTGTCTAGCCTCTGGACTCTGATTTGGTCTTGCCATGGATTTCTGGCTGGCTCTTCTGTAGGTGCTATGCAGAGCTGCTTTGAGCCCCAAGGCAGTGTAACCAGCCAGGTCCTTTGGAAGTTTGGGGTGGGGGAGGGGTTTTTCCACCAACTGTTGAAGCTGCCTTCCCAGGCCCAGAAGGGGGAGGCCAGGCCACCCAGGGGCTCATTCCGGACATTCTCCAGGAGGCTGAGAAGCAGAGAATGTGATACAAAGATGCAAGGGGAGCCTGCTTCAGGCAGCGGCTCCAGACCCGAAGAAGCAAACTCACACAGTGTGCTCAAAACCAGATGTCCATGCTGGGAGGGGAAGAAAAAAAATAGGGATTTTCATGACCCATCGTCAAAAATTCCACATGGGATATAGTAGAAGCCAAACTGTCCCTCCCTCCAGCCCTGTTCCCAGGCCCCACACCCTTCTCTGCTCTTGTCTCCTCACCCACCGCTACCCCTCCACCCATCTCTGACACCCAGCAGCCTCTCACATTCTGAGATCCAAGAGAACAAAGCTAAAGTCTGGGGGTGGGGGTGGGGCACATGGTCCTTGCAGATGTCCTAGAATCGGTTTCTCCTGTGACCTTTCCTATTGCAAGCCTCATCTCACTGCTCTTCCACCTACCCTTCTCCCACAGTCTCTCTGCTGTTCCTGGGCTACCCCAGGGCCTTTGCATTGGCCACCCTTGCAGCCTGTTCCTTTTTGGCCTTTGGCATTATACCTTTCTCTGCCTCCCACCCTTTACCATACCCCGCCCTGCCTTCTTTTTTTTTTTTTGGTTTTTCGAGTATAGCCCTGGCTGTCCTGGAACTCACTCTGTAGACCAGGCTGGCCTCGAACTCAGAAATCCGCCTGCCTCTGCCTCCTAAGTGCTAGGATTAAAGGCGTGTGCCACCACCGCCCGGCTCCACCCTGCCTTCTTGATTCCTTTATTTTTTCTCTCCCTTTTTCTCAAGAGCACCTACCACCTAGCCGGGCTTCAGGTATATTTACTTGTATTTAAGTACTTGCCCTCCCCCCCCACCAATGTAATTCTTTGGGAGGCTGTTTGCCTTTTGCATTCAAAGTCCTGGGTTCAAGAAACAAAACAAAAACAGCACCAGCTCATCCTCCCAACAAGGACATAGCACATAGTAGGTGCCTCAGGCTAGTAAATATCCTTCCAGAAGTGTCCCCGCTATAGACTGGCACTTACAGATAGGATTATCTAGCTGTGATTTGCACACTCTGCATGGGGTGTTTGCGTTAGACCTCAGAGACCTGGCGTGTGGCCGGGGCTCCCGCTGTTCCAGGAGCCTGCAGCTGAGACAGCCCCTCTGTCTTCTGGCCTCTGGCCACTAAGAGCCAAGACCATAGCGTTGTGGTCCTCGTGGTTCCCTGCTCAGCTCCTTCTGAAATGCTGGCAGTGCCACAAATAAAGTCCAGACAGACACGGAAGCGGGTGACTCTGCAGTTTCTTGTGGTGAAGCGGGTGGAGGGTGGAAGGCTAGGGGCTCCAAACCACATCCTCGGAGATGCTCTTGCATGATTGTGGGGAGGGAAGGATGGATCCTGGATCAACCTATGGCTGTGAGACCCCCCCCCCCCCACATAGTAGCCACTGCCACAGTCATCCTGGTACACAGCAAGACCCTCCTCTCTGCTGTAACCGTGGAAACTTCCCGTTTGCTTCCTTTCTCATTTGCTATGTTTTGGGGGTGGGGCTTAGGCAGGTACATCAGTCATTTGGTTTGCTTAACTTGTGAGATGAAGGAGGTTGCCGCAGGCTTGGTGACAGGTGTGGGCTAGGCAGCAGGCTTCTGGGATTTGCTTGTCCTCTAGACTGGGGTCAGCTGATCCTATCAGGACTTCCAAGAGGACTTCCAGCTTGCTAGGTCTGTTGGAATTTTCTGCAGACACAGTTCTGTGTGAGCGAGAGACCTGGCCCCAGGGCCTTTCAGCAACTTTCATTGTAGACAGCATGCCACAGGCCCTTTGCATGTGCTATGATGTCCAGCTCTGGTCCTTGGGATGGCTGGTTTTTTGGGATGGCTGGGAAGGGTTCTTATTTTCTCAGGTGAGTTCTGAGCCTGTCATGCTGGCTTCTCCAGATTTGCCCCGGAGAACCACAGGTTTAATTTGAAGGCTTGGAGGCCTAGAACTGTTAGCTTGAGTGGGTCATCACCTGAGGATTAGGCTATTGCCTGAGGGACTTCACCTGCCTAAGGGTTGAAATGATGGGCAGTTAGAAGCCATCAAGGAATAAATACACCAGAGATACAAGTTCTGGAAAACTCAAGTTTTTATCCTCTGGACTCCCAGCATGCTCCAGCCTGAGCCACTTCTTGGTCTCCAGTCTATTTATTTCTTTGTGTATTTGTTTTTTTTTCCCTGAAGTTTCTTTTTTTAGGGCAGGGCTTCCCTTGTGTGTTCCAGACTAGCTCTGAACTCCCCACCCGCCATCCTCAGCCTCCAGAGTGGTGGGGATGACAGACCTGTTCCATCAAGCAGGGCTCTCAGGTCATCTTTGTTGAGTGGCACTCGGGCTGACAACATCTAAGCCACAAACTTCCACGGGAAGAAACTTCAGCTGGGGAAGAACGAGGAAAAAGGGCAGGTGTTGACAGGAAAAGCACTCAGGGGCAGGCTTGCTTTTAGATAGGAGGTCGGTGAAGGGCTTCTGAAGGGGTGCGAGCAGAGGGCGGGCCTGACTTTAGAAGTCGGTTGGCTGAGGGACCGATGCATGTAAACAACCTTGGTTTAATTTGCCAAGCTCTTAGGAAGGAATGACTGACTAATTAGGGGGGAGAGATGGATTTATTAACCTAGAATTATTTTTGTTATCTTGTTGGGGATTGGAGGTAGGGCCTAACACATTGCTGGGCAAGCACTCTATCACTGAGCTATAAGCACTCTATCACTGAGCTATAAGCACTCTATCACTGAACTA
>JANHMN010000023.1:27178021-27224905 GCA_030674055.1 Rhabdomys pumilio
TCTATCCCTGAGCTACAAGCACTCTATCACTGAGCTATAAGCACTCTATCACTGAGTTACAAGCAGTCTATCACTGAGTTACAAGCACTCTATCACTGAGCTACAAGCACTGTATCACTGAGCTATAAGCACTCTATCACTGAGCTACAAGCACTCTATCACTGAGCTACAAGCACTCTATCACTGAGCTACAAGCACTCTATCACTGAGCTACAAGCACTCTACATCGCCAGTCCTCTTGTATTTCTAATTTAAGACAGGGACTCTCCAAGTTTCCCAGATTGGCTTTGAGTTTACACTGAGGCCCAGGCTGCCTGCAACTTGTAATCCTCCTGCCTCAGCATCTCCAAGTTGGGGTGTGTATTACCAGGCCAGGTTCTCACTTGAACTTTTTTTTTTTTTTTTGGTTTTTCGAGACAGGGTTTCTCTGTGTAGCTCTGGCTGTCCTGGAACTCACTTGGTAGACCAGGCTGGCCTCGAACTCAGAAATCCGCCTGCCTCTGCCTCCCAAGTGCTGGGATTAAAGGCGTGTGCCACCACCGCCCGGCCTGTAATTTGCTTTTGAGATAGGGTCTCATGGATTCAAGGCTCCGAGCTGGGCTTGAACCCTGACATTTGGGTGAGGATGACTTTGAACTCCTGATCATCCTGCCTCCACTTCTAGGCAAGTGTGTTACCCACGGAGCCCAAAGCCCCTTCTTCTTGTGTGCCTGGAACATAACTAGGCTGGAAACACTGCAGAGTATCTTTGAGCCATTTCTGGACTTCAGGCTCTTCAACAGTTATTCAAGATTGCCTTCCTATCAGCTGTCCAAGGCTCCCATCCCCAAGAGTCCAGAAGCAAACAGGGTGTGGTGTTATGAAGGAAGTAACCCTTGAGGTACCAATGTGTGGGGATGGTGTGTGGGTCCAGCTCAGCTGATGGCTTCTTGCTGTCATCAGTATGTCTACAGCCTGTGTGGGAGCATCCATTAGGAATTTGTGGCTGAGCCGGGCAGTGGTGGTGCACGCCTTTAATCCCAGCACTTGAGAGGCAGAGGCAGGCAGATCTCTGAGTTCGAGGCCAGCCTGGTCTACAGAGTGAGTTCTAGGACAGCCAGGACTACACAGATAAACTCTGTCTTGAAAAACAAAACAAAACAAAACAAAAAAAAAAAAGAATTTGTGGCTGGGGTACTTGGGCAGGGCAGATCATTTCTCAAGCCTGGATCTACTACTGGGTCATGTGAATCAACATTGGATTCAGCGAGGGCTTTGGAATGATGCTCCAGAGTCACTGTGGGAAGTGTCTGTCCTTCCCTGTGGCTCAGATGGACAAGGCTTCAGTTTAGAGCAGGAGCCTGAGAAAGAAGCCAGCCAGTCCTCTTTAGGGGAATGCTTTCCTCTGGCCTCAGTAGCTTTGCCATACAGAGACCTGGGTGGGGAAGCTGCAGACAGTTCCATGTGACCCTCCTTGGCCTTTGTCTGAAAGCATAGCATACCTGACAACCCCCCCACACCCCCCCACCCCGCGTTCCCTTGCCAGTGACTGAGGTTGGCAGAAGCTGAGGGCAGTCGGAAGACACCCCAACTCTTTCCCCATAAGAGAGAAATCTGAATCTATGCAAATGAGGGAGTGTCCCTAGATGACTCCAGGGGACCAGTAGGAAGGCTGGAGAGGGAGGCTAGCCTTGTCTCTTCCCTCCGCCAGGCAGATCCAGCCGGCCTTCTGCAGGTCTGGTTTTGGGTCCTTACATTGCCAGCTGGGCAGTCGAAGAGTGGGTGGGTGCAACGCCATGGGTGTGTGCCCCTGACCTCTGACTCTTGTTCCAAAGGGCACCCGCCCTCTGGTACACTTCCTTTTTTTTTTCCTCTCTTGGACTTGGTTCCCCCTCCACCATCTGCCCCTCGCCCCGACTCCAAGCTCAGGGGTGAGGAGAAGGAACCCGTTGTATGGGTACAGGAACCCCGTACCCCTGAGGAAGAGGCCCTTGCCCTGGCAACCGCACTCCCGCCGCAGCCATTCCCCCGCTCCCTAGCGGCTCTCTTGTTGGCAGAACCGAATCTGCTGAGACTTCACTCCAAAAAAGGAAAGTTAAATTAAAAAAAAAAAATCAAACTCTCCAACGCGTCTAGGGAAAGCAGAAGAGGAGGGAGGCGGCGGCTGCAGGGTTGGGTTCCCTTGCTTGGCTGCTGTTAAGATCTAAGGCAGAGAGGGCCCACTATGGGGCGTGTCAATGAGCCTTTACTGCTAGTGAGCAAGCTCCTACTGGGGCTGAGTGGTCCTGGTTGGGTATCCAAGAGTGGGCCACAGGCTCAGTGCACAGCCTAGGCACTTGTCTTGGAAAATTCCCTATGGGTGTTCACGTTAGATATCAGGGGGCCCGGGTGACAGGGCAGCGCAGCGCGACTCGCGAGCTATGAACTCGCGTGGGCTTCTCCAGGATCTCATATTCCAGTCACTGAACCAGCTAGTCGCTGTCTGTGGTCCGTGGAGCCTTCCCCAAGGGCTAATCTCCCAGGCGAAGCCCAGGGCGTCGCCGAGCATCTGTGTGCGACTCTTGAGGGCTCCGTGGGTGGCCCTCCCGGGGCGTCGTCTCCGCATCCCCTGGACACTCCTGAGTTATAATTTAATAGCTGAAACGCGATTCCCGTGAAGTCTCTGGGGTTCGCGGAGGAAGAGGGGGCGGGGAGGCATTTGCTCCGCCTTCTTCGGGCGAAAAAACGCAGCTCGGGATGCGCGCACGGAGGCGGGGTGCGCAGGCCTGGAAGGGCTGCACGCGGGCCCTTTAAGGCGGTAGGGGCGGGCTTCCACGAGGCCCCGCCTATCGCCCCGCCCCTCGCCGCCAGGAGCGGAGCCGCGGGCAGCGCAGGCCGGGCCGCATCCCCGTCCCCGCGCCAGCCGCCCGCGCCCGCCATGCGCGCCCCGCAGCTGCCCGCGCGCCCGGGCCCCGCGTCGTAGCGCGGCGGGCGGAGACCGCAGGCTCTCAGCCCCGACCCGCCGTGTCCTCGAGCCCGATCGGCGCCGTAGCCCGGCAGCAGCGCCCGGTGCCGCCGGCGGCGAGGTGAGTCGGGCCGAGTGCGCGGAGGGCGGCGGGGAGCGGGTGGCTTCCGGGCCGGGGCGGCGCACGCGGCGGAGTTGGCGCCCCCGAGGGGACGGGCGGCGCGGCGGGGAGCGCGCGGGGGCGCGGGAACTTCGGGAACTCTCGGGACCTTGCAGGGCGGTGCAGGCCGCGACCCCGCCACCCGGGACCCTGCAGGATGGAGCAGGCCAAGACTTAGGGACCTGCGGGGTGGAGCAGGCCGAGAATCGGGGACCTTGCGGGATGGAACAGGCCGAGAACCGGGGACCCTTCAGGCGGTACAGGCCAGGAACTGAGTATCTCTTGGGTGGCGCAGCCTGAAGACCTGGCCTGGGGACCCTGTAGGGTTGCACAGCCTGAGGACTAGGGAAACCTGCAGCAAGATGCAGGCCGGGACCAGGGACCCTCTGGGATGAAGCAGCCCAGGACCTGGGGACTCTTTAGGGTGGTACAATCCAGGACCCGGGGACCTTCTGAGATGGCACCAGCTAAGAGCCAGGAACCCTGCAGGGAGGTGCAGGCCAGGACCTGGAGACTCTCCCGGGGATGGTTCAGGTCAGGAACCGGGAGCCCTATGGGCAGTTTAGGCCAGGACCCGGGTACCCTGCGGTATGTTTTGAAGGCCAGGCCCCGGGAATCCTGCAGCAGGGTGGCGTAGCCTGAGAACTGACTGATATACTCTTGTTTTGGAGAGGGCCAGGACCCGTGGACCCTCTGTTGTGGCGCAGCCTGAGAACCGGGATTCTCAGGGGTGAGTGGCGCAGCTCTAGGACTTGGGACCCCCTCCTGGCCGCTTTCCCCGGGGACTCTGGGATGGCACAGGCCAGGATCTGAGACTCTCAGAGGTGGCGCATTCTGGGGACCCAAGGACCCCGTGGGCGGCCGCCCCCCCCCACCCCCCGTGACTCGGCGCCGCCTCCTGTTCCCTCCCCCTGGTCGTGCGGATACTTCGGATGCCACTAGTTTGGGAAGTTGCAGATCCGAGCCTAGCGGGGCAGCCGGTAGACCCAGCACCCCCAGACACGCGTGGGAAGCGGCCTTCCCCTCCCGACCTTGAGGGAGGAGAGCGGGGCGGGCGTCCAGACAGTCAGTCCCTCGGGCCTCTGGAGCTGGGGGCGCCCAGCAGCGGCGGCTGAATAATCTTTACATTGTAGCTTTATTCGCACAGCTAGGTCCACCCGCTGGCGTGCGCCCGCCCTCCCCGAGAGTCTGGTGCAGGCAGCGGGGGCGGATCCGTTCGTTCTCAGCCTCCTCCCTTCCTCTCCTTCTCCTCCCCCCTGTTGGTGAGAACTGGTTTTATTACGATTACGTTTTTTTTTTTTCTCCCTCTTTGCAGATTTGGTGGAGGGATGTGTGAGAGGGGAGGTAGCAGTGGGAAGCCGAGGATCCCTGGGGGCTCTGTGGGCAGTGTTAGGGTGGCCTTGGCTTTGCCCTTTTGAATCCAGCTCTGGTCTCTGCGGCTGCTTTGATGAAAGGAGTTCTGAGGCCAGGCGCGTGTAGGGGGTGCATCTCAGGCCACTGCTGGGGACTTCGTGGGTGGCCTTTTTTCCTTTTTAATTGTAGAGGAGGGGGCAGAATAGTCAGAGGGAGGCTCAGGTGGCTAGAGGCCTAAGCCATCTGCCTGGTTCTGTAGCTCAGCTCCTGGGTTCGAATCTTGGGTGGCTGACTGATGGGGAGTTGCGGGGGGGTGGGGCAGATGACTTCACTTGTCTGTGCTTTTGGGCTTTTCTTCTGTAGAGTGAGGGTCTGGGGCGCTTCTGTGAACCGAGTCTGTGCAGAGGGTCCTTGGATAGGTTACTATGACTACTGTTATTTCCGGATTCTCATCCTTGCTCTGTCGTCGGATTGGGGAAACCCACGAGAGTGTCTGCTCCACCTTTGGGAGCTGGGAGGGTCTGATGGAGGAGGCCCTCAGGATGGAGAAGGGCCAGGTCCCAGCCCATTGAGCACAGGCAAACACGGAGTTGGCAGCCAGCTGAGCTGCAGTGAGTGGTGGAGGGGGTGGCGAGGGCATTTCGGGTACTGCCTAGCTTCCCTGCACTCCGTGTTCCTGTTTGGAAATTTACCGCTGTTTCTTTGGGGTGCCAGGGGAGCCTGCGGTGTTCGAGTCCAGACGTGGGGGTGGGAGTGAGTGGCTAGACCTAGCCTCTTCCCACGGAGCTATTTACGCTTGCCTGGGAATCAATACTATTGATAAACCCATGTCGGTGGTAATGTGGCTGTCAGGCCCCGGTGAGGGATGGAGACCCCTCCTGGGGCTGTGCCCCTCCCCCCCTTGGTGAGGTCTCATGGCTTAATCCCTTCTTTTCTCCCAGTGAATACTCAGGCTACCTCCCAAATGTTTCCTAGCTTTGCAAACAGGAACTGAGCTGCAATACAGCTGGATCTGGAATTGTTCTGGGCCAGCAGGTGCTTGCCACTCTACAGCCCCGTCGCCTCAGGGACCCCGATTCCTGGCTGGAAATGCACTCCTTGTTTCTGGATGGGTCCCACCCAAAACTGGTGGTGGAGAAACCTCTGAGGTGGGGGTGGCACTTACCTCCTTACCACCCAGTTAAGAGGGGAGATTGATCCAGTGGGAGCTTCCCACATACGTATCACCAGGGGCTGGCTCTATTTTTTTCTCTGTCTGTCTGCGTTTTTTTCTCTGCTCTGTTTCCTGTTCATGTTTCCAATACCCTATAGGAGCCTCCCCAGGTGATACCTCGGGGACAGTTTCCTGCAAGGGCAGCAGCTTTCTGGGAGCTGGTGATTCCTGCTTAAGGTGCCCAGGGGATGGGTGTGTGTGTGTGTGTGTGTGTGTGTGTGTTGAGGCAGCTGTCTGGGGAAGGCAGGGCTACACAAAGCCAAGTGTAGTGGGTAGCTTAGAAGACCCACCTCCCCAGGGAGGAAGAGAAGCTTGGGAAGGGTCAGGTGAGCCCCCTTAAGGGAGGCTGACCTATCGGAAATCCACTTTATGGTATGCCAGGTGAATTCTGTTTCTTGAGTGGGGGAGCTGCACTGCAGTAAGAAAACAGTGACATCTAGGGAAAAAAACAAACAAACAAACCCAAACCGCTGACTATGTGCGCTATCATTCAGAAAGCACTTACTGTGTGCACGATGGCCTCAGAAAGCACTTAATTATGTGTACCAGCGTTCAGAAAGTGCCTTTGTGTGTGCACCAGGCATGAATCTACCGTTACGTTCTGAGGTGGGTTATGGGGACGTGACTGTCCTATTTTATAGATGGTGTCACAGAGGCCCTGGGAGGTTTTGGTGACTGGCCTGGGAAGCTGGGCCTAACACCTGGGTTGTTCTCGGATCACACAGCAGACAGCCTTGGCTGCAGGAACTGACCTTTCTCATGGGGTTGGCACCTGCCCATCTTTGCAGGGCTGTGGGGGAGGGCGGCTCAGAGGCTGGGAACTTGTTCTCCCAGGGTTTGGAGAGGGGGTGGTGCCAGCGGCAGGCTGGCATCTCTTTGAAGTCTCATTTTATCTCAAAACATTCATGCAAATTTTTGGCATCTGCCTTGGCGACGGTGCTGTGTTTATTTTGAAATGAAAACAGGGGTTTGAATTATTTAGCATGCAGTCTAACAGGGCATAAAGCTGCAAGGGGGGGGGGGGGGGGGGGGGGGGGGGGGGGGGGGGGGGGAGCCCTGAAGCCTGGCGTGCTGCTCGAGCTCCTGTATCCCTGGGGAATCTGGCCGGGGACACCTAACCTGTGGTTGGAGAGGTCCTTGCTCAGCCTTTGCTCCTGAGAGTGCCACACACAGGTCAGAGGGTGCAGTCGCCCAAGATCACAGGGGACTGTGTGCCAGGGGTGGTAATGAGTGAAGATAGATTCCTCCTAGTGACACTTCTGTGTTAGAGCAGAGTGCAGGCTCCCCACATTGCTTCCCTCATGGGCCCCTGGCTGGTCATGACCTTCTGTTTATTGATACCTATCAAGGCATGGGATCATGGCACGGGACAGATTGCCTGATGCCCTATGTCTGAGCTGGTGGTTGGTTTAGCATAGCGTTGTGAAGTTTTCAAATGTCTTCTGGTTCACAAGCAGTGTCCCCAGGCTGGTACCTCTAAATAAGACTTGTGGGTCTCACCTGTCCTCCACCACTGGGATCTCTCAGGGGCTTGGTCCTCAGAACCACAGCATCAAGTTGGTTTGGTTCTGGAGAGGTTGCTTAACCTTGCCCTCTAAGCCTTAGTTTGCTCATCTGTGAGATGGTGCCACCTGCTGCCACCGCTGCTTGGGTACTTAACATCATATGGCCGCCCAAGTTCACATGTGGCTTGGGATCTGCTGTCACCGTTATGTAGCTTCCCCATTGGAGAGCAAAACTTGACTGAGTTTGTCACGGGGACTCATGTCCTTGAGTTTGCTGTGTGATCAGACAAGATGTGTTTCTTTTGTCTTCTTTTCCCTGTAATTTATTTTTTATTTTATTTTTATTTTTTATTTTTTGCCATGGGGTTTAACCATGTCCTTGGGTGCTAGTAGGCACACAAATTTGTACCACTGAACCCTATATCCCTAGTCTGGAATCATCCCTCCTGAAGGCTGCCAAGTAGGCTCCCCAAGTGACTGGCTAGCCTAGTCTCTTCCCTTGACCCCAGGTTGGGGCTTGTTGCCCTCTGGAAGCTGAGGGCTCCTCCCCTCTCCCTGGTTGGTGACTTTGGGGCTCAGCTGCTTCTCTCTGCTCTGGGAGCTGGAGTTGCCCCTCCCACCTGTAATCAACCTTCTTGGAGATCAATAGCAGCTCGGAGGATGGAAATGGGCTACGGGGAATAAAGGTGGGAATGGTACCTTCTGGTGTGTTTGGGGGTTTCCCCTCCCTCTGTAACCCTGACAGTTGGGTTTGCCTTAGGGTTGTTTTGGAAAGACCTTACCATGACTTCCTGTGTTCCTCTCTCCCACTATGTCCAGAGCGCCTAGCTCCTGAGCAGGTGGCTTTATTTAATTTTAGTTCATTTAAACAGCTTTAGTGGCTGCCTGCTTGCCCTGTGCACAGTGGCTGCCGGATGCAGGAGCAAAGATAGCTTTGAGCTTCTTATTCCTTCCATTCTGTGGGTTTCACGCTCCATGCTGTCCCAAAGGTCTACCTGTCCTGGGCATGGCTCCCCACATTCCGCTGCTTCCCAGGCCTTCTGCCCTGTGGCTTTGATACCCACCTCATGGCCTCATTTTGCCACCATCCTCTGATGCTGTATGTGCAGCCACTGGAAAGTTGGTAGTGGAGGGAATGTTCTAAAGCATCTTCTGCTTTGAGCCTTTGCAGCTGAGGTTGGTGGTACCCAGGACTGGAACCGTTTGTAACTATTGCTCTTGGTTTGTATGTAGTCCTCAGGATTGGATCCAGGGCCTTGTGCATGCTGGGTAAGTTGTCTCTCAACTGAGCCATATGCTAAGTCTTCTTTTTACCTTGTATTTATGAAACAGACTCTCACAGTTGCCCAGGCTGGTCTTGAATTTGGAGTCCTTTCTGCCTCGGCCTCCAGAGTAACTGAGAAGAACGGTAATCATTAATTATCATAGAAGTGAGAAGCCCGTGGGGCTCCGGGAAGCCACAGGCCCTGGGCAGTGTGGCTGGAGAGTCTGACACTCTGGCAGGTGGTCATGTCTGTGCAGACTTGGACCATAGCTGTGAGTCTGGCAGCCCTGCAAGGCCAAAGTCCCAGCACCCTCCTGTTTTCCCCTTTCCCAGGCTTAGCAGGTAGCTGCTCTGAGCCATGCATAGGTGGCACTGTCTTTATGCACTGGGTGGCACATGTGGACGTAGTAGCTGCTGATGCAGCTGGGACCCTGGTGTGCTTACACTCCCATGGTCCTCTGGGGATGCTTGCCTCCTATAAGTGAAACGTCCTTTCTTTGCTATGAATTCATATACTGTGGACACCTTTTTTATGGTTTTCTTGGGGGGGGGGGCAGGGTCTTTCTTAGTGTTTCATTGCTGTGTAGAGACTATGTCCCAGGCACCTCTCATGAAAGAAAGCGTTGGATTCGGGGCTTGCTTACAGTCTCTGAAGGTTAGTCCCAGATCATCATGGGAGGAAACAGACAGGCATGGGACTGGAGAGTAGCTGAAAGCTTTATATCCTGGTCCTGTAGGCAACAGGCAGAGAGGGGGTAGGGGAGGTGGAGAGAAAGAGAGAGAGAGACAGAGAGACAGAGAGACAGAGAGAGAGACAGACAGACAGACAGACAGACGCCTACCATGGGGCTTTTGACACTCCCAGTGACATACTTCCTCCAGCAAGGCCACACCTCCTAGTTCTTCCCAGATAGTTCCACTAACTGGGGCGCATGCATTTAACCGTATGCACTTACGGGTGCCATTCTCATTGAAACCACCACAAGGTCTCACTCAACCTGCAGCCCAGGCTGGCTGGGAACTCTCAGCGATTCTGTCTCAGTCTTGTGAGTGCTGGGATGACAGGCATGTGTCACCACAGCTGGCCACATGTTCACACAGAGCTGTCATTCGTAGTTTGGCGGCCATGGTTGCCTCTTGTCTATTTGTCAAAAAAAAAAAAAAGTTACACAGTAATAAGAAATAACGATTTTGGAACTGCAGAAGCTCTGGGCTTCATAGAAAGGCGCTTTCATAAAAAAAACGATGCTGGCGTGTGTAGGAGGGAGGATGGCGGGGAGTGCGGAGGTGGGTACCACTTTGCAGCTCCCTTGGGTTCCATCCCCAAGGCAGTCAGGCTGGGTGTGTGCAGGCACTCTGAGCATGAGCCACTCTTCCCGTGTGTCCCTGGTGTCCCATTGTATATGTGCTTCTATTGCACAGTGATCGTCATGTCCTGGTCCATACTGGTCTGTGTTCTGTACACAAGGATACTTCTACTTACTCCAGGGTTCTAAGGTGCCATTCACTGCTTGCTTAGGGTGCCTGGGCTGGTGTGATCCTCCCCCTGCCCCAGTGTGCTCCCTCAGCTTCTCACTATGTAGCCCTGGCTGGTCTTGAATTCAGAGGTCTACCTCTTTACTACTGGGATTGAGGGCATCTGCCATTATGCCTGGCCTGCATTTTAAAAAACAAAACAAAATGATTCTGTGAAATACAGCCTTTAGGGTCCATAAATGTTTGTTGGATCTGGATCTGAAAGTCTCTTCTACACAGGTGGTGCAGAGCGTGTTGAGGGAGATCCTAAGACAGTACTACCGTTTTTTGATCTTGTAGCCTGTGTAGGTTTTTGTACCTGATGACATAGGCTCTGGATGTCATGCTGAGTATTTCCAAGACCCCTGCTTCTGGCTTGATGTACCTGTCTGTTGTATTCAGTAGGAAGACTAGGAGGTGGCTTACTTTGGGCATGATCGATTTGCTTCTTAAATACTGGCGGCGGCGGCACTGCCGCTGCCCTGTGTTGTGTGCTGAGTGGTTTCTGGGTGATTTGATGTCTGTCATTTTTCAGAATTCTCACCAGCTTTTTGTCCATTGCTTTGGTGGCTTAGGTCCTCTGCGGATCTGTATCGGTCTGTGTTTGGGTTTTTGACCCAGATCATGCTGGGTCCAGATTTCTTTGTCTTGGTTCCCACTGTTGATTTTAATCTTATTGTGGAGATTCTTAAGAATTGCCTCAGTGCTAAGGCCCAGGGGGAAGGTGCTATGTGGGGTGTCTGTGTCCCCTGCGTGCGGTGGTAGGGAGGGTTTTCTTCCTGCTGATGTTCCCTGGGGGAAACTGAGGCTGACCGAGGAGTGGCTTAGCAAGATCTTTGAGTGAGCACCTGTCTGCCTTGGGCGATTGACAGAATGACTTGGGGATTTCTAGAGCCCAAAGAAGAATGTGCCCTGGGGTGGTGGGATGTCACCACCTCTTGGTGGCCAGGGATCCTGGAGCCCTGTCCCAGATGCTTTAAGAAGCCTCTGCTTCCTCTGACCCACTTAGGTAGCACTGGATTGGGAAGGGAGATGGGTGAGAGTCCCAGGGGGTGGCTGGAGCTTGGATTAGGGGTTGGAACTGGTGTGGGGCTGTCTGTGGGTGATGGTGGGGACACAGCATCCAGGTTGTCTGGGATCAGTCTTTCCTGGCCTGTATGGGTTCCATGGTCAGACTCTCTTGGGAAAGTAGCCCTGGGGTCAATCTCTTGGCCTGAGTGGCCTCCCGGGTTAATTATACCTTGGCAGGTGGCCCTGGGGTCAGTCAGTGTCTATTGTGCAGGTGGCCAGAGGATCAGTCTCTGTCCCCTTTCCCCTTACCCCTGAGGCCAGTTGTCCAGTTGTCCTGGGGCTGGTGGCTGGGCCCGCCTTCTATCTTTGAGTGCATTTGTTTTTCTGTGACTTGTGCATGCTTTGGACCCTTGAGGAAATTATCCAAACCTAGGTCTGGACAGACCTGTGTGGCTGGCGGGGACTTAGAGCAGAGAGGTGACCTTGCAGGGTGTGAAGGGTCAGAAGGAGTCAGGGGGCTCACCTTGTAGACTTGACCCAGATGCTCCAGGCCTAGGCTTATGCATTGGACTACCCCTCCCTCCCCCCAGCTGTCTTCAGGGAGGACGGCTTCCATTGATTCTAGCTGGCTGAGAGAAAGCCGGGGACCCCCTTACTTTAGTCTGGGCTTTTGCATAGTTTGGGGCTCAGGTGGTCACTGGCTTGCACTAATTTTTGTCAGAACCCTTCTTTAGCCTTGAAGCCTGGTGCCACCTAGCTCACAGCCCCTTCCCTTGAGGCAGGTAGAGGAACATGAGGTGACCCCACAGGTGCGCCCCATCTTTTGAATATTTGTCTTGCTTACTTCCTTGGAAGCTGCTGCTTCTACTGCTTACCCTTGTGGGTAGAACCTGCCTTCCGGTACTGGAGGGTGATGTAGGGTTGGAGTTTGCTGTGGTCTTGTGTATGGAGGTCCTCTATTAGGGGCATTAAGTCCTAAGTCTCAAGAGGCTAGGCCTAAATATGTCTCATGCCCATCTGTCTTCATGCAGGCTTCTGCAGGGCCCACTGAGTCATTCTGAGAGAATCTCTGTGTGGCCTGGTATCTCCATGGTCGTTGCAACCTGCCTGGCACTCATTGGGTCCAGCCTGCTGTGGGAGAGCTAAGTTGGCTTCAGGTGTTAGTCTTGGAGATCCTGAGGTCCTAAGAGTTGGCCCTAGCCAGCGGAGCCCCATATGCGTAGTGGCTCCTGGGTAGTCCTTACCAAGCCTTGGGAGACTAAGGTTGTGTCTTCAACTTACCTGGTTCACCTTTGCTGTTTCCTGTGCCTGGACCATGGCATGGATTAGTCAGTGTGTTCTACTGAAGTTCTCCCTCAGAGGACCCTAGGATGTGACCGTCAGAGGTGAGAAAATCATTATGATCGTTAGTACTTTGGCTAAAGTCACGCGCAGTGGGGTGTGCCTTGAATGCAGTGGTGTCGTCATAAGAGGGGCTGACATGATGAACAGAAGAAGAGATGGGACAGAGGCAGAGGTGGGACTGCCACGGGCCGCAAGCCGCTGGGAATATGGAAGACAAAGGATGAGTTCTCATAGGATTTCCAGAAGAACCAGCTCTGCTGTTGCGTTTCGACTTCCGGCTCCAAAAGCATCAAGTGTTGTGAGCCCTTGGGGGCCACTCCTTGCCAAGTCACTCTGGGAAGTGGATTGTTTGTCAGCCGTCATCCTAGCCATCCACACCATAGGATACCTTTAAAACCCCAGTCATGCTGGGTGTGGTGGTGCATGCTGGGAATCTCTCCTGGAAAGCTGAGGCAGAAGGATCACAAGTTCAGGGTCAATCTGGGCTGCATGGTGAGATCTTGCCTGTACACACATAGACACACATACACACATACACATATAAACACATAGACACACACATACACACACACAAACACAGACACAGAGACACACACACAGACATACACATACACACAGACAGACACAGACACACACACACACAGACACACACACATAAACACATAGACACAGAGACACACACACAGACATACATATACACACAGACAGACACAGACACACACACACAGACACACACACATAAACACATAGACACACAGGCACACACACAGAGTCAGACACATACACACACACAGACACACACAGACACACACACAGATACACACAGACACACAGACATACACACACATAAACACATAGACACACACACATACACACACACAAACACATAGACACAGAGACACACAGACACACACACACACACAGACACAGACACACACACAGAGACAGACACATACACACACACAGACACACAGACACATACACACACACACAGACAGATACACACACAGACACACACACAGAGACAGACAGACACACACACACAGACAGACATACACAGACAGACAGACACACACACACACACACACACAGAGAGACAGATACACACACACACAGACACAGACAGACAGACACACACACACACAGACAGACACACACACACACAAACACACACACACACACCCACACACCCCATGGCCGGTGAAGCGGCTCAGCAGGTAAAGGTGCTTGTCATGACAAACCTGGTGACCTGAGTTTGATCCCTGGAACCCATGGAGATGTGGAGGAAGAGAACCCACTCCACAGAATTGTCTTTGGGCTTGAACACGCATGTCGTGCCCACGCCCCTCCCCTCCCAATACATGAACACACATAAGACAAAAAAAACCAAAATGACTCAGGCTGGGGAGATGGCTTTGTCAGTAGTGTTTGCTGTGTCAATAGTGTTCACCCGAGTTTGGCCCCTAGGACCTGTGTAAAAGGCTGGCGTGGACACTTGAACCTCCAGTGGTTCTCAGCCTGTGGGTCACGACCTCTTTGGGGGTCCGAATGCTCCTTTGACAGGGGTAGGAGTGGGGGGGGATTACCTAAGACCGAGAGAAAAACAGATATTTTTATTATGACTCAAAACAGTAGCAAAATTACTGATATGAAGTAGCCACGAAATGATGTTATGGTTGGGGGGTCACCACAACATGAGGAACTGTATTAAAGGGTCGCAGCCTTAGGAAGGGTGAGAACCGCTGTTGTAAATTCCAGTGCTTGGGAGGCAGAGGCAGGATCCCTGGGACTTGCTGGCCAGCCAGCCTGACGTAATTGGAAGGTCCCATGTCTGAGAGTGTGAGACCCCTGTCTCAAAGATAAAAACTAGGTTGGGCAGGATCTGACCAGCACTTGAGATGTCCTCTAACCTCTCTGTGCATGTGTACACACCCACCCACACTCAAACGAGTCAGATGGAGCCAGCTGGCCCAGCGGCTGAGCTAGGCCTGGCTGGCAGGGCCTGTGCAGCTGTTCACTGCCCCGCCCCTTGGTTCCGCTGTGCCTGTCATGTTGGCCTTGGCTGCTCCTCCTCCTTTTGTGTTCTTTGACCCCAGGGCCTTTGCACACTCTCTGCCTGGAGTGCTTCTCACTGGGGCATCTCCCAGGTTTGCTTCCACACTGCCTGTCCTGAGGGCTCTTTCCTGGTTTGTCAGCTGAATGAGGGTGCAATGTTCTAGGTCTTTGTCTGTGATGACCTCTAATGTACGAGGCTGTCTGACTGAGTCTTATCACCCCAGCTACACCCCAAGTTCTTGAATGGTGAGAATGCATGGTGGGTACAGGATACCTGCTCCAGGACTGCCAGGGATCTGCCTCCCATCTGTCTTCATGTCTGATGCCTTTGTCTGGATTGCAGTGCTCACGACCAGGCACACTCTTGTTCTGAGGCTCTGACTGCTCTGGGTTGGTGTGGAGCAGGCCTAGGTACCAACGGACCTCAGCGTCTGGATCTGTCAGGCAGGCAGCTACCTTTAGCGGTATGGCATGTACGTGGGTGGATGGTGTCCTTGCATCCACTGGCAGCTGTGGGTATCCTATGCCAGAGGTTCATTCTGCCCTAGTGTCAGAGCTGGTTGGGGATATTAGAACCCTACTGTGCCTTTCCAGGACTGGGCCTTCTAAGCTTTGGTCACCTGAGTGCCTGGTTCCCCATTTTTCAGATAGGGAAACTGAGGCACATGGTAGTGTTACTATTAAGTCCCATTCTGGGTGGTAGGTGGCCTGGGCAGGAACTTGTCTGTCCTTGAGGTCCTTACCTTTGACTGGCTGGAAACAGTCCCTGTCCTTGTATACCTCTGGTCACTGCAGCTTGTTCCGTCAGGGCCACCCTCCAAGGCTCTGTCCATAGCTTTGGCTGGCTCTGTAGAGTGGGAGGTTGACCCTGCTATCTTGGCTTCTCCTTGCCAAGATATATAAATAGCAGCTGCAGCATCGACAGGAAGCTGTATTCCCCCACTGTGTCCCCTCCCCCATCCCCACTGTGTCTCTAGCACCTGGGTTCTGCTATTGTCCTTGTCACAGCTTCGTGGGAACACCAAGGTAGGGACTGTATTGCAGGTTTGCTGTGTGACCTTCAGGTTTGTGCTGCCCTCTCTGTGCCTTGAGTCCCTTGTCTGGGTATCTCAGTGCTGGAAGAGTACTTGTGGGGGTTTGGGAGACATTGAGGTGTGTATGGCCAGGAGAGAGGTGCTAGCATAGGTCAGGCATTATTGATTGGGGGAGGGGGGAGCAGGGGAAGCTGATAAGTTAGTGCTTTGGGAGGGTCTTGGGCACCAGAGGGCCATTGCTTCCTCTGGCAGGAGTGTTTCACAGGGCCCTGGGTCAGCCAAACTGGCTGTTATCATTCTGTCCCTTTGATACTGCCATAGTGGTCCTCGCTCCCTGGTGGGCCGTGTACTGGAGTATCTTTGAGTGGCCGGGAGATCCTACCTCCCCCGGGCTAACAGCCTCTCCAGTCCTCACTCCTGTCTGCCACTTGTTCTGGAAGCCCCACAGGCTCCTCACCCGCTGCCCAGCTATACCTTGCGGAGTTCCGTGACCTGGCCTGGTGACACCTGGAGGCTTCACGGAAGATGCAGGCTCTGTTGATGATTGTATTGTTCTTGGCCTCAGCTGTGCAGATGGGGTTGATGAGGAGGAGTACAAGTTTCCTGTGCCCCTGGTCAGTCTCATGACTGGACAAAAACAAACCAACCAACCAACCAACCAACCAACCAACCAACCAACCCTAAATCTCCAAGAGTTAGTTACTCAAGAAGGCGGATTGCTAGTTAATTTGTTAACCTAGGTCTCTACCTGAGTCATGTTTTCATAAAAGGCTAGACTCTGCCTGGGGATGGATATACGTCATGTGGGAGACAGATCTGGGCATGCCCAGTGTGCCTTGTGGGAGTGGAGAGGCTGAGTTGCTTGAACCCCAAAATTAGATACCAGAGCTCCGAGTCCGTGGGTGTGGCCCTGGGAGTTCTCCTGAGGCGCTAAGGTGCTTATTTTGGAGTCTTTTTTTTTTTTTTAAAGAGGAACAACAACCCCCATATGATGCCGACTTTTGGAAGCTGTGTGTTTTGTCAAAGGACCAAGGGAAGCCAAGGCTGCAGATGGCACTTAGGGTGAGAGGCAGCTGGAGCCAGGTTGACTGTTGGGGGATCTCACCAATGTATGCACAGGGTCTTCATGACAAAGATGCTGGAGACCGGGGCTGGAGGAGGTGGGGAGGTCCAGCTCAGCTACACAGTGTCTTCCTCTTGCTCTATTTCCCACCTTCAGATGGAGGGTGGACATGGTTTTGACTGTTGCCTGGTCATGTCCCTTGTTAGAACCAGAGATGAAGCTTGTACTGAGCCAGTGCTCACTTAGAGCTGGGGACACAGTCACATAGATGGTGATTGTCCCAGACCCAGGACATCAGTGGTTGTTATGTCCTGGGACCCGGGGAACAGGATGTAGAGTATCAGGAGAGAATTATCTCTTGCTAGGGATTCTGTTGACAAGGAGGCTGTGAAGCCAGGGAGGCTGGGAGAGCCTGGAGGAGGCTAGAGGAGGCAGGAAGGTGTGTGGTCCCATGTCCTCTCTTTGTTTTCAATTCCCTCAAAGCTAGTGTGTAACCATTTCTAGCGGATGGCCAGGGGAACAGTGTGAGCCTCGTTTATCTCATGGCAGACTACAGTTGGTTTTCCAGGATGCGCTCCCCCAGCCATGGCCTTGTCTCCAAGGGGCAGGTGCCCTGGGTTCTGTGCTGCAGGCAGTGCCCAGAGGCCAGCTCCCCAGCTGCAGAGAAAGGCGGAAATTGCCGGCTCCTGTCCCAAGGCCTCTGGGCCTGTCGCCAGGAACTGGAGCAGCAATTAAATGAAATGAGATCCTTCGATGCAAGTGTCCTCTGTGTGTGTGTGTGTGTGTGTGTGTGTGTGTGTGTGTGTGTGTGTATTGGGTGCAGAGGCTGCAGGGCAGAAGTGGGTTGTGTCTATCAGCCTGGGTCAGGAGGCGAGGAGATACGGATAAGATCACAGGACACTGCCATCAGGTTGGTTCCTTCACTGCAGGCCAACCCAGTGCTGTCTTAGTTGGGTGCGGGTTTTTCCTTTTCCAGCCAGCCCACATCTTTTTACTTCCTCAGGCCCATGTGTTTCCCTCCTGGACTGGTCCCTGTCATGTCCTCCTGACCGGGTTCACAGGTCTCATCATTCTGAGGGAGGCAGGCTGCAGCCTGCTGTCACAGCCATGCGGCCCTGCCGGTTTGTAGGTAAGCAGTGGGTGAACAGTGACGGCTTTATGTATCACCCAGCCTAGAGTGTCCCATACTCAGGAAGACAGGCCTCGGACCCCAGGGGCATTCTGGGAATCCTGGAAGTCCCTCCTCCTGCCACCATCCATATATCCATGACATATTTAAACCACTCTGCCTCGGTTTCCCTATGGGTAAAACAGGATGAGGCAGTGTTCCTCTTGGCTTGATTGTGGAAAGAGGAGGATTTAGAACCAAGCCACTGGCTGTATGTAGTGGTTGTTTCCATTCTCCTTACACCTGCGTCAAGACCCATGAATTGTGGGTTGGTGTCATTTCTTGAATACTGTGTGTCACAGAGGGTGTTCCTTGAGATTGACAGATCGCGATGGGAAGAGGCCGCTAAATCTTCCCAGCATGCACTGGGGAACAAAGAGGAAAAAGGTGTGGGGCCTTCCCTGAAGGTGCCTGCCTCTGTGTAGGAGGCCACTTTGCCAAGGCATGCCTTTGTCAGGCAGGGTTTGAGCTTTGGCGGCTGACGGAGGGCTGCCTTGCTTCTGAGGCTGTTTCCTGTAGGGAGGGAACTTAGACCATCTGAGCATAGTCTAGCCTCTTAGAACTTGCGCTTTTCGGGGCCGGGGGAGGGGCCGCTCTATTGTACCACCTTTTTCTCAGTGTTTTGAGGCCATGAGGCCATGTCTCATGTAGCCTAGGTTAGCTCAGGTTGGGCACTGCTCATATTTCTGGGATGGGCATTTTGGGTCCTTCATATGAATATTTAATTCTGCCCACCAGTGCCTGAGCACCCCCTATCCTGCCCCTCTGTGACAGGCAGAAATGCCAACAGACTTTGCCCAGTGTCCTTGGGGCACACTCTTCCCATGGCTCTTTGTATCTTTCAGGGCAGGGAAGCCGCATGCAGCTGAGTCTGCTGGTGCCCACATCTGTTTGTAGGTTCTGTGCCTGAAATGCTTTCAGTGTGTGTGCAGGCACTGCAGATACCCTGCTACCTTTGACTTGGCATTTCAGTATGGGGGGGCATGGATTATTCTGAGGGGGGCAGGTGGTTCAGTGAGGAATGGTCTTGCCCAGTGCATCCAGAAGCCTAGCCCTTGACCGTAGGTGTCTGGAAGCTTTGGTGCAAAGTGGGAGTGGCCAGCACAGAGCCCAGGGAAGGGAAACTGCTCAGTATCCCTATCCAGAGAAGGGTGCACTGCTTTGGGATTCAGGTTGAGTGGCCTTGCCCAGGATGTGAAGCCCATGGCGGTTGGCCCCTCTGCATCAGCAGGCACCAGCAGGCATCAGCAGCCCTTCCCAGCAGGCCCTGGGAGCCTCTCAGCACAGATCCCTATGGGGATTAAGTGGGTTCATTTGATAGAGAATGTGAACTTGAGCTGGCGGCTTATCTCCTTTGAGATAAAAGCTGGGTAGGCCGTGAGCCACCTGGCCTTCGGAGGAAGTGCAGGATTTTATGTTTGCCCTGTTAGGGGCCTGGGGCTTCCTTGCTGGTATTTCTTGCCAGCATTCTGAACTTTTCACTGTGCTCAGCTTAAGCAAACAGGTCCAGGGAGGTTAGTGGTCTTGCCCAGTGTATCCAGAAGCCCAGCCCTTGACAGTAGGTGTCTGGAAGCTTTGGTGCAAAGTGGGAGTGGCCAGCACAGAGTCCAGGGAAGGGAAACTGTGTGCTCTGGTGCTGAAAGGCCTGTGACTCCAGTGCCTACTCTGCAGGACAACTTTAATGGCCAGGTCATTCAAAGCTTGTGTGGGGTAGGGACTTGGATGGTGTGGGTGGGGTTCTACCAGTTCCTAGGATGTCTAGGGTATGGATGTTGCCATGGAGACCCCACTGCTGTCCGTGCCTCTTGGGGGTAACAGGGTGGTGATGCCTGCACCGTAGGTTGAGACTGCAGCCACACTATGCACACTGAGGGTGGAGAAACTTTTTCCATCTCAGTCACTGTGAAGGCCAGGCCCTAAACTAGAAGCCAGTGCAGGGTCTCCTGGCCTGGAACAGTGCTGCCCGAGGATGATGAGGGGTTCCGTGGACCTCACTGGTGGCTTTCCCTGTTCTTGCCACACTTTTTTTGTAACCTCTGGGCCTTCCCGAATGCTCTCACCTACCTAGAAGCCTTTCCTTAGAGACAGACAAGGAGTCTATCTTCTGCCAGTCAGGTCTCCTCAGCTCATAGCCTTTTCAGGAGACCTCAAATGGTCTTGGGGGAGTAGTTAGCATTAGAAAATGGTGGGGCCAGTGGCTCCCACAGGCCACGCCCACCAGTTGGCTGACTCCTCCCACTGGCCTGGATCCACATCGTTATAGGCATTAGGCTTGCTTTATGATTTTCAAATTCATTCTTAGAAAAGGACTTACTCAGCTCACAGTTTTCCAAAATGACTTTCAGAGAATGTATAGTTTTACACACACTTGGCCATGCTGTCTTGTATGTGAAGTGTGAGTGTGCGCGCACGTGTGTGTGTGTGTGTGTGTGTGTGTGTGTGTATAGGTCAGAGGACAACAACTTCAATGTCATCGCTCAGATGTTTCTGGCATTCTGCGGAGACAGTTTCTCACTGGGACCTGGACTGTCCAAAGTAGGGGAGTCTGGCCAGCCGGGGAGTCGTCTCACATGTTTCTACCTCCTATCTCATCATTGGTGAGACTATAGGTGCAAGCCAGCACACCTGACCTCGTGGATTGGGGATCCAAATTCAGGTCTGCACACTTAAGACGTAATTGCTTTGCCCACTGAGCCATCTTCCTTTCCCCGCTGTTACTTAAAGCACATTACGTTTTCTCATTTAAAAATATAATTATTCAACTGGAAAGGTGGCTTAGTAGTTCAAGGCACTGGCTGCTCTTCCAGAGGACCCAGGTTTGGTTCCTCTGTGAGCACCCACATGGCAGCTCACAGCCATCTCTTAACTCCAGTTTCAGTGGATCCAGTACCACCTTCTGACCTGTCTGCACTGCATGCATGTGATGTACCTACGTTCTTGGAGGCAGAGCACTCATACACATAAACGGAACATGAATAAATCTTAAAAAAAAAAAAAACAAAAAAAAAAAACCCCAAAACGATGTCAGTGACCTGTCCACACAATCCAGTATCACTCACCTACAAAATGGAGTGAGACACCACGTCCTCCACTCTAGGAGCACGACCCAGAGTGACCTGGGACGGAAGACGGAGCACCGGAAGCTCCAGGGCATGTGTAAGCCAAGGGTGGAAGCAGCCATTAAAGATGGATCCCTGGAGAACAGGGGAGCAGTGGAGAGGGTACTTGAGAGACTTCAGTATGGACAGGGTCACTTTAAGGTGGCAGAATGTTCTGGAATACATAGCAATGGTTGCCCAGCGTTGGGTGTACCAAACACCAGTATTTGTTTAGTTTCATTTTGTCTCAATAAATACATGTGAAAACTAATGAAGTTTATTTGTTTTAATTTTTAAGTGAACATTTATTATGGGGCTGGAGAGATAGATGCTCTGGGGTTCAGAGCATTTGTTGCTCTTACAGAGGTCTTGGGTTCAAATCCCAGCACCCACATAGTGGCTTTCAGCCATCTGTGACTCCAGTCGGAGAGGATCTGACACCCTCCTCTGGTCTCCACAGATAATGTCACACACAGTGGTGCACAGATGCACATGCAGGCAAGCATCCATAGACGTACTTTGAAAATTATATTTATTTTACTTTTTGTGTCTGTTGGGAGAGCGGCTCATATACATATGCCACGGCGTGGATGTGGAAGTCAGCGGACAACTTGCAGGGATCCGTTCCCCTAACGCTATGCGGGACCCAGCGACTGAACTCCAGTCACCGGCCTTGGTGGCAAGTGCAGCGACCTCAGGTTTTCGTTGTTAATCTACTTGGCTCAGCACCTTGTAGGCTTGTGGTTTATCGGCACCATAAGATGAGAGATATCAGGCCAGCCAGAAATTGATAGCCGTAGAATTAGAGTTTGGGCCTCAGCCTATCCTAAGATTAAGAATTGATCCCAGATTGTAAGGCTCTGGGGCCATCCTTCTGGCCAGAGATGGACCCTTGGATGAGCTTGGGTACTGCCCCAGGTGATGAGCAGGCTCCCTTGCTTGTGTCTGTGATCTGGAGTCCCTGGGACCTGGCCACAGTGCATACAGCCTTGTCACCCCAGTGGGGCTTGGAGAGTCATAGCCTAAAGCAGAAACCTAACTGGGTCAGGCTATGCATCAGTACTGGTCTCTCTCTCTCCCTTTACCCTGTGTGACCTTGGCTTCCAAACATACGCTGAGCTAGGCTGAAGGGGCCTCTAAGAAAAGTGTCTCCCCTACTTTGGCCTCCTTGAGCCTCAGTTTCTCCAATTGTATGATCAGCCCAAGAGGGAGTCTGGGATCAACCTCTCAGCTGCAGAGCTGGAAGTGGAGTGGAGGGTGGAGGGGTGCTGAGATGCCACCCATTTTGAAGACTGGACACATTGAGGTGACTTGGTAGCCCCAGCTTGTAGCAAGCACAGGGCAGAGTGTAGTGAGGCAGGCTTTGAGGGCTGATCCTCTTGCAGGGTTATGGTGGAACCTCTTTTCTGGATCTCCACTGGGCACTGTGGGGTAGACAATCGAGGCAGGCAAGTGTCTGCTCACGCAGGAGACTTTGTGAATGGGATGTAGGAAGCAAGGGTCTGCCTTTCACATGACACCTTCAGTGCCAGCTGCCTCTTCTATCTTGGGTTGCGGGACTCTTGACTGTCCCCTGAGCCCCGGGTGACAGATCTCTTTAATCCGCCTCTTGACCCAGGCAATTAATTGCATTCTGGAGATCGATCGCGGCCCTGATCTCCGCTGTAGCCCCCGGCCCAGCACATGCAGCCTCTAATGGCCCGTCTCTGCTGCATGAACCCTCTGTAGCAAGCCTAACTTTCTCCCAGGCTCTGGGTTGAGCCTCCTAGAGCAAGCTTGGTAGGGATTGTTGAGTATTCTCCTACCCAGCTTGGTGACTCCACGCGAGGTCTGTGAGGCAGCCATGCTATGCCTTCTCTGCAGGCGGGCCCCAAGGGCAGCATTCCCCCATCTGCTCTACTGATCTCTGCCCTCCTTGTTTCCCAAGCCAGGAATACACGGAGACAGCTGGGAAGGTTAACTCCTCTCTGTGGGGCTTTGACCCCCTTTCCGGCCCCCCCCCCCCCCCCCCCGTGTGTGTGGAAAGTGGTAAAATGTGCTGTGGATGTAGTAGCTTAGTGGTAGGGTGCTTGCTTTGACATGCCTGGGAACCTAGGTTCTACCCGTAACTGCTCTAAAAACCAAAACTACCAAGAATAGTAATGGTACCAGAGTGGGCACTTGCTAGGAGTGATGGTTTGCATGGGGCTGGCCCCATATGGGTGACTGCTGATGGACAGGTGGATAGCTGATGGTGTCTCCGGTTGCCTGGGCCTCTGTGGACTCCCAGCCTGGTTTGTCCTGGCCTGGCCTGTGCTTGGCTGTGAGCCAGACTGCCTCTGACCACAGAGAGGCCCCTTCCCTGGGAAGGCGGTCGATGCGGCTTCTTCCTGGCCTCGGCTTTTTCCTGGCCTCGGCCTCTAATTGCTCCCTCTGGTTCTGTAGATGGTCCCCCCTCCCCCCAATCTTACCACCCCCTCCCATCCCGCCCTGGGTGAGAAGCCAGGTCCGAGAAGCTTGATTCCTGAGCCATGTGTATGGGTGGAGAGCGGGTAGCCTGGGTTGATGGCCAGGCTCCCAAGTCCTGAGTGCGGATGGAGGACAAGCGCCCCCCCCTCTGCCCCCATCTCCCCATTCTCCCTGTCCCTGTGGTTCTGGGGATGGGATTTTTATTCGTGAAGTGGGGTCAGGAAGGCTGGTGCTTTTTTTTACAGGGTTGAGGAGACATTACAATGGCTGGTGTAAAGCCTGCATGGTGGCTCTGGGTATTGTTCCTATGATGTCAGCTGCCCCCACCCCACCCCCAGACTGAAGAGGCCTGATGTCTTGGGGAGCAGGCAGGTGCACTTGGGGGGGGGTGTTTTCTTGATAGCGGGCATGTCTGCTTTCCATTTCTTTCCTCTCGGTGCAAGCCTGTGTGTCCCCTCTGTCACTAAGCCCTTTCATCTGGTGTCCCCCTCCACCCCATCCCACCCCCATGCTGCCGGCCCTCTTGGCCTTGGTTTCACAGCCCCTGCCCTGCTCCTGGGAGGGCTACAGGGGTGAGGCTGCTGCCATCCGCCTCCTGCCGCGGCCGTGGCTGCAGAGCTGCTGGAGCTGAGACCTTGGTGGCCTCCCTGTGATTGCTTCTCTGCAGCTTCAAGGAGAGCCGCTGAGGGCGGGCGTCTCAGCTGTCACTTGAGAAGGAAAATAAAATATCCCCGTGGCTTCTAAATGGGAGGGCGGTGGAGCGGCCTCTTTTGCTTGGCTGTCTCAGCTGCTGGCTCCCACAGTGACACAGGCCCCTGGGGGACAGGGTAGACTTCCTGTTTACCTGGTGTGGAAAGATGTGCCCAGCCGGGCTATCCTTGGAGGGTGGGGGAATCCCCCAGGTCCCACAGAGCCTTGGGCAGCTGGGCTGTGTTGGTCCAAGTCCTCCAACAGCCATTAATATAGGATTGGCATGGGGTTGAGATGGGGTGTGGTGTGGTGCGTGTATCACGTACACGTTGAGGACTGGGCTAGGGCTACTCCAGGGTGTTGTGTCTCTTGGTGTTCCTGCAGTTGGGTCACTTGGCTATAGAGCTGCGATGGGGTGGGGGAATTCATTTATTTAGGGGAAGATAGGCTCCTGGTGAGCAATCTGATGGGGGTGCTGTATAGAAGTGGGGGTCATTAGGGTCCTAAATGGGAACTAGGTGCTGAGTGCTTTACCCCACACACGGGGCAACAGTGCTCGGGCTTGGAGTGTGGGCTGCAGGGCAGGGTCTGGGTCTTGCTTGTGATTACATTCAAGTATGTCCTCCCATCCCTACTTCCTTTACCTGGGGACCAAGGGTCACATGTCCTATGGAGGGAATGACTGCTGGCCAGGAAGGGGCTGGCAGATAGTGGCCATTTGTCCCTAGTGCCCCCTGAGATTGTCCCCAGTACTAAACAGTTTCTGTCATCTGTCCAGGGCACAGGAGTTGGAAGGCATAAGCCTGGTGTGGCTGCATCCTTGAGGAACACAGAGCTGGGCCTTGCTCCTGGGTGCCCGCAGCAGGCTCCTGGCTTAGGGTCAGCTCTTTTCTGTGGAAGGGAACAGATAGGGACTTGGGGAGGGTACTGCCTCAAGTCCAGAGACTGCCCTGGGTATGCAGGCTGGCCCTGTCACCCCATGCATGTAACATGGAACCTCTAAATGTGAGAGCAGGTCAGTGCTCCTTGTCCCCTCCGTGTGCCATGCCCTTCCCAGCCACCCCCTCCCCCAAGTTCCTGCCCAGGGCTTCCACAGCTAGCTGATTCTTGGTCATGATGGACCCTTTGCTGCAGCTAGCTCCACTTCTAGCTAGCTTCCCTCCCCCATTGTAGGTCCCCTGCAGGTTCCTAGAGCTGCTTCTCCTGGTGCCCCTGTGGGGGTGTGGCTGTGTCCTGTCTGTCTAAGGTCTGACCTCTTTGTGTCTAGGACACTCCCTGGCTTGGAGATGGTGCGTGTATCACCCCTTGTGGTGGCCTATTGTTCTTAAGGACAGCCTCTTGTCCTCCTGTTAACTTTGTTTCTGAGCTGGGCAGGGGGGCAATCAGGTGGCTTCCCAGAGGAGAGGAGTTGGTGCTTGTCCCTTTCCTGGGAAGGCACGGATGGGATGGGGGGGGGGGGCAAGTTGGCGATTCAGCCAATGGGCCTTCCTTTGAGGACTGCACTGCCTGAGGCCTGGGAGAGGTGCCTTGGGAAGTCTCCCCTCCTCCAGCTGCTTTGCTGGGAACTGGCTTCTAAGCCCCAGGGGGCGGGAGGGGCCCTTGGAACTTCCTCTGGGCTGGAGGGGGGAGCAGGATATTAGCTGGGAAGGAGGGGCACCCCACACTCAGTGTGTCTGCTGAGTGAGGACTGTTTAGGGGGCATCTGGTGAGAGGAACCGTGGATATGCAGACATGGCTTGCCAAGTGTGCACAGGGGACGGGAGGGGCAGGATGGAGAGGAGTGTGCACGGGTGCCACGTGTGTGCTGCTGAGCAGAGAGACTGTGAAGAGGAACCAGAGTGGCTGCAAGCCAAACAGGCCAACAGTGGGGTGTGTGTGTGTGTGTGTGTGTGTATGTGTGTGTGTGTGTGTGTGACAGTACTCATGGTGGAGGGAATGAATGAGAGAGCAAGGGAGAGTGCTGGAGGCTTGCTGAGTGTGCACCTGAGCAGCCAGGAACCCAGGGAGTGCTCCCTGTGGCAGGAGAGTGCTCCCCATGGCAGGAGGCAAGGCCACCTGCTAGGAGTATTGCACATGGGAACTAGCTGTTGAGTGGGGTTGTCTGAATGTGCGTGCGTGTGCGTGTGCGTGTGCGTGTGCGTGTGCGTGCGCGTGCGCATGCATGTGCCTATTATTATTTGATCTCTTTTGTTGTGATAAAACACTTTGACCAAAATCAACTTGTGGAGGGAGGAGTTTATTTCTACTTTAACTTTCTGGATCACAGTCCATCATTGAGGGAAATCAGGGCAAGAACTCAACCAGGAACTGAAGCAGAAACCAGGAGAAATGCTGCTTAATGTCTCACGCTGGCTCAGGTTCAGCTGGCTTTCTTCTACTGTCCAGGCTCAGCTGCCTAGGGATGGTACCACCCACAGGGTGCTGGGCCCACCCACAGCAGTCATTAGTCAGGGCAGTCTCTCACAGTCATGGCTACAGGCCAGTCTAATAGAAGCAATTCTTCACTAGAGGTTGCGTCTTGTAGGTGACTCTAGGTTGTGTCAAATTGACAATAAAACATAGGACAGGGCCTGTATATGAGCCGCACCCGTCTATCCTGGTGCCCTAGCAGCCCTGGGCCCAGGCTCTGCTGTATCTGGGGGAGAGTAGGCTCTAGGCTCCAGCCTGAGCCTCCTTCCTGAGAAGCTGGGACAGCCACCTCAGGTAACTGTCAGCACTAATTGAGGGGCTGGTGACACCAGGCCACCCCTTTGTCCCCTCCCTGAGCTGTCCATAGGCCTGTTCCTAGCCCACTGTGGGCAGAGTTACTCTAGCCCCTGTTGGCTTTATGGGATGAGATGCCGTCCTTCGAGTCTATGCTGCTGTCCTCGGTTACCCATCCCGCTGTCGCCTTTGTGGCACATTCCCTGTTGATACCCTCACCTTGTGCTTCTCGCCACCTCTGCTGTCCTCCAGAGTGGGACCTTGTTCCTCCCCAGCCAAGATCTGGCTGAAGGCCTTGCTGCTCAGGCTGAATCCCACCAGATGGCCCTGTGTGGGTGGCCATGCCTGCTCTGTCCAGGGCCTTGCATAGGACTCCAGCTATCCCTGTGTCTCCTGTGTGTGTTCCTGTCAGTTTCTGCCAACATGGCAGTTGTCTGTCTTAGCAGTCCTGCTGGGACTCCCTAACTGGGGAATACCTCCCTCGGGCCTGAGTGCTATTCTTCACAACTGGCCCATACCGATCCTGTATGCACTGAGGGGGTCACAGGCAGTGAGGGACTGAAGGGGATGGCCCTATTTCCCAGCTGACCTCCCGGGGTAGGGGCCAGTCCTCCTATCGTTAGAGAGGGAGGGCACCTGCCTTCAAGGCCTGGAGCTGCCTGACCCATCACAGACAGGCTGCAGGTGGCTGGCCGCCGAAGCTTCCGGGAGCCATGCCCGTCCTCCCCATTCCAGCTTCCCACAGGGCCTGTCTCTGGAGTTGCTGCAGATGGCAGGACCCGGTGCCAAGCCCTGGGGCATCATGGCAAACAAAGGCTTAAGGAGGACACAGGACAGAAAGAAGCAACTGCACGGTCTCCTGTGAGTCGCCAGCAGCTGCCCCTTCAAGCCTGGAGTTTAAGGGGCCTGCCAGGGCAGGCTGTGCGGGGAGTGCAGGGCCTGGAGCTGGGCTACCAGCCCTGGATTGAGTCTTGGCAGTGCCAGCCAGCAGTCATGGGAGCATGCAGGATGCACGTTCTGACTCCTTAGATACTCAGTTCCGCCATGGCTGTGAGGTTGTCTCTACCACTGTGAACATTTCAGAGATGTGACATGAAGGCACAGCTGGGCACCTGGGGATCTTGCTCCAGAGTCTAAACATGCCTCACCTCCACCTTCTTCATTGGCCTCTTATCTTTGGAGTTCTAACATGGTTTGGGGCTGAGATGTTGGTGCACTGGGAGGTGTCTTGGAGATGACTTTCGGGGACCAGCTTGTTTCCCAGAGAGGACCGAGGTTAGGATGTCAGACCTGTCCAGAGTCACAGTTGTCAGTGCTGTGTGGACTGTGGTATGCCATCCACTGCGCTTTGTCCCCTCAGCATCCTTCTGCCACACAGTAAAGAATGAATGAATGTTGAATGGAGGTTGTAGGGGTTGCCGTTCTAGCATTTGAGGAGACTGAGGCAGGAGGATCTTGAGTATCTCTAAGCATGGACCTGTGGGTGCAGGTGTATACAGCAGACTGTATACAGATTCCATCTTGTTTGCTGCGACAGCACCTGTGAGTTGTAGCTGCTGCTTTTTTTTTTTTTTTTTTTTTTTTTGTCAACACTTGACATTGTCTTAATTTCAGCCATCTTGGTAGGCAGTCGTGGTAACCCCAGACTTAATCTGCACTCTGGAAGTGTTGCCCTGTGCCATTGGCAGTTGTCCCCTTTGGGGCGTTAATGTACCTATCCTTCATTTCAGATGCAGGCTCTCTGCCGCCACTGTCTTTGCATGGTGACTTGGTTAAGGGATTTTGTTTGTTTTTACTTGGCAGCACCGGGGAATTGAACCTAAGGCCCCCATGCATGCTGGGCAGTGGTTCTACCACCCAGCCACCCCACCACCCCTGCCCCCCCTTTTTTTTTTACAATTTATTTTTAGACAGGGTCTCACTTAGTTGCTCAGGCTGATCTTGAGCTCTGTGTAGTTTGCTGGCCTTGAACTCGTGATCTTTCTGCTTCAGCCCCCTGTGTATCTGGTATGACATCCCTGTGTTACCAGACACCCTCGGGTTAGGGAGTTGGGAGTATAGGTGATAAATGGACCTGCCTGATGGGTGCCAATTCATTTGTTTGTTCTTGGGGTCCTGGGGGTGGGGCGTTGCTGGGGTAGGGTCATGGTCATGCCATAGTCATAGCCATGATGGTCTTTTAAGGTGGTCCCTGTCTGGGTGTGGGCTTCTTGGAACTGAAGGGGTTTGAGATGGAAAACTTGGTTCTGTCCCTTCATAATGCAGGGGTTATAGGGGTGAATCTTGGGTTGCATGAGTCTCAGTCTACCGCTCTGTAGTGTGTATTAATGGGGTCACTGTGGGAATTCCTTGTCCACGTGAGAAGCTGTAATATTGTTAGTGACAAGACCCCCATTTTCTCTCACAGTGCTCTGGAGTCTTTGAGGACACAGCCTCCTGGTGGAAGTTTCTGGTAGGTTCGTCTTTCTTTCTACTTGCTGTCCTGGGTGTGTGTGTGGGACCCGTACTGCCTGCATCTTCTGGTGTAAGCGGATGTGCGGTGTGGGGAGGCAGAGACTGTCTAGTAGGCGAGAGTGGTACAAGATGGTACTTGGTACCCCAGGGTTGCCTAGGCAGGGCAGGGAGCAGCTGGGCACTGTGATGGTATGTATCATCGTCTCCTCCTCCCCTCCCCCCTCTGGCCGCTCTTGGGAGAGTTTGTTCTTTATCCATTAATGGATTAGCTGTTATTTCCTTTCTTTTGTGGTAGTGGGGATGGAACCTAGACCTCACACATGCTGGACAAGCAATAACCACTGAGCCATGTTGCCAGCTTTCTTCTCTCTCTTTTTTTTTTTTAAATATATCGAGACGGTCTCATTAAGTTGCCCTGGCTGCCCCTGGATGGCCTTGAACTCACTTCACAGATTGGGTAGACTTTGAGCTTGAGACTCTCCTACCACTGGGATGACAGGCCTGGCTCCTTGAATTCTTACTTCTTTCCGAAGCACCTACTGTGTGCAGGTCGCGCAGTGGGTGACCAAGAGAGCATGCCAACAAGCTGAACAAGTGTACTGTCCCCAATGAGCGCACAGTCAGTAGTCAGCAAGCCTGATGTGAGGTACCGTTGGTTGACAGACAAGTGAGCCCAGCCAGGAAGAGTTGGGGTGCATGTGTGGGATGAGGTACATTTTCATATGGCGTCTCGGGAACATGGCATTTGAGGCTGGAGTGATGGCTCAGTGGTTAAGAACACAGAGAGGACCTGGCTAACTTTGTTTCTTAGACCCTTGTGGCAGCTCACACCATTTGTTAGCTCTAGTTCCAGAGGAGTCTGGCCTCCACACACACCAGCCACACATACATACATACATACATACATACATACATACATACATACGGCAGACATACATACAGGCAAATACTCATACACTTAAAATAAAGAAGGTGGCATTGGATTGAGGCCTGAGAAGGTTGGTGTCTGGGGGAAGGTATCTAGGCAGAGGGCACACACACCCTTGCAAAGATCCTGGTACAGCTTCATGGGGCTGGCTGGCTGGGACTCCTCTTTGTTTTGAGCCCTTTGCAGCACCCTAGTAGTCAGGAGGGGGAGGAATGTGTAAACACCAGCCCCCCCTCCCCTCCCAGCCCTGGCCAGCGGGACTGTGGTTTCTCTCCTCTCTTCTTTCAGGCTGGCGTTGAACTTCTGGTTCTTTTGATTCCGCTGTCTGTGTGCAATTTGATGTGTGTGCCGCTGCACTCTGTTTGTGTGGTATGGAGGCCCAAAGGCTGCATGCTAGGCAAGCCCTCCGCCAATGGAGACGCTTCTTGTAGCCATGAGCTGTGGTTTTATCTGAGGCGGGGAAGGGGTGGGCATGAGTCTGTGGGGGTGGGGCTGTCCACCGGGTCTTTGAGAGTGCAAAGAACTGCTTGGTTGCTGCTCCCCCCCCCCCCATCCATCCGCATCTTGTCTAATGGGGAGCCACCTCAGCCTGACTTATCTGCCTGTCACGCCAGTGGCCCACCCGAGGACGATAAAAGGGCTTTTTGTCTGCAAGCACTTAGCTTCCTCCACTGGGGCGATCCATCATGCCTGTGGGAGGAGGGAAGCAGACAGAGGGGGAGGGCGGGCAGCCAGGGACCCAGGCAGCTCCTCAGCCAAGACAAGGCTGTCTGGGAACTGCAGGAACAGACTAGGGATGCCCTGAGCCCCATCCCCTCGGGCAGAGGCCTTTTGGTGCCTTGGGAAAGTCTGCTGCGGGAGAGGGGACAGAAGTCTGCATCATAAGTCTGCCACCTGCACACATCGTCAGGTCCCTGGTGACCGCTTTGTGGGATGACCTTATTTGATCCCCAGAGTACTCCAAAAGTGCCATGTCACTGTCCCCACATTACAGATGGAGTTGCAGAGAGGCTGGGAAGTGCCATGAGGTCCCCACACCGCTCTGCTCTGCTGAGGGCCTTGGGGTGGTGGGCCCAACCTTGTTGTTCTGACCTTGCAGTGGGAATTGGGGCTCTGGGGTTTTCTAGAGGAGGGCCACTGGAGTATTAGGCTTGGGTGGGAGGTGGCATCTACCTGAGCCCCATCTGTGAGATGCTGGGAGATGGAGAGAGAGGCTGGTAATGCGGGGAGGCTGTTGGGGAACAGGGCAGTTAAGAGGTCAGGGTCGGCAGGTGAACACCCAGGATTGGGCAGATTCTGGGGATGTGGTCAGGGAGGACCACACTCTGGGTTGTGCTTCCCACCTGGAGAGCAGCTCTGGCTTTGTCCTCAAGTGCTGACTGTAAATATCATGGGGCCTGAGGAGCACAGGACTCCCCCTCCCTTCTCTATGGGTCAGTATCCTCCATCCTCTGGCTCCTTCCCAGCTCTGGGTGCTGAGCCTGGCCAGGCTCCTGCCTTCCCTCTCTGCCCTCCATCTCCTCCTTTTCCCTTCTTCCCCCGGGGCCACCCTCAAATGACAGCAATTAATGGTGCCTGTGATGGTGGAGTGTGACAGCTGAGCTGCCTGCCTGCAGCTGCCCTGCTAATCGGGCCCGGGGGACCCCCCCTCCTGCTAGTTCTATGCACGCCTCCCCTTTGCTCACTGGGGCGCAAGAGCCAGCCAGCAGTAGGCCTGTGGGAGGTGGCAGAATTACCCCAGCCCTGCAGCTTCTCCCTCTGGCTGTCCTCTTCTGTCATCAGGGCGACTCTTGCCTGGCCTTGTTGTGCTCCGTTGAGCGTGCCTGTAGCAGTGGGCACCCCAGTTGCCCACCTCCCTCCCATGTCCTATTCCAGGACTGATGCTGGCCTGAGATGACCCTCAGGGTGAGCCAGGAACCTTTCTCCCAGGCTTCTATGTTTCCTGTCTCCTGAGAGGAGAGGGTTTCTGTGCAATCAGACCTTTGTCCTGCCCTAGACGGACAGCATTCAGATTCCCTGGCCTGATCCTGGCGGACCTGGAGGCAGCTACTGAGTCCTGCCTGTTGCCTTTGCCAGAGTTAAAAGGATCCCAGCATATCCCGCGCACACTGCACTTTGCCCATCCATCATTTTGCAACAGCTGTAATGAGGCTCCTGCTGTATACAGACCTGCAGCCTGTGCTTCCATCTTGGTTTATTTTAGGGCATAAAAATACCTTGGTATTTTGTGTGTGTGTATGTGTGTGTACGAGTACGCGCGCGCGCGTGTACATGTGTCCAGTCAGAGGGCAACTTGTGGAAGTCGGTTCTCTTTTTCCCAGGATCGAAATCAGGTGGTTAGGCTTTGCCACAAGCTCCTTTGCTCTCTGATATATTTCACCAGCTCCATTTTCTAGTGTTTTGTTTTATTGAGACAGGGTTTCTCTGTGTGACAGCCCTGGCTGTCGTGGAACAGTAGATCAGGCTGGTCTTAAACTCTCAGAGATCCACCTGCCTCTGCCTCCCGAGTGCTGGGATTAAAGACTTGCACCACCAGGCCAATCCTGTTTCCTGGTTTTTATACCCTTGCTTTTTTTTTTTTTTTTTTTTTTTTTTTTTATGGTAGATGGAGAAACCTAGGGAAAGGAACTAAAGTGATTTGATAATATAAATTACTTAGTAAGAAAGACACAAACGTGACTGTCCTGCCTGGTGCTCTTATGTCAGGAGAGTCCAGAGCCTTAATGTGGAAGTTGAGAAATGAAGTGGGGATTGCCATGTGCAAATGTGAGTGTGTGTGTGTGTGTGTGTGTGTGTGTGTGTGTATACACACTTGTAAATATGCATTCTTGCACAGAGTGTGCCTGGCTTTGTTCTTTGCACATGGCGGTTCTGAGTTTGCTGGCTCTCACTGCTGGCTCACTTTTTCTTCCTGCCGAGGGTGGTTCCATCTTGCGGTGTCTGGCAGCTTGCTCCCTAGCTGTGTGGTTCGAAGAGAGCTCCCCAGACCATTCCCGCCTGAGTCTCTGTGAACGTGCGTGGTTCTGTTTCTCCTGAATACACTTCTTAGAGTGGGTTGCTAGGTGCGTGGTAAGTGTGGAGACGCCACTGGGCTGTTGGACGAAGCACCGTCTCACTTGTGTTCCCACCAGCGGGGTGTGGGGACTGCTGTTGCTCTGCTTCCCCGTCTGCACTTGAGATTGTCTGCTCCATTGGCCGCCAGAGTGAACACTGTGACACTTTTCGATTACATTTCAACATTGGCTGCATTTTGATTCTGTGTCTGGCCAGCTGGTGGATGGTGGAAAGCTTGGATGGGTAAGACGGTCACACACCTGCCAGTACTGGCTCTGTCATCTCTTTGTAGTACCAGGCGATGACTTAACTTTCTCTTGTCTTGCTACGTGGACCAGGACCATGGTGTGTTGTTGAATAGTGGCTTTTCAGGTTTACCAAGTGGTGGCTGTTCTGAACATTTCCAGTTAGCAGAGGGGGAAACTGAGGCACATAGAGGTCAGATGATCTCTCCCACAGGAGGACAGTTGGCAGTCAGAACTACAGCTTGCACACTTGCTTCCCTCTGTCAGGAAGTTCTGACTCCGAGTGTTACATAGATGCATTTGCTGAGCTGGAGGGTCGTGCCAAGAATTGATGGCCAGGCAGGGCCAGAACTCAGCTTTCTCTCCGGGGTTTCCTTTGCTTCAGAGCCAAGGGTGTGGAGGAGAGCCCAGGCCTCCGGGTTAAGCCCTGTCCTTTGGCACCCAGTACTGTGAAGTCAATGTCGAGCTGTGGTCTGCCAAGGGTCTGCTCTCAGCTAGCCTGCTATCTCCAGCAAAATCACACAGAGTTCTGGGGAGCTGTTGGGGGGCAAGGCAGGGGCCAGCTGCTCAGAAGCCCAGGAAAGGGGGGTGCGGCAGAGGAGGGCCTCCCGATCTTTACAACCCCCCCTTCCTTGCCTGAGGGGGTGTCGGCTAAGACGACTTTTCAGGGGAAGAAGGCCCGTAAATCAAATAAGCAATCCCGTAAATAAATAAGTAATGAGTTAGTGGGGTGCCTAATTACATCAGAGTCGTAATTACGGATGGATGCCTGCCCGATAATTGTACTTGTTTTTAATCTTTGGCTCCGACATGTGTCTCCTCTGTCTAACGGTGGTCGGTGGCCCCAGCTGGAGGCAGAGGAAGCACTGTTTTGGGGCCTTTGTGGGCCTGGTGGTTGGGTGTGTGGGTGGTGTCCCCACAGGGTTGTGTGCTGGGTTGACCTTGGCTTTATCCCATGGTAGGCTCAGTAAGCTGACTCCAGTTCTGAAGTCACCAGGAGTGGAGACAATGACAGGGATGATAATAGCAGCGGGGTTTATAATAGCACCCACAGTGCAGTTAATGATAGTTTATTTAACCTCCAAACCCTCTCGAGTGCTATCATCCCCTTTTATGCATGAGACACAGACACAGAGAGGTTTGGTACCTCATCCGAAGTCACACAGCTCTCAGGCCTTGATCCTTCCTGCCTCAGCCTCTAGATTCTCCTGTGTGGGGCATCTTAGGGACTTTTCCTGTGTTGAGTGGCAGGGGGAGCAATCCTGTCATCCTGCGAAATGGCCTTGAATCTACAGTGAGGTTATTCTGATGACCTTGCATCCCACTAAGGATAAAGCTAGCTTTGTGTCTCCTCCCTCTGACAGGCATCATTGCGCCCATTCTACAGAGACAGGAGGCTGAGGGAGGAAGACCTGAGTGGGCTCCTACTGCTTGTGGGTGGTAGGGCAGGCCTCTGGGATTCTGATCACTTTCAAATCCCTGGTGTAAAAGCAGAGCCGTGGGTGGTGTGGATGGACTGGAAGGTGACAGGACAGGGTGGGGAATGACATGACCACAACTGAGGGGGTTGGAGGCGACTCAGCTATGTGGTGTTAGGGGTGCCTTTCACATGGGGAACCAGAATCTGGGTTTGTCATGGGCTTTCCCCTTACTTCAGGAATTCATTTGCATTTGAGCATGTGAAGTGTCCTGGACACTTGTAGGGTCAGAGCGTTGGACAAGTGGATACCGTGAGTGCCCTGAGGGACTATCAGATTCCCAAGTAAGTGTCATCAAGGCTGATGAAGGCCAGAAGGTGTGAGATGAGGCATCATGTAAGTAGTAGGGGCGCTTAGGGCTCCTGAGGTCGGGGCAGGTGCAGTAAGGTCGTGCCAGCCGCCAGAGGGAGGGAAGTAACCGATGGGTGCTCAGAGTGGAAAGTCCCGAAGAGGACGTGTTGAGGCACAGCCGAACCAGCTCAGTCCAGGAGTACAGACACTGCCTTGGGGGAGCTGCCACGGTCTCAGCTCTGCTCCCTTCTATGGTGCTTGTCCTTACCAGCAGCCACTCCTGCCACCCCAGGGGAAGGAGAGGCACCCAGAACCCAGGAGGGTGCCCCTTTCTTGCCTGTTTTCTCCCCAGTGAATTCGTCAACACCTTTCTTCTCCTGCAGGGAGAGATTGCTAAAGGGCGGTGGTCGTGGTGTGTTCGAGGGGTGTCCCAGACTCAGGAAGCCAGGCAGTGAGCACAGGCTGGGGATTGGGGTTGAGCACAGTGCCAGACACTCCTGAGCAAAGAAAGCCAGACAGCAGCATTACGTGAAGTATCTTAAGACAGAAAACAACAGCCATATGGGCCAGAGCCTTCCTGTTGGGGTAACTAGCTGTCACCTTCTTTTTTTATTTTTTATATGACCTGTGACTTTTATCTCAAAGTATCGTTTTTCCTCTCCCTGTGATCTGGGCAAATGTTTCAAGGAATGTTCCAGAAAGATCCAAGTCTGGGGAAGTCATGTCTGGCACCTCTGCAGATGCTGTTTGAGAAAGTCAGGGCCCGGGGTTACATACAGTCTTTGTTCCTGAATGATCGATCATTCAGGTGCACCAGGGCCTGGGGAACACCAAAGGACAGCAACTTCCAGTGGTTAGCGACTGAACTTGCCATTTTGCTCCAGGGGCAGGTCTGTCTGCTGCTAACTACCTCGGTTTTTCTATCTGTGACATGGGGATAGCTGTGTCCTTGGGGGATATTGTGAGGTATCATGCTACTTTCTTGTATGGACAAGTCCTTGTGGGAATGTTGTGTGCCTCGTGTCTCTGTCACTGCTTACTGGGTGTGAGTTTTCAGGACCCCGGGCAGAGGCTTCTGCCTTCTAAGGCTCTGGCTGTGTCTGCTGCTGGGGGAGGCCTAGTTGGCTGGTACAGCTGCTGGAGAGGATGACCCCTTTGGGCATAGGGTGGTGTACCACAGCCTTGGTTTTACTGAGCTATGGGTATTGGACCAAGTATTATTCTAGTGCAGTGTGGGAACTCTCCTATGCCTGCAGCAGGGGATAGGATATTCCTTCCTGGGGCAGAACTGGGTACTTCATGCCTACCTGGAAGGAGTTTGGGCTCAATGGTCTGTCTTGCTAAATCTGGCAGGCAGTGGGCAGTAATATGGGCCTGTGGCTTTTGTTTGGCTTGGTAGTGGTGATCCTGTTGGTTTCCTTGGGCTCAGGGGGAGGGTTGGGGGAGGGGAGGGGGAGGGAAGGGGGAGAGGGCTATAGCTCAGTTGAGTCATGAGATGTGATCTTTGGGTAGAAGGTCTTGGAGTACTCTGAATCATGATGGATACGACATCGTGTCGAATGCCCTGAGACTCCAAGGAGACTCTGTGGGCTGGAGCATAGGGACATGTGGCACAGTTTAGGGACGTCAGGCACCAGGAGTGAGGGGTTCCCTGTACACACCTAGGGAGGGAGTGTGGCCCTGCATTCTCTGGTTTTGGACCTCCTTTAGCTCCCATCTCAAGCCCCCCAGTAGCTGGTCTACCAGTGTGGCCACAGGGGCGAGTGCACATGCGGGTTTTATTTTAATTTCACATATGTTGGAAGAGTCTGTGACTGCTGCCGTGCGCACAGTGCTCCATGCATACGTGTTTCTTTTTTTTTTTTTTTTTTTTTGTTTGTTTGTCTTTTTTTTGCTTTGTTTTGTTTTTTGAGACAGGGTTTCTCTGTGTAGTCCTGGCTGTCCTGGAACTCACTCTGTAGACCAGGCTGGCCTCGAACTCAGAAATCTGCCTGCCTCTGCCTCCCAAGTGCTGGGATTAAAGGCGTGCGCCACCACCGCCCGGCACATGTTTCTTGAACATCTGCCCAGCAGCTCTAGGCATGGGGACAGGAGTCCTGGGGCGTGGGGTGCCTTGCTGAGGCTCAGCCCTCATTTGCTTTGTGTGTGGCACTCCACACCTCTGACACTTAGTTTTTATTCAGGTAGAGATTTACCTTTGTTGTTGTTTTACTGTGTATCTCACATTGGCCTGAACTCAAAGCAGTCCTCCTGCCTCAGCCTTCCCAAGTGCTGAGATCGTGTTCGCTAACATGTGAGATTAACCTTTAATTTTTTTTTTCTCTTTGAGATAAGAGTCTGATTCTGTATCCTAGACTGCTCTTAAGCACACCTCACTGTATCCTAGGCTGGCCTCAAACTTGTGGAATCCTCCTGCCTCAGCTTCCTCTGCTTTAGCATGCATTACCATACCAAGTGAGAGGAAACATTTTCAACGGGTGACTAGTGTGTCAGTTGTGAGCACCGAGAATTGTGCCTTGATTACCCTTGTCTGGTTACGAACTGCTTGTCACCTTGTGCCCTCCCAGGTTCACTGACATTGCCTCCAGCCCCAGGCCCTGTGACTAGCCTGCCCCTCCTGTGTAGACTCTGAGATGGGACCTTGCTGTGTGTTTTGTTTCTCGTTGTGTGTCTTTGGGGTGCTCTTCTCTGAGGTCCCCGCATGTGTTGGTCTTCATTTCTTTTCACCATGTGATTATACTCCACTTTGTGGAGATGTAGCCATAGTCTGTCTTAGCCATCTGTCTTTACAGATGGGGAAACTGAGTCTAGCATGGCCACTGTGCTTGAGTGCCCAGTCTTGGAGAAAGGTGGTGGAAGGAGGAGTGTGGGCAGTTTCTTGCTCTCCCCTGTTTTTTTTTTTCCCTCTCCCCTTCCCCCACCCCCGGGCCAGGAACCTTGCTTGGGGAGTATGTATGTTGGGTTGGCCATAGTTTCTCTGAGGCTCCAGGTCTCCTCACTGTTGCTCTTGGCTGGCCATGTCACAAGCCACAGGCAGCTTGCCCTGCATCTAGTCTCCTCTTTGGTTCCTGTTGACTTGAGTCCCAGCCTGTAACCTGGATTTGACCTCCTTCACCAACCTTTCCCATCACGCGGAGCTGCACGGAGCAGCCAGGTTGCTGGGAATGCTGTGTTGTAGATGTTGACTTGTGGTGTTTCCGGCCCAGGATGATGAGGACACTGTCTGGAAGGCTCTGCCGTAGCTGCTTCTGTTTTTTTTTTTTTTTGTTTTCTTCGAGTAATAGCCATGGCTGTCCTGGAACTCACTCTGTAGACCAGGCTGGCTCTATTTCAGAAATTCACCTGCCTCTGCCTCCTAAGTGCTGGGATTAAAGGCGTGCGCCACCACTGCCCGGCCTTGCTTCTGTTTTTTTGATGATACCTGCTCATTAAGTCATTTAACAAACACTAAGCTGCATGGTATCTTATGAGAAGACATAGCGGTGGGCATGACTACAGAAAAGGATATGTCTGGGTGATCCGCCTGCCCCTCTCTGTGATCTGACCCAGTGGGGATTGGAACTGTACTTGAGGGTTTCAGGATAGCCTTCGTGAAAGACAGGGTTTTCCTGAAGCCTCTGCTGAAATAGATGCAGGGCAGAAAATGGGGGACACCCCGGCCACAGCTTCCTGGTGGTGTTTGGATGTTGTGGCTATGGCTTTGTTCTGGGTTTCAGTCTCCTGGTGTCACAGTGAGAGTCAGGGATAGGAGGACAGTGGTTGCATCTTGGCTGAAGAGATGGGCTTTAGTTGTCCCATTGTTTAATGCCTCAGTTTCCCCTGCCTGTAAAAGATGGCTGCAGGGTAGGCACCCCACCTTTGCCAGTGGGGTTGGGTCTATAGAAGCCTCTGAAAGTTCTTCTTTGGGGTGTGGGCATCACAGGGTATTCAGGAGGGATGTCAGGGTCTTTTGGACTACAAGGGCTTAGATGTCTCCTCGGTGGTCTCCCTGTGGCTGTGGGTCTTTCCATAATCCTCAGTGGCCACAGGCTTTTGCTCTGTGTTAATCTGCCTCAGACCTGAGCTGACGGGTGGCGGCTTCTTCCCTCCTCTTCCTCCTCTTCTCCCTCTTCCTCCTCATCCTCCTCTTCCTCCTCTTCTTCTTCCTCCTCCTCTTCCTCCTCCTCTTCCTCCTCCTCCTCCTTTTTCTCCTCTACTCTTCTTCATATGTGAGTCGTTGATTTTACAATATTTCTTTAAGTCTTTTTATTTATTTTCATTTCATGTGCATTGATATTTTGCCTTCATGTGTGTCTTCATGTCTGTGTGAGAATGTAAGATCTCCTGGAATGGGAGTTACATACAGTTGTGAGCTGCCATGTGGTGCTGGGAATTGAACCCAGGCCCTATGGAAGAGCAGCCAAATCTCTTAACTGCTGAGCCAACTCTCTATCCCCAACTGGTGGCTTCTTGCTGGCTGCGGCACTATGGGTACCACCAAGACCCTGGTTCAAGTCCCAGGGCAGTCGCTTTCTAGGATTGCTTGCTTTGGATCTCACATAGCTTCCTCCTGGGCTCACGGTGGAAGGTAGAGCCACTTTCTATCGTGCTCCAAGGAACGGCCCTGTGCACCCTGCATGGCGTGGTTGTGGTCGAGCTGCTGGGTACAGCATTACTGGTCATCTTGAGTGGCTCCTGAGGTGTGGATGATGTTGGGATTGTGGCTATAATTGAAGCCCCTGGTGGAGGCCGTGTCTCCTCCTCTCCTCCTCTGGGCTCCTCCCTGGCCTCATTTTTTCATCTTTCAGACCTTTCTTGTTCCCATTCTGGCCCCACATTTGGCCAAGCTACAGGCTGTGTGTATGGCCTGGGCTTCCTGCTTGGTGTGTGTGTGTGGGGAGGGGCTTGCATCATGCAGGGTCTCTTTTGGGAACACACTGTTGGCCTGACTGCTGGGTGCTGTGAACAGGGGATAGAAGTGGAAGCTATTTGAGACCCTGAGGTTGTCCCTAACAGAGTGGTTCTCAACATGTGGGTCCCAACCTTTTCACAGGGGTCGCCTAAGACCGTGGGAAAACACAGATATTTATATTATGATTCGTAACAGCAGCGAAATTACGGTTATGAAGTAGCAACACAAATAAATTCATGGTCAGGGGACACCATAACATGAGGGACTGTATTAAGAGACTGCAGCATCAGGGAGACCACTGTCCCAACACCTCAGGGCTATTGCCCAGAGCCCCACAGCTGCAGAGCCAGCCTGTGTTGAGAAGATGCTCTGCCCACACCCAGAGGAGGTCGGGATTGAGGTGAGTCACTCAGCAAGTCACAGCCAGTGCTGACGCCTGCCCAAGCATCCGGCCATCTCTTCTGGCCTCTGTGTACGTTTGGCTCTGCCTTTTTCTGGGCCTGTCACCAAGATGACCCGGGCCCTGAGCCCCAGGCCCTGTTTCCTTTAGTTGAGATCGGAAGGACGGGAAGGACGGGAGCATTTTCCTCTGGCCATCTGGCCCTGCAGGACTGGAGGACGTCAGGGCTGGTTGGGAGGAAATGGTTAAAGGAGGGGATGTGCCTGGCGCTGGTCCCCCTGCCAGCAACAAGGAGGGAGAGGGCTTCTCAAAAGCTATAAAAAGGCCTAGCAGTGTTGAGCCCCAGTGGCTGGAAGCCCGCCAGGGTTACCATGGCGATGAGGAATTAGTCCCGACTGCCAAGGCTGCTAGCAGCTCAGTACTTTTGGCTCTGGAACAAGAGTGGACTTATGTAATTCCGTGTTTATAGGCCTGGGTGGCGGACGCAGAGCTGGGCCTGAGTCTTGGTGGTGGCCCACAGTGGATCACACCACCCTGCAGGGTATCCCTGACATGCCTCCGGTGCTCTGATTTTCGGGGACATTAAGACAGAAGCCTGGGGCCTGGCAGGCTACTGGTCCCCACCAGGGCCTCCCCAGCCGGGGTGGGAGCCCAAGTCTCGCGGGAAGGGGTGCGGCTGCTGTGTGGGGCCGCCCCTTGCCCGCTTGGTCTGGAGGGAGGATGGCCCTGTCGCTGGCCAAGGGCTGGCCCCTAGACGCCTGTGGGTCGGGCCTCGGATACGGGGCATGCTGACCTGGGCTGGCACACTGCCGGGCCTCGCTTGCCGCGTGGGACAGTTCCTACAAGTTGTGTGGAGCCCACTCAGGCTGTTGCTGGCCATGCACTGGTAAGAGAAGTTTTCTGGTTGGGGGTGCCCATATCCCCAGATGCCAGGGATGGTACCACAGACCAGAGGGCCATGATTTGCAGGATGTGGGCAAGGGGCACTGCCTGGGGACCACTGGAATTGCCTGCAAGTTGTCCCAGACCTGCTTGAGGTATGATGGCCCTGGTTCCTGTGGGCCCCTGTCAGCCAGCTGGGTGGATGGAGAGGCCCAAGGCAGGATGTGTCTCAGGGTCCTGTGCATGGGACAGTAGGTTATCTTATCGGGAAAAGTTGTTGATACCCGGAAGAGGCACTGGATGCTGCCTGGTGGCCCTGGGAGGGGATGTATGATACAGACATTGTGCCCTTTACGGAAGCCTGCCTTGAATATGTCTACCCCGTGTGTGGTGGGATAGAACTGTGTAGGTTGGGACGTGGGGTGACTGGATCAGAGTGTGGGGACTTGGGAGCTTGGGCTGGGGGGAGCCAGGTGCAGGCATTGTGGACCCAGCCTGCCTCCCCACTGAAGTGGAGTTTGGCTCAGTGCCCTGTCTGGTTTGAAATGAGGGCCACCGGCCCAGGCTTGCCCAGGGCCTTGGCAGCGAGAGAGGGGTAAACACTGGAAAGTTGGAAAGGCTTCCGGAGCTCACAGCAGCCTGCGGCAGCAAGCCCAGGGCGGGGGGATGGACTTCTCCAGGCCTGCTTGGGGCAGCTGGGATGCAGCTCCCAAGGATCCCCGAGCTCAGGCTGTTCTGGGGGTTCCAGAAGGCACGCCTCATTTGCCTCAGACGCTGGTTGTTCACCCAATCTTGTTTCCTATTATGTAGCTTTTAGTGTGCCACCCTAACTCTTAGTCTTACTTCCCTGGGTGTAGAAAGAAGTGACAGGGCCCCATGGGAGTGGAGGTAATAGGAGGAAGAATAGCACCTTTCTGGAAAAACTCAAGTTAGATGACCCTGGCAAGCTACTTCCTGTTTTGGAGTCTCAGTCTTTTCATCTGGCAAGTGGGCACTTATCAAGTCATGTGGTCTGAAGGACGTGGTGACACAGTTCTCTGGCGCAGGGTGGGTTTGTGGTACTGACTAGGGTTGTGGTTGCTGGTGAGGATGACGATGACAACAGCTGGCTTACCTGGGCCAGCAGTGGGTATGTGCCATCTTGGGGTAGCAGTGTTAAGAGAGTTATGGGAGTCAGTCAGAAGTTCAAGGTGTAGCCTGAGCCTGGCAGGACATATCTCCTTGGTCAGCCCTGGAATTCTTCAGCCTCCAGGTATGCCTTGAAGCAGCAATGGAAGCCCCAGTGGTTACAGTGCTGGGTGGTGTTCAGGGATAGACAATAAGCATTCTTCTCATTCCCCCTTGCTTTGCAGAGATTTGAACCCTGGGCTGGCACAGGCCTTCCCCTGGTCTCTCCTGCAAGCCTGTTGTCCCATTTCCCCTGAGCCTGGGTTCTTGACACTACCCAGCGTGGCCTGGGGGTTGGATCAGGGTGGGAGGACCAGTGTTCTGCTGAGGGTGGCAATGGTTCTGTGTTTGTAAATGGCACCAAATGCCGCTGCTGCTGGCTCAGGACCTCTCTTGTCTAGCCAGCAGCGGTCATCTGGGGCTTCCTTTTTCATCTAGGCCACCATGGTAGCTGCCCATTGCCAGTTGTCCTGGGACTCCCCAGTCCTCAGGAAGGGCCCTTGAAGTGGGGTCTGTACATACCCCTACTATTCCGAGGCCTTATGTCTGCTTGAAGGGTGTTGGCCAGGTAGAGGCTGCCTCTGTCCCTTGGAGAGTATGGATGATATCCCTGCTTCTGAGAAGCCTGCGTGGAAGCCCAAAGCAAGGTTGGCTGTGGGATGGAGGAGCTGTGTCAGCAGCTGTTCATTGAGCCTACTTGTGGGCATGCACACTTGTGCACATCCATGCTTGGATGCATACACACTTATATACATACATGCTCATGGTCACAGCAAGTATTTGAAGGTGTGGCTATGGCTGGTTGGGTCAGTGTCCTTTTCCCGTCTCTGACCTTGAGAAATTGAGTTCCTGATGATTCAAACCATTGGGGCATCTCTGAAGGGCACACGAGATCGTGGGGCTTGCAGTGGCATCCCCAAGAATAGCTTTACAAGTTTCCTTGTACCTTGACATAAATGTGAAGGAAGGAACATAGCTCCCAAGACCAGGCTGTCCGGAGTTTGTGCCTTCATCTGCCTTGCAGGCTGGGTGATTTAACTCCGCCCCCAGAGCTTCAATAGCCTCATCTGTAGGATGGGGTGTGTGTGGCCATTAGGTCAGTAGTCACTTGAACTGAGCGCTTGTTAAAAGGTTTCATTCTACTTAGTGGGGCATGGTGGTATGCTCGTGGTATCCACTGCTAGGGAGGCAGAAGCAGGTGGATCTCTGACTTCAAGACTAACTTAGTCTACAGAGCGAGTTCCAGGACACCCAGGACCACACAGAGAAACTCTGTCTTGAAAAACAACAAAAAAGTTGTATCACACCATTGTTCGGGTATTGGTTATCTGCTTTCACCATGGCTGTCTTAGGGGTAGAATTCAGGGTTGCGGAGCTTGGTTGCGGAGGACCTTACCCATTCTGCCATCTTGCCTGCCATAGGCTGGGTATTTTTATGCTGTGCCCTGTTGTCAGATAGTGTGGTAGGCTGCTGTGGCCCACCTGTTTGTCAGTGTGATTGCTTGCAATGACCTTGCTCTGAGGTCAGCATGATCGAGTGGTTCGCCTTCCGTCACGGTCGGTGTGATTGTCATGGTGTGTCTGTTCCACCAATGGTGTGCGCAGTCTAATTCTCAGATGTTGCCTGACCACTGTGGCGTGTTCTGTCGTTGGCAGAGGAATGACAGAGTCTTCATGGTTGGCGGGCTTTATTGTTGGTGGGATCACCATACTTCTCTTGCTCTCTTGTTGGCGTAGTCTCCCATGGTTCACCACTTCTGCAGTTGGCGTGACCTTTGAGGTTTGCTAGCTATGTCGTTGGTGTGGTCTCCGTGGTCTGTCTACTCTTGTCATTGGCATGGTCTCTGAGGTTCATCTGCTCTGTCATTGGCCTTAGGTGTGAATGACGTCTCTCAGGAGCTGCTGGTTCTAGATGGAAACTCTTCTGAGGCTTGGGCAGAGCCTGCATGTGGCCACCCCCTAAAACGGGCACACCCTACTGAGCTTGGTCACTTGATACCCAGGTGGGTCTGTCTTAGGTAGGGTTTCTAGTAAATCACCATAACCAATTTGGCTCACATATCCCCAAGTCAAAACCCATGGAGGAAGGAGGCCGGAACTTAAGCAGGCGTCGTGAAGGAACACTGCTTACTGGCTTGCTCTAGATGCCTCACTCAGTCTGCTTTCACAGATGACCAGGATGAACTGCCTGGTGTTGGTACCGCCTGTAATGGGCTGGGCCCTCTCAAATCAATCATGGATCGAGAAACTGTCCCACAGACTTGTCTATAGGCATTGTCAATGGGAACATTTTCTCAGTTGAGGTTCCCTCTTCCTAGGTGACACTAGGTTATTTCAAAGTGACAGAATGACCTGGAGAATTGTGTAGGTTATCTGCAGCCCACAGGATTGGGATGAGGATTTAGGGCTACGCTCTGGGGGGACTTTCTGCCATCTCCTTAATGACTTCTGTAAATGTGACCAAGTGCTGGGTGAGAAGGGGGTTAGGGAAGGAAGGAAGGGTTTGTCTTGGCTCACAGTTTAATGAGTTCAGTCCATCATGGCGGGGAAGCTGAGACAGGTGGTCATTGCATCCATAATCAGAAAGTGGAGGGCAGACAGGAAGTAATACCTAACTGGGAAACCTTAGGGCTCAGCCCCCAGTGAACTACTTCTCCCCAGCCAGGTTCCATGCCCTAAAAGCTCGAGTGCCTGGGGACTAAGTGTTCAGACACAGGAAACACCTCCCACTCAAATGCTGGCCGCCGTCCTGTGGGGTGGTGCAGGCTTGTTTCTGGGGCAGAGAGTGTAGGGTCCTCTACCTTCTTATGCAGAGGTTGGAGAGGCAGGGAGGAAGTGTGGAGAGTTCTCTAGCCTCCTGAGCTTGTGGGCTGTTGTCACTTGGAGACCTCAGATGAGGTCTTGTGTCACGACCTTTGAACTTGTGCCACCTACCTTCCCGGAGATGCTCTGCCCCTCCTGCTCCAGAGGCCTCTTGAAGGCTGAGATGTGCCTCTGCGCTTCCCTGGTCCTGTGTGTTTGTCCCCACCTGGGACTTCTTGATATCTCTCCTGTCAAAGTCCTTGAGTTCCTCTAAGGTCTTTATACATAGGCTGGTGCTTCTGAGCTCTAGCCTGCCTGTCTTTCTCAGTTCTGGGAGCTGTCTGTCCACTATCAAGGTGTGAACAGGTGGGGGCCAGGTTGGATGCTGACCTGTGCAGGGCTGGTCTGTTCCAGCTGCAGCCTCACTTGGTGGAGGGGTTCAGGCAGCTGCCCATGGGCGGCTTCTGTTGCAAGGATACTGGTCCTTCCCGTGACCTTATCACCACCCAAAGCCTCCTCTCTCCTGATGTGATCACTTGGCTTATAGGTGCCAGTATAGGAGCTTAGGGGTCCCAGGTATTCCGTCTGTGCCCTGACGATTTCCTCAGTTGTGCCTGCAACATCTGCACATAGCCTCTTGGGAATTGTCACTTGGTGTCTAGGGGCAGTACCCCAGGCCTGTTCCTAGACTGAAAGGTGTCAGCTGTGTGTGTGTGTGTGTGTGTGTGTGTGTGTGTGTGTGTGTGTGTGAATGAATGTGTGTTGTATGTTTAGAGTGTGTATGTATGTATGTGGTGTGTATGGTGTATGTGTAGGGTGTGTATATGTGTGTGGGGTATGAGTTTGGGTATGTATAAGTGTAGGGTGTGTGTATATGTGTGTGTGTGATGCATGCACGAATGTATGTGGTGTGGGTCTCTCTTATGTAGAGCCAGGATCCTCCTTCCTCAAACTGGGCTGATGACCTGTGACACTCACTGTGGGAAACTGGGGCATCCTTTGTGTTTGCTCGGTGCTGGGCTCTTGGGAGAAGTCATGGAGTTGGGGGTCAGGGTCAAAGAAAGGGAGAGTTCTTTGCTTAGGTGTGGGCGTAATGGCCAGTTTTGCCTGGGGGGAGAGGCTGTGAGCATTCATTGGCCTCATTGGAGCCTAGAATCATCCTGTCCTGTGAGGCTCAGAGAGGGTTAAGTAGCTCCCCGAAAGACACACAGCAGACACACAGCGTGAAAGGGATAAAGAGTTTTTGTGTCTGTCCGCCTTCAGGGTGATAGTGCTTAGGGGATTATCCTGCTTCCTCCCCAGAAGGCCATGTTCTTATCCTTGGCTCAGGGTAGGCCCTGAGCAGCTCTGGGAGGCCCACTTCCCAGGCAAAGCTTTTTCCTTGGCATAGACACGTCCCAGGCTGCTCGCCCTGTTCTGGAAGACCAGGGGTGGCTTCTCCTGCCACTCTGAGCCAGGCATTCAGAAGACCTGCCCCCTGCCTCCAGTCTTGTTTGACAATGCGCCCTTTGTCCCCTGGTCCAGCCTCCTCCCAGCTCTCAGCATAGTGCCCCCGCCTATGATGTCATGGCAGGCCCTTTCAGCCAGGTCCCAGGGGGGTGGCCAGTGAGGAGGCCAGCAGACTAGGAATGACTGACCTGCTCGTTAACCGTGACTGGGCTGCCCTGAACCCTTCAAGGTCAGGGTTAATGTTCCCGTGTGTGTGTGTGTGTGTGTGTGTGTGTGTGTGTGTGTGTGTGTGTGTG
>JANHMN010000023.1:27224915-27276867 GCA_030674055.1 Rhabdomys pumilio
GTGTGTGTGTGTGTGTGTGTGTGTGTGTGTGTGTGTGTGTGTGTGTGAGAGAGAGAGAGAGAGAGAGAGAGAGAGAGAGAGAGAGAGAGAGATGTCGTCCTATTTATACAGCAGCACACAGGTCCCAGCTGGGTCATTGGCTTTGCCTTTTTCTCTCCTCTCCCCGAGCCACCTCCAGCCTCTTGGCCTATGAGTGGATGAGTCACGGAGCTGGCCTCTCCCAAGAGCCTTGGGCGTGAGACCCTGGCTTCCTGCCAGTCAGAGGGGCTGCTGGGCCAGGACCATGCCCCTTGGTGTTCCTGCATGTGGCTTCATGCTCGGCCTCCCTGGCTACACAAGGACTCTGTGGGGCCTAGCTGTGGGCTTGAGGGAGCCTCAGACTCAGATTGAGTTTAATTTAGAGCACAGGGGCCTGCTCAAGTCTGGGTACCCCAGATCCTGTGACAGCATTTTGAAATGAGGTCTTTTGTAGGGTGACTGCAGATAGAATCACTGTGACTTCCTGGGTGGCCGCAGTCCCTGTACAGTGCCATCATAATCAGGAGAGAGTCTCAGGAAGGAGACAGAATGAGCCAACATGGCCATAGTAAGGACACCTGAACTTCCTGTGGACGGAAGAGGCTTCCTACCTGCCCGGGAACCCTGGGAACAGCCCATCAGGCCTCCATAGCTGTGGGAGATTCCATTTCTGTGTTTTGAAGGACCTTCCTTGTGTTTTTTATAGCAATTTAGGAAAGACTTGGCCTGGAACCCAGTATCTGGAGTAGACTTACCTGGGCTCGCTGCCTGCCTGCTGTGTGACCTTGGACACTTATTCAGCCTCTCTGTACTTCCCTCTGCACCTGGACAGTGTTTCAGATGGCTCTCAGGCCAGGCTGTCAGATGACTGGGTAGGACGCCAGCAGAGCTTGATGAGAGGGCTGGTCACCAAGATGGCAAGAGCTATTCACTTTGGTCTGTTACCATGGTGACCACTTAGGCCCTGAGATGGAAGCAGTATTGCCCTGTGGGAAGAGTCTCTTCTTCCACTGTGTGACATGGAGCTGTGGCAGGCACACAGATGGAGAATAAAAGAGAGAGGCCTGGGGACACAGACGCCTGTAGGGTGTCTTGCCCACCCCCACCAGGGGCTGGGTGGTTCTATGTAGATCATGCTGGTCTTGAACGCACAGGATTCCACCTGCCTCTGTCCCCTAGTGCTGGGATTAAAGGTGTGCGCTACCATGCCCGGCTGACCTCTTTCTATGTTCTAGAAAACTGAGCTCCTGTCAAGGTAGAGGAGGGGTATGGTGAAGGCAGGTGTGTGGCCCAACTGTTCAGGGTGGCCTGTTTATCAGCTTGGGCTCCACACCCATGGTCAGGCATCCCTTTGCAGAGAGGCTGCCATGTTCCTGCAGAGTCTTCATATGGAGGCTTTCAGTTTCTGCCGGCAGTGGAGTAGTGTGTCTGCCGCCAAGGACTGACCCAGATCTGCAAGATCTGTGAGGAGCAGGCACTGTCTGCAAGGCCCATGTCCCTGTTAGAGTCACCAGTGGTGAGGAGAGGAGTCTGGCGCGCCTGCTTCGGCTCCCACCCCAGATGCTCATTTAACCACTTCCGCCTTGCTCCATTCTGTATGGAAGAGGGACCGTGAGGCTGGAGATCTGAGCCGAGAGAACATAGAAGTGTCTCAGGATACAACTCGCTCAGGTGTCCCCGTGGCAGTGGGAGGACTCTCTGTTCCTTCTTAGGTTTAGTACAAGAGTTGCATGTGACTAATCAGAAATTCAGGCCCAGTTGGATCCAGGCACTTGGTCTTCTCTCCTTTGAAGTCTGCACTTACCAGCCCCGTGCGGGAGAGCTCGCTGTTTCTGATGTGCTCACAGAATCATTGCAGGGGCCTACTAATGTGACACCCACCCGTGACCCCAGCATTTAGGAAGCCGTGGGCAGGAGGATCAGAAGTTCAAGGTCTTCTTCATCTATACAGTGAATTTGAGGCCCGATTCTTGAGCTGGGGCTAACCATAGGGTGCTGTGGTTAGCTGTCAGGGAGACTGGAGTGTGCTAAGAGGAGGCTGGGTCCGCACTGTCTGCCTCCACAGGGTATAGAAAAGAGCTGGTGTAGACCCCCAACCAGCCTGATGTTGATCAGTTAGTGTGTCTCTTTGAGGTAAATAAAGCTTATGGATGGATGGCTCACTGGGCTACACATCAGGTCACCAGGGCACTGGGCCTAGCATGAGTGTTTTGCCTGTTGTAGGCATTCCTGTTGTGCGGGCTGCTGCCAGAGGTTTGCAAAACTGGCTGGCCGAAGGCACAGATGGGTCTGTCTTGGAACCCGGGGCCACCTCTGTATTTGGGTGGCAGGCTGGGTTACTGGGTAGTCACCTCTTTTCAGAGACCACATTGAGAGATATCCAGAAGTGGAGCTGGCTTTCTGGCTTTGCCTGGAATATTTGGGCTCCATGTGCTCTCCCAGCCACTTTACTGAGTTGCAGCCGAGCTCCTGGGTCTGTGCTACCCATAATCTTGCCTGGGTTGCATGCTGTGGGGCCTAGCGACTCCTCTTTTGTCTCCTGTCTAGGCCCTCTTCTCTGGATCCTTAGTGATCTGGCCCTGTCCCTTCTGGGGTCCTCGGTGGGCAAAGTCACTGGGACTGCCCTTGGGATCTAGGGTATCTGGGTACTTATTGCCCTTGGCTCCAGGCTCCAGGGTCTCCAGATTCTTGACTGTTATCTGATGTCAGGTCTCTTGTCAATCATTGTTGAGTGGCTGGGCCATCACTGGCGACTGTGTATGTGCTCTGACTGTGCTGATTCATAGGGTATTATTCTTTTAGTTGGGTGTCCAGGTGGTCATAGGTTTCTCTGCTGGCTAGCAGGGAAGATGGGGTAGGTAGCGCTACCTACATCAGGGACAGGAAACTGCACTGCAGGGGTCCTATGACTGGGCAGCTAGTGACCAGCAATGTTTGGCTGCAGAGACACATCCACAGGTGGCAGTCTGCTATTCCTTTCAGGCTATCAATGATCTCTCCTGGATGCCTCCAGAAGCATCCTGAGGACTGTGTGTAGGGAGGGACAGACAGGTAGTTCCCAGTGGCCAGGCAGGCAAATGTGTGATTAGGTGGACAGGTGGGCAAGTGAGGCTCTGGCCCTGTCTGGCTTGCAGGGTCCCATGCATCACATGAAACTAGATGTTCTGGAAAAAACTAGATGTTTCCTAGTCTAGGCCCACGGCGAGCCGGTGGATGGCAGCCCGGCAGGTTATGAGGTATTTCTGGACAAGCCCAGCTAGCCTCAGGTTTTGTGGGGTGAGGTGGGTTGGAGAGGAGATCTTACGCTCATTATGCTGGGCATGGAGTCTCTGGGGCCTATAGGGAGTTCTATCAAGGGGGCCTCTTAGAGGAGGCATGAGTGTTCATGCCTACATGTGTGTCTGCCCACATTGTGATAATTATCTCAGTGTTTTGAATTGCATGGTGTGGAAGTGTTCGTTGCTTTCTTAGTGTGCAGCTGATCTCCAGAGCCTTCTGCCTGTGAAATTTTGCCCAGAGACCTCCCTCTCCCATGCCTGTCATCTCCCTTTTCCCTATTCTAGCTGACATTGTCTCTGGCCACCTGCTTGTGTCACCTGGGCTCTGAGTCTCTCTTGTGCAGGACCTAAGCTTGGCTGCCCAATCTGTAAGGACCTGGGTCTCGGTGTCCCTGCTGAGAGACGGGCCTGTCTTTCCATGGTGGCTTTGGCCATCTGCTTCCCTCTGTCACTGGACCAGGCAGGACCTGGAGTAAGCAGAATGCTTCAGGGCCACCTAGCAAGTGTCACTACCCCTTGCCTCTGGCACTTATACCCCAGCCCATTCTAATGCTTTCTCTCTGTGGGCAGTGGTCATGGAGGTAGCCAGAGGAGAGGACTTGATGGAAATCTGAGGCTACCCAGGGTGGCTGGGGCCTGAGGAGAAGGAGCTGGGGAGGAGTGGGCAGAACCTGATGTGAGGACCAGAGACTTGCATGGCCAGGGATCACTAGCTATGGTTTCGCCTCCCCTTCCCCCAGTTTCAAGTTAAGTAGTGGGCTGGGGAGATGCTTCTGCCAGTAAAGTGCTCGCTGCGCATACCTGAGAACCTGAGTTCCATCCCTAGAACCCAGGGAGAAGAGCCAGGCATGACGGCATGTGCTTGTAATCCCAGCTCTGGGGAGGTCGAGACAGCCTAGCTCCTCAGGGAATTCCAGGTCCCAGTGAGAGGTCCTGTCTCAAAATACAGGGTGGTTGTATTCCTGGGGGTGATACCCAAGTTTGATCTCTGAATTCCCTGTGTGTGTAGACACATGCGTACATACACACATACGCACACACACAATAGCAAAAATTAAGCACAAAGAAAGCCATGAGGAAGAAGTGACTCTGTCTGCTTTGGCAGGAGCTGGTTGTTGGCCGCAGCCCAGGGGACACCCATGTGACTAAGTACCAGAACCTATGGCCCACACTTAGTCGGAGTTCTTCAGTGCCTAGGTAGCCAAGGCCTTTGGATGTTGTATGATCCTGGGCAGAGGAGCGCCTCTCTCTGTGCTGTGGTTTCCCCATCTGTTGAATGGTTCAGGTGTGTTTGGTGTCAGGCTCACAGCCTTCAGCCACAGCAGACACCATCAACAGGGCCCATGATGGAGACTCAACTGCTGTGCGGTAGAAAGGGAGACCCTGTGAGGGCCACATGGAATCTAGAGGGCTTGAAGCCCTTCCCTGGAACAATGGCTTTCTAGAGGTAAAGAAGGACTGGCCTGCTGCTCTTCGTCAGTGGCTTCCCCGTGAAGCCTCCTACCTGAAGCACAGAGAAGTCTGTACCCAGCCCAAGGATGCACAGCAGGGTAAAGGGTAGAGTTGGTCTCTGGCCTTGGGCCAGCCATTTGGGACAGTAGCTTACGTGACACTGTTGAAAGGGGATTGGGTGGCTCTTGTCGGCATCATCTCTACTCAGTGACCAAGAAACTGTGACTTGGCTTTCAGTCTCCATTGCTTTGACCATGTGCTTGATCCCAGCCAGGGCTGGGGCCGGGGAGGAGGAGTCCTGTATGGCGGGAAGATGATGTGGGGTACAGGGTTGGGGGCCTTTAAAATTGTCCCTAGTGCCTAAGTTTGGTCAGGAGCTTCAGAAACCACACAGGAGGAGGGAGGTGGATCTGTCAGGCAGAGTGTGTAGCCATTGTGGTTCCTGTCCACAAGGCTTTAGGTGTCTGTGGGAACTGGGCTATACCATGTCCTCCTGGGATTCCCCAGCTCAGGCAGTCTAGGTTCTGAAGCCTGAACAGGGGCCCTGGGCCCCATGGTGGATAGGAGCTCTGACTTCTGACTGCTACACACATTCTAATTCTGGAATAAGCCCCCCCCCTTCTACTATAAATTTGATGGCAGTAGGTACCCCATGGCTGTCACCCCCATTTCCCCTTTATTCCATCTCCCGTGTCTAAGCTAGGCCACTGGCTGTGTCTCAGAATGCCACATACCTGCCTGCAGTCCCAGAAGGAGGTTGCTGCCATGGGGCGGGGACACAGGTGAGCCCTTTATCACTGGGGCTGCCCACTTCTGCTGGTCACAGTGTCTGTTATGCTGGCCAGCACTGTGAAGAGAAGGAAGTGGGCAAAGGGTTTGGGCGTGCGTGCCACCTAAGGTGCGTGATGCACAGGAATGGCCTTGGAGGATGTCCCGGCCAGAGGCCGTGACTGTAGTAATGCAGTGACACCCTGGGTTCAGCTAGTCCCTGCCCCTGCAGAGTGACACTGTTCCGTGGAGGCAGTCTTGTTGAGATTGCCATCTGAGAGCCTCTTGCCTTCCAGGCTTCTCCTTTGGCGCTGTCTAGACAGGTTCCTCTTGGCAGGCTGTGCAGCCAGGACCCTGCTGTCCCCAAGCTGCAGCCACTCCACCATGAGGTGTGTGAAGATGTCCCTCCCTGTTGCAAGCTTGTGAGGCTTCTGTCTGGCTCCTACCCGATGCTCTGCCATCTGCTCACTTCCCTTCCCAGTTGCTGTCGCCCCATCCCACAGTCTGTCTCTAGCTTGGACGTTTATAGTGGTTCGCCAGCTGTGCTACCCGTGGCAAAAACTCGGACGCTGTACTGTCCCTCTGTTACCTTCCGGGGCTCCCCATTGTTCCTGGAACAGAATCTGTTCGAATTCACCATGGTCTGTGGGGCCTTGAGTGACCCCCTTCCGTCTAATTCAGTGGTCTTCTCAGACATAGAACATGTAGTCTCGCCCCTGGGCTTTTGCCGGGTTGATGCTCTCTGCCTGGAACACTCTGCCTCCTTGTTCTCATGACTGTCTGTGTGCCGGGGCTGGGTACCCACCCTTTTCCTTTCTGACCTGTGCTGTGCCCCTGTGGACAATTGTGTGAGTTGGTTACACACTGTGTTGTCTTAAGTATCAGGATCCCTTTACTCAATGTGACATCCCCGGAGTCATCTAGTGTGGTTTATGTCATTTCCTGTTTTTCTTTTCTTTCCTTTTCTTTTTCTTTTTCCTTTTGGCTAAGAAGCACTCTCATTGAATGGGCAGGCCATGCTGCTGGGCGTTTCCACCTTGTGACTGTTGGGAATGGGGTCGTTCTCAACACGCAGGCATGTCCGTCTGTTCTTTGTTCTTTGGGCTCCTAGGAGTAGGATCGCAGATCTTCATTGATTCTGTATTTCCTGTGTTGAGGACCTGCCAACTGTTTTCCTAATTTGTGTTTGTTTTCCAAGCTGGCACCAAATGAGGCTGGTTGGATAAACTCATAGGGATGGGCTCTCCAGTGGGGGTGTGGTCACCCATGGAGGCGGGGCAACCCATGGGGGCGGAGCCACTCATGGGGGTCACCAGTGAGGGTGGGGTTACTCATGGGGGCGGGGTCATTTCTGGGGGCGGGGCCACTTGTGTGGGGGCGTCACTCATGGGGGTGAGGTCATAGAGTCTCTAGCTTTTGGGCCACCCTGCACATGGGGCCACTGGGAAGGACTTGGTACCATACAGCTTCTTTGTTCCTAGGGAATGCCCTGTGAACCCTGGACCAGCCAGGCCAGCCTGAGGTATGAGGTTCCCCAGAGATAGCCTAAGAGGCAGCCTCTCTGCCTTTTCTACATTTCCACCGGCCAAGAGGGTAGACATTGTGATCATTCCCACCTCCCAGCCTTCCTGTGTATCCCCAAAATCAAATAGTGGTTTTGGGGCCATCCACAGGTGTTGCATGGCGCTGGACCACATGACACAGGACAGTCAACCTTGGGGTGGGGCTGCATTGCTGGTGCTGTGGGCTCGAGGTGTGGTGTAGGCCTGTTTACCCCAGCCCCTCCCTTGGCAGCAGCTTGCCTCAGGCACAGGACGGCTGCCATGTTGGCCTCCACACACTCATAAGTGTTCATAAGTGTCATGTGACATGTCTCATTTTGGTGCAAGGTAGTCTTTGTGAACCAAAGTTCTTGGTAGCAAGTAACAGAAAGTCAGCCAAGGCCGACAGAGCAAAGCCACGCCTGCCCCGGGTGCTCAGGCATGGCTGTCCACTGGGTTTGCAGGCTGAGTTATCTCTTATCCCTTTCTTTCTGCCACAGGCTCACTTGTGGTTGGCGATGGTCTCCATGTAGCAGCTGGGGCTCACCGTGAGCTGGCCCTGAGTGCTGGGCATGAGTTCACACTTGACCTAGGGTGTGGGGACTTAGGAGGCAGGCCTGCAGAGATCTACTTGTCTATAGGTAGCAACTGTATTTTTTTTTTTTTTTTTTTTTTTTAAATTTTAAGCTGGGAATTTAGCCCAGTACTTCACAAATGCTAGGCAGGTACTATATTACTGAGCCATGCCCCTGCACAGGCCGTCACTGGGGATTGTAGGCAGAGGTACTTTATCCCCAGCCCTTTTTACTCCTCCGTCCTTCCTTTCCTTCTTCCATCCCTCCCTCCTTTCCCTCTTTCCCTCTTCCCCCTTCTCTTCTCTCGCTCCAACCCGCTCACTCCAGCCCCGCTTGCTCTGGCCCAAAGTATGTATATATGTATTTATTATATGTAAGTACTCTATAGCTGTCTTCAGACACCCCCTAAGAGGGCATCAGATCCCATTACAGATGGTTGTGAGCCACCATGTGGTTGCTGGGAGTTGAACTCAGAACCTCTGGAAGAGCAGTCAGTGCTCTTAACCTCTGAGCTATCTCTCCAGCCTGCCTTCTTTTTTTTTTTTCATTTTTTTCCAAAGACAGGCTTTCTCTGTATAGCCCAGGCAGGCCTCGAATGCAGAGATTTTCCTACCTCTGCCTCCCGAGTGCTGGGTTAAAGGTGTGCTCCGCCATGCGTGGCTCTTCTCACTTCTTGAGACAGGGTCTCACTTGGTTTCTCTAGCTGACTTTGAATTTGCAATCCTCCTGTCTCAGCCTGCTAAGAAGATAGATGAACAAGTCTGTGCACAGTGCTTGGCTGTTGGTCTTCTGATCCTTCTGCTTTGTGTGCCGCTGGGCCTCTGTGCGCCAGAGTTTGATGTTGCTGCCACACTGGAGGAAAGGGACTGACTTTGAGGTATGACCTGGGAGGGGGGCGTGTGTGTGTGCGTGCGTGCGTGCGTGCGTGCGCGTACGGCGCTGGGCATATTCAGGAAGTACCTTACATTGGTGGCATCTCCTTGACCTTGAGGGATATGGACAGTGCCACCTACACTTTGGAAATGAGAGAGCTAAGGTTCTGAGAAGGGACTGTACTCCCTGAAGCTATGGTTCTTGGCATGGATCTTGGTCCAATGTTCTTGTGTTCATAAGTGTCACGTGACATGTCTTTTTGATGATAGGTTTTGTGTGAGCCAGAGTTCTTGGTAACAAGTAACAGAAAGTCACTCAGGGCCATCAGAGCTAAGCCACGCCTGCCCCGGGTGCTCAGGGATGGCTGTCCACCGGGTTCGCAGGTTGACTTACCTGCTCATCCCTCAGCCAGTCACCGCCTCTCTTTCCTGATTGTCTGAGTGGCCATGCCAGGTCACATGACTCTTCTTGGGGCCTGGGTTAGAATGTCAGGTGCACACTGGTAGGTTGAGTTGAGTAGGGACTGAATGCATACAGTCAGGCCTCCAGCTTGGGAAGGGATTGGCTCTGCAGTCTTCTCTCTCCATGTTTCATTTCCCTGCATGAGACCTGTCACTGGCTGACGTAGGCCATCTGTGGCTCGGAGGACAGTTGTTACCATTTAGCCTAAGGCCAGAGTGAAATTATAGGGAGCTAGGGGTCTGGTCAGTCTCCTCCTCATCCTCCTGTATCATTGCTTGGGTACAGCCCCAGCCTCAGTTCTGGGTGTAATGTGAAAGGGAGGGCCTTTAGGGAAAGAGAAGGACCACAGGGATGTCTCAGACTTTCCACGGGGCCTCCCTGCTCCTGCAGTCTCCCAGTTCTCATTCTTGAGAGGACTGGACTGTTGTTACTGCCCTTCTTGTGTTAGCCATGGAGGTTCCTGCCTGGAAGGTAGCCTTTGTCCATCCTGGACCTGTTTGTTGCCTGCCTGTCCAGGATGCTCGTGTCTGGTCCTGGCTGTCTCTAGTGTGACCTTTAGAATCCTGTTCCCCGACTCCCAGTGGCAGCAGGCCAACCTCATCTGTGTCCTTTCCACATCACGAATCGGTCTCTGGGTGAGGACGAAAGAGCAGCCAAGCAGCCTTGCTTAGCAACTGTTGTCACCCTGTGACCCTTCTTGGGTCACTGCTGTGTACCACTCTGTTAGCACACAGCTCAGGGACAGGCCCAGCAGCTGTGAGCTGGTGCTGCCAGGGGCTTTTGAAGAACTTTGCCCTGGAGATCTGGAAAGTCCCAGCTGTGGGATGAACTGGCTGACCAAGGTGGGTGTGGGAGCCGTCGGATGGCTGTGGGGATGGTGTCCACGCCGAGGCTCCCAGGCCTGTTGGTTGAGGCCCGTCGAGTAGTGAGATGGCTTGTGGAGGCTAGGCAAGGTGTTGTGGCTTTGGGCTGCCATTGAAAGGAGGCTCAGGCAGGAGGAAGGACTAGGCCGCAGTGGCTGTGGACCAGCTGCCTCCTGTTCAATTTGTTTTTTTTTCTCTTCTCTCCACAGGCACCTGTGACGAGGTCACCTGCCAGCAGATGACCGAGACCAGCCCTTAGTCCTAGGTGTGGTCAAGAGTGTACTGGGCTCCAAAGCCTACCTGGACCCTACCACCATGTCAGGATCCACACAGCCTGTGGCACAGACATGGCGGGCCGCTGAGCCCCGCTACCCACCCCATGGCATCTCCTACCCGGTGCAGATAGCCCGGCCCCACACGGTAAGGGGCATGTCTGCTCAGTACCACCTCTGCTACTGCAATGCATCTTCTAAAGCCAGGCCGGTGCGGCCTGTGTTGATTTGGTCTCAGTGGGGACACTGGTGGCAGCCAGGTGTGGTGATGGAGGCCTGTACAGTCTCAGGATTGAGGAGGTGAAGGCAGGAGGATTTCCATTTTGAGACCAGTCGAGGCTGTGTAGCAGGTCTTATTTTAGTGTGGGAAGGTGGAAGCAGAGGCTAGGCCGAGTGGACACTCTGCTCCTATCTTGTGGACTTCTTGGCTTGTGCAATAGAGCACCCACGGTGTACACTCCTCTCACAGCGGGGGCCCATTTCTGCTGTGTTTGGGACCGGGGTGGTTTTGGGGAGGGAGACCGAGGTCGTACTTTTTCCTAACCCTCAAGGTCTTGGTGCCTCTTTAGCTGTAAGACTCTGAAGCCCAGAGCAGGGTTCTGTTCCTGTTACTTCGTACTGTAGAGCAAGCAGGCTGGGCCTTTGAACCATCTCTGTTGGCCTTTATTGTGTGCCTGTTATACCTCTCTGGCTGTTGAGTGAAGGAGTGTGATGTGAGATGTAGCAGTCACAGCTGGGTGGCAGTGTGTGTGTGTGTGTGTGTGCGCGTGCACGCGCGCGCAGTCTTGAGGGAGAAAGAGACTGTATGTCTGTCTAGGCTCATTTCTGTCTCTCCTTGGTGGTGTGGTCCATTTCTGTGACAGAGCTGTATCTGAGCGGGACATGTTTCTACTTGTGAGTCACGAATGCTTTCCCATGAGCCCCAGGGCCTGACCTTAGGGTCCCATGCACAGTGGCTCTCCCAGAATGGAGAACCTATGTGCAGAGCCAGCTATACCCTCTCAGAGTGGCAGGTCCTTGGATGGGAGCAGCTGGGAGGCCTTGAGAGAGAAGACAAGCCCTAACTATCATTCTGGGGTAGCAGCCATGGCAGTGTTGGGGTCCTGTATACCCTAGTTCCCAGCCTTACGCTACCATGCAGGGGCAGCAGCCATGGCAGTGTTGGGGTCCGACCATTCATTTGCTGTTTGAAGCACTGGGTCCTGACCATGCCAGCAGCAAGGACATCAGCTCTCCAGGCCAGCGAGTGACCCAGACGTGCCATTTAATATGGGAGGCTCTCAGTTCTGTCACCTATAGAGCAGGGGTAATGGCAACACCCACAAGGATGCCTATGTGTGTCCCCATGTGACTGTCTGCTGCCACCATAACTTGATACTGTTAAAGCCATTTCCTGGATGGGGTTCTGCCTGGAGTTCTACCATCTCTTGCCCCTCCCCCACCCCTCCCCTTGCCCCATCCCAGTCCCCCAGGCAGAGCAGATGTCCTCCTTAATTCATACTGCTTATCCACTCTGTGTGTGGGCCCAGCCTCAGGGAGCCCTCTGGCTGCTGTGGCTTCTTCCCTCGTACTTGACTTCTCGCTCTTTGCCCCGTTTGTGTCCTCTCCCCAGCATTTAGGGTCACTGGCTGACCCCAGGCACCTCCTACTCTCCTGCTGGGCCATTGGTGACGCAGGATGCCGGCTGGTCGGGACCCAGTGGTTACTAACCCCTCTGGGGTGAGTGTGGCCTGATGGGATAGCTACAGGTTGGAACATGTCTGTCTCCTGGTGGGGCCCACATGCTTCTTTCCAGGGAACCTGCTTGCTCTTTGGCCTCCATCCCTTGCTGGACTGCCAAGCAGGGCTCTGCTGATCCCCAGGGTCTGTGGAAGGTTCCTCTCTGGGTGGATATTGAGACCGCATTACTTTTCTTTGCTGGCTTGGTGAAGCCTGGGATCTGTGATCTGGAGCCCCTGGTCCTTTTCAGCCTTCCCCGTATTCCTGTCCCACAGCCCTCCCCCCACCCTCTCCCTCAGGTGCCTTCGCTATCCCTGACCTCTCTGCAGCTTGCCCTCTCAGCCCACCCACCTTCATTTCCCTAGCCTTCCCCAAGGCCCTTCCTCAACTCAAGCCCTTCAAAGGCCATGTGCTTTCCCCTTAACACTTGTGTCTTAGGAGAGAGAGGGCAGAGAAGACGAGCCATGGAGCCATAGCGAGGTGACGCCCTGTAAGAGAGCACAGCATCTCGGGGAGTTACCATGTGTTGTAGCTCTGATGCAGTGACCAGCTCAGTGGGTGGTGTCCTGGGCCTGGGGAACATGATGTCTGGGTCTGGGCCACTTATATACTCTAGCAGGCCTGTTTTCCCAGAAGTTCTGCCCTCTCAGTCAAGTGAGCTGCTTATACAATGGCTGGGGTTCTACTGAGGTGACATCATGCTTGAGCCGTGAGCTGGTCTCTGTGTGTGATGTGACAATAGGGACGGCAAGTATAGGGACCCCCTGTCTACAGAACCAGACTGTTAGTCCCCTCGTGTCATCGGGAATAGCATGCTTTCTGTAAGCACCAGGTTTCACTGCCCCGACCCTATAGTTTGTCTCCCTCCCCTGCCTCCATGTTGCTGGCAATGGGGTGCAAGAGCCACATACCTGCAGGTCAGTGCCTGGCAAGGTGCGTGCCAGGGACGCCTGACAAAGTTGGCTGTGCCTACCCTTGGCCTTGGGCCTAGCTGGCTGACTCTTAGCTATGGGATGGACCTGCGGGCTCTTTCCAGTTGGTCACGAACTCTGCTGGGCCACACAGGACTCAGTCTGCTCCTGGCTAATGGCACTGGATGCTGGCTGGGGCTGATAACCTGGGTGTGTGGGCATATTTGTGGGGTCCTGCGCTACCTGCGCATGTCACATGTGTACTGCCTTAGGGTCTTCATCCATCTACCCGTCTATTCATTAACTCACTATCTCGGTCATTGACCTGTCTGCCCATTCATCCACCCATTAATGAATTTGCGCGTTCATTTGTTGGACAAATGCAGATTAGGTTTGTAACACGCCAATTCCCAAGCCTTGGGGGCAGAGCTGTGCAGGTGGAAAAGCCCCCTCTCCCTTTGGGAAGTTGACATTCTCTTGGGGAACAGTGAGCAAAGATGAGGCTAGAGGAGGCCATATTTAAGTGGAGAGCCGAATACTGATGCTGGAGCTGGGACCCGAGAGGAGGGACAGGCGGGTGCACGGCGTCTGGATGCGCAGTGACGCGAGGCTCTGCTGGGGCGTCTGGATGCGCAGTGACGCGAGGCTCTGCTGGGGTGAGCACACTGTTCAGGAGTGACCTGTGAATCCGGGGTTCACGGGGTTTGGCTGAGCTCTGACTCCATATGATCCTCTGTGATTCTACTTCTTAGACTTGTGCTGGGGTACAGTGTGTTTCTTGGGGGCTCTCCACTTGTTCTGTTTGTACTGGAAATATCTGGGGGCTGGGGTGGGCTTCTACTCCTGAGTCAGGTGTTGTAATCACCCATGGGGCACGCTTGGAGCCTGTGACCCATGACTGTCCCAGTTTCCTGTGGAGGTGCCAGTTGAGCCTCACCCTGCAGAACCTGTGCTGTCCTTGCTGTGTGACCGGGAAGGATTGTTCATCTTCCCGGGACCATTATTCTCTTGAAGTTCAGACTGCCCTTGATATCCTCCTTGTGTGGCTGCCTTGGGGGTCACATTAGTCATCCGTGAAGAGGGCTTGGTTGCTGTGACCTGAGTATGGGATCGTTTCTCTTGAAGTCCTCCTTGCAGGGCTGTCCCGATATCCTTGTCCTTCTCCTGGGTCCTGTTTTGCAAGGTCTTGATTGCCAGATCCTTCCCTTGCGGTTTGGTCTTTGAGGTTTCCTAGTTGCTCGCCGTCTAGGGGCAGGATACCGGCTGCTTCCACATCCTCGGCGCGCGCCTGACTGCTGCCATTGATCCTTTGCAGTAAGAACTGCTTTAAGACACAAAGCCAGGGGCTGGAGAGATGCCTCAGCTCCTCAGTTCAGAGCCTACGCTGCTCTTTCTGAGGATCTGAGCTTGGTTTCAAGCACCCACATCCAGCAATTCACAGCTGGTTCTAACTCCAGGGGATCCAGTGTCCTCATGTTCTCTTTGGCTTACGTGGGCGCTGCACACAGAGACATACACACAGACACATAATTAAAGATAAATGAAATCTAAAACAAAATAAAAAGGACCAAGAAAGGAGAAGAAAATATACCAACGGAAAACTAAGTTACCTATAGTCCATGCTGTCTGCAGCTATACCCACAAGTCAGACATTACTAATCGATTGCTGTGCATGTAACCAGGTGTCCAGGCTAATAGAATAGATTGATTGGCCTGGTACAAGGTGGAAGCCTGTTTGGTTTTTTTTTTTTTTTTTTAAATTAGAGATGGTATGCACACTTGTTTTCTCCTCTCCCGCGCCTCTCATTCTCCCACAGTGATGAAGTGATCTTGGTCCTTGTGAAAAATGTTAGAAGGCTTTATGTAGGGGTTGGTGGGATCCAGGTTAAGACTGAGGATGCTAGAGGGCGGCGAGGGAGCCTGGCACCGCGATGAGACTTCAAGGTTGGGAGTTGATCAACTCTGTTGACTCCCTGCACTCTTGCTTCAAGGGTAGGCTAAGGTTGAGGACCTTCACGGACCATGACGACCCAGGTGTGGTCAGAAATCACATCACTGTTCAGAGCGGGAGGGTGTAGCCCGCCTTTCCCCCTCTCCATATTTCATAAGCTAGCTGGTTTTCCCGTGGTGGGCAGGGCCCCTGAACGGCTGCTTGGCTGGGACCTGGGTTTACATAGCCCCGTCGGCGCTGGCTACGCAATCCTCCCCTCCCCTTCGTGCCTGAGCCTGACTCTCAGGGCGATACCTGTCTAAGGATACCTGGGTCTCCATCGAAGGCAGATACATTTCTGTCTGTGGGCCACTCCATGGTCACCAGTGCCCTGCTAGGGCAGTTCCCAGCCCTGTGTCAGTGGGCAGGGCCTGGGAGAAGTGATCCATTCTTCTCTCTAAACCTGCAGCTGGGTGGTGGAACGGTGGGGTTTGCAAGCTGACCGTCCAGCCTGTGGCCTTAGAGGGCCTGTGCTTCTCCCCTCCCCCCTTCCCCCTTGGGCATACTAGCTGGAGAGTGTGGCAATATAGGAACACCACAGGTCCCAGTGAGGTCTGTGTGGAGATGTGTGAGTCCGGTGTCGTGGTTTATCACGCTCTTCTACATTAAAAAGAGTGCCTTGTAGCTACAGGGCTCTAAGCATGGTGGGACCATCGCAGTGGCAATTGTAGCTAGAGGACATAGGCTGGGAACTCATGCCGGCCTCTTGGTGCAGGGTGGCAAGGAAGCTGCCATTGCTCCTGTGCTTGCTCACTGCTCCCTTTCTTCCACAGGACGTGGGCCTGCTTGAGTACCAACACCACCCTCGCGACTACACCTCACACCTGTCACCCGGCTCCATCATCCAGCCACAGAGGAGGCGGCCCTCACTGCTGTCTGAGTTCCAGCCTGGGAGTGAACGGTGAGGAGAAGTTGCGACTTTTTGACTAGGCTGTGGTGTCTCTGAGGTAGAAAACTGAGACCTTTTGTGGGTAAAGCTGCAGGGGTCCAGACTTCAGCTCTTCCTAGTGCCACTTATTCCTGGTGGCATCCTAGGGCCATGACAAGGGTATCCCATATCCCAGGAGCAGGGCAGTTGGTGGAGGAGGCAACTAGGACCATTTACACAAAGTTGAGGAGAATGATTAAGAGCAGAAAGCTCATACTTTCCACCTGATGGCTAGATCAGGTTTAATAGCAGGAGTGCTGTGATCAGCTAGTGATGTCTGCCCAGGGAGGTCAGTAGGAATAGTGTTGTGTATGCTGTTCTTTGCATAAATCTTATGGTGCTTCTCAGACCTGTGCTTTAAAACCCCCAGGGGTTTGTTAAAATGTAGGTCTTGGTCAGTAGCAGTGAGGTGGGTCTTATGTTTTGTATTTCTGGTTAGCTTAGACGGAACTGTGGGATCTTCAGGCTTCAATGAGTGTTTCAGGCTGGGCAGTCACAACAAGGCCTCATGAGTCAGAACCATGTCCCCTCCTGCCAGGGAAGACAGAGGAACCTTCTAACAAGGCTCCTCATGGGAACCTGGCTAGGTAGACACCTGGAGTCTTGGTCTCAAGCTTCTGACTCCTGTGTGATATGCGTCCCTGGCCTCCCACAGGTCTCAGGAGCTCCACCTGCGTCCCGAGTCTCGAACCTTTCTGCCTGAGCTGGGCAAGCCCGACATAGAATTCACAGAGAGCAAGCGCCCACGCCTGGAGCTACTACCTGATACCCTCCTGCGCCCATCACCCCTGCTGGCCACTGGGCAGCCAACTGGGTCTGAAGACCTTACCAAGGTATACTCCAGCCAGGCCTATGGGTTTATCTGCTGCTGCTGCTATTGGTGTGGGCAGGAATGGGGCTGGGGGTGGAGGCAGGGAAAGGCTGGGTAGAGGGATGGAGAACAGCTCTGGCGTGGGTGTGAGGGTGGGACTGAGCACTAGAGCTGCCGTCAGGTAAGGCGAGAGGGCGTGGGTGATGGAAAGAATTGGGAAGGTATCTCTAGCTGGCAGGAGTGTATGACCCTGTGGCAGGACCCGGCGTGTGTCTGTATTCACTGGCTGGTATGACTGGAAATGGGGGAGGGGTGAGGGTTCTCGAAGCCTTGGAGCAGAGGGTTGGGGGCTGATGGGCATAAGATCAGCCTTGGTGTCCACATTAGCCCATTCTGTGTGCCCTATGGGTGTTGGGCTGCATAGGTGACAGCTTGTGTGGAACAATGACTTGGGATTCCTCAGTCTTCATGTAGCAGACTGGACAGCCAGGACTGCCCCATGTTTGAGCAAGCGTTCAGGAAGAGGACTCTAGAGTCCCTTGAGATGAGTCAGGATGAACAGTGCATGGTGCCTGGCATGTCAGGACCTGGAGTTTGAGGGCCTTAGGCAGACTGACAGATGGATCTGCTGCTGCCCAGGTCTAAGTGGCTCCTTGGGTGCCAGGTGGGCTGAATGGGTCTACACCTGTAGCTGTGTAGGCCTGAGGAGCCCCAGAGCAGTGTGAGGCCAAGCCCTGTCTCCATGGAGGCTGTCTACGTTCCTTGTCTCGGCTTAATCCCATGTGTTCCACACCGTGGTGTGCTAGAGGAGGGACCCTGAGCCTTGTCCACACTAGACCAGCCCTCTACCACCAAGCTGTATCTTTAGACCTCTTTCAACATACGCATGTATGTACAAATATTACTCTTCCCACCCCCAAATAGAAGAGTCTTGCTAAGTTGACCAGGCTGGCCTTGAATGTTCTCTGTAGCCTGGGCAGGCCTTGAAATCCCGACTTTGCCTAAGCCTTGCATATAGTTCTGAACAGCTCCGATGACAGGCCTGTGTGACTGAGCCAGGTTTGCTCTAAGCCTTCTGTCTGTTCTCTAGACCCCACTTTGTTCCAACAGTGCTGCCCCAGGCTCGGCCATCTCTCTGCTTGATCTTCTTCCAGCTCTAGTTATCTTTGTCCCTTTGTGCTTCCCCCTCTTCCCCCCCCAGCTACCCAGTCCAGTCACCATCCAGCTTCCTTGCTCGGTTGCCATATACATCCCAATGGCTGCCCTGTCCATCTGTTCGTCTGTCCTCAATTGTTCACATTTGTCTATCTGTCTGTACTGTTCATCTATCCCCCACCTCACTATTGTATCAGGATGGCCATTTCCTGGCTGGTCAGGAACAGCTATCTCTGTGTGTTTAGTCTTAAGTGCTTGCCATGCCTTTAATGCTGTCAGGAAGCTGAGAGTGACATCTGATCACTGTACGGGGGACAAGGGACCAGGCTTGAGATGGGGAGAGACCACGCAGGACAGTGGAGTGGGGTTTTCCTCCTGTCTGTACTGCAAGTGAATGAGTCAAACATCTCCAGGTTAGGTGGGGGCCAGTATGAGGTGGCCAGCAATGAGAGGCATAACCAGGAAGGCTACAAGGATGATAGGCTAATACCAAGTGTACACCTACAGAGTCTGTCATATATATACCAAGGTCTTCCCAGCACTGTGGAGGCAACCTAGGACATCTCTGTTTGGAGCTTGGGCTGAGAGCTAAAAGTGGGGGGGGGGTGGGATTCAGGTAGGCACCTCCTTTGGGAGGCTCTTCCCTGCCCTAGGTCCTCTGTTATCCCTGAACCTCTCTCCCTGCTTCTTAGAAGGCAGGAGGGGCTGTGCATGGTAAACCTTCATTAGTGAGTAGCAGGCAGGTGGGTGTCTCAGAACCTGCTCTGATCTGGGTTTTATATCTCCATAGGAACCTTTCAGCCTCTGCTGCCACTAGTGTGACACACTGCCAGGGTGTCCCAGGTCTAGCCTGTAGCTCTTCTAAGGGTTTTGTCCTCACCGTCACCAGTGAGGCCACCTGTGGCTCAGGTGTTCTGGTACTCAGTGTTAGTTAGGGCTTGCCATTGCTGTGATCAAACACCATGACCAAAAGCAGCTTGGGGAGGAAAAAGTTTATTTGGTACTCGAGTCTACATCACTGTTCATTAAGGAAGGAAGTCAGGGCAGGAACCTGGAGGCAGGAGCTGATGCAGAGGCCACAGATGAATGCTGCCTTCTGGCTTGCCCAGTTCTTAGAGAACTGAGGACTACCAGCCCAGGGGTGGCATCATCCATAATGGGCTGGGTCCTCCCCATCATCACTAACTAAGAAAGTGCTATACACACAGGCTTGCCTACAGCTCGATCTTACAGAGGCATTTTCTCAATTGAGATTCCCTCCTCTCAGATGACTGTAGCTTGTTTTAAGTTGATGATAAAATTAGCCAGCCCAGCTGATCCCTTGTCAACCTGACATAAACCCATCACCGTTGAGCCATAACCTTTCCTTTCTTGTTCTCCCCCAAGGTCACACATTAATAAAGACATCACACTAGAAAACACTTTACAAACTTAAAAAGCCCCACAGCCTTACAAATTCAAACACTCTACAAATTCTCTTTGTAAAAATATCAGTCTTCTAAAATTCAAAATTTCTATAAAACTCTCATTTCATTTTTTATTTTTTTTTAAAGTTTAAAGTCTCTCCACTGTGGGCTCCTGTAAAATCAAAAATAAGTTAAATAATTTCTTACTTCAAGAGGGAAGAACCAGGGCACAGTCCCTGTCAGATTGAAGAAAAACCCATCTCACAGTGTAAAGCGGTATGGGATCCATTCATGATCTCTGCGCTCCTCTTCTAGGTGCTGGCAGGCTCCGTTCTCTGTTGTTGCTCTTCTTGGGGTTATCCCATGATACTGGCATTTCCAAAACATTGGGGTTTTCTGCTGCAGCTGGGCTGCAGTGTCACCAATAGTCTCCCCTGGGCTCACTTCATGGTGCCATACCTCAGCTTCTCAGCATGGCCCCTTCAGTCCTGGGCTTTCAACTGCCACTGAGGCTGCAACTTCACCAATGACCTCTCCTTGCCTCTCCGAGTGCCTAATCCTAGCTTCCTGACTTCATGACCACTTCATGTCTTTAAAAACCAGTGCCACCTGGGTGACTCTTACATTATCAAGTTTGGCTCAAGAGCAAGGTACGACAACGTTGGCTGCCTCTGGAACATACAGTCTGTGTGCTGGATCTCAGGAAGCACTTCTTAGAAGATTTCACCTCAGTGATGCAGGTCTTGTTCTTAGTCACCTCCAGATGCCCAGAGCATCAGTCATCCCAGTAAAGCAAAGGTTTCATTTCAGTGGTGCTGGTCTCTTGTTAAATCATGACTACCTCTTCAGTTCTGGCTGACCAGACACCACAGTCTTAATTCAAAATACCAAATATGCCCCGTCCCCAATAGTCTCAATGTAGCTCTTAGAATTCCCTCTGGAGCTCCACGAGCCAGGCCTCCGTCATCTTCATTTCTCTCAACGTTGTTTTTCTTCCATGTCGCCACAGAATAGCTCACTGAACTTTAAACACTTGATGGCTTTTCTTGCCCAGAGTTCTGAAATCCTTCCAGAATCCTCCCCCAAAACAACAAAGTCAGGTGTCTCACAGCACCGTCGCAGAATTCTGGTACCAATATCTGTGCTAGTTGGGGTTACTTTGGCTGTGACGATCCACCGTGACCAAAATAAAGTAACTTGAGGAGGAAAGGGTTTATTTGACTTACCCTCCAATCACCATTCATTATCAAAGGAGTCAGGATAGAAACTCAAACAGGGCAGGAAGCTGGAGGGAGGAGCTCACGCAGAGGTCATGCAGGGTGCTGCTTACTGGCTTTCTCATCATGGCTTGCTCAGCCATTCTTATAGGACCCAGAACCACCAGCCCAGGGATGGCACCACCCACAAATGAGCTAGACCCTCTCCCATCAATCCCCAGTTAAGAAAATGCTCTACAGGCTTGCCGACAGCCTGGTCTTATGGAGGAAAACGGTCTTTCCTCAGATGACTGTAACTTGCATCAAGTTTACATAAAACTAGCCAGTGCATACACACCTTTAGGGTCCCTGCCTTGTTTCTCTGTTTCTCAGTCTGTTTCTGCTTGGTTGTATGGTTCTGTTTCTGACTGTCCCTCACTGACTCTGCCTCTCGCCTTCCCACCATCTGTCCCTCCCTCCCCTGCCTGGGCCCCGTCTGGGCTAGAGCCAGGCTCCAGGGGGACTGGGTGGGTAAGGAGAGAATGTACGCAGCTCTGAGCAACTGTGGTTTGTGAAGAGTCCAACTGGAGGCAGGAACAGGAGTTTTAGGGGGAGTTTCTGGCCCCCCAGCATTTGGCAGTGCCCTCCTGCTTGGGCTACCCAGTGTCTTGGCTATTAATTGAACTTTGTTTTGGGGGATTTGGGGATGTTGAGGCAGACCTTTCTCTGAAAGGTCCTTGGGTGTTTGGGGCCTGGGACACCAGCTTAAGCACAGACCCTGAACTCTGGGTCCTATAATGAAACCCAGGTTTGATAGCTTCTGACTGAGCTCAGCCCTGGTGGCTGACATCACCATGGCCCATGCTGCTTCTTGGAATGCTTGATTGACAGCAGTGTGTGACTCTGGGAACTCGAACCTTTGCTGTTCCCCTAGCTCTAGCCTGGAACCTGCCACTGTGGCTGTCGGCCACAGGCCTCTGCTAGAACTGGAAGAGATTAGCCTTGGGTTCCCATTTCCAGGCCTTTTGTGACAAGTCTTTATGTCAGAAATGGAACATTTCTTACTGATGCCTTGAAGCTTTCTGCCTAGGCACAGGACTGCAGAGTGACCGACTCAGTGGAGTCTGACTAGTTGGCTGGAGTGAGTCTATCTGACTGGCTGACTGGCTGGCTGGCTGGCTGACTGACTGACTGACTGACTGACTGATTGACTGACTGAGGAGAGACTGACTGACTTACTGACTGACTGAGGAGAGACTGACTGACGGATGGACGGACGGAAGAGTATCTGACTGGCTAAGAGAGTCAGGAGAGAGCTAAATGGCTGCCTGGTTTCTGGTTGGGCTTAGGGTTTGTCTGTCCTCAGGCTTGGGACTTAGAGAAGGAGGGGGTCACCTGTAAGCAAAGTCACCTGCCACTTAGAGGCTAGCCTGTCAGATGTCCCCAGTCTATCTTGGCATGCCAGGCGCCATCTCTCCTGCTCTTGGCTCGCCTTCTGTGAAGCCAGTGGCAGGACAGTCAGGAGTCAGGGTTTCATCCCTCTGGAAAGTGTTCTTCCATCTGTGAGGGAGCTGTTTGTATGGCTTCACCCAGCCCTGCAGTCCGGTGTGGTGGGTGGATTCTCTCTGTCTGGATGTTTCTGTGACTGTGTTTCACCGTCCATGGCCTTTGTTCTTGTGCCTTACTATGTGGGAGCCTGTGTCTCAGAAAGGGGACCTGCTGTGTGTTTGTACACCATGGGGGGTGGGGACTGGGTTAGGTCCTACTGTGCCTGATCCTAAGGATGAACCATCATGAAAGAGCCTGATGTAGCTGGTCGAGGAACTGGAACTCCCGCCACATGGAGTGGCTGGGGTTGTCAGCTGCATTTCCTGTAGCTGTTCTAGACTTGGGGACCGAGCTTTCTGTAGGTGTCATGGCTTTGGAGCCCATGCTGGACTGCAAGAAGTTTGGTCCATGGTTTCAGGTTGCCTGAACCCACAGCTGACACCCTTATTCTAAATCTGCTTCTCTTTCTTCTGCTTTTGGGGAACAGAGCAGAGGGGACAAATGATCTCTGGGCTCAGGGGATCATACTCGGTGCCACCTTCTGTTTGGAGATGGATATTGAGAGTTTTCTGGAGGATTCTGCTAGAAGGAGTGTGAAATGCCCTGTGTGCCATGTTCCTCTGTCGTTATGTTTTAGATGATAGCATGAGGCCAGGGACAAAGTACTGAGCTGAGAGCGGACAGGGAGAAGGAAGGGGACAAATGGAAGTTGTAGGCTCTTGTAGTTGCAAGGGTGATGGGGGTGGCGGTAGGTGGGGCACCTGGCTGCCCAGGCTGCAGTTGTTCCCAGGAATAAAGCATCCTGTGTCCTTAGAGTGCAGCTGTGTGGGGGTGGGGAGCAGCAGCCGACTTTGCCTGGCCATGTCTGCCAGCAGCTGCTGTCTTGGCCCAGAGGGCAACAGGGTGGGGCTGACCTAGCTGGGAACCAGGGTAGGGACAGGCCTTTCTTGACAGTGCTATTCAGTGATAACACAGTGTGTCAGACACCTCAGATGTACTGAGGCTCACAAGCCACTGTGCAGGTGAAACTACTCCCATCTCTTTCCCCCATTGTACAGATAGGGACATTGAGGCAGACAGCACCCCCATGCACCATCTGTGATCACGGAACTGGGAGTTGCAGAGCAGGGCTGGGATTGGAGCCCAGGGCTAAGTAGATGAGAACTGAGTTGTTTTCCTAACCTCTTTGTTCCCAGGGCATCCCAGTGCAGCTTGGGTGGTCCCTGACTAGCTAGAGAACAGAGAGAACTATGGAGCAGCCAGGTGCAGGGCCATGTGGGAGATCGCGGGCAGCCTCAGGGAAGAGCAGCCTGCTGAAGTGGACAAAGGCCCATCAGGGAAAAAGAGTCCTGTGTGGCGGTGCAGAACTGTTAGCCCACTCCGTAGGACGCTGAGACAGGAGGATCTGAAGTTCAAGGACACCCTGGGCAACATAGGGAGAGATGGCTTGCCACTAGTGTCACTTGCGGAAGACCTAGATCTGGTCCCCAGCATCCACATGGCTTGCAGCTCTCTTAACCCCAGCTCCAGGGGTTCCTGACCTCCTCTTTTGACCTCTAAAGGGACTAGGCATGCATGTGGTGCAGATACATATGTGTAGACAAAACACTCAGGAGTCTTTAAAAGGTTGCAGTAACGAAGGGCTTGGGCAGAAGGTCTGTGGTAGACCGCTTAGCGCGCATAAGGGTTTTATCTCTTCGTTCTGCAAAAACACAAAAAAGTGAGACCCGGTGACCCCGCTGGCTCCTGTGTGTTGTGACAGGTGTGTTTTCTGAAAAGCTGACTGCTCCAGTTCAGAGGCTGCAGCCTGCTGGCCTCGACCATCGTGCAGTGCACATGTGGAGGGCATATGCGGCTGGGCTGGGGGGCGGGGATCACTGTGGGAGTCTTATTTCTGTTCCCGGGGAATAGGAGAGGTGCTGCCAGGAGGAGGCAGTAAGGACTGTCATTACTCCATGTGTAGCCCTGAGACCGACCATGGGGATGCTCAGGGTAGGAAGTTGGTGTGCTTTGGCCTGAAGTCACGGCTGGAAAACAAGTGCCTGGCTAACCTGGGTGACCACACTCTGTCTGTCTGTCGACCCACAGGACCGTAGCCTGGCCGGCAAGCTGGAGCCTGTGTCACCTCCCAGTCCACCGCACGCTGACCCCGAGCTAGAGCTGGCACCATCTCGGCTGTCCAAGGAGGAGCTGATCCAAAACATGGACCGTGTGGATCGTGAGATCACCATGGTGGAGCAGCAGATATCCAAGCTGAAGAAGAAGCAGGTGAGTGTGGGGGGGGAGGGGCTCCGGTGTGGAGGGGGAGGGGCTCCGGTGTGGAGGGGGAGGGGCTCCAGTGGGAGCAGGCGTCCGGCCTCACATCCTCAGGTGCCCGGAGCCATGCAGTTTCCTGGTGTTTTTTTATTTTGTTGTTTGTCTGTTTGTGGGGTGTGCGCGTATGAGTGCATGCGCGCACATTTTATGTGTCTTGCTTCTGGAAGCCTCTGGGCTGGGCACATCAGGCTCAAATATCTGTATTCCTAACAGAGAAGCCAGAGCTTCTGGGGACCATAAGCTGCCCAGGGCAGAGAAAGAGGTTTAGGCTGTTCTCGCATGAGAAGCCGAATGGGGATCTGGGAGCTGGGCATTGAGAGCTTCCAAGATGGTGGCCCAGAGTCCCAGAGTGAGCTGGCTCTCGGTGCGGTCAGATCTTCCATCCTCCAGGCCTGGCTTGGGGGCTGGACCAGAGCCACTATTACGTGTATGGATGTTGATCAAATTTGGAGGCCAAGTGACTTGAGCTGTTGTTACTGGTTTTGCTGTTTTTTTTCTCTCTCTTACCTAAATTGATTTTTAAATGGTATCTTATAAAAGAATGGTTTGGTTTTCTTTTAAAAAATATATATATATACTAGGAGAAATGGTTTGGTGGTTAAGGACATGTATTTTTCTTGCAGAGTACCCAGGTTCCATTCCCATCACCCACATCTGGCAGCTTACAACTGCTTGTAACTCCAGCTCCAGGGGTTGGCTCTAACCTCAGGCACGTGCACATACACAGGCACGTGCACATATACTGATGTACACACATGTACACGATGTAAATACGTACTAATAAAAATTAAAAAATAAAATACACTTCCTCATCTTTGTGTGTGTACATGTGGATGCTAGAGGAACAGTGTGTGGGGGTTGGTCCTCTCTTTCCATCTTGTGCTTTGTCAGCTTGCAGTGGGTTAACCTGCCCCCCACCCCCCTCTGTTTTTGAGACAGGATTTCTGTGTGTAGCCTTGGTTGTCCTGGAACTCACTTGTAGACCAGGCTGGCTTCAAACTCAAAAAGATCTGCCTTCATCTGCCTCCCGACTGCTGGGACTAAAGGTGTATGTCACCACTGCCTGGATCAGCACCCCCTTCTTTGGGAGGGGGAATGGGGGAAGACAGGGTCTTTCAGACCTGCTACCTGGCCTGAAAGTCATTAGCAGGCTGGCCTCGAACTCACAGAGATTCTCCTGCTTCTGACCTTTGAGTGCTGGGATTAAAGGAATGCACCACCGTGCCTGCCCCACCCCTTTAAATACATTTATAAATTTTGATGTATGTGTCTTGTGTGCATGGGTGTTCAGGTGCCTAGAGGCCCGGACGAGGACTTCAGACATCCTGTAGTTGGAGTTACCGGGTAGTTGTGAGCTGTCCAACTTGGGTGCTGAGAACCGAACCCAGGTCCTTTGCAAGAGCAGTATACACGCATAACCACTGACCAGTCTCTCCACACGCCCCGCCCCCAAACTAAAATTCCCAAGCTAGCTTAAACGAATCATTTTAAAGTTTACAGTTCTCTGGCAATGGTCCTCATGTCTCTCACTTCCTTCATTGTCCCAACAGACACAGAGCCATTTAACAGTATCCCATCTCCCAGCCCAGAGTCGCCCTTGTGACAATCTGTGGAGCTACTTTCTGGACACCTCACATACAGGGACTCACATTTATTTGCCTTTCGTGTCTCTGCCTTGTCACAGGGCATAGTTGAACCTTGATATGGAAAAGTGGTATTTGACCGTGTGGCTATAGTATGCCTTGTCGTGTGCTTGAGTGACTGCTTCTGGTTGTCCGGCCGCTCACCGCTCATGAGGGTTGCAGCTCTTCCTAGTTCTCACCAGTGGTGTTTCCAGACTGTACTGGCGTGGGGCTCATCACTGTGACTGTGTAGTTGTGTGGTTGAGGGTTGTGTGAATCCGGGCTCTTCACAGCCCTGTACACATCAGGACTGTTGTGCAGTGTGGTTTTGGATTGTCCAAATGCCTTATGGGTAGGCGATGTCACTGCCAGGTCACACTGAGGAAGATGCCAAGGGTCTGAGAGGCGCAGTGACTCTGGAACCCTGAGCAATGGAACAAAAGTCTGACTTGAGGCTGAGAGGTGTGTTGTCTAGTCAGGGCAGTTGCCAAGACATTGGTTCGTTCTCACACCCCTGGGAGGGTCTTTACCCTTCCCGCTCCAGTTAGGTTTCCTGTGTTTTTTTTTTTTTTTTTTTTTTTTGGCTCATCTGTGAGAACTGCCACCAGGGGTCACTGCAGGACCAAGGCTCATCTGGCCTTAGTGCTGACTGCTCCTGCCTCATCTCATCTCCCTGTTTGGGGCCATGAAGCTCTGCTCCCATGACCGAACATGCTCGCTGTATGTTGATAGTAAAGAGAGTGGAGCATGATCTGAGCGCACTTACAGCGCCCTCTGTAGGTCACATGAGGCATTGCCTTCCCGTGGAGCTGGAGAGTCTTGGCTTCTGACTTTGGGGTAAAGTGGACAGCACGGATATGAGGAAATGGACGAGGGGTCCAGTGTGAAGACACAGGCATGTGCTGGTGCTGGTGCTGGTTGAGATGGTCAAATGGATGTGGTGTCGATGGAGGTGGCGAGGACGGTGATGGCGGCCATGATGCTGATGATGGTGGTCCTTGGTGATGAGGATGGGGTGTGATGATGCTAACAGTAATGGTGACGACGCTGGTGGTTAGGGGTCATGGTGGTAGGATGGCGATGATGGTGATGGTGGTGTCTGCGAGGGTGGTGTTCGTGAAGGTGATCGCGATGGTGATGGGTGGTGGTGACGGTGTTGATGGCCATGGTGTCGTGGTGATGACCCTGACAGTAATGATGAGGTGCTGGTGGTGGTGGTGGTGATGGCTGTAGCTGCGATGGTGGTGTTGATAGTGTGCTGGAAAGGTCAGTCTGGCGAGTCTTCCCTTTCTGCCTCTCCCAGCCCTCTTCACGTAGCTCCTGGTTTAGTCTTCAGAGGATTAGGAACTCTTCATTTCCAGGGGAGGGGTAGGAAGTTCTCAACAGGCTGCATCGGTGCATGGGTCAGGAGTGTAACGCTCCAGGTCGAGGCCTTCACTCTGTGTCCGTGGCCTCTCTTGGAGCCATGAGCTTGTGGCGGTAGTGGTGGGTGAGAATAGCCGGTTCCTTGCAAACCTAGTGCGGTCCCTCACTGTGTGACCTCACTAGTCCTCATTATAGCCCAGTCAACTCCTTTACACAGATGAGAATTGAGGCCCTAGCAAGGAAGAGCTCCTCCTCCCCACCTGCTCTGTCTCTGGGGCAGGATTTGAACTAAGAAAGCCTGGTCTAAGCTGGATGCGCAGCCAACCAGGGATGTACCAAGGAGGGCACGGAGTCTCTGGGTGACTCATAGGAAATAGCGATCAGCCTGACTTCCTGTGTGTGGCTATGGGCAAGCGGGGGGAACAGCGCCTCAGTTTCCGGGCTACACCGCTCACACTGTCCCCTTCCCTGCAGCAACAGTTGGAGGAGGAGGCTGCCAAACCGCCCGAACCTGAGAAGCCCGTGTCACCACCCCCCATAGAATCAAAGCACCGCAGCCTGGTCCAGATCATCTACGACGAGAACCGGGTACGGCCTGCAGGAACAAGTCACCTTGAACCATGAGTCCCCACCACAATGGAGGTTGGCGAGCGGGTAGGGAGGGGTGGCCCATGGGCCACGCATAGCATAAGCGTCGGGCTGGAGGAGAGCAAGGGGGTCTGCTGGTCACTGAGATGAACCGTCACCTCGCATCTGCAGAGCAGATCCAGTGACACACTTGGTAATATTAATACTGGCAGTTGGCTGCCTGCCTGGTCCTAGGAAGGTACGCATCGTAGGTGTAGGTGGTTCTATCTTAACACAAGGAGAAACAGACCCAGAGATGGGGCATGGCGTGTTCAGAGTTACACAGCCAGGATGTGGTAGCTGTAGGATTTGAACTGGGCTCGTGAGCTGCAGGACCTGATTCTCAGCCTTGGACTCTGCTTCCACAGTCTCCTCAAGCTTGTGAGCTGTGACAGCCTGGTACCTGGTGGGTGGGAGGGAAGTTCCCCAGCTCTTCCCCTCTCTCTCATCGGCTGATTCCATGAGGAGCTTTGGGCTTTTGAGCATTGAGTACCTGGAGTCTCTGTATCTGAGAGTAAGAAACCAGAGTCTAGAGAGGGAACCTGGGAGAACCAAGGCTTGTGCCTCAGACACCATAGCATAGGACGTAGGTAGGTGTTCTTTATTGCTTAAGGAAGATCCTGGTGCTTAGAGAGGGTAGGGGACCTGCCTGAGATTGCACAGCAGGTTAGATTTGGGGCTGGGACTCAGAAGCAAGTTTGAACTTGCTTGACTGTGGTGGAGGTGGTCAGAGAAGTGTGGTTCTCTCCAGCTGTGGTGGACACATGTTCCTGCTCTCTCTCTTAAGAGAGGTCCCTCTGCTCTTTCCCTCTAGTCCTGAACCCCATCCCTGCCCCCCACTCCTGTCCTTGTGCTACCTAAGGCCTGTATCACAGCCAGTTATAGTAGGTGCTTGGAGTTGGCAGGGGGCCCTGGAGATGTGTAACACTCCATGTTTGTCCCTCTGCCTGCACTGAGCCTGGAGCTGGATCCCCAGTGTTCCCTGAGGAATGGCAGGGCCTAGCATTCCCTGCGATCGATAGGATTACATTTTAATCCCCCTTCCTTTCCGCAAAGAGGCAGGACAGGGGCTTGCCTCCAATGTTCCTGTGGTCAAGGTCTTTTTTTTGTCTTTGGTTTTTCGAGACAGGGTTTCTCTGTGTAGTCTTGGCTGTCCTGGAGCTCACTCTGTAGACCAGGCTGGCCTCGAACTCAGAAATCCGCCTGCCTCTGCCTCCCAAGTGCTGGGATTAAAGGCGTGCGCCACCACCGCCCGGCCCAAGGTCTTGTGCATCTGGAACACATCTGTCCTCAAGGCCAGCCAGTGGCTTTTCCACCTCCCGAGGAGTCTGTGGGCATCACAGACACGGGTACTGCAGCCGGAGGAGGGGCGTGTCACCGTCAGGGCGGAAAGGGGACTAGAACGGGTGAGAGGGGCACTGGATGGGAGGGACCACAGCTTTGATCTTCAGAGCATGCTCTGCCTATCACACCTTGTCTGTGCATGTATGTGTGACAGGCAGAGGGGTTAGAGTGGGCCCATAGGGTCACAGTGCATACATGCATACATGCCATATGCTGATGTCTGCTTACTTAGCACATGTGTAGCTACGTGTGCACAACCTGGTCTCAGGTGGACACATATGTTCACTCAGAGTGTTGATCCAGACGCTGGGGCTTGCCTGTTGACATCGGGGCATTGTGCAGGATGTGATGGTGGCTGAGGACTTGCTGGCCCCACCTGGCCCCAGGGTCTCTGGCTGAGTGGCTCTGGATCCCACAAAATGCCAGGGAATCCCTGACTTTCCTTGTTCTCTGGGCACGCTACCTAGTGGCCTCAGACAGTGGTGTCCCTCTTGTTCTGGCTACCTTATCTACTGGGCCAGACCTTCAGATACCTGTGTGCTTATGGTCAGAGCTGGTCTCCAGAGCTGGTCTGCTCTCCTCGATTGTGTGTCCCTGTGACCTCTGAGCTTTGTCTACAGATTGAAACTGCCCTACTAGACCTCTGAGCTGCCCTGCTCACCTTTGCGCAAGGCTGGCTTAGTGCTAATGAGTGCATACCAGCATCTACAGTGAGCTGGCCTTGTCTCCACATAAGGATGACAGATAATAGTGTTTAGGAACCCGTTGTATACTAGGCTGGTGTTGGTGTGGCGGCCAGTCTGCTGTCTGCCAGTGTGTGGGGAAGCCAGGGAGCCAGCCTGAGAGGTGACTTGAGGTCAGGCTGTCGGTCCACTAAGAGCCCTGTGGTCCTGTCCTGGAGCAGCTGTGAGGGACTCAGTTAAGCCTGGGTGATGCTGATGCTGTCTTGTCCCCTGGCAGGGCAACTGCCTCCCTGCAGTCGCCTTCCTGTGGCAGGCAAGCACACTGGTCAGGTCTCAGGGATTTGGGGAAGTTGAGCCTCTCTGGAGAATAAGGTAGAATGAAGCCTGGCAGGTAGCTGGGATATCATGGCAGGGAAGAAATGCCAGGAAGTGCCTGGACCTGTGGTGTCTAGGAGCAGCAGGGTCCACATAGCAAGGCCTCAGCCATGTTAGCTGGGGGATGGGCAGCTTTAGCTTCCTGGGTGCCAGAAGATGGTGAGGGAAGGGGTATGGGGGAGTTGGGGTGGGGAGTGGTATGAGAGGGAGTGGGCCTGAGGCAGTCACCAAGGAAGCCAACCTTCTTTATGTGTCCCCAGTCCCCAAGGAGAGACAGCAGACTTGCCACTCAGTCCCTTCCCTACATCCTTATACAAGCTGTAGGTCTAACCACTAGTGGGTATGGTTTATAGGGCACAGGGTCCTAGGAACAACTCCTCACCCCCCCCCACCCCAATCCACGACTCTGCTCCAGCTGTGTAAGCACAGTTCCTGGTGGCCCCGCTGTGTTAAGAACCACCCCTTTTGCCTAAGCACAAAGCTGGTGCTGATTCCCACAGAGCTGTCACACACACACACACACACACACACACACACACACACGATCCCATGGCTGAATCGATATTACTGGCTCAGCGATCCTGATCTTGTGCCCTGACCACACCCTGAGGCTGCTGGTCTCAGGGTCTCAATTCTGAACAGAAGAGCCAAGAGTGGACCTTAGCACTCGGCAGACGTTAGTCTACTTGCTAGCTTGAGCCCACCCCACCCCCACAACCCACTTCCCTTGCCTGGTGTGGGTGGGTTGAGATGTCTGCCCTCGGGCAGTTCTACAGTGATGATGCTGACTTCATGGACCCCTGAATTTTCTTCAGCACCTGCCTGGTCACTCTGCTTTCTGCTATAAGGGTTCCACCTTTGTGCCCTGCACCCCCCGTCCCCCGTCCCCCGTCCCCCGTTCCCCATCCTAGTCCTTGTCAACTCTCTTCACTCCCTGCTTCCTGTGAGTCGGCCCTGGTGGTCCCAGTCTGGGCAGCCAGCCAGCGGAGGCACAATGTTGTCTTCATGTGTTGGTCTGAGAGGAGCGATCCAGCCTATTGAGGGGTGCCCCCCACACAGCCATGGGGCCCTCCTCTGCAGCACGCTTCTGTTTTCCTAATGAGGCCTGGTTTGTGAAGGGAGGGGCTAGAAGCCAGAAATAGTCACTCTCTTGTGAGATGAGATCCTAGAAGGCTTCGGTGTCCCCTCCCGCTGCTCGGGCTCTGAGGTCAGCAGACACCAGAGGCATCCAAGCCTGGCAGAAGATAGCCTGGTTAGCCATGGTCAGATCCCTAGCTAGCGCCAACCGGAGAGGGACTGGGGGCTCCTGCAGGGTTGACTGGGGTCCAGGCTGCAGCTCGGGCCTCACCCTCATTCCGGAGGTGCTGGTTCCAGACTACTCAGAGTCCTTGATTAATTCTGTTCTTCTCTTTGTCCCACAGAAGAAGGCCGAAGCAGCACATCGGATCCTGGAAGGTCTGGGGCCCCAGGTGGAGCTGGTGAGCCAGGCTTGGGTGGGTGGGGGTGGGGAGCGGGGTAGAGGGCCGGGCTGGGCAGCAGGTGTTGGAGGAGTGGGAGAGGACGAGGAGGAAGTCATTTACTGGCCAGCACTGTCCCCAAAGGGAGGCAGGAAGCAACACCTCCTGATAAGGGCACTGCCAGATAACTCTCGAGCGGCTGTTGGGCAGTGAGCCTGTCCTTGCCTCTGAAGCCTGTAACCAACCCACCCGCCACGTTAGCTCTGTACGAGAGTCCATCCCACGGTTGGCTTGTCTGGACTCCCTTCTCAGAGCCGGATGCCTGTGAAACTCTCTGACTTCTCAGTGCTGCTGCCCGTGACAGTGCCTGCCCATGGTGGGAAGGGTGGCCATGACTGTAATCATTACCATCGCCCTGCTGGTCTCAAGCGTGTCACAGCAGGGTGGGAAAGCAGCTCCGACCTCTGGGGGGGGGGGGGCGCCGGGGGGGGGGGGTCGTCTGGAGTTGATGGGGCAGAAGTGCCCCACCCCCAAACCTGCACGTGATGGTGTAGCGTTGACTTATATGAGCCACAGGTAGCACAAGTGTTGCTAGCCATCAGTGCACAGGGTGTGAGGTGCGTGTAAGCACCCTTGGGTGTAGGTGAGTCCTGGGCACTTCGTGCTTGCTGAAGATTGTAGGGAGGGTGCTTCCTAGCCAGATCTTGTCCCTAGAGAACCTAGGGTGCATAAATGGGTGCTGAGCTCCTATGGTGGGCTCTACGACCTGCGCCCTGGGCGGGGCTGCTGTGCCGCCCCCAGGTCAGTCTTCCTTCCTTCAGACACTGGTCACTGAGCTGTCTCATCCACTGCGTGTTTGTCCTTCCAGATGTGTGTGGTACCAATGTTGTCCTTCCAGATGTGTATGGTACCAATGTTGTCCTTCCAGATGTGTATGGTACCAAGGTTGTCCTTCCAGATGTGTGTGGTACCAAGGTTGTCCTTCCAGATGTGTGTGGTACCAAGGTTGTCCTTCCAGATGTGTGTGGTACCAAGGTCCAGAGGGATCCTGTGTCATTGTTCTTGGTCCTTCTGGACGTTTTCTCTGAATGGAGTCAGGCAGTCTGTGACCTTTTGTTCTCTCTGGCTCTTTTTGCCTCACCCCACCCCCAGCATTGGTGCTTTAGGTTCTCCTACACTGAGGCTTGTGTTGGTGCTTTATCCCTTTTCAGGGCTGCATCATATTCCATTGTTTCTGGACTGTATTTTATCTTTCTATTTTCAGTTGGTGACATTGGGAGGCTTTTTGCTTTTGTCAGCTGAGAATAAAACCACACCACAAGAGTAGGAACAAGCAGTGTTTGTGTCTCTTGAGTCTGTGCTTTGGAGTAGAATTTCTGTCTCCTGTGTTGGCTTTTTTTTTTTCTTCTCCTCTGGCAGTTTCTAGCTGGTTTCTAAGGTCCCTGCACCATTGTATAGTTTCATTAATGAGTGTCTTGCCTCTGTTTCCCTTTTCTGCCATCCTGTCTAGATTCAAGGGGTGTGTGTGTGTATAGAGCCTATGACCTTTTTGCCATTGGGGAGAAGGTAATGTCTTTTGCTTGATCTCATGGTAGCTGGTACCTGGAGATTTTGTCTGACCCGAGCACTGGGGGCATCAATGGCCTGTGGTAAGGACAGAGAGGTCACCTGCTGAGAGGCACTTGCTGAGCTAGGTCTCTGGTTATTACCACCTTCCTCACTTTCTGGAAGAGGCTCCGAAGGGTGGTGCTCTGCCCAGCACCACAGAGAGAGATGAAGGAAGAAGTGTGCCGGCCTGTGTGTGTGGCCCGGTCTTCGCAGGGCTTGTGTGTGTGTGTGTGTGTGTGCGTGTGCGTGTGCGTGTGCGTGTGCGTGTGCGTGTGCGTGTGCGCGTGCGCGTGCGCGTGCGTGTGCGCGTGCGTGTGCGTGTGCGCGCGTGCGTGTGTGTAGGGCCAACAGCGTACTGCACCTTCCTGGGCACTGCTGATTTGGGCTTTGGTCATTGAGACACCATGAATTCTGGTGCTGTGATACGACACTTGGACCAAAAGCGACTTAGGGAAGGAATGGGTTTATTTTAGCTTCCAAGTTACAGTCCATCTCAGGCAGAAACTTAAAACAGACACCATGGAGGAACACTCCTTTTTCTGCTTTCTCACAAGTTTGTTCTTAGCTTCATCATATAACCCAGGACCGCTTGCCTAGGGAATGGTGCTGCTCAGAGTGGGCCAGGCCCTTCTGTATCAATTCACAGTTAAGCCCCACCCCTACCCTCACCCCCCCCCCAAACGGGAAACACACACACACCCCTAGGCCAGTTTTATCTAGGTAATTTCTCAATTTAGCCCTTTCTCTCAGATGACCCTAGGCGGTGTCAGGTTGACACGGAAAGTGAACTAGGAAAGTCAGGGGTCTCCCTTCCTCAGTTACTGAGTACATCGGGAGCCTTGGCATAGCAGTGACAAAGTAGTGACCATCTTGCCCTGTGTACCCCAGAGGGAGGAGGGGGCTTCAGGAATTCTGCCTTGGGAGCCTCCCATGGCCCAGAGTGTCCCAGGAGGGCCCTGTGCTGGGCAGGGACCAGGCTGGCCAGGTGGGAGGCTGCACAGCTCTGAGTCACTTGCATCCTTCCTGCTCTGAGGTGTCACTCTGAAAGCTCTGTGTCCCCATGGACTGGGTTTGGTCACTCTAAAAGCTGGCTTGCTGCCCATCTGAAGGGCACCCACACCCACGGCTGTCGAGTGCTCCAGTTTGTGGCCATTTGTCTTTAATAGAGAGGGCAGCCATGCCCCCCTTGCAGCAGATGCAAGCCACCAGATGTCTCGTCCCTCCCCAGGATCAGCCCTCCGCCCCTGTCAGATGGCCTCAGGGTGTTACCGGGTGCTGAGCCTAGGGGTCTTTCCTGTAAGGTACAGTAGTACCCCTCAGTGCCAAGGGCCAGAGCTTCCTCCTTATTCCCAGGAGACCGGTTGGAGTCTGTCCCCTGCTGCCCCCTTGGGTGTGGGTGTTCCCTTTGCCTTCCCATGCTGGAAGCACATTTTGCTCACTGTCCCATGCTGGGGTCAGTGGATCTGAGCGAGCCTCCACCCCTTCCTGCCCCAGTAGGACTGTTCGCCATCTTTGAAACCAAACAAGGGCAAACTGTCAGTACATCTGGAATGTTCTGGGCTATTTGCGCATCCTGTGAGACAGGCCCTCTGCCCTGCACCCATTTTCTAGATGAGGAAATCCAGACTTAAGTGTCACTGGAGCCCGAGTCCTTGAGCAATGTCCATTCACGTTGGCATTTGTTTTATTGGCATCTGGGGAGACACAAAGGATCGAGTATCGTTGCCTTGGGTACCAGGAAGCAGCATCTTCATAGGGCCCTGCACTCCCAAGATGTGGCCTTACAACATTCTTCTGCAGTGTCAGACCCCTCCTTCCCACTAGGCAGCTGTGCAGTGAGTCTAGCTGCCTGTTCTCTTGTTCTCTATGCATTCTTCCCCCTGTCCACTAGGGATGCTGCCCCGTTTCAGGCTCTGAGCCCATAGGAGGCCCAAGGTCTTTCATCACCAGGAGAGCAATTGAGCCTGGCTGTCTGAGCCATAAGATGCAAAAACTGGTGTCTACGATGCTGGCTTGGCTGCAGGTGTCCTGCCTTGTCTCTGAGCAGTAGGGGACCTATTGGGGAAAGAAAGGATGCTGGCACGGTTCCCGCGCTGGTCCAGAGTTGTGTCTGCCACCTACGGAAGTTTTCCCCTTGTAGCCTTGTGTGTCTCTACCCTACCCAGAGACCAAGGACGTCACAAGGTTCTTGAAGGCGTGACTGCACAGGAAGGAAAGGGTACAGAAGGAGGTGGGCATGGGAAGCAGTCGGGGACTACAGAGTTCTCATGGGGTGGAGTTCAGGCCGTGGGCATGTTTGGCAATCGGCCTCAAGCTTCCTATCTGTGCAGTGGTCGCGACTGCCACATGAGTCTAACAAAGCAGCAGGCTCAGAGCGGCCTGACACCTCCACCCTTGTCTCTGGAAGGCAGCAGAGACCTCTGGGAGGTAGTGAGTAGGTTTCTGTTCCACCTGTGGCCTCTTCATGTCCTTCTGGTAGGCTGTATAGGGTCCGTATCTTTGGCAGAGGAAGCCATTGCACGGAGGATACAGACCACTGCCCAGCCTCTGACTCATGGCAGTCACATGACTGCCCACTGCCCTTGCTCCGTTTTCCCATGTATGTGGAGTTGGCTCATGGGTTCCCTGCTGAGGGAGCCTGTGGTGTCTTCAGCCCTAGGCCTACCCTTGTTACTATAAGACAGACATTTCTCTAATTTATATCTGCTGCCACTATGGACACTGTGTGCATATTTATGTATATGACCAAGGACCTGTGTGCGTCTGCATCTCAGGCCAGCTTCCTCTACCCAGAGCAGACACCTTGGTGGTCTCTTGTAGGACCGTGAGGGGAGGGGTCACTTCTTGGCACTTGTAGCTGGGCTCTTCAGAAGCTGTGCATCTGTGCCTGCCACCTGCTGCCCTCAGCTTCTTAGTCTTGATTTGTTTTGGTCTCTGTGGTCCAGGGAAAGATGCCTTGCTAGCACTAGGGCTGTAGGTTTCCATGGTGATTTAGATGTCAAGTAAACCCTAAGCATTTTGCAGATAAACTACTTTGCTTAGGGTTGAGGCTGGGTGGAGGCCAGGCCTGGTCTCTGCAGATGGACCCTAGAGTCAGCCATAACCTTTTCCTGGTCAGGTCCTGCTTCTCCCTGTGTTCTTGGTTGCACTCCCAGCCATATATCTGATTATTCAGCCAGTGGACATCTACCAGTGCCAGGGCTGCAGAGTCTGGGCCTGGAGTCTCGATTCTAGCTGGTGACACCAGCCCACCACTCCCTGTCACCCATCCCATCCATCTCTGACATGTTTCTTCTTCCTCTGCAGCCTCTGTATAACCAGCCGTCTGACACACGCCAGTACCATGAAAACATCAAAATGTGAGTCGCTGCTATAGGGTACTAGCCCAGTCCTGGGGATCAGGAGACCAGTGGGAAGTCCGGGTGGAAGTCCCCGGCTGAATCAAGCCCGCACACTGGTTTCAAAACAGGCCTGGAGCAGAGGGAGTGGCACCTTGTAGCTGGGGTACAGAGACTGGAGGTAGGAGGCCATAGTGTCAAGAGACAAGCTGTGCAGGGGACAGCCAGCTCCAGTACTCTTTGCTATGAGCTGCTGTGGCTCACACTTGGTGTCCGAGGCTTCATAAGCTGTGTTCCCGTGATGGGTCGTTTCCCACAAGGAGGTTGGGAGGAGATAACATCCCTTTGGTTCCATACAGTGGGGTGCAGCAGAGATGCCAGGCTGTGCTGGTGTCCTTAAGCCGGAGGGGGTGTGTGGAATGGCTGTAAGGTAGCTACTAGCTTCCTGGCATATTTGAAAGGCAGTAGCTCCTGGCCATGGGCTGTGGAGGAGACAACACTTAGCAGCCAGTAACCACAAGGTGGGAGGGGCCTGGAGCTCATGGTGGTATATTAGGTGTGGGGAAGGCTGGAGGCAAAGGCCCAGCTCTGAGTGGTAAGGTTTGCCACCATGGGAGTGCACGGACACTGCCTGGTGACATTGGAGCATGGCTTGGATAGCTCAGTAGGTGGTGATACAGCGATCTGGGCAGTGTCCTGGAAAGCTAGTGTCCCTCTTGGGTCTCAAGTGTCACAGATACACAGGAGGCCTCTGTATGATTTTTGGAGTTGTGTGATGTCACACCCTGGCCACCTCCTGTGTCTCCTGGAATGTCTTTCCTAGCTAACCTTGAAGGCCCTGTACTGGCAGTCATTATTGGGTCCAGCTGCTGCCATGGCTGTCTGTGTTGGCTGTGGTCCTATCACTGCCTCGGGCCTGAGTTCTGCTTCTCTGTGTGGGGCCTGCCAGGCTGGCTCTGATCCCCATGGGGAGATGGTTGATGGAGAGGAATGATGACAGTTCATTATAGGGGCTTGTCACAGTTGATTGGAGGCTGAGGGGGTGGGGCATGTGCCACCAAGCCAGGCTACTAGGACATTGATTGACTTATTCATTTGCTCATTTACTTGATGATTGATTGATTGATTGATTGATTCATTCATTCATTCATTCACTCACTTGCTGCTGTTGCCAGGTTCTATTCTCACCCTGTAGAGTCAGGACAGGACAAAGCCTTACTTCCTGTTTGGGTTTTGACAAACAGCAGAGAAAAGTAAAGGGTTCAGTAACAAAGAAAATCTCCGCTCGCCCGAGGCTTGCTCGGCTCTGGCCTTCATGTCCTGACTCTCCTCGGGTGGGTTTGTTAAGTGTGTTGGAACAAGGTCTCATGGGATGGCCCTGGCTAGCCTGGAGCCTTCTGAGTGCTGGGATTCCAGGATGTGCTGTCATATCCAGTGTGACGTAGCCAGTGACCGTACAACAGGCTGCTGAGTTTTGTGTAGTGTTTACTGCTTAAAGTGAGTGATGTTCTTAGGGAGAGAAATGGCGTTTTCAGCTTACAGAAACAGCCACAGATCCAAGCCAAAGAGGTGTGTGCCCCAGACAACGTAGGTGACATTAGCTGTAGCTAAGCTGTGACCAGTGTCACCTATGCTGACCAAGGATGGATTTGGAATGGATTTCTTTGATACCCTTTGCCTCTAGTAGATGCCGAATCTGTCTGGGCAGGGTGGCATAGGCCTGTGAGCCCAGTGCTCTAGAGGCCTAGGGAGTAAAGCCTAGGGAGTAAAAGATGCAGGCAGGGTTACAAATGTGATAAGACCACAAGAGCCTTAAAACTAACTACACAAGTAAATACCAGGACCCCGATTGCTTTAAAAATAAGCAAGTAAAGACAGAAGAAAGAAAAGGGGGGCTGCTCCAGTCTGGGCCCGGCGCCAGTTGTGGTGACCATCCAGCTGCAGGATTCTAGCTATTAAATCATAAATATGCCTCTGAGGGAGTGACCTTTCTTACGTCAACAGCTAGTTTTCTGTTGAGTAGGTCCGTCTGTGAGTGCATTGTGAGCTACGTCATGCTTAGCGAGTGCTGGGGCTTGCCGTAGGCACCATTAACATCCTGGCCACCGTTGCCCATTTCACTGTTACACTGTTAAATCCACACCGTCTTTCGCTGTGAATGCGTCGTGGATGAGCATAAACGGAGTTGTAGGAGAGAGGGGGAAAGGGAGTCTGGCTAGAGACCGGGCCAGGATGTGCTGGTTGAAGCCTGAGCAGCTGCTGGGCAGTGTGGAGCATCCCAGGCAGATGGGACCAGCAGTGCAAAGGCCCTGTGGCCATACCGAGCTGCTTTAGATTGCAGACTGCCGTAGCCACAGGCAGGGTCAGTCAGGCCCAGGAGGAGGATGCTTGTCCTTCCGGCTTGGTCACCGTCTGCAAAGATGCGGCCTTTACCGTGGGACGTGCTCTGCTGCGAGTCTATCTTCAGGTTCATTCTGATGGCCACTGGGAGAAAGGGCCTGGGACACCATGGGAAAGCTCCGAAGAGCTATGGGCGGTGAGGTATGCAAGGTCAGGGCATAGGGTCTAGGGTTCCCAGCCCAGCACTGGTAGTATGTGGTGATTCAAAGCTGCCTCTTGAACACTCACTGGGGACATTGGCTTCGTCGGTAGCTCCTGTCCCCATTCCTGCTGCGCAGGTGTGGCCTAAGGATGAGTCTGAGGGACAAGAAGCCCAGGGCTGGGATACAGAGGCCCTGACAACTATCTAGCTTTTTTATTTCTTAAAAGCAGCTTTTGGACATAGTTTGTATACAGTTTACCCTTTTAAAGTCTGCACAGCGGCTTTTCCTTGGTCACGTAGGTGTGAGCCTGTCAGCATGGGCTCCTACAGCCCGGTGTCAGGGAATTCTGTGTCTTTTCGCTTCTTCTGGTCAAGGGCTCCTGTAGCCTTCCATGTTCTGGATATTTCTCATGGATGGGGACTGGGCTATTCCAGTGGCTCATAGTCCTGGAGTAGGTACAGTGGGCAGGGTGGGGTGCAGAGACCAGGCTTTGAGAGTGTAGATAGCTTCCTCTGATCTGAGACTATGCTGGGTGGCATGCCCCATGACACGATGACGCTCAGGCCCCGGAAACTGCTTTCAAGGCAGTATCTGTGTGACCTAGGTGAAGGGTCAGGAGCTCCCAAGCCTCCAGGGTGGATGAAGTCTTTGCAGAGGCCTGGGGGCCTTTGGGGTTACTGCCTAATTGGGTGAGAAAGATTCAGAATGGTCAGCCTCCTAGGGATTGTGGGTCACCAGGGGAAACAGGAGAATTCCCTAAAGGTGGAGCTAGGCCCTCTGGAGTCACATGGTTGCAAAGACTCAGCTCTGATGAAATGGACTGAGCAGTGTTGGGCTGGGGGTGTGTCTGTAATCCCAGCACTCATGGGCCTGAGACTGTCAGAGTGAGTTTTGAGTCTAGCCTGGGCGGTCTAGCAAGAGCCAGACAAACAGACAAACCTTGTACAAAACAGACAGTGTTGTCAGAGCTGCTGATGTGGGTAGTGAGAAGCCCATCACTGGGAAGCGTGCAAGCCAAGAGTCCTATAGGGTGCTATCTTTGGTTTGACATGTGGCAGGTAGGAGAAACTGGACCGTCAGTTGCCACTCGGAACCCCAAGATCTACGCAGTGTACATGCTGCAAAGCAGGGTCTCTCCACCAGAGAGGTGGGGCTAGCCCTGGGGCCACCAAGGGCCCACTTTGTTAACACCCCCTCAAGCTGACATCTGTACTTTATGTCTGGGAGTGGTGCTGGGGGATTTGTTGTTCTCGTCCCTAAGTGTAGAGACAGTTATTCCTCATTCCTTTGTTCACCAAACTCGTCTCTGTGTGTCTGGTCTGCACCAGGCACTGTCTGTCCCTGGGAGATAGCAGTGAATGAGTTCCCACTTGCAGTGGGGAGATGGCAAGCTCAGTCCTCACGTGGAGTGTGACAGCTGTGACAAGGACAGTGAGATTGATCTGGGGGTTGGTGGGGAGCTCCACCACCCAGGGAGCAGAGCCGTCACCGCTCCTTGGCTGTCTGCTGTAATTGCTGAGAGGTGGGAAGTGTCCCTTCCCTGGGGACCTGGCCCCTGTCATTTTAATTTCACTGCCTGCGTGCCTGGCCATGACTTTCAAGTTAATTTCATGCTTGGCTTCCTGGTGTGGGTGATTTCAGACCTGTGGAGGTCACCTGTGCACCGCTGCTGCCTGTCTCTCTTCCCCCCCACCCCCCTACCCCCGCCCCCTTGCCCTGGAAAGAGTCAGAGTCAGTCGCAGCTGAGGTTCTGCCAGGGCACCTGCCACCTCGACAGGGAGCCTGCCCTTAGAGGCTTAGACTTCTTAGACTCCTCACACAGGGAAGGCAGCCCCAAGGGCATGCTGGAGGAGAGCGGTGTGACAGCTCCCAGGCAGTGTAGGACCATCCATGCCCGGATGACCGATAAGTCTCAGAGCTTAGTAAAACAGGACTGGACAGCCACCACCCCGCCTGGGATTTGTCATCCTGCTTGGTCTCTGCCAGCACACATAGCCTTGGTCCTTGAGTGTCTCAGGCTCAGGAAGAGGCGCCTCTTTTCCTAGGATCCTAGGCTCACCGTCTCATTTTCAGGATGGGCAGGAAGCAGTTTACTGAGAACATGTCTCTGGTCTTGCTCTGGAGGTTCAGAGGTGCCAAATAATTTCTCTAGGGTCACTCAGCCAAACCCGCGAGAGATTCAGTCTACACATCTCTGCTTCCCTGGCCTGGCAACCTCAGACAGTCATGTTGCTTTGGTCTCCTTTGTCATAGTAGGCCTGGGCTTTCTAACACCGTTGCCAGCTTGAGCAGACATGGGCAGGGTTTTATCTAATTGTGCCCTGGTACAGTCGGGGTCAGACCCTTCCCGACCCTCATCTCATCTTGCCAAGCCCTTCCCCTCAACTGCCTTTGTTCGATTTCATGTTTGTAATTACCAGCAGGCCAGCCAATTTCATAGGCTGTTCATGGAAGGCCTCCCTTTGTCTCTCCACTCAAGTTCCTGTATTTTGTATGGCTGTCCTCACAAGGGTTGGTAGTAGCTCTCCATTCTTCCAGTAGAAGAATTTCCTCTCTTTCCTCCTCCCTTCCCCCTCCCCTCCCCCCTTCTCCTTTCTCTCTCCCCTCTTGCTCTCCCTCTACCCAGAATCTCCTCAGGCTCCCTGTTTAGTGCAGAATAACTAAACTTCTGATCCTTCTGCCTCTGCTTCCCAAATGCTGAGATTACACGTATGGATCACATTTTCATGTGGTGCTGAGGACTGAACCTAGGGCTTTGTGCTTGGTAGGCTGGCAACTCTACCCACCAAGCCACATCTGAGGTCACAGGCATGGGACCTCCAGGCTCTCACTCCAAGGGGCTCCTCACAGTGGGAACTCTTGGTGGATTAGGCACCTGTGGGGAAGTTGGGGTCTCCTCACCCCAAAAGTGATATAGCTATGAGCCCAGGTTGGAGAGAACTCAGGGGTGGGTGTCTCTCTGTGTCTCCCACAAGACCCAGAGGTCAGTTGCAGCGCCTGGTTGAGTGTATTAGGGCTGTGGGGAGTAGGCATGTATTGGGGCTCTGTTGCTTGGGGGGTGGGTGGATGGAGCCCTGTATCCTGACTCTGCTGTTCCTTGCCTCAGGATTTCTGTTCCCTCTTTGCAGTCTGAACTTTATCCTGCCTGCCTGTGTCTTTTTTCTACCCTCCACCTCCATTTTCCAAATCTTTGTCCATTCTGAGGTAAATCTCTGTTCTCTCTCCCTCCGTTTTCCTTCTCCCAGCTTCTCCCTCCTGCCCCTCTCTGCCCCTGCTCCTCTCCCCATGTCTCTACCCTTCTTTATCTCTTTTCCTCTCAGAATCCCCCACTGCTTTCCTCAGTAGTACTTGCAGGGCCTTGTGGGGGCTGTGTGGTCAAGCCGGTACAGTGGAGCTTGGCAGTCTACCCAAACCGAGTCCCCTCAATGCCTTTAGCAACTCATAGGACAGGGTCCCCAGGCCATAGCTGTTGGGATGCCCTTGCCACGTGACGTGACTCATTTGCCTCCGGGTAGCAAGGGGTCGAACTTTGTTGGTTGGTACCCGAGACTGACTCAGGGGGATGCAGATGATTCAAGTTGGCAAGTGTGGGAGTTCTAGGGATGGCAGATAGAACTGGCAGCTCTGTGGGGCAGGGTAGGCTCTGGGGAAAGTGGGGGAGTGGGCTCCCTTCTGACTGAGGGTCAGTGCTAACCAACCCGAGCTCCTGCTGAGAGCTGGCATCTCCAACGTCCCTGTCTCTGCTCCTCAGAAACCAGGCGATGCGGAAGAAGCTGATCTTGTACTTCAAGCGGAGGAACCACGCACGCAAGCAGTGGGTGAGTCCCATCCCATCCTTTGCGTGACATATACAAGCTGTATGTGGGTCTAGTCCCATCTCCTCCATATGATGTGCAAGCTGTGGGTGAGTCCTGTCCCATCCTCTCCATACTGTATGCAAGCTGTGGGTGAGTCTTATGCCTGTCCTGTCCCCTCCATGTGTTATGAAAGCAGTGGGTGGGTCCTGTTCTGACCCCTTAACACACGGGCAAGTGGTGGATAAGCCCTGCTCTTCTCTGAGTCCCTGTCCCATGCCCTCTCCTCCATTGGTGCAGTAGATGAGACCCTGTGTTTCCATGGCCATCCAAGAGTCAGGGCCTCTTCAGCACATGCTATGCAGGCTCTGAGGTCCCTGTCTGCTCTGCAGCTCCTGGGGATGGGTGTCTGCATTGTGAGACAGTGCTGCAGATGAACCTCGGGGGCGGCGACTGCTGGGGTGGTTGGGGCTTCTGACCCCCTTTCCCAGTCCTCTGGAGGGGGGAGCCACTGAAGCCAAGAAAGGTGTCTTGAATGTGCCACAAATGCCCCTCGTGGGCTTCTATGCTCACAGAGCTTTCAGAGAGCTGGGGGTGCCCTGAGAAATGAGCCTTTCCCTCCCCCAGCCAGGTCCAGGCTCTGGAAAATGGGCTCATCGGAAAACAGCAAGGCTCTGGTCTGTGGTGGTCAGTGCCCATCCTGCTTCCTGAAGTGGGGTGAGGGATGTGAGGGACCCCAAACAGTTGTACTCTGACCCACAGAGGTCCAAGGGAAGGCAGGTACCTGCTGTGTCACCTTAGCTGCCAGGGTTGGAAGCTACACCTGACCATTGTGCCTGTACATAGTGCCAGAACTGAGTAACTGGTTTGATTAGGCTTTCCCTCCATGCCTTCACCTCCCTTCCTGGGCTCTGCATGCAGGCTCTGCTTAGCCTTGATCCCGTATTAGCTCTGAACGGCTTTAGTGATGTCATCCATTTCACTCAAGACTGAGGTTGCTGGGAGACACTGTGTATGTGTGTGTATGTGGGGGGGGAGGATGTCTGTGAAGTCAAGATGGCAGATCACAACTCTTCTGCACTCGACCCTTCCTGGGCTGTCAGATGGGACTGCGAGGTAGTCCCTGCCGCCTTCTCAGGCTGTCCTGGAACTTGCCAATCTATCTACTCAGCCGTGCCTAGAGCCTTGCGGGTATGTAGTAAACAGAAGGTAGCAACTAAGCGCTGCTTGCAGTGAAGTGGCTGGAATTTGAATCGTGAGTGAGGAGAGAGGGAGTTCCCCAGTCATACGCTTTCAACTGCAGTCACCGAGTGCCCACTGTGCATGTGACTTCTGGCTTGGGCTTCGGGAACAGAGTTTAATGCTCAGCTTCCCCGCCCCCCGACCCCAGCCATTTTCTCCTCATCAGTGGGTATGGTCTCATGAGGTGGGCGTGTTTTCACAGTCCCTTATTTCAAGCAGGGAAACTGAGACAGAGGTTAGCTCATTGGCCCCATGTCACACAGCTGAGAAGTGACAAAATCTGGATTAGCACCGGGGCTGCCTTGTTCCTTGGTCTTGGGTAACCAAATCTTGCCCTGAGTAGTTCGGGGGCAGGATGAGGTACCAGATGAGCTGAGGAGGGGACAGTGGCCTAGGCAGTGGAGGAGGAATGGCCTTGTTGACATACAAGAAGCAAGAAAGGGCAAGCTAGTTGTGTGCAGATCTTTGCTGAGGGAAACCATGGCAGGTGTAAAGGCCCTGAGGTCAGCACTCGACAGAGGATTGTTGAGGTCCATCCTCACAGAGGAGAGCACCAAGTGCTTTCATGATAAATGTGCCCTTAGTATGGGATGTGCTGTGCATTGGGCTGCAGGGAAGGGTGATAGCGGCAGGAGAGTGCTCTTGCTGTAAGATCAGGCTGGTCAGTGCCAGCATTACCATGTGCACACCACAGGACCACAGGCCCCTGCTGCTGTTGGGTGTGGAGAAGGCCGACATGGCAGTCCCCTCAACATGCTGCCATCCCATCGTGCCATCCCTAGATGCCACTCACAGCTTCTGCTGAACTGTATCTGCCCTCAGCCATACCTACTGTCCCATGTCAGAGGTCCTTGTGGCTCCTGAAAAGAACCAGTGGAATTGTGGTGGGCTTGGAGAAACTCTCCCTGACTCTGGGGACCTGGGGAGGGAGACCTGAGTTTTAGAGATGAGGGAAAAGCCTCCAAGTCCCATCAGCTCTGCAGCCCAGGTGGTCCACCTCAGGGAGGGCAGGAGGGAAGGCCTGTGTGCTGCAGCAGGAGGAAGAGACACGAAGCACAGGAGAGCTGCTTTGTTTTCCCCATTTCCAGTAAGTCCCGGAGAGGCTTCTCACTCAGCGCTGCCACCCTGCTCTGTCGTGACTCAGACCTTAGAGCTGAGGCCATTCCTTGGGAGCCCTTGGTGCTACCCAGAGAGAAGCCTGCCTCACTTCTTCCTGCTGGGACAAGTGTGCTGGAGGCCAGAGTTAGCTGTGTTCCTACCCAGCAAAGGCTGACAGACAGAGAGGTCTGTCTCTTCCCCTGGCCAAGCCCCCTCCTGTGAGCGGTGTCCTGCTGTCTCTAGACACTGGTCATCAATGGATCCTAGCTCCACTGTGGACCAAGTGCACACACCTCACCAGTAGATGAGACAGACTGCAGCAGGCCACACTGTGGTTTGACCTAGACAGAGCCTGTCCTGTCTCAGACAGTACCGCACCCTTCCCTCAGGAGCTGCTTGGGCCTTTGTGCTTTTGCCTGGGGCTGTGGAGCATGTGGGATATTCCTGAGGTCTTACGGCCCTGTTGCTAGTCTACAAGGTCTGGGATAGCCTCAACCCTCAGCTGGCAACTGACTGACATCAGCTCTGGTGTCCCCTGCTGTCTCTGGCCTCTGATCTTTGAGTGTTCTCTCTCTTGTCTTTGGGCCTTTGGGTGGGACCCAAGAGGCCTAGGCTGGACTGGTGGAGTGTGTTATGTCCCCTGCCCTGTGTCCATCCCCCATCTTCCCTCAGCTGGAGCCCAATACCCTAGGGGTTGTTCAACTCTCAATTCTCGTTGAGCTGCAGACACAGGGAGCTCCCGGTCAGAGGCTAAGCACATGGTGGTGGGTATCAGGGCACAAGAATATATCCAAGGTGTTCTATGACCATGTCTCCTGTCCTCCTGTGGCCGATTGAGGCGGGAGTTTTGAAATGATGCTCTTGGATATACACGGGGCATGTGGCTGTGCTCTGGGCTGGTTGGGAGATATACAGCAGGCAGCTTGGTGGTTAAACAGGGAGGGGGATTTCCTTATCCTGCAGAGGAGGGCAGAACCTTCTTTCCAATGTCTTGCTAGCTTTTGGACTCTTAGATTTAGGGAGTGTGGCTGCACCAGAGACCAGGGATGAGGAACTGCCTAGAAAGCGGATACTCCCTGGGGACATCTTTTCTGGGCCACAAGCTCTACAGAGCCATGCTTCCCAGGACAACTTCCTGCAGTGGTGGGGCCTGGCTCAATCTGCTATGCAGTGTCCATGGTAGCCAGTATGAACACGGGGCATGAGCCCTGGCCTATGGATGGGTTCAGGGCTGTTTCTCACTGGTTGTGTGACCGAGGGGGTAACTTGATGGGGCTGGAGGTCTCCGAGTCAGATGAGGCCCCTGCAGAGGAGATCTGGCTCTGAAGGAGTGATTATATCCCGTGGGCCACCTGTGGCTTCTCAGGGGTCGGCAGCTCTGTGACTGTGACAGACTGAGTGCGCGTCTCTGTCCCCCATCCGTGCCTGTGAGTGCCATGAGCAGTGTCCGGCCCTCACCAGCATGCCTTCTGGCCATGCACCCCCTCACAGGAACAGCGCTTCTGCCAGCGCTATGACCAGCTCATGGAGGCGTGGGAGAAGAAGGTAGAACGCATTGAGAACAATCCGCGGAGGAGGGCCAAGGAGAGCAAGGTGAGGGAGTACTACGAGAAACAGTTCCCGGAGATCCGCAAGCAGCGGGAGCTGCAGGAGCGCATGCAGAGGTGAGGGCACCGTGAGAACAGTGCACGCAGGGGTGAGGGGGTGCAGAACCGAGGGCCAAGACATGAGCCCACACTAGGGAGAACACATGTAGGGGTGAGTGCATGCGGAAGGGAAGGCCCGGAGGTGAGGGCACAGGGTTGAGCCCATGTAAGAAAATATTCACAAGCCGGGCAGTGGTGGCACACGCCTTTAATCCCAGCACTTGGGAGTCAGAGGCAGGCGGATTTCTGAGTTCGAGGCCAGCTTGGTCTACAGAGTGAGTTCCAGGACAGTCAGGGCTACACAGAGAAACCCTGTTTCAAAAAACCAAAAAATATATATATGTATATGTATGTATGTATGTATGTATGTATGTATGTATGTATGTATTTTTATTTATTCACGGGGATGAGCTCGTATAGAGGTGAATACTGTACTGGTTCACGTGGGCCCCTGGTGGGATCCCACACCTGCTAACGCTGCTGTGAGACTCTGCAGGGGATGGGGTGTTGGGAGGATGGTTGGGCCCAGCTCTGAGCTGGGTGCCTGCCCTCACTATGGCTATGAGGTCAGAAACCTGGGCAGGCTATTTCCAGCCAGTGAGACTAGTTGGATGTGGTCATCTGCATTTGTAGGCTCCTCAGGCTTGTCACCTCACCAATACACACAGCAACATGAATTCCAGGGTTGACCTGAGACCCAGAAACCTGCTCCTGGTCCTCAGGCTGGAGGCAGTATTGTCTTTTAAACATGGGAAATAGGCTGCCATCTTGTAGACCCAGGGGCCGACATTCCTGAGCGGCTCCCTGAGCCTCCCTGGGCTCCAAGCCTATGGTCAAATGTGAAGGTGGGAGGCTCAGCCCTGATCTCCCCTCCGAATTCACCCATATATACCTTCTAGAATGTTCTACCCCATGGTCCAGGCCTAACCTCTCAGTAGGATGGCTGGTCCTGACTGTGGCCCTCTGGTTTCCAGCAGGGTGGGCCAGCGTGGCAGCGGGCTCTCCATGTCGGCTGCCCGAAGTGAACATGAGGTTTCTGAGATCATTGATGGCTTGTCTGAGCAGGAGGTAAGTCCTCAGTGACACCGCGTGCACCCCATTACCTTGGCGTGTCCCTCCCTGTGTCCCTTACACATATTTCCTGCCATAGTGGGCAGGTGCCAGCAGGAAAGGAAGCCACCTGATGCCTTTAATCCAGAGGCAGGTGATGGCTGTGTGTCAGATACCGTGTGGGCACACCAGCAATAAGTGGCCATGCCAGACCATGCCTATCCCCCAAAGGGCAGAGTTTACAGGGATGCCAGCTGAATGTGGGAGGATAGCCAGGCAGGACATAGTTGGGGAAGTTCACTAAAAAGCCTCTAGTGCCCAGAATGGACATCAAGAAGCTGGGTTGTGGGACAGGGATAAGTGCCCCTCACTCTTCTCCTGCTGCCATGGTTCAGAGTCTCTGTTGAGTTTGGCAGAACCGTTAGGGGAGTCTGTCAGTGGGAGCAGGTGGGGTCAGCTGAGGACTGTCCTAGTGCAGCTTGCCTTCTGGCCTGTTGCCCCTTTGGTCCTCTCTGGGTACCCAGTGGCAATCTTGATGACTCCAACCATGGTCACCATCACAGAGAAGGCCATGATGCAGGGCAGCAGGTGCTTGTCCCCAGTGAGGAACCATTCTGCTCTCTGGGCCAGGTGTACAGTAATGCCATTTGTTTCCATGGCTGGTACTACAGTGGACCTAGAACGCTATGTACCAGGACCCTTGCTTCTTTCCTGGTGGCTCTGCTCTCGGTAGAGGTGGCCATAGCGCCCGTGTCCTTTCTGAGCCCCTTGAGACTGTTTACATGGAGACTTAAGATGGGATACTGGACAGAGCAGCTGGTGACCCCTTTGTGGCTGTGGAGTGACTATTTAAGCTGTTCTCCAAGCTGAGTCCCTATCCATGTAGCACAGGCCATGGACCAGGGATGGCCACTTATATGGTTTCCTTGTACACACTGATAGCCCCGTGTACCCAGCAGCCTTACCAGCTTGGGGACTGCACCCTTCTGCAATACCTGGCCTTGAAGGGACATCCTCTTGCCAGAGTTCTGCTAGAAAACCTCTCCTCCTCTTGTGGCCAGAAAGCGGAACTCAAAAAATCCACAAGCGACAGCTGTGGGGCCATCCTTGCTGGCGGGCATGTGCTGGGTTCAACCCCTGTCCCACCAGTGTGGATGCAGACATGGCTTTCATTTCCTCTGGAAGCAGGGAGACAGTGGCCCTGTCCACCCACACATTGGACCCTTCCCTAGGTCCTAACCACCTAAGAGTGTCGTAGCCGCCACCTTTTCGGGACCCATTGCCAGAATAAGGCTAGAGACAGAGTCTGGGTCAGAACCAGAGGGTATTGGGCAGGAGACACTTGTAAAGTCATCAGCATCTTCCTAACGTGGACAGGCGAGGCAGCCACAGAAGGGCAGGGAAGGCCGAGTTCCCAGAGGATGATAGAAAAGCCAGGTGTGAGGCCTGGGCCAGCAAGTGACCCGGCTCTCTGCATGTCCTGTGCTACCCCCTGGATTTCTGGCTCCAAGCCAGTCATGTGCCATCCTGAGAGTGCATGGAGCCAGGCTGGGCTGTGCTCTGTCCCTGGCTTCACGGTATTTTATTACACCGCCTTTGTGGGGGTGAGATTCATGGCCTCTCCTACTGCAGATAAGGCCTCATGCTTTGCACTGAATTTACAGCCCTTCCTTTCCTTAACCGCCCCACGCCTCTAAATCCTCGCCAGCGCCGGCCCCTGCTGGCTTTTAATTTATCATCCCCCCCCTAAGGAATGTCCAAGGGCCAGGGCACCCGCCCCTCACCTGCCAGGCCCTGCACTTGGCCTCTGATCCCACCCTGTGCTCTGCTGCAGAACCTGGAGAAGCAGATGCGCCAGCTGGCCGTGATCCCGCCCATGCTGTACGACGCGGACCAGCAGAGGATCAAGTTCATCAACATGAACGGGCTCATGGATGACCCCATGAAGGTGTACAAGGACCGTCAGGTCACCAACATGTGGAGTGAGCAGGAGAGGGACACCTTCCGGGAGAAGTGAGTCCTCCGGGGCTGCCTGGGATCCTTGCCTGCATCCTCTCTGTTCCCACACTCTAGTCATGGGGACATTCTGTCCAGAACTCTCCCTGCTCTAGTGGTACGGGGCGGGAGGGCAGGGGGTTCCTCGGCCTTTCTCTCTGCCTCCATCTCCAGTGGAGTCTTAGGTATTTGTCTCCTGGTAGGTAATGGATGCTTATTTTCTTGTCCCTCCTAGCATTCATTCAGCTAGACAGTTGCCACCATGTAGGTACAGGGAGGTGAGGACGCCCAACAAGGACCCAGAGCTGCATATGGTGGAGGCAGGGTTCACCTGGCCAGCTGGAATGAAGAGGCAGTGTGGAAGCCAGGGCTTCAGTGATTAGGAACAGGCTGTGGTAGCTAGGAGATCAAGCTCAGCTGGGTGTGAATCCCAGCACCAGGGAGGCTGAGGCCGGGGCATCTCTTTCACTTCTAGCCCAGCTTGATCTACATAGTGAGACCTGTCTCAAAAAGTAGGTCTCTGGGAGGCTTCTCCAGACAAGTTTGGGGGAGACAAGTTTGTAGCTCCTGGGTAGAAGAAAGACTATTTCTTTCTTTCCAGGGTGAGGACCTGAGGTATGGTCTCCAGGTAGAAAGAGACATCCCACCATTCAGGGGACCCCAGAAGAAGTGGTGGTATAAATGTCACAATAATATTCTTAATGTATATTATTTGGAGCGGTACCCTGTAAACACTCCACCTAGAAGCAGAACCCATTCCTCAGAGAGAACCAGGACATCTGAGAGGCTGGAGCGTAGTGCCCAGGAGGGCCTGCGTTCTGTTCTGTGCTGTTCTTACACAGCAGGCCTCCAGTGAGCAGAGGGGCTGACCTGTTTTCCCTCCGAAAAGACCCTTGTCTGCCCAGAGCTTTCCCAGATTTCTGCTGGGGGAATAGTTATCCAGGGTCAGGCTGTACCTGCCCTTGGAAGGATGCTGTTCAGCAGGCTAGCCCCATCCCAGATCCCAGACAAAGCTTGGCAGCTACACGGGGCTTGGGCACAAGTGACAGTCTTCAGAGTAGCTTTTGGCCATGGAAACATAAAACGTCCTCTGAGTGAGTCTCGTGTCCCCAGCACGGCACAGACAGTGGGGGACATACCCTGAGGAGCTGCTCCCACGAGCAGCTCGGGTCAGGGGCTCCGTCCTTTGTCTTTTTGTGGCCTGTATCTAGGACTCTCATGTCTAGGACTCCTGTTCTCTGTCTGGTGTGTTTTACAACCTGACTTAAGATAGTGGTCCTGGGGTGGCTGAGACCCTGTATATCCCAGTTTCCTGGTAGGCTTACTATTTTAATGGGTGAACACTTAGGGGTACTTTTGTGGCTGAACCTTCCTGGGGAAGTCTCATTGCGCTTCAGACCTAGTGATTTACTCTGATAATTCCATAGCTGACAGACCGATGACAGACCAATGGTGCTTCTTCTGTCTACACAAGACACAGCCATATTCTGTCTGTCTTTGAAGGATGATGGGCTCCCTGGAGGGCTTGCTTGCCAAGGTGCTGACGGGCATCCAGACTGACCTGGGAATAACGCATATGTCATTTACTGACCGCATGGCCATGCACAAGCCAGCCTCAGTTTTCTCCTGTGTAAAATGGGCATAGCTATATAATATATAATAATATAAATATATAAATATATAATATATAATATATAATATATAATATATAATATATAATATATAATATATAATATAATATTCTCCTTGTGCCTGTGGAAACCCCATGGCAGGGCAGCTCAGCAGAGGCTGGGCTCTTATGGGAAGCAGTCTAGTACTACTGGCAACCACTTCTGCCCCAACAGGAGAAGAAGGACACCCTGTCCCTTCTGTGAAAAGGTGATGATTTGCGTAAGACCCAGGAGTCCCCATTCTTACCGCAGGGTCAGTCACAGTATCAGATTTAATAGATGTCCACATGAACAGTTGTTACTTGGTATTTTTTAGGGGACATTACCTCAGGAAGGCCAAATATGGTTTGCATAGGCCCAGGAGGGGTGTGTGTGTGTGTGTGTGTGTGTGTGTGTGTGTGTGTGTGTGTGTG
>JANHMN010000023.1:27276877-27317900 GCA_030674055.1 Rhabdomys pumilio
GTGTGTGTGTGTGTGTGTGTGTGTGTGTGTGTGTGTGTGTGTGTGTGTGTTCACATGCACTTGAGTATATGTGCTCTTGTATGTGTAAAAATTTGTTGCCTATCTTTTTTGCGGGTGAGGGTAGTGGTTGCTGTTTTGTTTCCCAGAGTCTCATAGCTCAGGTTAGCCTCAGGCTTATTGTATAGCCAGGGCTGGTCTTGAACCCTCCTGCCTCAGCCTCCCCAATGCTAGGATCATAGACATAAGCCACCATGTCCTGCCCATGTTGTTTGTTCGTTTAAGGCAGGGCTTTTTTATGCAGCACAGACTGGCTTTGAACTCTGAAACTTCTTGCCTCAGCCCATAGTACTGGTAATCTAGGCATTTACTGTTATGGTTGACTTCTTTTTGGAGCCCTACTGGCCTATGATCAGTTGAAACTTAGATACAGAACTCCGTACATGCTCCCTTGGTAGCGGCATGAAGCGGCCAGGCCAGGCCAGGCCAAACCAGACCAAACCCAGGACCTCATGTGTGCCTATGCCTTGAACCTCTGAACCACATTTTTTTTTTCTTGTTTTAGTTCTGAGATGAGCTCTCGCTTAATTGCCCTGCTTGGTTTGAAACTCACTGTACCCCAGGCTGACTGTCCCCCTGCCTCAGTCTCCTGAGTTGCTGGGTTATAAGTTTTATCATCAGACCTGGCTCTGCCTGTCTCCAGTGAACTGTGGTGGGGAAAGGGACAGGTGCCCTGCAGTGTCTTAACTTTGGTGTCCTGGGGCCCATCACTGCCTGGGGAAATCCTATAGAAGGGATAGGAGCAGGGCAAGAATGGTACCCTAGGCTTGCCTGCCATCTGGGTGGGCGGGGCCCTGGCAGGGTAGCCACCATCCTGCAGCTCTGCTACCTCTGCTTCCTTGGGAAGAGTTTAGAGGCTCTTCCGGATTCCCCAGTGTCTGGCGGGGAGAACGGGAGGGGCCTCTGGCCTACTGCCCAGCCACCTGGAGGCCAGGCGGGGCAGCCCAACACAGGCTGCACACTGGTGGGAACTGGCCTGGTACTGCTGGCAGCCATTTCTTACCCCTAGGAGATACCAGGGTGGTGGCAATTCATTGGAGACAAGGGGGCAGGCCCAGTGACGCCACCCAGCACCCTTAGGGTGTAAGCAGGCCTTGACCCTATCCCCACCCCCACAGCTGCCTGGCCCTGACATTTCAGCTGGCTGGCTTTCCCAGTAATGCTTAAGCTTCGCAGGAAGCTGGTGGCTTGGCGCCAGTTCCCGCCACCCCCTGCGGCTCCAGCCACTTTTGGCTTTTCCTGGGCATCCAAGGCTCTGCTCCAGCACTTGGAGGCCTTGTTGCCTGGCTTGTCCAACCTCGCCCAGGCAGGCTTGGCTTGGTGTAAGCTGGGCCTGGCCGGCCGAGCCAGGGCAAGCCAGGCCCAGCTTCTTAGACCCGGCTGGGGAGAGAGACAAAAGCAGATCTGGGGAGGTGGGGGGACCCCACTGGCAAGCCAAATGCCGTGTCCTCATTTTTCCTGGAAGCCTGCGGCAAGACAAACAAATGTATTTTCAAAGGCATTACAGCCAGTGAGTCACTCGGAGGAACGCCCTGGACCCTGGTCCCTGCCCCGCAGCCCTTCCCACGCCCTGAAGATCTGCTAGTGGGGCGGTGCCTGCCAAGCCAGGCTGGGGTGGCAGGCACTGGGCACTCTCAGCTCTTGCTTGTCCTGTAGGGCCTCCCTCAGCCTCAGCCTGGCCTCAACGTTGACCTGTTTTGTCTTCCCCCAGGTTCATGCAGCACCCCAAGAACTTTGGCCTGATCGCCTCATTCCTGGAGAGAAAGGTGAGTGCCCATCCCTGGCTGGCAGTGCTGGGCACTAAAACTGGCTTGCCATCCATTCCCTGGACCAGTGTCTGGGTTGAGTGGAGTGCATTGCCCTCCTCTGTCTCTCTGGCCAGCTCCATCTTTTTTCCTGCCTCCGCCTCCTTCCTCAGGGGGAAAGCCAGGCAGGCCCCACCCGGGATGGGGAGGAGCCTCAGGCTTCAGGCCCAGGCTGCCCAGGAAAGCTGTGGGGACTGGCATCACATAGCCATTTGCCCAGTACACTGGGTTGGGCGCCAGTTCGGAGAGTTTTGCCACGTTCCAACTGAGGCCTTGTGGCCAGGTATGGCCTGCATCCAGGTCTGTGTGTGGAGTAATCTCCTGGGTCTTTGTCATGGGTATTACGGGTTTTCTGACAACTCTAGATAACACTTCCGGTGTGTGGCTAACACGTCTATCATTCTGAATATATTTTCATGCGGAATTGATATTTGAACCCAACCTGTTCCCCAAAACAGAGCCTGGAGCACTCTGCTCTGGCTTTGCTTCCTGTCTGTAAGGAGTCACATTGTCCCCAGAGGGCGGTTAGCTGGCTTCTACTCACATACTAGGCTAGCCTACAGTACGTGAACAACCCTTGGTGGGCAGGTGGCAGTGTTGGCTATATGCTGGAGTTGATTCTGTAGGCTCAGCACCTCAGACTACCGTGGCCCACCCTTGAGGCCTGCAGTTTGTGTCTAGACCCTCCACAGTGGAATGTCCAGCTTGGCTGGCCCTCTACCCTGAGTCCCAGAGATGCTGGCAGATGGGACACGGGATCTAGATAGCCGTTTTCAAAGACAAGGGTCATTCCTAACAGCTTCCCTGTGGGCTGATACGCTCTGGAGAGATGGGACCCTCTGGGATCTGGTACCTGAAGAACCAGTGTTGGGAAGCAGCGTTATAAATAGCCTACCTGTCTGGTGATGCATCCTGATGGGTGTGAGTGACTCAGTAGTCCTAGGTTTAAGGCTAGGGCTCCACAGAGCCAAAGTGGCTTTGAAATTGGAGGTTGAGTAAGGCTGTGGGGGAGGGAGTAGGAGGGGAATTGGAGGGAGAGAGGCACTCAGAGTGGGTATAGATGAGGTAGATCAGAGCTTCTAGGACACAGGTGGCTGCTAAGGCCATATCACCTTCCTGGGCTGGCTGGCACACAGTTCCTCTGGTGGGTCATGGGTGAGGGCAAGGGTTGGCTTGGGGGAGCCTGTGAAAATAGTGTTTGTTCATGGCACACTCCAGGAGTGGCCTGATGTGTAGGCAGCTGGTGTCTGCCCCACCCCACAGTCCTCGTGGGTCCCTGGCTTGGCACTAGGTCAGACATGACAGGCATGGACATCTCAGACACGGTTGCCACTCCAGGCGTCCATTGACGCTTCTTGCCCGTGATGCTTAAATTCTGGGAGAGGTCTTTCAGGATCGCAGATGTCAGGGAAGGAGCAGAGAGCATTGTGTGGCAAAGGCTGGGTTGGCGTAGCTCTGAGGACCTGCGGCTTTGTTCTCCACGGGATCTGAGCTGCTGTGATGTCATCACTCTTACCTACAGTTGCAAGGACAGGGCCTGTGTTGATAGCTTGTGGCTCCATTATCTCCATGCCAGGCTTTGTCCTGTGTGTGTCTCATCCAGAGGGACCTACTTGATCACAGTCCGTTTCTGCATGCCACAAGCAAGTTTGTTGGTATTCAGAGAGGTTAGATACTTTTCCCAGGGCCTCCCAGCTTGTCATCAGAGGAACTAGGATTTGAACTCAGGCCTCTGGCTTCTGGCTCCTACTATGAATTCTCTCACCCCATACATTCCTCAGCATCTTCTCTCTCTGCCCTACAGACAGTAGCTGAGTGTGTCCTCTATTACTACCTGACCAAGAAGAATGAAAACTACAAGAGCTTGGTGAGGCGGAGCTATCGGCGCCGTGGCAAGAGCCAGGTGAGACCCGCGCTCAAGGGACACTTGCTGGGTGGTTCTCGTCCTTGATTATTGGTGTCATACAATTCTCTCATTAGGGCTCCCTCTATAGCATCTGACCTGTATTGGGTGTTGGCAGTGTACAGAGGCGGGAACAGGAGCCGCCTCTGTGTTAGGTGGGATGTCCCTGGTTCAGAGCTGGTCAGTCCATAGTCCTTGCTGTTATAAGGCTACGTTTCAGGGCTGGAGGGATAGCTCAGTAGTTAAGAGCACTGACTGCTCTTAACAGAGGACCTAAGTTTGATTCTCAGCACCCACATGTTGGCTCGTAACCCTCTGTAACTCCAGTTGGAGGGGATCCAGTGTCCTTCTCTGGTCTTAGTGGTATCAGGTACACATGTGGTACAGAGATATACATGCACTAAAGTGCGGGTGTATTTTCAAAGTAAAGACTGCCCAGGACAATCTGGGGAGACCCACTGAGCTCCCCCAGTTCTGCCCTTTCACTCGTGGATATTTGAGGGGAGAAATAACCGCTGGTCACCACGTCTGTTTCAAGCCTTGGTGTCTAGAGTGAGCCGAGAGTACCAGCTGCTGGTGGCTTGCAGTTCTGCTCTCCGCCTGCTTTGTGAATAAAGCTCTATGTGCACAGAGCCATTCCTGCAGCCTGCAGCATCACTGTCCACCTTTAGCAAAAGCTGTCTGATCTCTGAAAGATGTTAAGTAAATGGGGACAATGCACAGGAGGGGACAATGCACAGGACGCTGATAACACAAAAGCCAGGGATTCCGGGGTGTGGCTATTGAGAGGCAGAGAGAGGTGATGTGCTGTTCATCTTCCTCTCCCAGACTGGCAAAGGTCAGGCCTCATTGTGAATTGGGCTGGACCATCACAGACGGGTTGCCATCCCCCAAGACAGCTGGTTCTCTGGTCCACTTAAGCAAAGTGCAGATCGGAAGGTCAGTCTGCTGAGACAAGTGCAGCACCCCAGTAAAAATGCCCGGCAAGTCGGTGTTAAGTGCCTGCTATGTGAGCATGAGAACCCGAATTCAATCACTAGATCCACTCAGAAAGCTCAGTGTAGTAGCACACGCTCATAATCCCAGTGGAAGAGAGGCGGAGACAGGATGCTGCTGCTTGCTGGCCAGTCGGCCTGCCTAACCAACAAACTGTAGACCCTAGAGACTCCAAGGTGGACAGCTTGTGAAGAACAGCACCTGAGGCTGACCTGTGGCCCTCCATGCACCCGTGCACTCAGACGTGCACAGACACAGATACACACGCTCGTGTGTGTGCTCAGTGAGACACCCAGGGCTCAGTCTGTGTCCACTCTGGACTTGCAGGGTGGCTGAGTCTGGTCTGTGGCTGTGGTTTTTCCTAGCTCATTTTATGCGCCCACAGTGAGCTGGCTTGCTTACGGTTCTGACAGATGTGTGACTCCACAGTGCTGTGGCACAGAGCAGTGGGCACGCCAGAGGTTTTGCTGAGGCACTCAGGAATTTTCTAGGCTGACAGACAGAAGGTCAGTTGAACACCCGTTGGAAAGGCCGGGAGGCGTTGGGTTTACGGAGACATGGAGCCCCGTGTAAATGTCTGTACTTAGCCCTGTAGAGATAAGTAGGGGGATGCTGCAGCCTGCCATACTGCTGCTGGTGGTGGTGGTGGTGGTGGTGGTGGTGGTGGTGATGGTGGTGGTGGTGATGATGATGGTGATGGTGGTGATGATGATGGTTTTGGTAATAATGCCGGTGCTCATGGTCTTTAATGATGATGGTTGATAATGGTGGTGGTAATGATGCTGGTGATGGTGTTTGGTTGGTTTGGTTTGGTTTTTCATGAAAGGGTTTGTCTGTGTATTCCTTCCTGTCCTGGAACTCGCTCTGTAGACCAGGATGGCCTTGAACTCAGAGTGCATTATTTCTGCTCAGCCTGATGGTGCTGTTGGTGATGCCAGTGACTGTCTAAGTTACTTTTCGGTAGCTGTGATAAAACACCATTGCCAAGGCGCCTTAACAGAAACACGAGTTTACGTGGGCTTCCCATTCTTCTCCAGAGTTGAGAGTCCATCCCGGTAGGGAGGCTTGGCTATCGGTGCCATGTGTGGACAAAGAGTAAGAAGCCGAGTGTTCCCACCTAGAACCACAGACTCCAAGCAGAGAGAACAAACTGGGGGTAACAGGTAGTTCTTAAACCCTAGAGCTCGCCCCGGTGACAGACAAACTTCCTCCAGCAAGGCCACACCTCCTAAGCCTCCCCAAACAGAGTCACCAGTTAGAGCAGCCATGGTGAATGTGGTAATTATCACTGTGCCGCGTCTCCTGCATTTGAACGAAGCAGCCTAAGGGACAGGCTCTTGGTGATTTCCTTTCTACTTAGAGAGCTGGGATGGTAACCAGCTAAAGGAGCACCCACAGGGTCAGGCTCACTCCCTAGGCTGTGGGAGCTGAGGGAGTACGGTTGCTCTGCTGGGATCATTGGGTAGTGGGGCCTGCCTCTGATCTCTGCTCAGCTGCGCTGCTGGTGGCCTCATGTGCGGCTCTGCTTGCTGGGCGTCTGTACTCTAGGGACGGTTTGCTAGGCTCTGTGCTGTGGTGACATGTCCTGAAATAGGGCCGAGGGTAGAGAGCTGCTCCCACTGAGAGTATACTTTGAGGCAGAGCCTCACCCAGCGTGGCTCTGTCCCTTTGCTACTTCTGACGGCTCCTCTTTCCTGGAGGAGGTGTGCCAGCCTCCGGGAGCTGTAGGGCTGTCTCTCTACCCGTTTGCTATTTTGGTCTCTCCCGTACACTGTTCCTCATCCCCTGCTCAGGGTGGCCCCTGTTTGCAGGTGCTGTGGTGCCTGTGGTCCTGGTGTGGTTCCTGTGGTTCCCGGCCACACTGTTGCTTAGGAAAGCCACAAGTGGCCATTCTGCTCAGCACACCAGGTGCCACTCAGAGGGCTCCTCGAGAGATGCCTATTTGGTGGATAGGATGTGTGTGCTCACTGGGGCATGTATCGAGCGCTTGCTGCATGCTGTGATTGGAGAACCGTTATAGGGCGATTCGTGTGTAATGGTTGAAAGAGACACTGGGAGTTCCAGCAAGCCATTCCTACTCTCAGACTCTCGAGGGAAGAGTTGCAAGGTAGACCCCAGGTAGTACTTCCTGAGTGCTTGAGGTCCCAGCTCTTCTCCTCGGGCTTTGTATCCTGCCTGCCACCTTGGAACTGACTGCCTCCTTGCCCACCTCAGAGACTGGAGCCTCCTCTTCTCTCAATTCTGCCTTGATGGGATTGAACCAAGAGAGGAAGCAGAGAGGTGACTCTAGGGACACCTGGGCATTTAGCACCTAGCTCTCCCTGAATACACTGGAAATTCCGAGGCTTACTCCTCCCTGGTTGCTAGCCCAAGACTCTTTGGTTATTCAAAACCTGCTGTTAATGGAGTAACCCCAAGAACCTCAATCCTGGGGACCAGCAGTCAAATAAGCAGGGTGGTGGGAGGGGAAGGGAAACCCTTCAGACACCCTTCGGGACCTTTCTGGAGTATCCCTAGTCAGGTTGAGATAGCCATGGACAGGTCTCTTGGATGTGTCTACGATGTGTGACATGTCTGTGTCTTCTACCTGCGCTGAGCCATCCAAGCTGGCCTGGCTCTCTGTTTGCCAGCTCTTCCCTCTCTGTCCCCCTCTTGTGTCAGAGTGCGTGTTCAGTGGTCACATTTAAAAACCCACAGAGGTTATCACCCCCTCATGAAAGTCATTGGGAATTAGAGATGGCCACCAGTGTCCTGCCTCTTCTCTCAGCTCACCTGGCCAAGAAAGAGCAAGACTTCAGCTGCCTGTGGGTGAGGAGTGTAGCTGGCCATGTGGAGTGGTAGACTTACCTGTTGCTTAGTTATCAGGGCAGCTCCCATTCTAGAAGCTTCTCTGGTCTCTGCCTAAGGTGAGGCAGGTTCAGGCATAGACTCTGGGGACGGTGACCTCCTGAACCTGTTCTTGGTAACAGGATCAGGACCATGTTTTGGCACCTTTGCCCAAGCTGCCCCATTGGCTAATGGACCTGAGTGGTCATGATGACCACTCCTGGTCCCTAGCCCAGATCTGCCCCAAGAAGAATCATAGGCTGTGATGCCACACAGTGTGAACTCCCAAGAAAGTGCTGTGGTGTCATGCAACATCCTAAGCCCAGAGCCTGCAGACGCCCAGCCATGGCCAGTCGACAGATGCTGTGGCCCTCCTGTGATGGAGAGGGACCTGTGACCAAGCAGGCGCGTCCCTGAGGGTAGACTGGAACATTTTCCTGCAGAGGCAGGACGTGAACAGGAAAAGTCTGTCCTGGACTCCTGACCTCTGGACCAGCCCCTTTTGCTGAGGGGGAAGTCTGTGGCGGAGATTCTTCATCTTCTCTGATGTCAGCCCTCACATCCTGGCCCACGGTGTTCTGTCGCCTGCCCCCTGACCCTCTGTCACACGGCTCTTCCTGGCCTTGGTCACACATGCTGCTCAGACTGTCTGTTGCCGGGCGTAGATTCCGCCTCTTCTTTTTCTCCCTGTGGCCCTGTCTCTTCTCTGTTTCTGCCGCGTGTGTGTGTGTGTGTGTGTGTGTGTGTGTGTGTGTGTGTGTGTCCGTTCCTGTCTGTCCGTTCGTCCGTCCGTCTTTGTCTCTGTGACCCCGTGTCACCTCCTGTCTCACCTCTACTCCCACCTTGCCTGTGTCTGTCTGCTGGATTGCCTTTCTAGCTCTCTTTTCTCTGTGACCCCGTGTCACCTCCTCTGTCCCTGGCTCACCTCTTTATCTGCTTTCCCTTCCCCACCTTACCACTTTTCTCTGGTTGCTTGCCAAGGGACAGATGACCTTGTTCCCTGGCAAGGCCCAGATTGCTGCCCAGGAGCAGTATGACCAGGAGGCCCTGGGTAGCACCAGACAGACTTGGGCAGTGTATGGCTGTCACTCTTCCCTTGAGGACCAGCCAGCTGCCCCTTTCCTGTAAGGTCACCAGAGACTGATGGTTGGAACCTGTGTGTCACACTAAGCCACAGTGCCCTGGCTAGGCCATTTGGTTGTTGGTAATCAGCGAGGGTATGTGTTGTGTCTCAGACCTTAGTAGGAAGCCTCCAGCCTAAGGTCTGAAGCTTCTTGGGTCCAGCCCATGGCGGACTGGCTGACTGCTTTATTGAGGATATTCTGTGCAAGGCAGACCTGTGCCAATTTAGGCCCAGCTGAGCAGGCATCCCTGGTTTTCCTGTCTCCTCAGAGGCCCTCTTCCAGGTCCTCAGTCTGTTAGGCATGCCTTGTGGGACCCTACTCAGGGGCTGGCAGCTGGGAAGCCCAGGAGGCAGGAGAGGCTGGAAGAAGCTGGATTACTTGTATGGGAAACAAGAAAGATTTAAGATATTTGCCTGGGCCAGGACACACAGCACAGGGGTCCCAGCTCCTCCAACTGACCACATTGAGGAGGGACGTGTGGGAGTTGTTGGACATGGTCACTCTGCTGGGACAGACATCACCCAAAGCTACTTACCGCTTACTAGATCATTAGCATTGCCAGCCGCCCATCAGCAAAAGCCCTGCTGCCTGTATTTTGATGACTTCACTGTGAACAAGACAATTGAGGCCCCTGAGCAGCCTCTTGGAGGTGGTGTGAAGACTTCTGAATTCCTGGGGGCCATATGATCAAGAGTAGCTATCAGGACTCTGACCCCTTGATGGAACAGATGAGCAGTAAGAAGGAACTGGCCTGGTAGAGGACACAGTGGGTACAAAGGTCGCAGGAAGGGACCCTTCAGTCACATGAATGTGGAGGTAGGCCCAGCGTAGATGTCCTGTGTGTTTATTCTGGGGGGCAAAGTAGGGGTGTGTGTGTGTGTGTGTGTGTGTGTGTGTGTGTGTGTGTGTGTGTGTTTTGGGGGGGGACCATCAACCAAGAAAATGCACCACAAGCTGTTCTGATGGGGGCATTTTCTCAGTGGAGATTCCCTCTACCTAAATGACTCTAGCTTATGTCAATTAGACGTCAAACTAACCAGCACACCTACTGAGTCCCATCTCCATCCCCCAGGTGAGGATTTAAAAATGGGGCCTTGGGGTTGGTGGTGCAGTTCAGGGGCACAATGCTTGGCTAGCTTGTGCCAAAGCCCAGGGCTCCATCCCAAGTTCTGTGAATTAATAAGTAGACATGCCATTGGCCACCATGAACAGACTTCTGGGCACGTGTCCCACAGCGCTCTGTAGAAATGTCTCCACAGCAGAACAGCTCGGGAAAGCTCGAACACTGTTACCATGTAAATTCTTACTCCTGCCAGGCCTGACTCAGGCCTCAGGGTTGCTGAAGCACATACCATGTCCTGTTCTGCTCCACCATTCAAGCAGTGGGAATGACTTCACAGTATAGGCTGGCTGGACCACGGCTACCACACAGCTGGACCTTAAGAGGCACCATGTAACTCAACCCCTGATGTCTGTTTAAACGCTGATCTCTGGCCTGGTGTGGTGGCACACACCTTTAGTCCCAGCACCCAAGAGGCAAAGGCAGGAAGACCTCTTTGAGTTCAAGGCCAGTCTGGATTATATATTGAGTTCCAGGCTAACTAGGGCTACATAGTAAGGACCCTACCTGAAAACAACAAAAAGCCTTAGTCTCAAACCAACCACAAGGCATGTGTTTCTGTTAATGATAGTGTGGCCACGCTTTATGGTTGGCTCTTGTTATCCCACACACTCAGGTAACTTCAACACACCTCTGTTGAGGCCCGAGCCTGCATCCCTTGCTATATGTCCCTGGGAGAGGTGGATGGTGTGCCCAGAGCAGGCATGAAGTGGGCACTACCAGCTTCAGACTGTGTTCTTCCTCTGCTTTGACCCCCAAGCCCTGTTTTCTTCCACCCACCCAACCTCTCCTCTCCTCCACACAGGAAGCTCTTGCGACCCACTTGCTGGGGCGTTTGGTTTGTCGGTTCTTGGTAGTGCAGTGTTTATTGAATGAGTGAGTGACTGAGTGTGTTTGTCAGTATGGCTGTGCGCTGTCAGGCTCTCCTTTGTTTATTTAAGTTTCGGATGGAATCCAGGGGCTCCCCAATCCCTTCCCCTGATCTTGTCCACCACACAGCCCTAAAGACCCAGTACAGGGTCTGGGTCCTACCGGGCCTGCTTCCTCATCTGGAGGGTCTCGGTGACTCCAGGTCACACAGGGCTGTTTGTACCTTTTGAAGGTTCTCTTCGGGTTTTATTGCTGTGAAGAGACACCATGACCAAAGCAGCTTTTATAAGTGTCAACATTTAATTAGAGCTGGCTTACTGTTTTACAGGCTCAGTCCATTATCATCGTGGCAGGAAGCATGGCAGCATCCAGGCAGGCATGGTGGTTTAAAAGGATCTGAGTGTTCTATATCTTGGGCCGAAGGCAGCCAGAATCACCCTGGCCAGACTTATATATGAGACTTCAAAGCCCCGCCTTCACAATGACACACCTCCTCTGACAGGGCCACACATCCTAATAGTGCCACTTCCCATGGGCCACACATATTCAAACCACCACAAAGGTTTTACTTTTACCCTCCCTTTAACACCTCAGTTCTGACCCCATCAAATTCAGAACATGGTCTCTAAGGTTGGTCTCTACACTTCTGGGGGTCTTGGCACCTCCTGTAGACAAGAGTTTGTTTCGGGTAGGAATGACGGTTCTGCTAACTTGGAGGAACCAAGAGTCCCTGAGGACGCTATCTTTGGGGGTTTCATCTGGCTGCAGGCTCTGCTAGGAAACGCTGTGTGACCTTAGATGGATTGCTTTACCTCTCTGTGTCTTGTTCTCATCTGTGGAACGAGGTAATATCAGGGTTGTTGGGAGAAGCTAGAAGCTAGAAGCTGGACATGTGATGTGAGGACAGTCTCATCCCATGTGTGTTGTCAGCTGACACCTGGCCTTATTACTATGGCCTTCTGGAAGGAAAAATGGGTCCTAGCAGATATGAACAGATAACCTGAAGCTCCCCGTGGATCTTTTCAGGGTATCCATAGTGCTGTGATCCTGGGGGTGGGGGACATGCATGGTCACGTTGCCCATAACTGATGAATTGCCACTTGATACTGCATGTGTGGGGGTCATGGGGGAGGGTGGCACTCTGCTTCTTGTGGCTTTCCAAGCTGGGGCTGAGGTCTCCCCTGGCATCCTTTTTGTCCCAGGACACAGAAACCCTGGCGGTTTCTCACTCTGGTCTGAGACATGCAAGGGGCTAGGTAACTATGCGGAGCTCCCAGAGTCGGCCTGTAGCCAAACGCTGCCTCCCGCTTGCTTTTGTAAATAAAGCATTTTTGGCCTGTATCTGTTTCCATTTGCTCACTAGTGGCAGAGCCAAGCCAGGTGCCTTGGAACCTACAGGTTTGTCCAGCCTGAAGTTCTTTTGATAAGAACTTGCCAGCCAGTCTGCAATGCACTGGAACAACCTGGGAATTCATTTTATTTCTATTTGGATGGTTTGAGACAGGATCTCACCGTGTAGCCCTGGCCAGCCCTTTTAATTCGCTGCAGTCTTCCTGCCTCTCCCTCCCAGGTGTCAGGGTTATACATGTGCGCCACTACTTGTGACTAAGCTGGGACGTTTGAAAATACTGACGCTGCTTCCAGCCCGGGATCACAGTGCCCTTGGCACTGCTGGGGTCTGGCAGCCTTTGGGCATCAGGAAGCACAGCTGCCCATGAGGCTATAACAAGCTTGAAATCCCTAGGCATGACTGGCCAGCGCTACCAGCCAGACTGGCAGGCTGGGATTAGGCAGCCTAAGAGACTGGTCGTAGGGACCCTGTGCTGCCTTCAAGGTCCAGGGACACCTTGTGGTTCATGTCAAATCTGAATCCCCTACCTAGCCCCTCTATGTGGCGATGGGAGGCACAGCTGAGTGACTTGGATATTATGCCCCAGTACAGGACAGCTCAAGCCAGATGTGCTGACAGCTGTGAAGTGCAGGCTAAGCAGCAGGAATTCCTCCCGAACCGCCTTCCATCTCTCTGAGTTCTGACCCCCAGTTTTGCCCACCTTGGGCATATGAAGAGGGGACACTGTTGAACTGACTGGAAAATCCTTCAGTGTCAGGTTCAGGGGGCTCTGTCTGCCAGAACGAGGCTTCGCCCCTGGGCTGTATGGAGGGCTAGCATCTGAAAGAAGGACCCAGGCTGGCTAACAGACATCTGGTATCCAGCTGGGGAGTCAGCAGCCATGCATGGCTGCTTGGGGGCGGAATGGCTGCCCTGGCCCCTTAGAGAACACAGGATTCTTGGTATTTGGAGAGACTGTCCCAGAGAACACAACAGTGTCGCCTTAGGAACCCACAGCAGCTGTACAAGTCAGGTTCTTGCTCTATGTACCAGTGCCATGATGTCCCTGTCTGTCCCCGGTGTAGCCTAATTCTATAAAAGACAGGCCCTAGAGCCATTGTGTACCGATGTTTTTCTGCCAGGAAGGAACAATGGAGGGAAAGAGCTGCTCCCCTCCCACACACACCCCGTGTTGGGGTGCCTACCTGCATCTCATCTATTACCCACCTCCCCACCAGGGCTTTCTGCAGGTGTTACTCCAGGGGGCTCAGGGGAGAAGGCAGGACTCGAACCCCTGTGCCCAAGTGTAGTGCCTTTTCTGCTTCACCCTTGACTCCAACCTCTCCCAGCCGGCTGGCTTCCCAGCTGCCCTGGCCTCTGCGTTCACCGTCCCTCCCTTCCCCAGCTTCACCTGTCTCCCGTTTTCCCTCCTGCCTCTGCTCCCCGGGCTGTAGCAGCAGCAGCAGCAGCAACAGCAGCAGCAGCAGCAGATGGCACGGAGCAGCCAGGAGGAGAAGGAGGAGAAGGAGAAGGAGAAGGAGGCCGACAAGGAGGAGGAGAAACAGGATGCGGAGAACGAGAAAGAAGAACTCAGCAAGTAAGGCCTGGCAGCTGCACCGTTCACACCTGGGCCCTGGGGAGCAGAGCCTGGCGCCAGTTTGGAGCTGTAGTCAGTTCTCCCAGGCCTTTCCTCCCGGAAGCCTCAGCCCCCGCTCCCTCCATCCCCCACCCTCTCTGCACACCCCCCCCTCCCACCCCCCAGAGACCTAGGAGACTGACTGCTCATTTGAGCCCTGCTCCCGGACTCATAAATCCAGACAGCCACTTTGGCACTCAGCCTTGCCTCCCCTCCAAAGCCCCTGAGGTCCATGAGGGAGAGAGGGCTGAAGGGCCTCGGGAGGGCAACATGAATGCAAGCATCTGGCAGCCCCCACCTTCATCCTCACCCCCATCAGCACCAGCCAACTCCAAGCCAGCAGGAGAAGGTGGAGGGGCCGCAGGTGCTGTGCTGGGTCCTGTGCACAGAGCCTCCTCCTTCCCTGTCTCCACGGCTCCAGCCAGCATCTTTCAGGAAGATGAATGGGTGACAAAGGCAATAAATCTGCCCCAGTTGCTTCTGAGAAGCCAGGTTCCCAGGTCATGTGCACCCCCACAGCTGGGCTGGGCTGCGATTCCCCAGGCATGCGGTCCTGTATACCCTGAGCAAATCGCTCTGTAGATGAGCAGAATTAAGTCCTCTGTGGCTAGTAAAGGGGGCCATAGAGTCCCGAAGGCCTCTGGCCTGTTGGGTCTATGGTGATGGTTGGTGGTGTCAGTGAGTATCCCTTGAGGCCCCACTGGTGACGTGTGGAGTCAGATGACTTTACATCCTCTCTTCCCATCCACACCTGGAGGGGCTCCCGCTGCCCTTCAGGGCTAAGATACTGCTGCAGGGGCCTGCCTGCCCATGGCACCATCTGCCCATATCTCCCTTTGGGCCAGCAGCTCTTTCCTCTCTGCAGCTCTGATGGAGTGACCCCAAGGGGTCCCCCGGTTGTCTTAGGGTATCCAGCCCCAGCTGATCCATCTGGGTGTCCCTTCTGTGACTACAGGGAGAAGACTGACGACACTTCTGGCGAGGACAATGACGAGAAAGAGGCCGTGGCCTCCAAAGGCCGCAAAACTGCCAACAGCCAAGGCCGCCGCAAAGGTCGCATCACACGCTCCATGGCCAACGAGGCCAACCATGAGGAGACAGCCACCCCGCAGCAAAGTTCGGAGCTAGGTGAGCAGGCTGGGGACTGGGACGGGCTGGGACATAGGGGGATGGGCTCCTGCTAGGATTCCATGAAGTTGAGTGAGTTGCCCCGGAACTGAGGACCTGGGTCGCTGTCTTTGGGATTTAGAGAAAGTATTTGGCCAACTGAGCTCATTGTGACCTAGAGCATTCTCTCTGCCTTTGTGTCTGCACGTGCACAGAAATTATACACCTAACAAGAACTCCAGGAGATTCCAGGAGTCTGGGATCTAGGTGCAGGCAGAGCTTAGGACTGGGAAGAGACTGTGAAACCCACCCCTCCCCACCTAGCACCGAGATTGTTGTCTTAAATCAGAAGATTGGGCCGTGTGGATGTTTCCTCAGGGTGGTGGTGAGCCAGTGAAGTTACCTACTAGAAGGGTAGTTTTCAGATGGTGTCTTCATCTTTGTGGGTCTTAGTTTCCCTTTATGTCCTGGAGGGGGTCATTTTGCCTTCTCTTTGTAAAAAGAGCCAATAGGGTGAGCTGAGCTGCAGTTCCAGGGGCAGCCACCAGGGGCAGTGGTGCACACTCGTCCTGTGCTGTGGGTCGTCTTGGGTGCTTGGGTCTCTCTCTTCATAGGTGAATCGATGTGAGGCCTGTTCTGTTTCTCTGGTGGATCTACAGTAGGCTTTCACTCTTCTTGGGTCTGGCTTGGGCTTTATGTATGAGCTGCTGGGGGACAGTGTAGCTTACCTCAAGTTATGATATAATTGGGATTTGAACTCAGCCCTGCTGACCACAAATCCTATGTGGCTTTTGTGGGCATGTGTCAGCTGCCACTTGGTGGCAGTGTGCCAGAAGCCCATGAGGCATACCTCATGTGTAGGACAATCCTATGCTTGGACTAGGCCAAAGGATAGAAAATGCACCCTGGACCTCTCTGAGTGTTCCAGAATCTTCTACCTGTGGCTTGCAAAGCCTCCCATGGAAGTGTTCGTGGAAGGACAGGGGACTCTGAAATCGGGGAGACAGCCAGGGCTTGGCAGCAGGAATGGACACAGTTGTATCTGTTTTTTTCTTGCCTTGGACTGCTTGACGGCCTCTCTGTCCCCTTCCGTTTGAATAGGCCACACTGTGCCTGCCACAGTTGTCACGGGCTCCCAGCTGGGCTACAGGCAGGCCACCTAGGGAGCAGTGTGATATGTCATCCAAACAAGGCTGCCTCTGCCCAACCTGTGCATGGCTGTGTCCCTTCTGAAGGGCCTTGTTGTCTTTGGACAAGCTAGGAAGACTGTAGTAGTCACTAGCACAAAAGGAGGCCTAGCCATGGTGACGTCACTCATGAGCCGTGAGGAGCCATTTTGATGGTCATGGTAGGAGCCGGGCTCTGAGCCTTTAGAGCAGTGGTTCTCAACCTTCCTAACGCCTCAGCCCTTTAATACAGCTCCTCATGTTGTGGCGAGCCGCCCTCCCCCAACCATAACATTATTTCGTTGATACTACATGACTAATTTTGCTACTGTTATCAGTTGTAATATAAATATCTGATATGCAGCCCCTGTGGGGGTCACACACGACCCACAGGTTGAAAACCACTAACCTAGAGGGTGATATCTGAAGAAGCATGAAGTGGCCTCCTCTGCACAGTGAGGTCCCTGCCCACTTACAGTCCCACCCATGATTCTTTACACTTGTGACCATGTCCCCAGGTGAGCCACCCCTTCCTAGCAAAGTGAAACAAGTGTCAGGACCCAGTCCCTAGCCACCTGTTTCCTTGTCTGCGAATGGAGATAACCGATCTTTTCAGCATAGTGGGCTGTGGGGCTACCTGTGAGAGCATTGTGTGTGGGGTGGGGTGGGGTGGGGGGTTGCTGTACACAGCACCTGGCCCCTAGCGTGAGCATCAAGCACTGTGGTAAGGGGTGGCTGGCTCAGGAGCTGACAGACTGACTGTAGGGAAAGCACTCTGTGGAGCGCCTACCAATGCCCATCTTCTTTGCAGCTTCCATGGAGATGAACGAGAGTTCTCGCTGGACTGAGGAAGAGATGGAGACGGCAAAGAAAGGTAAGGCGCCATGATGGTATACAGTATGCCTGAGTTTGTTTGTCCCAGGCACTGGGATGTCTGTCGTGCAAAGCTGCTGGTGCATTGGCCAAGAGCAGGGACTCTTTAGAGCCTCGGTTGAGCCTGCCTGAGAACGGCTCTCTTTCTCAAGTGGTGGCCTGTACCAGAAGTCAGGGTGGCTCAGGAGCCTGTGGATTGAGTGTGCGAGTAACTAGTTCCATTGGTCCCTGAGGACAGTGGCCAGGGTGCTTGGTGAAGTCACAGTTCCCTGGCCATCGAGGCTGGCCACAGCGTCGGTGGCACTTGGAGAGTTTCCTGTCTTCACACCAGTGTGCGGCTCTTAGGTGGGGTCTCAGGGGTCCCCGTGCTGGGTGTGAGTTTGTGCTCTGCAGACATTTGGAATTTGTGCCTAGGTTTTGGTGGTGTGTTCCACAGTAGACCCAGCAACAGTCATAGTAGTTGTCTACATCACAAGGCCAAGACTGACTTTTCAAAATCGGACTCACTGGCTGTCAGTGACCTTGTAACATGTGACATGACAGGTTGGGCTAGGCCATCACACCCTCTAAGGTTGACATCTCTCTGCCACACCCTGCTAGCTAGACAGGACTTCTACCCCAGCACCTCTCTGAGCCCTGACCTTTGTGAGGTCCTAGTATCATTGCCCTGGTGATAGTATCATAACCTCCCTTGAAACCACATTGATTATGCCTGAGGCCTTCACTTTGCAGCTTGGTGACCTATCTCTGAGCCTCAGTTTACCCATTCCTAAGATAGGAGTTGAAGGATGGCTACAAGGAATTGAAGCTAGGCATTAAGATTCTTAGGATGGGTGGCTTTCACTGAGAGTCCAAGAGCTAGCCACTCTGAATGTCTGTCCCTGCTTCCCCCATATCCCTGAGAGACACAAAGTCACCTACTCACTTAAGTGTGGCACTGAAGTTGACTCCTGCCTTAGTTGCCACCTGACCCTTCTCTGAGGTGTAGCTCCCATTCCTGCTCCCTATCATGGACGAGGAGTCCAGGCTGAAGGCCTCCCATAGCTCCAGAGGTGATAGATACCCTGGGGATCAGGAGCCAGCCCAGTCCTCTGGCTCCCATCCTTCATACTCCGCTCAGGCCCTGCTCCCGCCTCTGCTCCTCGGCTGTGGCTCTGTGGCTGCTGTGTCCAAGCCGCCATGTGAATGGTGGGAACCAGTGGCTTTTATTAGGGGTTCTAATACACCTGCTACTGCTTCCACCACCACCGCCACCCGTGGCTCTGGTCCTCAGACCTGCTCCTCCCCACTCTCGGGGCTTGCTAAGTATCTAATGCACGTAGCAGGAGTATCCCGTACCACCTGAGAGCAGCCACCAACCTGGAGGATCCTTTAAGTGCTCTTGGTTTTCCAGCTGGACATGTGTCTTTCTGGCCTGTGCCTTCTTTTCACCCAAGGGTGGGCTTGGCCTGGGGGCTGGGCCATCGCTCAGAAAGGACATAGAGATATCCGTTCACAGGGTTCTGAGATTGTGTCTCCAGCTGGCTGGGTGCAATGTGCTGTCACCCCAGAGGAGCTGTGTTGTTTTTTTGTGTGTGTGTGTGTCTACGTTGTGGTTTGTGGTATGAATTCTAAAAAGTTTTTAATGGTCTGATTCCCGTGGTTTAATCTCCGCAAAGTATGCACAACAGACTTGACCACTGAAAAGCTGTCTATTAACCTGGGCATCGTGGGATGTGCTTGTAATCTCAGCTTTTGGAAGGCAGAGGCAGGGGACCCTGAGTTCAGTGTCACAATGAGAATAGTGTCACATGTTCATAGCAAGTGAGAAGCCAGCATGGGCTACCTGAGACCCTGTCTCAAACAAACAAAAACCCCAAAACCACGTCCACCTACATTTACCCACAGTGCTATGCTACAAGCCTCCACGCCCTAGATGGAAATCCCGTACCCATTATCGGTCCCTCCTGCCCATCAGTCCAAGGGCGAGGCAGCACTAATGGACTTCCGGTCTGTGGTTAGAAGTCATTTTGCCCTGACACTTACAGGAATGATGCCTGCTGCCGCTGTAGTCCTTAAGCCTGACTGCACTCTCTTAGCGCTGTTTTCTGTGTTGCTCGTGTACCTATGAGGGCTGCAGAGCTACATGAATTGTGACTCCCTCCATACCCCCACCCCCCACGCACACTTTGTTTGTGGGCTCACCTGGTGACTGAGTGGTGGATTATTCCTGCCTGGGGCTCAGCATGCTTCTGTGGGGATCATGTGACCTCTTGGCTTTTATCACATGTGGGTCCTGGGGTCTCAGCATACTGACTGCAAAGTGCTTGTGGCAAGTGCCCATCTTTCTCCATACCCTTGCAGTCTCTCAGGCATCCTCCTACTGTCACCAGCCCATAGCTGTTGCCCTACACCAGGAGGCTGCGCTCTCTCCCTTTTGGAAGGGCAGATCAGGAGGTGGGAGGGGGTGGGATGACTCACCAGCTGGGATGGAGCGCCCTGATGCCAGTGTCTCAAGGTTAGGGCCTATAGGGAGGGCTGGGAGCTCGTCTCTACTGATCCTGGGGCCCGTGTGCGCTGGCCCTGCTCAGTGACATTTGAAATAGCGCCGTGAGCGCCGGCGCGGGCTGCTGCTGTGAATTACAGCAATCTGGACAATTATGCCTGCTCGCAGTGGCTGCTGATGGCTGTTCCGGAGGCGGGGGCGGGGAGGCAGGTGCGCACAGCCCGTGGTAGCTCCTTTTCCACAGCCTGTGGGGGTGAGAGGCTAAGAATGTTCCAGAGCACCCTGCCGAGAGAGTGCTGACAACTCAGAGAGGAAAATGACCCCAGCCAAACTGTGTCCCAGGCAGATGGTACCCACCCATCCTTGGCCCAGTGTGGGGTAGGAGCCCACAGAGAACCAGGCCCTCAGGGAACCCAGGCAGGTAAGCAACCAGGTGTCCCCAGAGCCACTGGAGCGTCCTCTGTAGCCCAGCTGTGAAGGACAGCTGCAGAAGAATCCAGCCCCCAGAGAAACCTAGCTGGATTTCCTGTGTGTGGTCTAGACCAGTCACTTTCTTCATCTGTATAACTAGTCACTGGCTTCAGCACAATAGGAAATTTTTCTGTCCCTTGCTCAGGAAACTAGAGGTACAAAGTTGAAGTGTGGGCAGGGCCACGTTCCCTCCAAGGCTCCAGGGACATTTCTGCACCTACATCCCACCTCAGGTGGCGGTCTCACGCCACTGGCCTCCTTCCTGTTATGACCTCGCCACCCTCCCCCCATTTATCAGGATTTCCCTTTTCCCCCTTTCCTTCCTTCCTTCCTTCCTTCCTTCCTTCCTTCCTTCCTTCCTTAAAACAGGGTCTCTTTGTAGCCTTGAACTTGAAGAGGTTCCCGCCTCTGCCTCCTGAATGCTGTGATTTAAGGTGTGTCTCACCACACCTAGCCACAGATTCCTTCTTAGCTGGCCTGCCGTAGTGGAATGACCATTCTGGTCCCTTGTACAGTCTGTCCCTATGCATAACTTCTGGGTGGACATAAAACTTGGGCTGGAAATGCTGTCCAACTCAGTGATTAAAAAAAAAATGGCTTTTTGATCAATAGTCAATAATTAGTCCATAGCTGACCTTGAAGAGCTGATGTCTTAAGCATTTTGGTACCTTTCCCCAGCTCCATCACCTCGACAGCTCCTGGTCTGACTACCTCCCCCATTTCGGCCTGATTTTCATTTGCTCTCTAGGAAGAGTAGGGAGGTCTGTCTTCCAGGTTCAACATCAGGGTAGGTTAGGAGCCAAATGTTTGCAGTACTTGGTATACAGTGGGTACTCAGGTGCAGACTGCAGGACAACTCACAGCCTGGATTGGAGTCCCAACTCTGCCTCCTCTGGAATCTGGCTTGAATATATATATATGGGCTGATCCCCGCCTGTGTCGTGAGGGGTGGGATCCTGGGGCATGACCTGCCAAGATACTGCCCAGCCACAAGTGAAGTGAGCCTACTGTGGAGGCAGATGCTTTATTTACCTCCACCCTGCTTTGAGACAACTGCTATTATGCTGATAAGGAAAGAGACCCAGAGATGTTGAGCGAGCTACCCAAGGTTGCATAGCTGTGATGTGGGGTGTCTGGGATTGGAACCCAGGCTCTTGAGTTGCAAAACAGGACTTAGAAGATTAAATCAGGTTGGGCTCTGGGCTACTGCTTAAACTAATGAAGGAAGGAAGGACAGCCGGACAGACGGAAGGGCAACCAGTGGTGCAGATAGCCCTGTGTCAGGGACAGTGCACTCAAGACATTAGAAACCCAGACAGTGCGGGTGTAAGAGGCAGAAGTGGAGAGACCACAGTGGCATCGGTGACAAAGGTGGGGTTTCAAAGGGACGGAAGGGACCTGGAATTGGAGTCTGGCTACCCGACGGCCCAAGATCTCTCTGTGTGTGGTATGTGTATGCTTAGGGGGGCAGGGCTGCTTTCCTGGGCTCACACTTGGGTGGGGCCTGAGCCTAAGCTGGAAGCTGCCTCCTTAGGAACTGGCTATATTCAGGGACCTGGCCCCTGCCTGCCTTAGGACAAAGACTACACTCAACGGAACTTAGAGGGCTATAGGGCTGGACCAAAAGCCTCAAGTTCCCTAAGAGAAGTTAGCCTGGCCCCTAAGGAATTCTGACCCTGGACATAGCCAGTGGATGGAGGGTAGTGGCTTAGACCATGGCCATTGGATGCTGTCTCCAGGGCAGGCAATGGAGTGTCCCATGCCAGCTCTGCTCAGTAGACACATCCTCCCTTGAGAGCCCTGCCTGCCAGTGCCTGTGGTCTGGTCTCATCCTTCTCATGGTTGAGTACCTAGGCCTGGTGCGGAGGCTCAGCCGCTGTTCTGTCAGAGTTCATGCTGTCCCCATTGCAGGCCAGGCTGACCTTGCCAGGAGCGCACCGTGTGCCTCGCAGGGGACCTTGTGCATAGCAGTGAAGTAGGCTAGCCAAGTGAGTAGTGTGGCCACTGCGCTGAGTTCAGGGGCCATGAGCGCCAGACTTCATCCAAGTGAGGAGATGACGAGACGGCTTGAGTTCCCCGCGGGCAGGATAGAGATGGTCCCGGAGGAGTGTCTGGAGGGTTTTGGCCTCTTGTGATGATTCCCAGGGAGAAAGCAGGGCTCCTGTATGGATTGAGGTATGGCCAGACATGGGTCAGGCTCTGGACCCTTGTCCCTAATCAGTGCCTTAAAGGAGATGTTGTCTGCCTTCACCTTCCCTCACTCTGGGCCAGCATCCCACTCTTTGCTAGGGAGGGACAGGTAGTGAATGACCCTTGTGACCCCAGTTCCCATGTGCACCATGTTTCTGCTTTGCCCATGAGAAAGTGGCATGGTTGAGTCCGGCTCAGTGACGTAGCCAAGGCTCTGGGGGACAGGACATTCTGACTCTGCTCTGTAGGTGGGCAGCTGGCCTTAGGTCGAGCCCTGCCGACTTTGTCTGATGTGGTACGTACAGAGTACCTCCATCGTACCAGAGATTGACAATGAGGTCTGAAGTGTGGAGCGAGAAGGCGGTCCGGGCAGGTTCTAGGGTGAGATCATCACAGATGTCCCCACAGGGCTCCCTGTGCCCCACATGGCGTACTGTAGGTCTCTGGGCCTCTGGTGCTGGTACTTTGTGTTCACACATCCATCCGTTGAATCCAGAGCAGGCTGGACATTCCTTAGGGAAGGAGGATGTGACTAGAGGCCTCAGGACAGGGAGTGCACGTTTCTCTGACTTTTGCTCTAGGAAGGCCTTGTTTTACAAGGGAGTCTAAGAAAGCTGCTTTGGTGGTGGAGGTTGGGGTGAGGTACCCTCCTAAGCTTCTTCCTGGGAGGAGCTGGGAGCCTAGACTGGGAGAGCCCAAACCTCCCATGTTCTGTCTCAGAGGTTACACACTTGCTGAGCTCAGACCCTGTGGAGGGGATGGGTCTGGAACAATCACAGCTGCTGAGCCTCTGGAGCGTTTCATGGGTCCCAGGTAGCACATGAGAAAGGGTCACCTTTTGTCACCATTTCTTCCCCCCCCCCCCCCCCCCTCCATGGCTACTGGGCTCCCTCAGCTCTCTGCCAGCTTCAGGCCCTGACTCAGGCCCCCTGCTTGACTTCCTGTCTTGGCCAATTTCACTTCCTAAGTAGCTGCCTCTGAAATTCCTTCCTTAGAAATTAGTGGGGTGGGAGAACCCAAGACCGCAAGGCAGGCTGGCAAAACCATTGCACTGAGCACACAGGCCTAACACTCCCAGGACAGACACTCATGGGACCCTTCATGGCTCCCAGTCTCAGACACTCAGGTGTCTAGAGCTTCGTTCCTTTTTGAAAGACATTTGCAGCCCAAGGACCCATGAGTATGGAAGGACGGCAGTCCCAGATGACTGCAACAAAGAGCTGATCTCAGGGAGTAGATGCTGTGGAGATGAGATGCCACCCAACTCCCTATCCACCCATCCCCAGGGCCAGAAGTAGGGCCCAAAATGCTTCCTGGGCAGATGCAAATGTCCTGGGGCCTTCTCAGGGTTGGGAGCAGTAGAGCTAACTGTTCTCTGTAGCTCTTCAGCCTTAGGAGCTTTGGGTTTTCCTTCCAGGAGCACCCTGACATTTTCACAGGGGATATGCTCGCATAGGCCCCCTTTGGAGTTCCTGTGGGGCACAGTGGGATTCTGTGGGAATGACCTGTGTTCTCAGCACTGTTGGATCTCTCCGCCAGCTGGCCGGGGATACAGGGATGCTCCAATCAGTCTGTCTCTGTCCTCTGAGCTTCTAGAACAGAATGGAAGGGCGAGGGCTAGAGGAAAGAATTGGTTCTAGAAGTCAGCCTGACCAGATGCTGCTCTAGGGGGCAGCTTAGTTGTCTTGGCCTCCTGGGAGCCCTTGGACTTCGCAGCAGGTGCTCTCAGAGAAAAGAGGATGTATTGGGTAGCCAGGGTCCCCAGACCCTCGCCCAGACCTCTGGGAGTCCCAGGCCCTCCCCCCACCACAAATGGTTGTGGTGTCAGAGTACTCCTGAGTACATCCCAAGTTCCCCACCCTCCACCCCCATAGAAACCCTTGGCCACCCACAGCCCTCCAGGAGACTGACTGGGCCAGGCTTTGGGGGCCTGTGAGGAAGGGGGGTGCGACCGCAGGTGGAACCGGCTGGCTGGCGGGAGGGCTGGCGGGCGGGCGGGCGGAAGAGGCTGCTTGCTCCCTGCCTGCCGGGGGTGGGAGCTGTGTTTTTCTGGATCCCTCAGTCTGTTCTTACCGCTGCTGACGCTGCCACGGATGGGGAGAGAGGGAGGGAGCCTGTGCCAGTTGGCCCGCCCAGCCGAACCTGGGCCTGTGCCCGGCCCCCACCCGCCCCCGCCCGCCGCGTCTGGAGGTCACATTCAGTCCTGACGCGGCTCGTTGGGTCAGGCAGCAAGAAGAGCTGTGCGGAGCCCTGGGTCCCACAGCCCAGCCGTTTAGGGACACAGCTGCCTGGTACTATCCTGCCTTTGGATTCTGTGTGGCTTGGTGGGTCTGGGGGCTCTGGGCCAGCACCCTCCCCAAAGTGTCCTCCCTGAGACACTGGTGCCTGGAAGATCTGCGGACGCCGCGTGCGCACTGGTGACGCCTGGCACAGAGAAACCCAGCACACAGAACTGACAACTTCCCGCTGCCGTAGCCCTCGCTCCCCTCCCAAGCAGGAAGGGCACTGCTTGCTCCCTGGGGCAGCTGGTAGCAGCGGCTGGAGGAGTCCTGGGTCCACCCCCAGTGCCTGCTTTTGCCCTCACGGCTCCTGAGGATGTGAACAGAGTTAGAACCAGGGGATACCAGCAAGAAGCCCTAAGGAGCCTTGCGGCCACAGCCTCCTAATCACTGCTCCGCTCTCTGGAGCATCCTTCCAGCCGGATGTTTCCAGAAAACTTGGCCGAGGGGGAGACGCAGATGAGAGGATGTGAGTGGCCCCCAGTTGGGGTAGGGGCTGGAGGGTGGGGTTGGCTGGTGACAGGGACTTTGATGGGGCTACAGGAAATTTCGGCTGCGCATGTGGTGGTGGTGGTGGGGACTTGGAATTTTGGACCCGTGGCCATGGCTCCCCTTTCCCTGGCTTTCCTTCTTGCCTTTCTAGGGTGCAGCCAAGATCCCCTGGAAGGAGGCTGTACTTAGTCTGGGCTCCAAGTTTGGCTGGGCCATTCTCAGGGGGGCTCCCCGGGTCAGACAGGGCAGCTGTGCTATCTCTATAACATGGGATGTGAAGTACTGTGCACAGCACCCCAGTGTAAGGTTCCTAGAACAAGAGTGGAGGAAGCTCGCGTCTCCCGGGGCTGTGTGGCACACTCTGGGAAGGGCTCCCCCCTCCACCCCCGACAGCTTCTGCCCAGTGCTCTTCTGTGACCACACGTGTTCGGGAACAGCTGAGCGTCATCCCCCACTCCAGTTCCTTGCTTCTATAGGCTAAGTTAGTTGGGAGACCCAGCTGTTCAGACTCCTTGTTGACTTAACTGAATTTGGAAATGTCTGCTCCCCGGGGTCCGACCATCCCCTCCCACAACTCCTCAGGCACCCCACCCCCAACAGCTCCAAATGGAGACCTGCCCTGGGGTTCCGGGCCTGCAATCCCTCGGCCTGACGTGTTTGCTGGGCCCTCTTGGACTGCACTCGTAATATAAATAAACGCAACCCCAGCCGCCAGGTTCTGGAAGTGGCAGCTGCTGCTGGCGCGGGTGGAGGGAAAGGTCAGGGGCTGAGTTACACTTGATCCTGAGCCCTGGCTCTCCCTGCCTCCTGTGGCTCTCCCTGCCTCCTGTCCTTGAGGATCCCTGAGAAGCAACTATGGAGCCACGTGGCTCTTGTGGTCACTGGAGGCCAGCAGGTGGCCTGCACCTCCCTCGTACCATTTGTGGGCCCCCCCCCCCTGTCTCCTCTCTTCCCCCTCACCCACTACAGTGGGAAGGTGAGGCTCCGGCCCACTTCTGAGCTGGGTGAGGTGGGAGGGAAACCTTCAAGAATTTCAGTCTTGACCAGGGTGTGGGGGAGGGGCAAGATAGATTGATTCAAAGCAGTGTAGACCTAGGGGGTCACTTACTGGTGTGTAGGGGTTTTATTGTTTCCTTTGTTTGTAGTAAGCCACCAACTGGGGTTTGAATGAGAGGGTGGGTCCTCCTTCCCTTCCTGCCCCCCTCCTGCCCCCCTGCAATTCATAGTTACAGCCTCTTGTTCTGCTTTGACGTGTGTGGAAGAAAAGGATTTGAAGCTTGGTGATAGGAAATGGAACTTGGTGTTATCACACCTGACTTTGAAGCTTGGAGCCTGGCACTGTCCTCCGGCCTCCTAACCTCCATCCCCAGGGGCGGAAGTGGCCAGCTTTGCCTTTAAGGGAGCTGGGGCCCGTTGAGCGTTGGTGAGGTATGAGTAGAGGGGTCCATAGCCTTCTATTCTAGCCCAGGGTTTGTGGCCTCAGAGCTTGTGAGCAGTGAGGTCTGTGGCTTTGGTGGACTTGAAGGGGTGGTGGGCTCGCAGATCTGAAGAGTCTCCCACCATGTGGTCTCAAGCTGTGTCTTAAGACAGATCCATCAGTGGCTGCTGAATGCCAGGTGGCCCTGAGTCTGGAGCGACTCTTGAGGTGTGAGAGCCCAAGCTCACCCTGCTCCCTTCCCCAGCTTAGCCCTGCTCCGACCTCTGCTCTTCCAGAGCTCTTTTTCCTTCACCTATGGTGAGACCGGAAAGCAAGCTTGTTCTCCTGAGGCCTCGCTGCAGCTGTGCAGTGTCAGAGCTGGGTCACCACAGCTCCCGCCCAACTGGGGAGGGACGGATGGGGGGAGGCTGTCTTCTGCCCCCTAGAATCTTAACCGTGGCTTCGCTTGGGGCCGTGCCTGTCACCATTTGTTTCCTGGTCCCTGGCTGTGCCCCTTGGTCTTGGACGGTAGTAAACCCTCACCTGCCCTCCACCTGCAGGCCTCCTGGAACATGGGAGGAACTGGTCAGCCATCGCCCGCATGGTGGGCTCCAAGACTGTGTCCCAGTGTAAGAACTTCTACTTCAACTACAAGAAGAGGCAGAACCTGGACGAAATTCTTCAACAACACAAGCTAAAGATGGTGAGTCTGGCCAGAACTCGTGAGCTGGGCCCCTTGGGGACTGGGGACAGCCAGGCCTCCCACAGCATCCCTCATGTGGCCCCTGGATGCCTGGCACCCGCATGGAGAGCTATGGCTTGGCCCTAACTCAACCAGGATTCCACTGTCACCCTCAGTGCCCTGGATTGGAGACCCAGAGGCAAAGGGCCCTGAGGGAGTACTTTGGCTTCTGCCTGGCTGCCTTTGGGGCAGGAGGGCTACGGTGACAGGGAATGAGGGTCCCAAAACACAGAGGCTGGAGGAAGACAGAGGCCAGACACATCCCACACGGAAAGCTGTGGGTATCTCCAAGCAGGGCTTCTGTTACACCCATGGCCAGGAGGGCCATGCAGCGGAGCTAACTGCACTGCCTTCCCATGATCCTTCTCCCCTCACTCTCATCTTGTACACGCTTGACATCATCACCATTTTAGGGCTGGGGAAACTGAGGCCCAGGGAAGCTCATTAGCCACCTAAGTGGGTGTGTGAACTCAGAGCTGAGTAACTCTGCCCCTCCCCCCTCCAGTCTCCTTCCGTGGTCTGTCCTTCCCTGGGTTTAAAGTTGCGTGGGTTCCTGTGCAGCTGAAGACATGTTGTTGCTCTTGCCTGCAACCTACCGAGGCCCAGAGCAGGGCGTACAGCAATGCATGGCATGGCAGAGCACGGGAGAGCAGGCCAGAGACAGCATTCGTCTTCTCGAGTCCCGTGCAGAATCCAGGGGCACCCTCCTCAGCTCACCCTCATGCCTCAGCTATTGCTTACCAGCCCTGTTCCCCTGAGCATATGATTTCCCAACTCTCCATGTTTCCAGGGGACTGCTCTCTCTGCTCTCAAGGACCCTCAGTGGACCTGAGTACACAGTCAGCTAGGAAGAGGGGCCAGGGCCGAGCTTGTGGTTTGAGCATCATATGACCTGACCAGTTTCTCCCCACTGAGCTATTTCTTCAGCTAGAAGGTGGGTGGAGGGGGGTGATGACAATGGACAGAAATGCAGGTGGTCCTGTGAGTCAGAAAAGAGGTGCCTGTGAATGGGAGGCACTCTGTGGGGCTGCTTGCTCTTTGTGACATCCCTGTCACCTACATCATAGCTACCTACCCCATGTTCTCTAGTTACCTGAAGCCCTTGCAATCACTATGCAGCAATTACCAAGGGCTGTGTGCGCGTGCGTGCATGCATGCGTGCGTGCGTGCATGTGTGTGTGTATCGGGTTGTGCCACTTACAGGCTGTGTGGCTTTAGCCAAGAGTCTTGTCCTCTCTGTGCCTCAGTTTCTCTGCCTATGAAATGGGAAGGATAAAACAACTGCCTTCAAGGTCTCTGGGGGAGGGTGCATTCCTCCCAAGTGCTAGGGCAGTACTTGGAAGGAGACATGAGGCAATTCACCAGCTCCCCACCTGCTAAAGCCACAGGGGTGCTGATGGTAGAGGGCTCAGGGTCTTCAGGGTGTGGTATGTTTGTCCCAGGTGAGAGATGGATGTAAGCCTGCATGCATGGAATCACCCCAAAGTATAGAGGGCTCTGGCCTGGCGGGTGTGTGCTCAGCGCACACAGCTTGGCCTCTGGTCCTCAGTTCCCACCTGCTTCAGGAGTGTATGGGGAGCCAGTGCCTTCCACTGTGGGAAGTCCAGCGTCTGGCCCAGGTCATGGAGTAGGGCAGAGTCTCTGTCTGCTGGTCAGAGTTGTGGCTGGAGGTTTCTGAGGAGCTTGCTACTTCCATAGTGGGATGTGGGGAATCAAGGCAAGCTGCTGAGCTGAGAAAGTGACTCTGGTCTGAGTGGGGCGGAGCCAGGCTGCCCAGGAAGGGGGGATCCCTGCCCTGTTCTTAGCTTTGTCATTCTGGTGGCAGCTCTGGCTGGAAGCCTGTAGGGGAGGTGGGCTGATTTTCTCCCCAGGCAACCTCAAGAGCTGGCTGGTCATTAGGATCACACACAATAAGAGCAGTAAGCAGAGGCGAATACCCCCCCCCCCAACCCCCAAAGTATAGAGCTAACACTTGTAGGAATGTGTTAGCTGGCTTTTGTAGAAGCCCCTTTTCTGGCTGTCTGTCTCCACCCACTCCACAGACATCTGGCTGCCCCTAGAAAGAGGGGAGGTCAAGCTGGGCCTCATGGCTCATGGCACTAAGGAGGCTGAGGCAGGAGGATCAGGATTTCAGGGCCAGCCTAGGCTACAGGACCGTGTCTCAAAAAGAAAATTACAAGAACAAGAGGGTCACTTCTGTCCTCTGAGTCCCGAAGCAGTGGCTAAGGCCTTTGGCTGCTGGCCTGGCCCCATCTGAGAACAGGAAGGCATGCCACCCTCGGCCACCCAGGGAGCAAGGGAGGCAGGAGGTCAGTGGGTGTCCCTCCTGCTCATCCCAGGCCTGGCCTGCACATGGCCCCTGGAAACTCATCAGGAAACGGGAGCTTGGGCGGAGCCTGCGTGTCGCAGGTTATGTAACATTTGGCAGCCTTGTCCTCTCTGAGGTCTCCCTCCCCCTCTGTGTGGCCGAAGGCTGCCCTTCTGTCTGTGTCCTGGCCCTCAGGGCTCGGCCTCCAGGTTGCTCAGTGTGTCATCTGGGCGCTGGCCCTGCTGGCCTTGCTTCCTTCTGCTTCTCTCCGTGGCTGCTGGGAGACGCTCCAGGCAGGGATGTACTTGAACTCTAGCAGGCAGGCCTCCTTGACTCCGAGCTTTGTCTCTCTGAGTCAGTGTCATCAGCTCTGGGGCTCCTTTGTGTAGTGACATGGGACATGGTTATGGAGTGCGTAACTCTACTCCAGGTGTCGGAAGGAGGCGGTTAGAGCAGGCAAAGGTCCCAGTTGACGAGGAGTAAGTCTCGTCAAGAGCTGCTGTGACAGACGCATAACTTCCAGCATGTGGCCCACAGGTGCCGAGACAGAGATGCAGAGAGAGTGAGGGTTTGCAGGGCATTGGTTAATCCTTCAGGGAAATCAGAGAGGGCCTCTGGGGAAGATGACGTTGGAGGAAGTGAGTGTTCGCTATCTGGGGGAAGGGTGTTCAGGCAGGGAACAGGCTGTGTAAAGTCCCTGGGGCTGGCGTGGGGCCGAGAGAAGCAGACTTAGACTATGCAGAATGGCAGGACCAGTGATCTGGAGCTGATTGCAAGCGTCAGGGGCTGCCTGGTGTGGTGGAATCTTACGGCAGGGTAGCTGTGTGTACGTGTGACTTGACACCTTGCAGATTCCTGGTGTGCAGTAGGTGCTTTGTAAATGCCATCTGTAATTTTGAGTTCGTATCTCCAGAACACTGATTACACACGCCTACCAGCCCTTTGGTGCTGGGGCTCTGGCTGGATTTCCCATAGGCTCTGGAGACACAGGGGTGTGCTGTATCGCCTGTCCGTGGCTCTGCCAGGCTGATGGGCTCCTGTTTCCTGTGAGTGTCCCTGCAACCTGCTGCCTAGTTCCCGTTGCTAAAGATAGACGGAGGAAGGGGATCCCCAGCCACATGCCACAACATCCTCGCACCCGCAGACTGGAGCCTGGGCCTCTTGGGAGGTGCCAAGACCAGATCTTGTGTGGGCGCGGGTGGCAAGGCAAATGTCCACAAGGTCTGTGTATACTTAGAACAAGCCTGTGGCCTAGCGTTGGGACTAGGGATGGTGATGGACGGCAGGCATGTATTTCCCTTTTGTTCCTGCGTCCCAGGATCCTGGCCTGTCCCAGGGATGGCACATCTATAGCTTGGAGCCTGTGTGACAATGGACACAGCAGGCCTCAGAGTGTGGTCATGCTGTGTTTCCAGGACAGAATGTCACCAGTCAGGTATAGCAGAACTATGGTCTGTCACCAGCTTCTGACCTTGGTGGTTTTTTCTGACCTATGTCTCCCCCTTTATCGTCTTCCATCTTCCCCTGGAAAAGATGCTCAGTTGTAGTGTATCTCCACCCACCACATCCCGTCCCTCATACTAGACCAGGCTTACCCTACGCTAGATCCAGAAAGCCCTGCGTGGCGAGGGGAGGGGATTCTGGTCATTTCAAGACCAGTTTGTGTCCTGACTCTGCCGTTTCACATTCCAAGCTCAGGGAAGCCTCAGCTTCTCTTGGCTGCTACCCAGCTCAGTAGAAGGACAGGGAAGTCCAGCCTGGAGGGGATTCTGAATATTCCTATGCTGGGAGGGTGAAGGTAGGCCCTGAGTGTGAGGAGTAGAGGTGGTTTGAGGGAAAGGCAAGACTATAATATGGCTCGTCCACACCCCAGGGCCTTTGCACATAAGCGTCTCTCACCCAGAGCCTTGCTTGGATTCTCCCTCTATACTTAGACCTGGACTTCAGTGTCGCCTTCCTGTAGAGTCCTGATCACCCACCCTGCTGACTTGTTCTTTTTCTATCCCCATTTGATCCCACTGTGGCCTCTGGCCAATCCCTTGAATCCAAACTTTAGGCCATGTTGTGCTCCCTGAGTCTGGATCCACTGCCCCTCCCTTCAACAGTTCCCTAAGTGTGCACTGTGACACGATGGCCTGGCCCATCCTGTACCCAGGGTCCCACTGGGACACATGGCACTATGAAGCCTCTGTGGTAAAAATAGCCCTGGCCTGCATGGCCACTGCCATGGGCTGAGTGGGAAGGTTGCCCATACATCCAATGCAGCCAAGCTCACCGCCCTCGCAGCTGTGACTGGGCCTCAGACATAGAGCGTCCCCAGCCTTGACCACTACTGTCCTGTCCCAGGAAAAGGAGAGGAATGCACGGAGGAAGAAAAAGAAGACCCCAGCTGCGGCAAGTGAGGAGACGGCCTTCCCACCTGCCGCTGAGGACGAAGAGATGGAAGCGTCAGGCGCAAGTGCCAATGAGGAAGAGCTGGCGGAGGAGGCAGAAGGTGAGGTCATTGTCCTCAGGGGGCAGGGGTGAAAACACACACACACACACACACACACACACACACACACTGTTCTGTGTCTCGAGCTTCTAGGCATCCCTTGGTTCCCTGGGCCAGGCCTAGGGATGAGCACAGAGGAGCCCTGACTAGACTGGAGACTTCTGGCTCCAGCTCTCCATAGTTCACATGCTTTCTCTGTCAGCCTGGCATGACCTCTGGAGGCCAAGCCATGAGTGCTCTGAGCATCCCTAAGCTGGGCCCTGGCTGTTAGTGTCAAACCTCTTTGTTGAATACCTTCCCAGCCTCCCCCATGAGCAAGGTGGACATAGCATGGAGGGGAAGTGGTGGAGACAGAGCTGCCCACAGACTGAGGGGTGGCTGAGCCGCAGATACGGGGAGGGGGCGGCTTACACATCTGCTTAGGAGCAGGGGCGGGGCAGGGCCAGGCTGCCTGAGGCCTCTCACCACCTGGGGATTCCTGGGGCAGCTAACTATTCGCACCCAAGAGCAGTGGGCTACAAAAACTGAGGTCCAGACTAGGGGCCGCTTGACCTAGGACTTCCTTGTGTGGTAACAGTCATGGCAGCCATATAGCCTTGTCTCTGTCACCACATACTGATGAGTGACTGAGGAGGTCCCTAAGACCTGGTTTGGCAGCTTGGTCATAGCCCTGTGCTCTGTGTCTCTTTGGCATCCAGGGGAAGGGGCCTGGTGCTCTTCCTATTACTTGATGTCTAGGTCTGTAAAGTGCCTACTATGTGCAGGCTCTGTGCACATGCCTGATGGACATCCTGGGTACTTGGTGGAGTGTCTCAGTCCAGAACTGGGCCTCTAGCCATTCCTTCCTAGTGCTTAAGGTGGGGCCCAGTCACAGTTGTCACAGTCCCTGCATGACTCTGAGGGCTTCTGGTATAGATATAACTGACAGCGAGTCACAGACATCAGCACCCAAGATGGAGGCTTGCCTGCTTGTCCACAGGACTTCAGTGGCTTCGACTTCCTATGTCCTGTTGTTGGGCTGCAAAGAGGAAGACCCAGGGGTCATGGCCCCCGCTACTTGGTTTTCTCACCTGTTACTGTGCTTCATGAATCCCCTGGTCTTGAGGTCTCGCATGCCCTGTGTGCTTATGTCCTGCTCTGGGCTCCAAGGGAACTGAGAAGCCAGGGATGCTGGGGACTGATTGATAAGACTGGAAAGCACATTGGTTGAGGGTCTCATTGGTTTGTAGCACTGGCACATACATAGCTCTGTTGACCCTGGACACACCTTGGCCTTGCCTGGTGGAGGGCGTGTGGGTGGGGGGAAGGGACGCACTTTAGCTGTGGGTGGCCAGAGCCTCCCTTGGGAGCTGTGGAAGCTGCCTTGGGTCCCCTGCCCTTGTCAAGCCACACCCCCTTTCCTTTTACTTACTGTACCACCCCAGTTCTAACTCCTCTAATTTCCTTCCAGCCTCGCAGGCCTCTGGGAATGAGGTTCCCAGAGTCGGAGAATGCAGTGGCCCAGGTAACAATGTGGCTTTAGGCTGAGCTGGGGAGCCAGGGCCATATCCAAGATCTTAGATCCCCATCCCTGGTCCTCGCTGTGTGCTTGCTTCCTCTGCTTTCTGCTCTCTACAAAGTTTCTGTTCCCTGTTGTGTCTGTGGACAGCATGCTCTGCCTGTCTTTCCTCTCTTTGGGACCCTTCCCTTTTTCATGTCCTCCGCCTTGTCTCCAGGTGTCTAGTTTGCAGAAAATGGCGGGACTGTAGACCCAGTCTCTCTCTCTCTCACACACACACACACACACACACACACACACACACACAGCCTTAAATGGATGGGAGCCGGAACAGCAGACATGCCCCTTCAAGGAGTGTGCCCATGCAATGGCCTCGTATACATGCTGTGTTGTTGTCCATATTGTAATGCACTTGTAGTCCCTCTGAACAGTCACTCTCCTGCTCAGCCTCCTTGGAGGTTTGGCTACCCATTCTGTGGATGGGGAAAGTGACGCTTGAACGAAGCCCTGAGCTTCCCATAGGAGTACCAAAAGTTGGGCACCGAGCTGCGTGGCACTCAGACCGTATTTGCAGACCTCAGATGAATGCCTGTCTTCAGGCCGTCTTTGGATTAGCCCTGTAGGGGCACTGGCTACCTGGGGAGTCTAGGGGTTGAGGTTGGCCAGTCTGTGGGCAGCAGGAAAGAGAAGCCAAAGTTACAGTGACTGGTGAGGGATGGACAAGGCTTACCCACCCGGAGGTGTGGGAGCTGGGGGGCTGTTGTGGTATTCCTTGAGAATGCTGTCGAGTCCCCTGTAGTAGTAACTTATCTCCTCCTTTCCTCTTGCCCTGCATGTAGCTGCTGTCAACAACAGCTCTGATACTGAGAGTGTCCCATCCCCGCGCTCGGAAGCTACCAAGGACGCTGGGCCTAAGCCCACTGGCACTGAAGCCTTGCCCGCTGCCACCCAGCCACCTGTTCCTCCTTCAGAAGAACCTGCAACAGCCCCTACTGAGCCCTCCCCAGCCCCTGATGCCAGTGGCCCACCATCCCCAGTGGCTTCCCCATCACCTGCCGCACCCCCGGCTACTGTTGACAAGGATGAACAAGAAGTTCAGGCTGCTGCAGTTCCCCAGACAGAGGATGCCAAGGAGCAGAAATCTGAGGCAGAGGAGCTGGTGATCGATGTGGGAAAGACAGAGGAGCCCGAGGCCCCTGAGGAGCCACCTGAGAGTGTAAAGAGCGACCACAAGGAGGAGACTGAGGAGGAGCCTGAAGACAAAGCCAAGGGCACGGAGGCCATTGAGACTGTGTCTGAGGCCCCGCTTAAGGTGGATGAAGCTGGTAGCAAGGCAGCTGTGACCAAGAGTTCCAGCTCAGGTGCCACCCAGGACAGTGACTCCAGTGCCACCTGCAGTGCCGATGAGGTGGACGAGCCCGAGGGAGGTGACAAGGGAAGGTGAGAGGCAACAGGAGAACTTTGATTCTTGTGTATTCTGCAAACACAGGGCGTACCCTCCATCTGCCAAAACACAGGTTACCCAGCCTGCCTTGGAGTCTTGTGGCTGGTCTTCAGGGGTCAACATGAGACTGAGACCAGAAACAGGGGTGTCTTAGTCACTGTTTTATTGCTGTGAGCAAGGCAATTCTGACAGAAGAAAACATTTGATCCTGGGCTGGCTTCCAGTTCCAGAGATTTAGCCCGTATCATCTGGAGAAGTGGTTGAGAGCTGTGGAGAGAGACACAGTGGGGAGGGAATGAGGGGGAGAGCTGTGTGCATTGATACTGAGCCTGGCTTGGGCTTTCGAAACCTCAAAGCCTGCTCCCAGGGACACACCCCCTAATCCTTCTAATCCTTTCAAACAGGGACATTCTTAGTCAGACCACCTTCAGGGAGTTCATCCTTGAAGGGAACAGTGGAAGGAAGACCCACTTGGGGTGACCTGGAGCTGAAGGCACCAGGGAGAGAATGAGCTAGCAGTGTGTGTTGGTGTGATCCAGACCAGGTGGCTTGACGTAGCAGAGTAGTGGGAGGTAGAAGGTCCAGATCCAGGTGTCCTGGAGTCACCCATCCTTTTCAGTGCTGATGGAGGATGCCTGTAGTCCTTGGCTTATATAGTCCCCTGTACGTCCCTGTTTGGTTGCCAGTCTTTCATGAACTACGTCAGCATAGCTTTCTGACAAGGTCTCTCACACCAGGTCCCAGAGTTAGGTCTGGGATGCCAGAACACAGTTCTTTCCTTCCGTGGTAATAACGGTCGATGCAAAGACCATGGCTAGGAGCCAGCCTGGTGCCTGCAGTGGGGACCACTTCATGGGCCAGGCCATTGTATGCATTCCAGGGTGTTGAGACATGAAGACTGCTGAGGGAGTCTCAGTGAGCCAGATTGTTCCAGTGATGGCAGTAAAGATGCCAGCTATGGGGCAGTGATTGAGATGATGTCACCCAGGGCCCAGACACTGGAGGCCCCTGGCCGTGCAGTCACCCCAGCTTATCTCTGAGGTAGCATCGGATCTGTGGAGTATTCCGATTGGCACGCTCCCTGCCCTGGGGACACACATACTATGTTTTAGGTGAGACCCTCTGGGCAGGTCTGGAAGCCTCTCTCTGATCACATCTGGACAGCCCCGCCCACCTGTGGGCAGCTACAGTTGTTTTGTGATGAGGCAGTGTGCTGTGTTTATTTTGACTGCAAACAGCAGAGTCTGTTTTCTCTCCCCTCAAGTCTCTGAAAAATTCCAGCAGAGCAAGGGAGGAGACCATGACCTTCAGACCGGCCCACACAGGGCCCTTCCTGCTTCCCCTGGCTCCTCTCTCCCCTTAAGGCTGGTGGATTTGAAATGGATGCTTTGTAGACCTCTATTCCCCTGAGGATTCCACTGGTCTGGCCCACATTGAGCAGGTGGACAACAGATGGCTCCGGATAAGCAGAAGGTGGCCAACGGGTTTCTAAGAGCTTCCATGTCCCCAGTTTCTTGCCTGATAGGCACAACAGGACATAGGGCCCGTGGCAATGTCAGTGCCATCAGGGTATGTACTGAGATGAGAGATTGCCGCAAAGCCACAGGTGGCTCTAGCATGACCCTCTGGAGTCTGAATGGTAGACTCTTAGGCCGCAGAGCCGGCCGTAGGGTACTGCCCTGTGTACCAGCCCGCTCCTCAGAGTCCTGTAGGCTCTCGTCTGGTTGAGGCCTCTAAGTTCCAGCTCCCTTCTCCCATAGGCACTAGCCAGTAGTTTCCTTCTCTCACTGGTGCTTGGTGGCTGTCCACCTTCCCTGCTTGCTGTCTAGCTCTTAAGCTGGGACTCAGGACACCCTCCCTGTCCCGGGGTCCACCTGAGCTCTCAGTGAGCATCTAGGCTTCTTGGCGGGAAGCTTACCACCTTCACTGGCCACACCATGGGGGCTGGGGAAGTACATTAGCAGGCCAGCATCCTGAGCTGGTCTCTGTAAACTCTGGGTGATTGCATCCAGCCCCTGTCAGTCCAGTCTGGGAGACCCCTGCTGCTGTGCCAGTGGGGGGTGGAGGTGGGGAGCTTGGCCTGGAGTTTGCGAGGAGGCTTGCAGCCCTACCTCACTTTCAGAGTAGGGACATGATGCTTTCCAGTAGAACTGGACCTTGGGAAGCCCCCCGACCCCCAACCCCCAAGCTCAGTTTCCACATTTGCAATGGGTAAAGTCATAGCCACAGAGTTGTTTTGTTATAACCATGACTAGGTTGACAGTGTTTGGTTCAGCGTGTGCTGGGTAAGCCCCTGGATAGACTTAGACGCAGGACCAGCAGGGCCCTGATTCCCCGGTGCTCTGGTGCCGGTGGGAAGAAAGGCGTGTCACAGCTCATGAGACATGTGGATGGTATGTGTGACTCGAAGCAGGCAGCCCTTGAGGATGGTCATTGCTCTTAGTGTGGAGAAGCCTAATCACAGGGAGGAGCCAGGTAGGACAAAGGCCCTTGGCCTCTGAGCTTACACTGTTTCTCTAAGGTCTGTGGCTGGGGGTCTAGTGACCAGTGGGGTTTTTGTCCTGTGAAGACCAGAGGCCAAAGCTTTTATTATTATTTTTAATGATGTGCCTGTGTAGGAATATATGAGTGTGTGCACGTGAGTGCTGGTGTCTGTGAAGGAACGAGGCCGTCTGATCCCCTGGAGAACAAGTTACAGGCGGTTATAAACTACCTGGTGTGGCTTCTGTCCTCTGCAAGAGCAGTGTACCCCTAAGCCACCTCTCCCACTCGTTTATGTGTGTGCGTGTTTGCACACCTGCCTGAGTGTTTGTGTGCCACCCTCTTGTGCGCTGACCGCAGAGGCCAGAGGAAGGAGGGCCAGAAGAGGGTCAGGTCTTCCTTTCTGGTGCTGAACCACCTTATGGGTTCTAGGAACCAAGCCTGGGTCTCTGCTCTTCACAGAGCCATCTCTCCAGCTCTAGGATACCGTTCTAGCTTTAGGCCTACCTGGAGATTATAGGGAAACCGAGGCACACAGTCCTTGTGGAGAAGGTCTTAGTTCGCAGGCGTGTGCCTTCACACACTAGAAACGCAACTTGAATCTCTGCAGAAGCGTATTTTCATACACACAACAGTCTAGTTTCAGCGCTGAAGCTTCCTGGTGTCCTCTACTGCTACCCAGATGGGGGTTGAAGATGCTCCCCATATTTAATGCTGGAGCAGTGGTCTCTCCATTACAGCACACCTTTCTTTGATGGCTCTAGAGAGCTGTAAGTCACTTGCACACCACTTAGGGCACGCAGTCTTGTGACACTGGGTGTTTGCAATGTCTCACAGTATCATTACAGACTATGCCATCACCCCAGAGGACACCCCACAGCCTTCCCAGCCGTGTCTATCCATTGATGGGAATGGTCACATGTCCTGTGAAGGGAGCAAGACGTGTGGCCACTGTGTCTGGCCTCTTTTGCATAGCGCTGTGTTTTGGGGGCTCTTCTGTTGTAGGGTGAGTGACTTGGATGGCAGCCCCTTAGCCTTGTGTGTTCTTTCAGCCTCTGTCTGTGGGTATATGCATGACTTGCGTAGTTTGCTGAGAATACTCACAAGCTGGTTTCTCTGTGTTGCGCGTCTTCATTTCTCCTGAGAATGGTTCAGCTCAGTGTAGGGTTAGAGGGGTAGCCTTGTTTTGCTTTTGATGTTTTGTAAGTGGGATTCACTACGTAGCCCAGGTTGGCCTTGAACTTGTAGGATCTTCCTGCCCAGACTCTCCAATGCTGGGGTGACAGGTGCCATGCCACCCCACCCAACCTGGGTGTGACCTTCTGAGGAGTTTTTCAAAGTTTGTGTAGTATTATATTTCACTTTAAGTTTATCTAAGCTAGTCATAAAAATGACTAGGGATAGCCAGGCATGATGGCAACACGCCTTTAATCCCAGCACTTGGGAGGCAGAGCCAGGCACATACATCTCTGAGTTTGAGGCCAGCCTGGTCTATTAAGTGAGTTCCAGGACAGCCAGGGCTACACAGAAAAGCCCTGTGTGGAAGAACCAAAAAGAAAGGAAGAGAGAGAAATAGCTAAGGGAGGGCGGGGCAGATGGAACGTGGACCACATGAGATCTGGTGAGAATGGCAGCCGAGGAGTCTGCCATGGGTGTGGACAGGTGGGATGGAGGAGTCAGGGTGGCCTGTTCTTCCTGTCCCCCCCTGATTGCCTCAGGCAGCTTCAGCAGGCGTCATCCTGTCTGTCTGCTCTCCCTGCTTGGCTGAGCGAGTGGCAGATGCGGGCAGCAGGCTGCTACCCGCAGGGCCTGTCACACGCGTATTTCTGCTGCAGCAGAGTCTGTGCCCCTCCATCTGCTGAAGGAGGCACGTGCTCTTCTGCTGTGTCCCCTGTGGTCTTAGCTGTCAGGAGTTCTCACCCCAAAGGCTGAAGGGCCAGCTTACGTGGCTTCATGTGCCTTGAACCAGGATGGTCTCAGTACCCAGAGGTACATAAGGACCTGGTGTTTTTAAGGACCATCCCTAGATTTCTGCGCTGAGGTATGGGTACAGCCCCTGTCATTGAGGTCGTGAAACGTGCCCACCCCCCCCCCCAGGACAGGACTGAGCTCAGAGACTTATTTGGGCCCAATACACACAGGCTCCAGTTAGTAGAGTCATCCGCTCCGTCCCAGGTCCCAGCCTGCTCTTATTCTGAGTTTGAGACAAAAATAATCTCCAAGGAATCTCTCCATGTCCCTCCACCCTGATCCGGTTGAGTTTGTGGCCTCCTGGACACTCCCTGAGGGCCTGCATGGACTAGGCGCCCAGTTAGGTCTTTTCAGCTGTCCTCTTTGCCCTGAGGCCATCTTGGAGCAGTGGATCGTGTGGGCCAGAGGAGTGCAGCCGCCCAGCAGAGTGTGTTGACTGGGGCATCTGGACTCAGCTAAGGGCCTCCCTGGCGGACCACGCCACCATTCAGGACTTGAAGGAGAAGCCATGGAGGCAGGACTGCCCCAGCCCCCTTTCCTAGGAAGGTCCTCTAAGAGCCTGTGGCTGATGCTCCAGCCTGACCTGACGCTTGTCCCTCCCCAGGCTGCTGTCACCAAGGCCCAGCCTCCTCACCCCAGCCGGAGATCCCCGGGCCAGTACCTCTCCCCAGAAGCCACTGGACCTGAAGCAGCTGAAGCAGCGAGCGGCCGCCATCCCCCCTATTGTGAGTGAAGCCTGCATCTAGGCAGCCCACCTTGAACCTGATTTCCTGTGTTCTGTATTGCTGGTCGGAGCTTTGCCTGCAGAGGGAGGCTCTTCCCCAGGCTAGCGGCTCCCAGAGATGGAGATGTATACACGGGACTTATGATAGGTAGGCAGGCTGGGAGGAGTTGGGAGATCGGGAAGGCTGGTCTGAGCAGTCGCTCCGGTGGTTCCCCCACGCCCCAGACCAGGCAGTTGTGGCCAGCAAGCCCCCAGACCCAACGAAACCTCAGCCAGCTGATGTCCAGGCCCTTTCAGGTCTGTCTCTGGGGCCTTTGGAGCTCCCCGTTTTCTGAAGACACTTGGCTGGCTCTTCAGCCATTTCTGTTTTAAGATTTAGGTTTTGCCTTTCTTTCTGTTGAAAGCAGCAGTTTGTGGAGGTCCAAAGTGGCCTGTCTGTAAGGCTTAAGTGTTGGCCATGGATGTCTGACTTCACTGCCAGCTTCCCAAAGCCCACACAGCTACTTCTTCTTACTCCTGAGTCCTAGTGATGTGGGGTGTGGGGTGGAGTAGACAATAGTGGGTCCTAGCACCTACCTGGCTCTAGGCACTGGAAACAGGCCCTTCTTTGGCTGTGATGAACCCCCCCCCCCCATGTCTGATGTTAAGGCTCTGCCTCCACATGGGGGCTTTAAGTGGGATGTGGCTGCTTTTCTAAACCTGGCTTTTGTACTGGCCACACGGCCACTCCCCAACCTGTCAACCTCTGACATGGGGCCAGGATGTTCACGCCCGCCCCATATCCCCCAACAGGTCACCAAGGTCCATGAGCCCCCCCGGGAGGACACAGTACCCCCAAAGCCAGCTCCCCCTGTGCCTCCACCCACGCAACACCTACAGCCAGAGGCTGACGTGTCTCAGCAGTCGGGAGGAAGTCCACGTGGCAAGTGCCGGAGCCCGGTGCCTCCTGCTGAGAAAGAGGGTGAGTGTTGGGCACCGGGATGTAGTGGGAGTGAGAAACAGACCGCTTCTCTGTTGAGCTCCCAGGGCAGCCTGGGCCAGGCTAGGAGGATACATTGTTACGGCAGCAGATGACAGGGCTCAGCCACAGAGCTCCAGAAGCAGCTCCGGCTGGGGGCTCTTGAGAAACCAGAGGCAACCTAGTGTTGGTGTGTGTCTGTGTGTATCTGTGTGTGTGTGTGTGTGTGTGTGTGTGTGTGTGTGTGTGTGTGTGT